>CM070874.1:175148296-175753296 GCA_036365515.1 Torymus aiolomorphi | reverse complement strand
CGGAAGAATTTACGTCCGAATATGACCTTGACCTCGACCTTGACTTTAACCGTGATCTGGAAGGTTAATTTAAGGTCAAGTCGATTTTGTTAAAATCTCCTTATTTTTGACCTCGGAAATGGAAAGAGAAGAAAATGTTACGTTCAGATATGTACCGTCATATGGTGTCAAAGTTGGCCCTCTGGGGTCAATTAAGGGTCAAATTGTGCTTGAGGTCAATTGGGGTCAAATTAATTTTTTTAATCTGATGTGTTCTTACTTTTGTCAGCGTAACTCTGAAGGATTTTTGGGATTAATTTTCGATATGAAAAGGTACTTTTCTTCTTGTTCTTTCTTGGTTAGGTTAGCACCATTGAAATGTACGGCTACGTCAAATGATATTTTTTAAGTACGAGTGACCGATTATTTTAAGGTAGTTATGAGGCGATGATTTAATGGTTTTGTTATGAGTCAATTATAAAAATTCGAATTCTTTAGTTTGGTCAATTTGGGAATATTTTCATTTTTTTTAAAGAGTAATAACAATACTGCACTCGAAAATAGGTAGAGTTAGTTATTTTTAGTGGTGTCACTGTGCACAGTACAAATAAAGAAAACCTTTTGATTTCTTATTATTGAATAGCATACGGTAATGATTTCATGTGTTTATTAGAATAAATAACTTTTTCGCTCATTTCCGAAAATTGCCTTCTTAATTTCCTTTTATACATACAATTGAAGTGGGAAACCAAATTTCTTTTGTGGTACCATATTCCTTTTTGAGATGGCTGATTACACGCCCCAGGAGATTGTGAATATGATAAAAGTTGTTGGTGAATGTCATGATAATTATAGGGCTGCAGAAAGACGCTATGCCGAGAAATATCCCAATGCCCGTCACCCAGATAGGAAAGCCATCAAAAGATTATTAACGCGAGCTGCACAAGGCTCCATCGTTCGTAAGAGGCGCAAAACTGGAACGAAACAGCACATTGCGCTGGGTGTGCGAGCTATTATTGCTGAAAATCCCCACATTTCAACACGAGATTTGCAACGAATGCATGGTGTTCCCAAATCAACAGTAAATCGCCTGTTGAAAACATCTAAATTTCACTCCTACCACGTTCGCCTTACACAAACACTAGAGGATGGAGATTATGCACGGCGTTTAAATTTTTGTCAATGGGCAAATAATCAGATACGTAGGGACCCTTTCTTTTTTGATCGAGTGCTATTCTCAGATGAAGCAAAATTTGATAATATGGGTGGTGTCAATCTTCATAATGCCCACTATTACGCTGAACAAAATCCTCATTGGCAACGAGATCATCGAATCCAGAGACGTTGGTCAATAAACGTGTGGGCAGGTATAATTGGAGATCATGTGCTGGGACCTATCTTTTACAATCAAAATTTGAATGGACAATTGTATTTGGATATTTTGCAAAACCAGCTACCTCCTCTATTAGAAGATATCCCACTTATCTTACGGCGGGATATGTGGTTTCATCAAGATGGAGCTCCTGCACATCGCGTTCGATCAGTCAAGAATTTTCTCAATGATATGTATCGTAATCGTTGGATTGGCATCGGCAGCCAAGTACACGAGTGGCCGCCTAGATCCCCAGACCTCAAACCTCTTGACTTTTTTTTGTGGGGAGTAGTTAAAGGCAAAGTTTTTGCACATGCTCCAACAACCTTAGAGAACATGAGAGGAAGAATTATGGAAGCTTTCCAATCCATTTCAGTGGAAACATTGAGGAATGTTCAAGCAAGCTTCCGAAGAAGGATGCAAATGTGTTTCAGAGAGAACGGACACTTGATCGAGCATTTGCTGCCTTAGATCTTCAAATGACAGTCCGTTAATCAATCGGCCCTTTTCAGGCCCAATGATGTGCGAAATCCTTTCGGCAACCTCCACGCGGTGCACATTGGGTAATGCTAATGTCGAGGGTAGTCTTTCTAATTTTCGATTCATTTGAGGGAGAAAAAATACTTTTAGATTCCTAAGTAACTCATAAAAACAGTGAAATCCACTTCAAAAAAATTAATTTATTTATTATTACCCTTAATTCACCCCAGAGGGCCAACTTTGACACCATATGACGGTACATATCTGAACGTAACATTTTCGTCTCTTTCCATTTCCGAGGTCAAAAATAAGGAGATTTTAACAAAATCGACTTGACCTTAAATTAACCTTCCAGATCACGGTTAAAGTCAAGGTCGAGGTCAAGGTCATATTCGGACGTAAATTCTTCCGCTCTTTCCGTTTCCGGGGTCAAAAATAAGGGGTTCCATTTTATAAAATCAACTTACCTTAAAATGACCTTGAACGTCAAGGTCAATTTTGTCCTTCCTAGAGGTATTCCCAGGTGGACCTCATTAAATTAGCTGGTTGACCTTGAAACCCCAACATATCAGACCTTTCTGAACGTAAAATTTTCTGCTCTTTCCATTTCCGAGGTCGAAAGTAGGGGTCCTCATTCAAAAAAATCACTTTGACCTTGAAATAACGTTGAAAATAGAGTTCAAAGTCAAAGTCGTTGTTACCATTAGCTGACCCCCTTTGCACCCTACAACTTTTGTATTTAAAGTTTTTTTCCATCACCCATACTTTTCAAGATATTTGCCTGGGGCGATTAAAATGGGACACCTTGTATAGAAGTGGAGGATAGGTACAATTGAAATAAAAAAGTGGAGAGTACATAGAATTGCAGTGAAAGAGCATACACATTATTTTCTATTTTTTATCTCAGACAACAGAAAAGGATGGTACAAAATCATTACTGGAAATTAGAAAGAATGAAATACAAAATAAATTTTTGAAAGAATTAGGCCTTAAAGTTGATTTTCCGAAACCAGGTTTTGGAAATTCGAATGATGGCAACACTGCTCGAAAATTCTTTGAAAATCGTTCTAAGTCTGCTGAAATTACAGGTAAGAATATTAATTAATTTTTATTTTCTTTTTTTTTTCATTCTAAATTTAGAATACTTTGATTGTATTAAAATTTTAGGAATCGATGAAAGATTAAGAGAAAGGTTCCATAATATATTAATTACAATGTCATGCGGTTTTATTATTAATTATTCAGCTTTTCATAAGTACTGCATTTTGAAACAGCCAAGTTATATATTGTCTTGTATTCATAGTACTACATGCCACCTACCGTTCACAAGGTATTGATGCATGGACCCTCAGTAGCGAGAAATTGTACCTTACCAATAGGTTATTTTACAGAAGAAGTTATAGAAAGCAGTCATAAGCTATGTAAATTATATAGAAAAGGTTTTAGTCAAACAAATTCAAGAACAAACACAAATAGCGACATTTTTCATGGATTACTGCTGCATTCAGATCCTTTAATATCACTTTTAGATATTAGTTCAAAAAAGTCGAAAAAAAGGATCCCTGATGATGTTTTGGCAATGCTATCAGATAGTAATAGTATAATGTGTGCTGTGATAGCGAAATAGAATCTTCTGATGAATCAGATTCAGAATCTTAATTGTATAATATATTTTAATAAAATTAATAAACTTAAATAACAGTGTTTTTATTAATTTTTCGGGTTATCCTGATGAAAAAATATACACTTATATACTTACAAATACATTAAATATCTAACACTTAACGGGATTCCATGGTCCCACCATTACCGACCGAGCAATTCACATAGTTTCAATCAGATTATAAAAAAAATACGTCGAATCATACAAAATCAAGAGAACACTCTTCTGTGTTTTTTAACTTTCTAACACCCAGTCAAAGTTTGGAGTCGGAATATCAAGCCGTTTTTTCAAAAACTTTGAACGAAATTAAATTTCGTTTTGTTCAAAGTTTTTGCAAAAACGAGTTGATATTTCGACTCCAAACTTTGACTGGATGATAGAACGTTAAAAAACACAGAAGAGTGTTCTCTTGATTTTTTGTGATTCGACGTATTTTATTTTTAATCAGCTTAAAACTGTGTGAATTGCTCGATCGGTAATGGTACGAGTATGGCATCCCCTTAATTAGCAGTATGTAATCCATATAGAATTCACGTAGGGCTCCGATATTATAAATGGAACATTTAATACTTGTACTTTCTCGTATTTATAGTATTCTTCAAAATTTTGCATTTTTCAATTCGTATTCGAGTTTAGCGACCCAAAAAACATACATTTTAGTACTTATGGTACGATCGGATGATTTTTTTTAATTTTGGCCAGCTTTTTTAGAAAAGGAACCACTGTGCAGCGCGCCCACTGCGCCGACTATACAACACACGGCGAGCGAGTATAAATGCCACCTCGCGCGCCGTGGAAAAGCTTTCTCTCAGCCCAGGGCCGTACTCGCTAAGCCCTGGAGCCCGCCGACGAAGCGGGGTATACGAGCGCACTCGTTACTCTGCACCCGAAGCGCCGCTGAGACGATTCCCCCGGGTATACGAGCGCACTCGTTACCCAGGTGTTGTCCACGAGTAGTGGGAGCGCACTCGCCTACTCGTGGAGAACCGCGCCCGCGACCACCGTATTCTAGTAGTTCGTAAACTTGTATTTAATGTTCGCGCTCCGCTATTTTATATGTTACAGATCTCCGCCAAACGCGACCCGTAGTCAGCTATGATTAATGTACATCTATGATTATTAGCATTAAGTTAAATAAATTGTTATTTTTTTCCTACTTATTTGGATTTGTCAATTTATTTTAATCGCTCTCTCCATTCGAATCCTGCCCGATTAGCTATCCTCATGAGAGAGCAATCCTTTCGCATGAATACTACCATTTCAAGTTTCACTTTCGATTTTTCTTTGAGACTTGATTTTCTATATTTGTTTTTTGTTAAAGAATATTGTTAACACGTACTCAGTATTTCGGTTTGTGAAATTTCTACTGAACAGGAACATAATATTGTCTGTCACTTTATGGTTTATTAGTAGTTGCACCACACAAGACCGTATACTCTTTCCATATCTATATAAATTGCTAGAAGAGATTGGTTGGTTTCGAAAGCATCGCATATGTTTGTTTCGAGAGCCAATAAATAATCTTTAGTCGAACAATTTTCTCCAAAACCTCTGCTTATTAGGTTGCTTATTTGAAGTGTTCTTTCAGAGCTCGTGCTGCTTTCTTTCTGCCGCGTCCGGACGTTAGCGCTGCGTATCTGCGCGGCCGTGTGGAGTACTAACGCCGTAGCATCAACGGTCGGGGTTGCCGTGCGTGCGTGCCATATACATAAACACATGGGTCGTCCGGCTCCCGGTGTTGACTGCGTTGTATGCCATTCTCGGCGATGACAGCTTCGATTGAAGTAAATACGGTGTTCCGGCAGGTGTATTTCTCCTCCTCGTGTCCGCTGGCTAGTGACGATTCAGTGTGGACAGCACGGCAGTGCTGTTTCTAATCTCCGATAGATATGCTGATGGTACTCATGTTTTCTTACAGGTGGCTGGGGCAGCGAGAGGAGCGAACAACCACCACAGCTGTCAGCTATACTCTCCAGTTGGTAATGTTGTTAGTGTCGATTATTTATTAGTTATATGTAGTTTTTAGGTGCTCTACTCTCTCTGCGTGGCTTTCAGATGATTAGCTGCTCTGCGGTTTGGGCTATGTCAACTTCCCTGCTGTAGCTGTCCCAGACAATGATGTGACTTGAAGATCTTTGTCCTCTTTTCTCCTAGTTGATGTAGCTGATCGTTTAACGGAGGGCTGCTAGCAGATTGATCATCGTAGTGAGCAGGCTGGTGTCCATGAGCTAGAGCCAGCCTGGACCATCCAACCCCACTGGGCTACTTCTGCAGCTTCCTCAATGATCTTCGAATGTCAGTGCTTTAGAATATGAGGGGGTAGGTAGAGAAGGCAGGGGGAAACTTAAAAGGTGTAGGGTGTGTGTTTAGAGGTGATGCGGATAGGTAGATTCAACCGATCGCTTAGTTCGTTTTAGTAATTTCTAGTTTTCACCAGGGCATGGGAACTCGCCTCAGGGAATCTGTTGAATAATAATACATTATTGTGTATTTCGTAGACTTCCTAGCGAGACTTGCCTAGCTAAGGTGTTTCTGCCATGCTGTAAGTCTGACAAAGTCAGCTGGCATTTATGTTCTTTGGGACATGACCATTTGCCATGTTATAAACCTTTGATTTGATACCAATCTATAGTAATTGGTAACTTCATGAATTTGCAATCGAATGCTGTAGTTGTAAATTTGCTTGATTTTATTTAATACTGTATTTGCATGATTTTATTTAATATTGATAATTACTTTATCAATTTGCTATCGTCGATTGTATTCATAATTTTGCATGACATTATTTAATCTCCAGCAATTGATAAATTCTTTACTGATCTGCAATATAATATTATTTATGTATTATATCGCATTATTTATATAAGTATTTATGTATTATATCGCATTATTTATATAAGTATTTTTGTATTTATCGACTTGCAATTAAATGCAATTATTATAATTTTGCATGGTATTATTTATCATCATAGTAATATGGATTCCTTTATGAATCTTCAATGGAAATAATGTTTTTATGATTTTGCATGTTTTAAAAAGTTGCAGTATATGTATACTGCAGCATTACTATCAGTATGTGTATTGCATTACATTATAGAATGTTTCTATACAGTTTCAAATGTAAAGTTTTGTTCGTTACCAAATTTTCCAGTTTTGGGAATTTTAAAAAATATTAATTTTATAAAAAAACAA
The DNA here is from genome assembly GCA_036365515.1 of Torymus aiolomorphi. Lineage (NCBI taxonomy): Eukaryota > Metazoa > Arthropoda > Insecta > Hymenoptera > Torymidae > Torymus > Torymus aiolomorphi. The sequence goes on along the minus strand of CM070874.1, from coordinate 175,746,610 downwards.
TTATTTTGTATATACTCATTATTCAAAAGAGACTAAGTAGATTTTTCTGCAATATTCCTGTCTTTGAATAAGTTAGTAATCTCCTAATAAATCTAATTCCGATTCAATGGTCTCCGCTTTTATAACATGATCAATTGCTTACCACTATTAGCAAAGCATAATATTAAAGATTAATAATGTTTGATTTATAAGAAATAAGAAAATTAATAATGCATGATTTATAGGAAATAAGAAAATTAATAGTGAATGATTTATAAGAAATAAGAAAATTCAGAATGCATGATATATTATAAATAAGAAAATTCAGAATGCATGTTGTAAAACAGTTGTGTCTAATAATACTAGTGTATGTATTGTTGCCTTATTTAGTACTATTATGTATCAAAGAATTACTATTAGTATGCAATTGCAGTACATGATAGAATGTTTTATACAGTTTGAAATATATAATGTTGTTTGTAAACAAATTTCCAGTTTGAAAATGGAATTTAAAAAATATCAAGTTTACAAGAAAAGAATCTTGTACAAAAAGCTAAATTACATCTTCTCTTATATTATGCATGCCCACTCTGACTATTTTTTAGAACTAAAAGTTCCATCTACTGTTCCATATACAATAGTTGGCTCCACCTACATTATCGATTAAACCCAACATGATTTTTGTGGAGTACCACATGGCCTTAAATACCATTTATTAATGTATTTAAAGGCATTCAAGTAACTTTAATAGTTCAGGAATAATTTAATAATTTTAAAAAATTACTGTGATTGATTAAATACTACTGATTAATGTATTTAAATACATTACAAGGACATATTAAACATATGTTAAATACATATTAAACGACTTTGTAAATTTTATTATGAAAACGTTATAAGAATAAAATACTTAGTTTATTTAAAAAATTATTTATTTATTTCTAAAATATCCTTAAATATTAAATATAATTTACTTATTCTAAGTAAAATTAACTAACAAAAATTTGTTTCGTAAATTATGTACTGTATTTTCCTGTTAGTTTCTACTTTTTATTTTAATAAGTGAATCTAACGGCTATTCAGGGCGAAAGATAATAGATAAGGAAAGTAATCTAACTTATCAATTACTTTTTTCTATATATTTGTTTAAATACATATTTAAATTTTTAGAAGCTATTTGGCACAATAAATAGCAGTCAAAGAATTATGCACAATATTATAATAATTAAAGTGCAGTCAAGAATTTTTAAAGGATATGGAAAGGGAAGGTAAACGTATAAGATAAAAAATGATAACGAAAAAATAACGGCCCAGGCCGGGATTGAACCGACAACCTTCTGCTTACCGGGCAGCTACGCTACCATTTGCGCCACTGGGCTGACAATCCTTTCCAGACCCTAACCGCTACTTAATCGTTCTCAATTTTTATTTCCCAAATCCCCCCGTCTGCATTATTTTCAGCCGAAGCAGAGAATATTATTTTATCAATTGAAGGTGTTACGTCCGGAGACGTATTCTCATTTTAAAGAAAGAGCATAATTAGTATCAGATATTTTCTGACACATAAAAGCGAGAATGCAACTTAATACTACGCAGCGTTCTGCTTATGCGACCTTGTGACGTATAGAGTCACCCACTCAGGAAGACAACGCATGCAGTTTTTAACATACGGTCGAGCTAGAATCCAAGCCACCGAACTCCGCGGCAGTCGAAAGGCCACACTTTGCAATGCTCAGCATTTCGCAAGTACGACGACCCAGAAAACTTGTAATACATAAGTTGTCAAAAGATGAATTCGATACGTCACCGGGCTCATCTTTAACCTAATTATTTTGTATTATAAAAGAAGTGATGTGTGTCACGCGAGTCAGTCACAGCGTACAAGAAACCTGGCGAACTCCGTGTACCTCTACGACATCGAGAAGTTGAAACCGTAAGCCTTACACATCTAGTAAGCAGATTTTATAAGTTATTGAAATTGTAATCGTAAGCCTTACTCGTCTAGTAAGCAGATTGTATAAGTTATTTATAGTAAATTTATAAAAACAAGTGTTATAGAAAAGAATTTTAATTGAAATTACAACGCATCGATCTACCAGAAGCTAGCAGATTGTATTGGTAATAAATTATTGTATTTTATATAATAAACCTACATAAAACCAATTACTACTTATTTCCACTTATTTCCGACTTAACAGTGGTTCCGGTACCGGTCGAACAATCGTTCACTAGACTATTTCAAATTAAAGAATAAAAATAACTTTTCTCCGGAACTTAGCAGTGGTTCCGGTACCGATTGAACATTAGTTCACTAGACTGTTTAAAATAAAAGAATAAAAATAACTATTTTTCGGAACGTAACAGTGGTTCCGGTACGAATCGAACGTAAGTTCACTAGATTTATACGAAAAAATAAGACTGGAATGAGAGGAAACGAGTAGTATTTGAAAATTACTAAAATTATCACTACTAACTGCTTCCGAGCTTCTCGTTTTGCAGTAAGAAGTTGAGAGGATCATTGTAGCATGATCGTTTAAACTTCTGAAGATGAACGTGTACGGCTCGTCCAGATTACTAACATATTAACAGATAAATAAAAAAAAAGGGAAAATAGACGATATTATAGAAATAGGGAAAGAAGAAAGGATAACCCAAATACAAATAACGTAAACGAATATAAAAAAAAAAAGATTTCACATAAAGATAAAATCAAAATAAATCAAAATATATAAGTAAATAGCATCACGCAAATATATTTAACAAACAAGAAATTTAAAGTGAAAAATTCATATAGGGAAACATTAAGAAACAAATAATTAAATAATATCAGTAAAAACAAATAACTAAAATATTAGTGAAAAAAAAATAAACAAATGACTAAAAAAATAAAAAGAAATTGAAATAAATAAAACAAATCCAACACGAAGGAGAAAAATGAAATAATAATACAAAATAATGATCATTGAATGGATACATATTATACATAAACAAGAAATAAAAATATCAGAAATCAAATTACACGAAAAACATTAAGAATAGAGATATAAAATTGGCAAATAAATAAATAAATTGCCAAATAAATAATACACAAAAAAATATATAGTTGAACTAATAATAAAAGATATTTAAAAATAAATATTAAGTATACTGATACATAAATAAAAAGAATAAAGAACAAAACATAAGAAGTGAATGAAGAGAAATAAATAAAGGGAAATAAATAATAGAGAATTTACACAATACAAAATAGAAAATATATGAGAGATATAATCAGTGTATAAAATAATCAAGTCATTTTTTATCAAAATAAGGAAATCAAAATAATAATAAAAAATAACTAAACAAACGAAAAGTATTACAATAAAAGTAAGAATATTATAATGAAGAATCATAAAAAAAAAAATTACAATAAAATATTACATTGCAAAAGGGAATATAATAAAATAAGAAAATGAAAAATATTTAAATATTATAATATAAAAAATAAACAACACTCAAACGAGAAAATGAAAGTAAGACACTAATAAACAAAATAAAAGATAAATTCAAAAATAAACTACAATAATAATTACGAACATTTAATAAAATGAAAAAACCATGATGAATAATCAAGCTAATTCATTTTATAATTTTAAACAACAAAACCATTATTATACTAAAGTATTTCATTGTCAAATTTGCCGAGATCAATATCACGAAGCATTGTTTTGCTCTAATGCAGTTTGTGTTTATTGTAAAAGTAAAGATCATATATCTTATTTTTGCAAGAATGCTAAAAATAAAATAGAACTTTTTTGTAAACTCTGTAAACTCTGTTATAAAGAAATATGAACTTGATTGTGAGTATTGCGGAAGCACGGGTCACTCAACTAAAGACTGTCTGTCAGCAGTATGTATGAAATGCAATAAACTCGGGCACTGGATAAAATACTGCCCTATAAACGAAAAAATAATGTGGTGCGCGTTATGTAAGGAAGAAGACCACGATTCATCAGATTGCAAGCGTGCGATTTTAAGAAATAGAATAATATGTTAAATTTGCAACAGAATCGGACATACAGCAAAGTATTGCCCAGAAAGAAATGCTCATTCTCAAAATAGCACAAACTACAAAATTTTAGAAAATAAAGAAATTCATCAATTACCAAATACTACAAGAAATTATAACCGATTCATTAACAAGACTCAAGAACAAAATTACAAGCCAAGAAACACGATTTTTAATAATCAACAACCCAATACAGTAAATAGGAAAAGAATTCAATGTGATTATTGCAAAAGAATTGGGCATGACATCGACAACTGCAGAAAACTTAAAAATCTTATGATGCAATATAATGCAATGGGAAATCATTGTGATCTTTGTAAAAATCCAGATCATACTACTGAAGAATGTGAGGAAATCAAACAATATCCAAGTATTAATACTGATGAATCATACCATAATGTTACAAAAGAAACAATTAACGAATCAAAAATTCAGAAAAACAAAGTTAATACAACGAATATTGAAAGGTATAATGGTAATGAACTAATTACAGAAAATAAAGTAAATAAAATTAAACAGGAAACTAATATCATAGAAGAATCTATAATAATTAATGATGATAAAGAAATCAATTTAATTATCGTACCTTTTATAAAAATACATGAAATCACTGATGAACCAAAAGATAATAATATGATTATAAAAAATCATGGAAATACTAATTAAATTAATTTTATAGACTTTAACGAAATTTTCAAAAATAATCATGAAATTGAAGAAATTATGGAAACAAATTTAATTAATTCTATTGAATCTACTGTAAAAAATTATGAGACTAATGAAGAAATGAATTTCAACGAATCTAATTTAAAAACTCATGAGGATTGTGATGAAATTAATGTAATTGATTTTAATGAATCCAATATAAATAACCAAAAGAATGAAATTTCGAATGAAAATAATAAAGAAGGTAATAATTCGTTGGAAACAGTAACTTTTTATGATGATCTTAAAGTCATTTTAGACATAACTTTTGCTTTAGCTGAACCATTTTCCGAAGATGATCAAATGCAAACTAAATTCCAACAAAACTCGCTTGAAAATTCGTTAAAAGAGAATATAGCATCAATACATTCAGAAGAGTCTTTATTAAATGATAAAAAAAATCTAAAGAACTTGTTAAATAATAGTAAAGTAGTTTTCGAAAATGAAAATCAACCAAAAGATATGTTTGATAATCAAAAACTAAAAAAACATTTAGAGAATAAAAGTCATCTAAAAATATTTGATAATCAAGAACACCAAGAACAGCTTGAGAATAAAAATCAACTAAAAGAAACTTTGGGTAATCAAGATCATAACGTAATAATCAATCTAAATACAAATCCTAATAGTCTAGGAGCTGGGTACCGTCCCGTATGCAATAATATGTCCCCGGGTAAAAGCAGGTGTTTCTTATAGATTTTGACCCGTAGAATCCGAATATCGAGGTTAAAATTCGAAAAAAGTGGTAGAAATTGTTTAAAACGCATTTGTTTAAACAAATAAGAAACTGTTATTATTTTTTGTCGGGATAATTTTTTTATGAAAATTTAGGCTATTTTAAGACGAAATGCCCCTTAGATTTTTTTTCATAAAATCGATATTTCAAAAGTTATGAATTTTTGAAGTTTGATTTTTACGTTTTTTTTGCAACTTTGATTAACAATAACTTTGGAAAAATCAACTTTTTTTGAAAATGAAAGTTTCCTCTTATTCTTTGAGATGAAAACTATCATATTCATTTGTATTATTTCAAGTCTTACGTTGTTAACTATTTATTTCGTTATTTAACAAATACTGCTTTTTCGATATTTCCAAGCACTATTTCAATACACGGTTGGAGTAACGCGCGCATCCAGGGCTTTTCAAAATCATTATATTTGAAAGTTAAACCAATACCTAACTATTGGTGCGAATGCAAACCAATTTTAATGTCTAATAAATAAACAACTTATTGTTTAAACAAAGAAAAAACAATCATCAACATTTGACTTTTTCATACATAATATATTATATTTCGTTTACTCAAAAATATAAAATTAAGGTAATGTCAAGAAAGAATGAAAACAAATTAGACAAGAACAAATATTTAATTTAAATATAAATACATGTATAAAAATGAATAACTAAGTAAAATATAATATTATTTGTATTTATTTTTACACGTTTCATTTTTCTGACAGAAACAGAAGTAACACAACAACATGAGGTTTTAATGCATGCTTTATAATGACAGTTCGGAAAAAAGTTTTAATTTTATTACCCCCTATGGATGATTTTGTGCCGAACTGCCAATGTAAAGCATGCATCAAAAACTCATGTTGTTGTGTTCGAGCAGCGATTGCATGTTGTTCATTCTGTTTCTGCCAGAAAAATGAAACGTGTAAGAATAAATATAAATAATATTATATTTTACTTAGTTATTCATTTTTATACATGTATTTATATTTAAATTAAATATTTTTTCTTGTATAATTTGTTTTCATTATTTCTTGACATTACCTTAATTTTATATTTTTGAGTAAACGAAATGTAATATATTATGTATGAAAAAGTCAAATGTTGATAATTGTTTTTTTCTTTGTTTAAACAATAAGTTATTTATTTATTAGACATTAAAATTTGTTTGCAATCGCATCAATAGTTAGGTATTGGTTTAACTTCAAATATAATGATTTTGAAAAGCCCTGGATGCGCGCGTTACTCCAACCGTGTATTGAAATAGTGCTTGGAAATATCGAAAAAGCAGTATTTGTTAAATAACGAAATAAATAGTTAACAACGTAAGACTTGAAATAATACAAATGAATATGATAGTTTTCATCTAAAAGAATAAGAGGAAACTTTCATTTTCAAAAAAGTTGATTTTTTCCAAAGTTATTGTTAATCAAAGTTGCAAAAAAAACGTAAAAATCAAACTTCAAAAATTCATAACTTTTGAAATATCGATTTTATGAAAAAAATGCTAAGGGGCATTTCGTCTTAAAATAGCCTAAATTTTCATAAAAAAATTATTCCGAAAAAAAATAATAACAGTTTCTTATTTGTTTAAACAAATGCGTTTTAAACAATTTCTACCACTTTTTTCGAATTTTAACCTCGATATTCGGATTCTACGGGTCAAAATCTATAAGAAACACCTGTTTTTACCCGGGGACATATTATTGCATACGGGACGGTACCCAGCTCCTAGACTATAATAAAGTACACCAATTGCAGTTAGTTTTTAACTATCCTATCAAAGTAAAATCTAATAAAAACGTCAGAAAACTAAAATGGATATCTAATTATAAAAAATATTTAAAAGAATTATCAAAAATTACAACATTAAAATTAAAATCTAAAGGTTACTACAATAAATTTAATATCAGAAAAAGGTTCAAAAAGGGAGACAAAACATGGCCTATTAAAGAACCAAATATTAATAAATTTCAAAAGGATCAGCATAATAAGAATTTTCAACGCTATTAAAATGAACAAAATAATATCTTAACTAATTATGAAAACTAAGCAAAGACAATGTTATAACAAATAATAACATAACATTTTTGTTTTAGGATATGGACAACATACTCAATATTAGCATCTATCATAATCTCTTCTTATTTTTCCAAATTTAATACAGCAATAGAGAATTATAATTGCAGCTCAACTTTTCCATTTGAAGCAAAACCATCCTACTTCTTGGTCAACCAACCCTAAGGTGATCCAGATTTTACCAAATATACAATTTAAAATTATAACCACTTATCCGTTTGTCTACAATTGTTCGTATCAACTTGTAAGAATTTTGTGAAAAGCAACTATATTTTCTAAGAAAGTTAATATTTTATAAAAATGCGATCGGAATAATATAAGTTTGAATAATGAAATTCTAAGAAATTTTTTACGAAGACAGCAACAAGATTCATACATGAAAGATTTTTGAAGTAATGCTACGACTAACAATAACATCGTTGACAATTAAAAAAATATATACATTGTTCTTTTCTTTTTTAATAACAACAAACAAAAATATTGCGATTACATATTAAAATACCTCAGTTTTTGTTTGCTAATGAAACAAGCAAAAGTTTTATTTGTAAAAATTATGTGTTATTAAATAATAGAAATATTTAATTATTTAGTCACAAGGTAGAAAACATTTCAGGGATCAATTTAATAACTTATTATTCTATCTATCTTTGAATAAGAAAATATAGAACTAATCCAAAAAAAAACGAAACAAAACCATTCCTAAACCTTGCAACCCTAACAAACATAGACAAAAAAAAATTTGACTGTAATTTTATGCAAAATCAGATTGTATTTGCCTACAAAAATTGTTCGCATTCATAAAAGAAATTTTATGAATAGTTCAAGAACAAAAGAAAGAAAGAATTTAGGTAGCTGTACTCACATTGCTAAGATTAAATCGAATATAATGTATTGGAAGTGATCAGTTTCATCATATACTAACATGATCATCCTACAAGATACACTATTCGGCACTGTATTGAGTAAAGCAATTTTCTACTCTAACGCACTGCATACTCTCTAATGCAAATATGTGAATGCTACTCATGCCAGAAAAAATCTTGAGTTTTAAAATGAACTTTTAAAACGGCTGAGATTTTCAAAGAAAGGTAATACAATGATGCATAAGAGCAATAACAAGTCAAAATTAACAAAAATCACTCCGTCCTATTAACCTTCCTTTTTTATCAAAAATACTTACCAATATAATTAAATTTTTCTTTTGGAAATAATTATAATTTTTCTCAGTATACGGTTGAAAAATATTTTTTTTTATAATGATAATATCAAAAACCCTTTAATGTTATTCTACTTAAACAAAGAGGAAAAAATAATATATCTTTTGCCAAATATCTCAGCAGGGAGGGAAGTGAATGATCACTTGAATCATTCCCTATATTTCTCCTCACCTTTTATTTATTACAAAATTATTTAATACACACATTATTTCTAAACTCATTTAATCAATGACTTTAATTTATGTAAAACCAGCAAAACAAAATTTATTATAAATTAGCGTAATAAAATAATTTAATTGTCGAAATGCGATGTTCAAAAAAGATATTATATATCTCTATACAAATTCTAATGCATAACGTATGCGATATTTATTACGTAACGTTTTATTAACCAATTGTTATATAAAATTAAAACCGTAGGTTACGTGTAGTCTAGTGTTAGGAACAAAAATAAATGATTTACTTTATAGAAATTTATAGACGATACGAAATTTTGTTTAAATTTATTGAATTTTTATTATTGTTTTTGTTATTGTTTATATATATAAATTTTTAGTATGGATTGAATGATATGAATTTTTAGTATTATTGAACCTTTTGTAACAAGAAATTACTGGTGGTTCAACTATTCCTATAATTGTTGAATCTCTACGATATTCAACAGTCTAAGGAGGGGGGAGGTGTTACGTCCGTGACGTATCCCTAAATTACATTTAATATTCATATTCTCATCAGTAATTTCTTGATCCACAAAATTATGTGATTGCAAATTTATTGACACCCACGTATCAACTAGCATAGAGAAAAAAATTTCAACACAGGGAAATTGTAAACATTCTTGTACGAAATGAACCAGAATTTTAAACGAACCATATTGAAATTATTTAAAAATTTCTCAAAACATTTCATGAAAGACGTTGTTGTATTTATAGTTAACTTTCCATCTTATATTTCGACAACTATGCACTTTTAACTGTACGGCCTCGCGACACTCCAAGTCAATGAACTCTTCAAAATACAAATATAGCAATTTTTATGTTCCAGCAAGAATAATATGCGCTAAATACAACTGTCAATTTAAACAATGCGCACCAAAGTAATTAACAATTTAGAAAACTTAAACTTGATAACCATGAATGTAAAATAACCAATGGTCATGATTTTGTAAATCAAAGTATTAATTGTTTAAACCATAATTTATGAGAAATTCATGTCGATCCAAGACTGACGAGTATTATTATTATTATTATAATTATTATTACTAATATTACTATTACTATTATAAATCGTATTATTATGTTTATCATTAAATCAAATTCTGTAACAGAAAATCTCTGATACATTTGTTGAATCTCTACGACATTCAACAGTCTAAGGGGGGAGGTGTTACGTCCGGAGACGTATTCTCATTTTAAAGAAAAAGCATAATTAGTATCAGATATTTTCTGACACATAAAAGCGAAAATGCAACTTAATACTACGCAGCGTTCTGCTTATGCGACCTTGTGACGTATAGAGTCACCCACTCAGGAAGACAACGCATGCAGTTTTTAACATACGGTCGAGCTAGAATCCAAGCCACCGAACTCCGCGGCAGTCGAAAGGCCACACTTTGCAATGCTCAGCATTTCGCAAGTACGACGACCCAGAAAACTTGTAATACATAAGTTGTCAAAAGATGAATTCGATACGTCACCGGGCTCATCTTTAACCTAATTATTTTGTATTATAAAAGAAGTGATGTGTGTCACGCGAGTCAGTCACAGCGTACAAGAAACCTGGCGAACTCCGTGTACCTCTACGACATCGAGAAGTTGAAACCGTAAGCCTTACACATCTAGTAAGCAGATTTTATAAGTTATTGAAATTGTAATCGTAAGCCTTACTCGTCTAGTAAGCAGATTGTATAAGTTATTTATAGTAAATTTATAAAAGCAAGTGTTATAGAAAAGAATTGTAATTGAAATTACAACGCATCGATCTACCAGAAGCCAGCAGATTGTATTGGTAATAAATTATTGTATTTTATATACATAAAACCAATTACTACTTATTTCCACTTATTTCTGGACTTAACAAAGGAAACGCCCGACGATTTATGTTAATTTAATAAGTGAATCTAACGGCTATTCAAGGCGAAAGATAATAGATAAGGAAGGTAGCTAACTTATCAATCACTTTTTTCTATATATTATCTACTTTTTATTATTAATTCTAGTTTATTTCTATATATTCAAATTTTTTTCTATATATTCAAATTTTTTTCTGTGTATTTTTATTTTTTTCTGTTTATTTTCGTTTTTTTTTTATTCCTATTGTTCCAATTCGTATTAAAAAAAAAACAAAAAAAAAACACAACTTGGAATAAAAATAAATAGAGAAGAACAACGGTAAACAGAAAGAAACAGAAAAAACCAGAAAAAAAACAGAAAAAAAAACAAAAAAAAATTATAAAAAATAGAAAAAAAGAAAGAAAAGCAGAATTATTTTCCGCCAGGGCTCCATTAAAATATATGCAGTTCCTGAATCTGGAGTTGACGGCAGAGAAAAAATTTTGAAATAGCCACATATTTGGTTAAAATCGATCAAAATTTTTTTTTGTGTCTAATTTTATCACAAATTGAATATATTTTTAGGATGTTACTTCTACATATTTCTAATTATGAAAAAAAATTTTTCTCTTCATTTTATGACGAAAATTCTAAAGGTGTCTGACCCCCTTGAAGGGTATTCTGGGTATATGCTCATGTACTCCCATCCTAACCTCAAAAGACCAAGAAGATCCAACTGAAAGTAACCCAATAGAACAAATTATAGCTAAGTATGAATTCAAACTCAAGAGTATTCAAGAAAAATACATGCTCAAAACAAAAAAAATGGAAAAAGAAATAACAGAATTAAAAATTGAAAATGAAGATCTGATTGAACAGAAGAATACACTAAAAGAATTAAATTTTGAATTAAAGAAAAATAACAAACTACTAGAAGAAAAAATTCAGCACCAACAACAACTAACTAACAAAATACCAAATCATACTTTTGCTGAAATGTTAAGTAAGCAAAAAAGAGCCGAAATTACCAACATTGAGGATATAACTGTTAAAGTAATTAACAGTGATAAAAATCTACAAGTTGTACAAGATAACATCAAGGAAACTATATGTAAAACTAAGAAGCAGATAAATAAAGTTTTTACAGTCAAAGACAAAATAATAATAAAATGTGGAAATAAATGTGATGTTCAAGAAGTACAAAAAATCATAGAAGAAGCAAGTGACGATGAAGTAACAGTTGAAATAGAAAAAAGAAAATGCCCTCGAATAAAAATAGTTGGAATTGACGACTTAAGTAAATATAGTTTAAGGTGATGCGATACTGACACTATTACCCAAAATTTGGTTCCCGTTTTTCTCATTCAATTTTTAATTTTAAGAAAAAAACTCTTTGATACGTTGTAGTTCTTTATTAAACTTAAAACGTGTCAAAGAGTTTTTTTCAAAAAGTTTAAAATTGAAGGAGAAAAACGGGAACTGAGAATTGAGTAATAGCGTGGGTATCACATCACCTTAAGTGAAATTGAATGTGATATTAGGATAAGGAATATGCTACAAGAAAATGATAAGATAAGTGTTGTCCACAAGTACCAAAATAAAAAAAATAATCTATGGTCAGTTATAGCTGAAGTTAACGCAAATGCTTATGAGAAATTAATGGCAATAAAAAAGGTATTTGTTGGCTATACCAGTTGCAAAATTTACGATGACTTTAAAATTAATATATGTTATAAATTCTGCTCTTATGGTCACTCTAAAACAAAGTATAAATGGGAATTAATTTGTAAATTTTTGCTCAGGTGAACACGATGAGAAAGACTGTAATCAAAAAAACAATCTGAAATGTTGTAACTGTACAAAATCAAATGAAAAAAATAAAACAAATTGGCAAACAAATCATATAGCAGATAATAAAGAGGTATGTGAATACTATAAGCAACTACTAAAAAGAACGATCAAAAAAATTGACTACCCGTATGATCCAATAACCAGACAATGATTCACCTACCAATGATAAGAAAGGAACTACAGTTATTGATACAAACAGCAACAAAGAATAAGATATTACAATGGCTCAAAAGATGGAACTACTAGAAGAAATTGAACACGAAGTTATAAACAGAGAAGTCTCGTTTAATGATCTCTCTTAACAATAAAATAGATATTAAAACTAATTGTATAATGTATGTCAATATTAGAAGTTTAAATGCAATTTTGATAAGTTACAAATTTTAGTTAAGAGTCTGTTGATAAAACCATATATAATTATATGTTTGGAATCATGGAACCTTGAGCACTACAGATATTTTAGATTATCTGGTTATGATATACTTTATAATCATAGTAAAATAAATCAATCTGATGGAGTGGTTGTTTACATAAAGAAAAAGGTAACTTGTAAATCGGAGGTAATTGAAATAGGTAGACTTAAAATTTTGCATACAATGATAAAACTAAAAAATAACAGCAATATCTAAATATCAGCTTTATACGGATGTCACAATCTGCCATGTACAGAATTTATTTTGAATATGAAAATATAAAATCGGGAGTAGTTTATAAAATTAATTGTAGGGATTGTAATGGTTGTTATATTGGTCAAACGGGTAGATATTTGAAAAAGAGAATATGTGAACATCAATATAGTTGACGCAGCTCAAGTTGTACATCGGGTTTGAAAGAACATTGTTTAAATAGTTTGCATTCTTTCGATTTTGGGAGTGTGGATATTTTGGAACAGGGGATTAAGAATAAATATAAGAGGGAAAGCCTTGAAAGTATTCACATTCTAAGAAATCGGAATAATGTAAATTTAATGATAGAGTCAAGTAAATTAGATAGCATTCTTTATTAATTTAAGTGAGAATGGAAAGTTGGAGAGGGGAAAGTGGATGGTGGTGGGGGTAAGAGAAAAGAAGGGGGTGTCAGGGTATATAAGGACGTGTATCGCGGGTTTCATTTCAGTCCCTGAGGAGGAACCAGAGCGGGCTCGAAACGTTGGGCAATTTGATGGTGGGGGGCAGTCAGATCATCCTTTGCTAACAAAGTTTTTTCCAGGTTTTAATTAAGTTTTTATTTCAGATTCTGCGGGGGTGATTATAAACAAGGGCAATCTGACTGCCATAAATATTAATTATTTTAATTTAATTTGTAAGACTGTAAGACCGATAGAAAAATTCTTATCAGTTAATATGAAAACGTTACTAAGACTAAAAAGAAATTCAAAAAACTATTTAATTATAGGAGATTTTAATATTGATATTCTAAAATGTAATAATATCAGCGAGGAATTTTTAAAAAATTTACTTGAAAATGGATTTTTCCCTGACTTTATTGGAATAACGAGACCAAACGAAAATCACAATAGTGGTAATGGAACGTATATTGATAACATATTTATAAAAACAGAAAGTATTAATACGAAAACTTATAAACTATGTATTCCAACACTAGACCACTATCCTTTGTTTATTGAAGTTAAAAAACAACAATATAACAAGGAGACTGTCAATAATATAACTCACAACTACAAAAAACTTTTTAGTGTGGAAGTGCTATAGACTGGCAAAGTATTAAAACAATTAATGATCCAAATTTTGCTATTAATGTGTTAATAAATAAAATTAAAGAATGTCAGGATAAAGTCACGTGCATAAAAAAACAAAATAGTCATAAAAAAAATCTCTTTCCTAGATCAGGTTGGATTTCAACAGCTATTATGAAATCATGTAAAAATAAAGAATATCTTTACAACAAAATGAAAAAAGAACCAAATAATGATCAAATAAAAGAGACATAAAAATTATGTAAAAATATTAAATAAAGTTATAAAAGATGCTAAAATCAATTATGAGAAACATAGGATTAAAGCCAATATAAATAATGCTAGACATTTATGGAAAATAATAAATTCTAAGATTGGGAAAAAAGAAAAAAGCAATAACGATAATATAAACAAAATGACAAAAGAAAATAATGAAATATTGACTGAACCTAATGATATAGCTAATTATATGAATAATTATTTTTGTAATAGTGGTGAAAAATTGAGTAATAGTATTAAAATAACAAGAAACAAGAATATAATTTTACCTCCTAGTAATAAAAATTCTATATTTTTAAGACCAACTAATGCATTGGAAGTACAAATAATTATTGAAAATATGAAAAACAAAAATGGAGGGGTAGACACTATAAACGCAAACTCTATTAAGACAATATCCATTTTGATATCAGACACACTTGCTTATATTTACAATCAATGTATCGAACAATCTGTATGGCCTGATGCTCTTAAGATTTCAGAAATTGTGCCAATCTATAAATCTGGTTGCAAAGTGGACGTTGCTAACTATAGACCAATATCTTTGATCTCGAATTTAGCTAAGATCTTTGAAAGATTAATTTATAATAGAATTTATGATTTTATTTGCAAACATAGAATATTATCTAGTAAACAATTTGGTTTTATAAAAACAGGGGCACTAAAGATGTTTTAAGTATGATAACAAATAAGATATATGAAAACCTAGACAAAAGCAAGCCTATAGCGATCACCTTTTTGGATCTTGCCAAAGCTTTTGATACTGTTAATCACTCCATACTTATGAAAAAACTTTATAACTACGGAATTAGAGGCAAGCCTATAAACTTTTGGAAAACTATCTTTAAAATAGATATCAGAAGGTGAGGGTTGACCTAAATGAAAGTGATCTCACAAAGGTAAAATCAGGTGTACCTCAGGGTACAATTCTAGGCCCACTGTTATTTATATTATATGTCAACGATCTTTTAACAATGATGGCGGATGACACAACGTATTCTTATGCAGATGATACTGCTGTATTAGCAGAAGGAAAAACTTGGAAAGACGTTGAGGTTAAAATAAATGACTATTTAGATGAAATTGATGACTGGTTGGCTTTAAATAAGTTGTCTCTAAATGTGAAAAAAACTGTTTACATCACTTTCGGTCATTACTGTGATAGCGTTCCAAAAGACATTGATATAAGAATAAAAAATTATATATTAAAGAGAGTTGAAGAATGTAAATATTGAGGTATAATTTTTTATTTAAACTTAAAATGGGGCCGACACATTCAATATATTGTAAAGAAAACCAAATACTTGATTTTTGTTTTTTACAAAATTGCAAAATATATGCAGACAGATACAATGAGAATGATCTATTTTGCGCTATTTCATAGCATTATCAATTATGGAATAATCGCATGGGGAGGATCCTACAATAACAGCACTGACGTGCTGCAAAGAATGCAATATAGATTACTGAAAATTATTAATAAAAACAGATTCATACAAAATAATCCAATGAACCTAAAACAATTATTTGCATATACATCCCTAGACTTTAACTATAGTACACTTAAATAACTATACTTGCACTCCAATATTAAAACTAGGAAAAAAAGTATAGCTATTCCGAAAAAAAGTAAAGCTGTTAGCGATTTTAAGAACTTATCTTATTTCAATTAAAATTTGTAACAGCCTACCGAATGAAATGAAGACTTTAAATCACACAAAAACCTCCACCAAAGAAAGGCTTAAAAAGTGGATACAAGAAAATTATACTAATTAGTTTTTAAAATATAATTTACTGTTAATATAGATTTACTTTCAATATGTTTTGTTATCACAAAGTTTAATTACTGAAAATATGTCTAATGCGTTTTATCTATTCCGTCTTTTAGTGTTTCGTTTTTAGTTTTAAGTCCGGTACCGCAAACAGAAAACTGTATTTTCCTCTGCGGATTTACTAAATCATGTAAATGTAAATGTAATAAATTTACTAATGGTAAATAAATAAATAAATGTAAGGTTTAAATTTGCTACAATAAAAATTACATAGGTGTATACTACTAAATGTAAATGTTCTATAATTTTTAGTGATTTAGTAACAATACGTATGTGGCTGATTAATATAATATTTATTTATAAAATTTATGTACATATTTTAGACTTTAGATCGAAGTAGCGATAGCTTATATATAAACCTTTTATAGACTGATAATAATTTTGGTTTATACGCACAAAAAATTGTGTTTCTAGAATGTCTGAGAAAACATCATTTTCATTCATCGATAAAGGAAATCATAGTATGTCAAATGAAAAATGTGGCATTCGTATACTAAGCAATGGGAGTATATGAATGTCTTGAACATTAATTGTGATTTATTTCGAATAAAGTTGTCATTGATGAGATGTTTGAAATATATGCCAAAGAGATACAGAAATTTGATACATAACTATATGATGTACTTATATCTCTGTAATTATTTAGTTCTCTAAAAGCTGTAGATTATTTTAGATAGTTTGGATATATTTTATTTTCTGCATAAATGTAAGGTTTAAATTTGCTACAAAAAAATTAATTACATAGGTGTAATTAATTTGCTATTACCTGAGTGCTTCAAACAATATAGAGCTGATAAAGCTCTGGCGCGATGTGCTAAAGAATCCTGAGGTAGTCCCTATCTACAAGACTGGTGAAAAATCCTGTCAGTAACAGTTATTACAGACCTACCTCTCTAATATCAAACATTGCAAAAATTTTTGAAAAAATAATTTACAATAAATTATAGCACTTTTTAAAAAAAACATAATATCAGAAAAACAATACTGTTTTGTTAAGAATAGAGGAACTACTGATGCATTAAATTATATATCAAATATCACCCGCATGGAAATAATAAATGTATAAAAACGTATAAAAATGAACCATTCTATTGGTTTCTGGACATATTTTATACAGTTTTATACATTTTTATACATTTTAATACATTTTCATACATTTTCATACATTTTCTTATAATTCAGAAATTCCTCCATGTCAAGTTTGTAAAAAGGTTAATGTAATAAAACATAGGCTACCGTATAAAAATGTATATTTTTGTATATTTCTGTAGATTTTTTCAAATGTATTAAATTTTTATACAGTTTTATACATTTTTATATAGTTTAATACATTTTAACTGATAAGAATTTTTCCATCGGTCTTACAGTCTTACAAATTAAATTAAAATAATTAATATTTATGGCAGTCAGATTGACCTTGTTTATCACCCCCACAGAATCTGAAATAAAAACTTAATTAAAACCTGGAAAAAACTTTGTCAGTAAAGAACGATCTGACTGCCCCCCACCACCAAATTGCCCAACGTTTCAAGCCCGCTCCGGCTCCTCCTCAGGGACTGAAATGAAACCCGCGATACACCTCCTTATATACCCTCACACCCCCTTCTTTTCTCTTACCCCCACCACCATCCACTTTCCCCTCTCCAACTTTCCATTCTCACTTAAACTAATAAAGAATGATAAATGTTATCTAATTTACTTGACTCTATCATTAAATTTACATTATTCCGATTTCTTAGAATGTGAATACTTTCAAGGCTTTCCCTCTTATATTTATTCTTAATTCCCTGTTCCAAAATATCCACACTCCCAAAATTGAAAGAATACAAACTATTTAAACAATGTTCTTTCAAACCCGATGTACAACTTGAGCTGCGTAAACTATATTGATGTTCATATATTCTCTTTTTCAAATATCTACTTGTTTGACCAATATAACAACCATTACAATCTCTACAATTAATTTTATAAACTACTCCCGATTTTAAACATTTATCATCCTTGTCTTTACAATTAGTAAATAATCTTTCTAAATTATTATCGTTTCTAAAGAAAACTTAAATATTATGTTTACTAAAAACCCTTCTAATCCTTTCCGACAAACCTCTAACATATGGTAAACTAAAATATGCGTTCTTTCCATTTCTATTCCTTGTTTGACTATCTACCCGCTGCTTCAATCCACCATTATAAATTTCCCACTCTCTTTCATCAATCATTTTATCAATAGATTTTACCGGATAACTATTCTTAATAAATGTATCTCTAACTAAATTTAAATTCTTTTTCCTAAAATCTTTATGTGACAATTTAATCGCTCTGTCAATGACACCCTTGATCGCACCTGTCTTGTTTCCGAATTGGTGGTGAGAATCAAAATTGAAAAATCTACCTGACCATGTAGGTTTTCTATACCAATCTAATTTCACTCTATTATTATTAACTCTAATGACTCTAATATCTAAAAAACTCAATTGATTATCTTTCTCAACTTCTTTTGTGAATTTAATTCTATCATGGATAGAATTAAACACATCCACCATTTCATCCACAAAACATCGAGGTACAACTGCAAAAATGTCATCAAAATATCTTTTAAAAATAATTGGCTGAAAAACGAACTTAGACAAAGAAACACTTTCCAATTTTTCCATTACTAAATTCGCTATAACAGGTGACAAAGGTGATCCCATTGGACAACCATATCTTTGCTCATATAAACTATTATCAAAAGAAAAAATTGCGTTTTTAAAAACCAAATTAAGTGCCTTTATAAATTCATCTTTTGTTAAACTAGTATGTACTTTAATTTCAGACCATTTATCTTGTATAATATCATTCAACAACTCTAAAGGTATATTTGTAAACAAAGACACTACATCCAATGAAACCATCCTATGATCATTCGGAATAACAATATCTTTCATTATATCATAAAAACTCCAACTATCTTTAATATATAAACTTGTTTTACCCACTATCTTGAACAATATATTATTAATAATATATTATTAACAATATATAATATTCGAGTTTTGTTTAGAAACGATAATAATTTAGAAAGGTTATTTAGTAATTGTAAAAACAAGGATGATAAATGTTTAAAATTGGGAGTAGTTTATAAAATTAATTGTAGGGATTATAATGGTTGTTATATTGGTCAAACGGGTAGATATTTGAAAAAGAGAATATGTGAACATCAATATAGTTTACGCAGCTCAAGTTGTACATCGGGTTTGAAAGAACATTGTTTAAATAGTTTGTATTCTTTCAATTTTGGGAGTGTGGATATTTTGGAACAGGGGATTAAGAATAAATATAAGAGGGAAAGCCTTGAAAGTATTCACATTCTAAGAAATCGGAATAATGTAAATTTAATGATAGAGTCAAGTAAATTAGATAACATTTATCATTCTTTATTAGTTTAAGTGAGAATGGAAAGTTGGAGAGGGGAAAGTGGATGGTGGTGGGGATAAGAGAAAAGAAGGGGGTGTGAGGGTATATAAGGAGGTGTATCGCGGGTTTCATTTCAGTCCCTGAGGAAGAACCAGAGCGGGCTCGAAACGTTGGGCAATTTTATGGTGGGGGGCAGTCAGATCATCCTTTGCTAACAAAGTTTTTTCCAGGTTTTAATTAAGTTTTTATTTCAGATTCTGTGGGGGTGATTATAAACAAGGGCAATCTGACTGCCATAAATATTAATTATTTTAATTTAATTTGTAAAACTGTAAGACCGATGGAAAAATTCTTATCAGTTGATAGTAAATTGCAGTCGACATAAGTAATATTTTTAATGATTAATACATTTTCATACAAAATAAAAAAAAAAAAAAAAATAGAAAAATAAATAAATTATGTTTATAAAAACATAATTATATTTTTACGTTTTATGTTTTATAAATTCTATAAAACATAAAAATCCATATGAAATTGTATAAAATCATTCAGCCAAGATAAAAAATATGATGGATACAAAAACATTAATGATAATATATTATGCTTTCTTTCATAGTCTAATCAATTATGGGGTAATTGCCTGGGGTGGTGCGTACGATAATAATATGAAACTAATACAATCAACACAAAACAAAATATTGAAAATCATAAATAAAAATAAATTCTCTCAAACTAATCCACCTAAATAAAAAAATTATTCCAGTTAGAGTCAATATCCTTACATTATTCTACATTAAGAAATAAATATATAAACAGTGCGAGCAAGACCAGAAACAAAACAATTCAATTACCTAAATGTGATAAAAGAATTAGTGATAAAAATAGCTACAATGAAGCTATAAGGGTCTTTAATGGGCTATCTAAGGATCTCAAAGTTATGAATTTAAGTAGACAATTAATGAAGAAAAAATTAAAAATGTTTATAGTAAAAGATGCAATATAATTTCAAAATAATAATTAAATCTTAACCAATATATCTAACAAATTATTTAACTGTTATTTATGTACTACAATGGATTTTATCGATGTTAACTAACACTACGCACATAACATTATATAGTTTTTTTAAGAATTTTGTAGTTTGTAATATTTTTTTAGTTTGTAAGTTTTCTGTGTACCAGATCTACACACAGGCAATAATATTTGCCTCAGTAGGATTTACTTACTTATGTATATTTGGTATATAATAATGTAATGTAAATATTTTCTGGAAATAAATAAAATTGCAAATTGTAGAAAACTGTATTAAAATGTTAGAAACCATATGAAACTGTATTAAAACGTATCAAAACGTATTAAAATATATAAAGTTGTTTAAAAACCAATATTTAGATCTGGTTTTATACGTTTTTATGCAGTTTTGTACAGTTGTAAACGGTTTCATACATTTCTTTTTTTCCATACAGGCGTATACAAAAATTTAGATAAAAGCAAACCAACCAATAATTGTTACTTTCTTAGATTTAGCGAAAGCACTTGACACTGTAAACCATAGAATTCTTTTAGATAAGCTTGAACGAGATTAGAAATTCTTTTAGCTTGAAAGAGATCAGAAGGATAAACAGAAGGAAGACGATAAAGAGAACAAAAAAGTGAAGGAAGAAGAAAAGACAGCCAAAGATAAAGGAAGAAAACAAGAAGAATAAAACTCAAGAATATGGACACAAACACTAACACAACACACACAGAAATATTCAAATATAGGGATTAACAGGATATGAACTAAATAGAAAAATGTAATAAAGTAAAACATTATACATACACAGACAGATACACTTACACAGACACTCAAGCGTTATTTAGAATTAAGAGAGAAATTGTATTTTATATGTGTGTGTGTGTGTGTGTGTGTGTGTGTGTGTGTGTGTGTGTGTGTGTGTGTGTGTGTGTGTGTGTGTGTGTGTGTGTGTGTGTGTGTGTGTGTGTGTGTGTGTGTGTGTGTGTGTGTGTGTGTGTGTGTGTGTGTGTGTGTGTGTGTGTGTGTGTGTGTGTGTGTGTGTGTGTGTGTGTAAAGATAATAAAGTTTATTATTATTATTATAGATAAGCTTGAACGATATGGCATAAGTGGTAGTACCTTAAAATTGATGACTAGCTATCTCTCAGATAGGCGGCAAAAAGTTAAAATTGAAGACTGTCAAAGTGAATATAAAGAAATTACTATGGATGTTCCTCAAGGAACTATATTAGGATCATTACTTTTTATACTTTATGTCAATGATTTACTGAGAGGTATGCAAAATGACACAATCATGTCCTATGCAGATGACACGGTGTCATCTCAAGTGACATGTGGTCCTCAGCCCAGAAAAAAATGTGCTTACCTTAATCATGTGGCCAAATGGCTTGCCCAAAATAAACTGTCACTAAATATAGATAAAATGGTCTATATGACTCTCGGAAACTACTCTGATAGTGTGCCTAATACACTAAACATCAAAATATCAAAGCAATTAATAAAAAAAGTAAAAAGCCATAAATACTTAAGGCTACATTTTGACTACAATTTTAAATAGGATAAGCACATAAGATACATTATTAAAAAAACTAAATACCTAATTTTAATTTTTGCTAAGATAAAAAATTATGATGGATACAAAAACATTAATGATAATATATTATGCCTTTTGTCGTTTTTTATGTTAATTATGGTATAATTGCTTAGGATGATACATACGATAACAACATGCAACTAATACAATCAACACAAAACAAAATACTGAAAAACATAAATTTTTCCAAATTGATCCATATCTAGAAATAAGAAAATTATTCCAGTTAGAATCAATATCTTTCCACTATACAACACTAAAAAATAGTTATATAAACAATACGAGCAAGACGAGGAACAAATCAATTTAACTACCAAAAAGTGGCAAAAGAATTAGTGATAAAAATAGCTATGATGAAGCTATAAGGCTCACTAATGATCTCAAAGTTATATCATTAGTAGACAAAAAACGAAGAAAAACTTAAAAATGTACATTGCAAAAGCGGCAATACCAAATTTAATTTAATAATTTAATTTTAAGAAAATTATGAAATTAAAATTATTTATATTACATTATAATAAATCTCTATGCGATGTTGACTCATCTCTACGCGCCTACCATTACCTAGTATGTAAGAATATATTTTATTTAGTTGGTAAGTTTTTATTTTCTATGTACCAGACCTACACACAGGCAATATAATTTGCCTCGGTAGGATTCATTTACTATTGTAAATTTACTTCATGTAATTTACTAATCTAAATATAAATATTTCTAGAAATAAATAAATAAACTGATATCATTTCTCTCCCTCTCTCTTTCCCTCTTAAAATAGAGCTATCAAATCATCACATACCTTGTTTATAAATGCTAGCTAAATGACTGATATGACTGTTAAATATTAAATAAATTGAGTTAGAATATAAGATTCAAAAGAAATTATCAGAATGTTAGTTTTACTTTGATAATTGATTAGAGGAATTTTATTTTGTAATATATGAATATATTTGTATACAAAAATCAGTAAAAGGCATTATTATAATAGAGGATTTTGTACACTATAAAATTTATAGTTTCATTCTTTGAAAATATTTAATTGATCTGGATGAAAATGAAAATGTAACTTTATTTTTAAGTTTCAATTTCTGATATTAATTTGTCAATTAGTGTGATTATTTATTCTGCATGAAACACTAAAACAAACTGAATTCACTGATGATTTTCTATATAAGGAAAGGACAACTTCAAATCAACTCAATAAATGTTTAATCAATTCAAATAAAAAAAAACTTAGAAAATAATTTTTTGTTCAGTTATTTAATTTTACAATTTACTTGTTATTCTATAAATATTATATATAATTATACATCATAATAAATGTCAGATACTTACATCCATCAAATAGTACTTTCTTGTTGGAAATTTCAGGGTTAAACTTTTACAAATTTCACAACTATTTGGCAAAATGCTCAATATAATTTCGATAAACTCACACAAATATGAAAGCACAATATCACTCAACCATAGTTCTTACTTTTCCAAATATCCTTTTTTTACAGGTATATTGTCATGTCATAGTGTGTAAACATCGTTTTTACAGCTTTCCCAAATCGATATTTTGTAGCTACTCTTACGCTTAAATTAAAATATAAAGAAAAGCAATTTCTCGCTATCATCACGTACAGGCAGCCATTATATTTCTCATTTTCCCAATCGAGGTAAGTGTTTGTACACATCGGGCGAATTCATCTTTGGGTTTAATGTTAAAAAACAAATACAGTAGATTTAATCGATAAATTTGTATGCACATGAACAATATTTACATAATATTCTTTTCAAACACGAAATTTCGTGCTCTTATAAATATTTTGACTTTTTGCACAATTTTCCAGCATCTGAATGGTCATGTTATCATTGTCTGCTTATTCGTAGTAAACCGGACCGAAGTCCGAAAATACAGGAGCCAATACAAGGAGTATCCATATATATATAATCTTATGTTGGATTGACCTAAAGGCCTAGCCACATAAGTTCTGTGTTCAGCACAGCACTTATGTGGCTACGCTCTAAGATTTTGGCCGGGACATTTGAGATTTACGGGAACTGGGGCCTGATTCTAAATTTGTCTCGACGTCGAGACACACCAAATCCGGAGCTGTAGACCAATCAGAGAGCTCCTTTAAAAGGAAAAGCAGTTGTCTCGAGGCCGAGACACATTTAGAATCAGGCCCCAGTGCACGCCAGAGATACGAGAAATAGCCTTGGTTGTATACTTTACGGGAAATAGCGGGGAACTGGGGAACAACGTTGCTATTCCCCATATATATAGATATACAACCAATGCTATTTCTTGCATCTACCCTACTGAAAAATCCCACATGGAACCTATGTGAGACCCACATGGCTCTCATATGGCACCTATTTGAGAAATTACTGCGGGAACCATATGGTTCCCACATGGTTCCCACATGGATTCCATATATGACTAAATTATGGCATAATTTTTAAATAAACTTATTGTTTATTAATTTAATTAATGAAGCTGATGGTAGTTGTGATTTATATTGTTATAAGCAGCTAATGGCAATCCTACCAAGGTTGTTTAAATAAAACAAATGTTTACCAACGTTTCGGATTTTTATGTGCCTCTTCAGGGTCTAAGAATATCGTCCACATAGTGGAAATAAAACATTGGTTTGAAGTTAAGTTTGTTAATAGCATAGATCTCCAAAAAGAAATAAAAACAAATCCCTTACCTGGCCTAGAAAGAAGAACGAATGAGTCAATAAAATGGTTAAACAAAAATGATTTCTCCAGTTTGGGAAAAAAATATGATTCCGTGCTACAAAAATATAATATCGCAAAAGCTTATGGACTCATAAAAATACACAAAAACGGCTTTCCCATCAGACCACCCGATCAGCATCAGGAAATTTAATAAAGATTTTTTCAGGGACTCTCAGGGAGTTTGCTAACAAAGTTTTTTCCAGGTTTTAATTAAGTTTTTATTTCAGATTCTGCGGGGGTGATTATAAACAAGGGCAATCTGACTGCCATAAGTATTAATTATTTTAATTTAATTTGAAAGACTGTAAGACCGATGGAAAAATTCTTATTAGTTGATCTGTAAAGTGTATTCATATAAATTTTCGCGTATCATTAGAAATTGTTTATAAATTAATCACAGAAAAAAACTTACATAAAATTTTCGCCCTGACCGAGAATCGAACCCACGACCCTTTGGGTTACTACGCACGCACGCTATCCGTTACGCTATCGCTCGCATGAAAGAATATGGACATTTCCATCTACTTAAGCTGCATTATCCGTATTTATTCAATATTAATATTTCATTTTAATTATTCATCTAATATATTAATGGTTTTTAACAATTATTTATATTTACACAATATTTTAATGAGTAAATTATGATAAGACGTTAATTAATTAAATTCGATTTACTTAAAATATTTAGTGCCGGTAAAGTAGAAATCTTTGGTATGAAAACGTCTATATTTTTTATTGAAATGAAATATTAGCTGTAAATATGTTCTTTCTTTAAGAAAATGGTTTTTCATTCCTGCTATGTCATCATCTTAATTAAACAATTTCGTAGTAAATTCTGAGATCCCTATACGTTATCAGCCCATGAATTTTATTTTTTTCATGACATCTAAACGAAAATTTTAGGAAAAAGCGTTCGCTCATGCCCCAAAACCCAATAAAAAAAATAAATATTTTTTTTAATTAAATTTTTCAAATTCAAAAAAAAAATAATTATTTTTACAATTATATTTGCTAAAAAATTGAATTGATATATTTTGACTTAAATCCAGTATATTAAAAAAATCTTTAAAAAAATAAAATAATATAGAAAACTTTTTAAAACTTAATCATTACTTTTTTATAATTTAGTAACACATCCCTGATAGAAATGGTAACCAACCGTTCGCCATCCGTTCACCAAATCGCAAAGGTTTGGCTAACCGTTTAACCAACGGTTGGTAATAATTACCGCTTATTTCGTCACATGAATGCTATAATAAGAAAAGTGATTTCTTGATACAAATAAATGGCTCATTAGCTTCGTAAATGGTGGCCGATGACGGAGTCTAGGTGGTGCGCGCATAGGTTTGTGGCTCTAGGTGTTAGAACTCATCGAATGCGTCGTCTAGGTATTCAGGGTGACCGATTACGGAGTCTACGTAGTGCGCTCCGTAGTTTTTTGCATCTAGGTGTCGGAATTCATTACATGCGTCATCTAGGTGTTCGGGGTAGACGATGACGACGTCTAGGTGGTGTGCTCCGTAGCTTTTTGTATCTAGATGTTGGAACACATCGAATGCGTGGTCTAGGTCTTTGGGGTAGCCGATTACAGAGTCTAGGTGGTGCGCACCGTAGGTTCTTGGCTGTAGGTGTTGGATCTTATCGAATACGTTGTCCAGGTGTTGTGTTTGGGGTAGCCGATTACAGAGTCTAGATGGTGCGCACCGTAGGTTTTTGGCTGTAGGTGTTGGATCTCATCGAATGCGTCGTCTAGGTGTTCAGGGTGACCGATTACGGAGTCTAGGTGGTGCGCTCCGAAGTTTTTTGCATCTAGGTGTAGGAATTTATTCCAAGCGTCGTCTAGGTATTCGGGAAAGACGATGACGATGTTTAGGTGGTGCGCTCCGTAGTTTTTTTGCATCTAGGTGTTGGAACACATCGAATGCGTGGTCTCGATCTTTGGGGTAGCCGATTACTGTGTCTAGGTGATGCGCACCGTAGGTTCTTGGCTGTCGATGTTGGATCTCATCGAATACGTGGTCCAGGTGTTCGGGGTAGCCAATGACGATGTCTAGGTGATGCGCTGCGTAGTTTTTTGCGTCTACGTGTCAGAATGCATTCCATGCGTGGTCTAGATGGTTGGGGTAGCTGATGTCGGTGTCTAGGTAATGCGCTCCGCAGTTTTCCTCGTCCACCGCGTTTGCGATGCATTCCAACACCTGGAGCCAAAAAACTACGGAGCGCACAACCTAGACATCGTTTTCGGCTACCCCGAATACCTGGGCCACGTATTAGATAAGATCCAACACCTACAGCGAAGAACCTACGGTGCGCACCACCTAGACTGCGTAATCGGCTACCCCAAATACCTAAACCACGCATTCGATGTGTTCCAACACCTAGATGCAAAAAACTACTGAGCGCACTACCTAGACAGCGTTATCGGCTACCCAGACCACTTAGACCACACATGGAATGCATTTCGACACCTAGATGCAAAAAACTGCGGAGGGCACCACCTAGACATCGTCATCGGCTACCCCGAACACCTGGGCCGCGTATTAGATTCACCCTGAGATCTTAACGCATAAACTTTTATTAATTGGTATCATTTGGTTTTTAATTAATTTCTTCATAAAGAGTACTTTATTAATACTTTTATTAATTGGTTATATCATTTGGTTTTTAATTAATTTCTTCATAAAGAATACTTTACGAATAATTTTACTGCGACCATGAAATACCTCGCTTATGGTTGACGCCACTTTTGTATTTCATAATTTTGTTCATAATGAATACTTTATGAATGCTTTTATTACAATTACAAAATACTTTGCTTACGGTTGATACCATTTTATATTTTTAAAAATTTATTCACTAAGATTACTTTATGAATACTTTTTGAATACAATAAGTTTTTATTTATTTCGGACATTAAAAAATTCTTTATGATACTTTTTTTTCAGAGTGTGCCTATCGGGCAATTATATCCGCTATTAATTCTCCAGTATATAACGTATTCTTCATGCAATTCTTAACAAAAAATCTGAAAACGCCTGCCTCACGCATTGACGATAGAAAAAATTGAAAATCTCCAAATTCCACCTGATTTTAAAATAATTAGTTTTGATGTAGTGAGTCTTTTTACAAACATTCCTGAGTATTTATTGTTAGTGCACAAGGCTCTTGAAGAACGATGGATACAATTGCATAATAAAAGTAACATGACGTGCACAGAATTTCTAAATGCAATTAAATTCATACTGAATAACAATTATTTCCAATTCAATGGAAAATTTTACCAACAAGTTTTTGGTTCAGGCATGGACAATCCGATTAGTCCCATCCTGGCCGACATAGTCATGGAGGATTTGGAGATCCATGCTATTAACAAACTTAACTTCAAACCAATGTTTTATTTCCGCTATGTGGACGATATCATTTTATTTATATCGAAAAACATGATCGATCACGCTATAAATATCTTTAATTCGTACGACGAAAATGTACAGTTGTAACGTAGTATCTGGTTGTAATTACCCTTAATTCCAGTCACCTTGTCACTACTTACGCTTACCACCCGCTGCTTAAGACTTAAGACGATTCTCGAAGGGGTTCGAACGAACTGCAACTACCACCGCTGAGCTGTGACACGACAAACCTCCGAAGATGTATACCGCAATGATTAATATCCTGAAAAGATGTAAAGAGGAAGGTGGGATGCGGACACGCACACAGAGAAATAACACTCGCGAATAATAACACACAATAACTAGTAATAATTATTTAAAAGAGATACGGAAGCTCGTGAATCGACCACAACTCGCGTGCGAATGATCGTTTACCTGAAACACAAAATGGTTGCTCACACCAACGACACCCAAGCTAGAAGTCGGAATGGCCACGACTCTCGATAACTGCTCTACCTATTAACTCGAATGCGCACCACACACCAGAGGATACGACACGAAAGACAGTTAATCCAATCTACCTTGGGGTCCTCAATCCCATGTACTTGCATATAACTCAAGTCATTGCGATGATCTCTTTACCAGTGCCGCTATGACTTCGCGGGAACGCCAGAAACGCCTTAACTCCGTCACGAGTACGCGATAGTCAAATTAGACCTGTTTACCACGAGTGTGCTGTACGAACACGTTCACTTTCCTACTCTACTCTTCTCTCCCCCTGCCCCTACCGCTACTCTCTTGTCTCCCGTCTCTCTATGCCGCGCGCGTTGCATGATAGTCAGCTGATCCCTACCATCGCGTCTCGTGCTCCCACCCTCTCTCCTGCGCGCGCGCTGGTGCGCGCCGCTCAGTAATCGTCAGCGGCGCTCTCTTTTACTTCGCGCTCTCTATGCCTCGCTCCCCGTACGGCTCTTTACGTTACTTGGTCTCCCCGCGCTCTCCTTTTTCCCTCCCGCCCGCGTCTGTCTCTCGCACTAGTTATGTGGCAGGCCCCGGTGGATCACCAAGGAAAGGTAACACACATACAGGTAACACTCGCCAAAGTAAGTAATCGAACAAAGGGTGATTAGAATAATGATTTATTAAAACGTCGTTACAGGTTGGATGCCCGACAGAGACTGACGATCGTCGATGCGAAGTGCAGTAAGAGAGTATAAAGAGAGTATATGTATAAAGTATATATGAAAAGTATATATTGCATCTTCATTGTCTTCTGGCTTCTCTTTGTCCATGCAGATTCCATTCGGAGCGGTAAGGAAGCTGGCTGGCCGATGCGTCTAAGTACCTATGTGATGACTCATATAACTCCTCCATGGCCAAGTTCAATGACGTCCTCGTCTTTGATATCCTTATTTTTAGACTTTTTGGTAAGTTGCGGCCGTTGTTTCTTGACTTTTATTTTGTATATTAAGTAAATCGATGTAATCGTTATGAACAGCAATACTAATATAATTGAACTTGTAGACAGGACGAATTCGGTTCTAATTTGATTAGAAACTGGCACATTTAGTGTAGGTGATGTCAAAGTTTTTAGAGGTTCGAAATTCAGCTGGTGGTCTTTGATAACTAAAGGTGAAATTAGGCTGGATTGTCACCAAGATTTTCGTCAAGTCGGTATCCCTGTATTTGTACATTATTTCCTTGTATTACATATGTTCCTCGGATCATCATTTGATCATTATCATGTGTAATCTTGATAGCATAATTACTTGATATTAACGTTAAATTTTCAAATAATTTGTATGTCAGTATTAAAGGTGGACTAATTGAAATGATAATCGATTTGACTTTTTCCGTTATAATTTGTTGACATAAAAAATTCTTTTCATACATCTGTCGGCACTTATTAGCAAATAGTTTTATAGATGGCCCGGTCAAACTCCATGGCGTGGTGATAACTTCTGTCTGATTGTTGTAATTGATTATAGCAAGTCTTTGATGGAGTGAAAATTCGATAGGATTAAGGATAGGGATTTTGATAGTGTATACAATAAGATTTTGTGTGAATGCAATTGATCCCTGAGCAAAGCGAAAATCTAGCAAATTATGGTAGTGTAATATTAATTCTTTCTGAGAGTAGATTGCCAATAAATGTACACGTATATCCGATATTTGGTCATATGTTAACAATTCTAAGTCGAATATTTGTTCATTGAAAATAAATGATCTTTTAATTTTATTAAGTAATCGTAATGCGTCTTATTTTTGTTGATTTCGCTACTCTCCGCGAGCAGAGCTATGAGCATCAAGATTAGTGCCGTCTTCATTGTCCTGCAAAGAAGAAGTTCTTTCTTATTCTTTTGGCACTTCATAAATTATATCGGGGTTCTTGACCATGAATATAGCAACCTAACGAGGGGCCTTGTTGTGTCTCTACAAGTAATTTTTGATATCGTGGTGCGGTTTTGTCGCGTTGTTGTTGATGTGTTTTCATGTAAATTTCTTTATTTTCTAATGATTTGTCAGGACTATTAGGTAACTTTTGTTGCTCTTTTTGGTTTCTATATAGCGTGTCATAAAAAGGTAAAATTTCATTTTTTCTGATTTCATTATATCTTTCTATGGTATCGGCATCGGGCTCGATAATGTGTTTCTGTAGTTCGTCATAAGGTCCATATAACAGTGTAAAAGGCGTATAGTTAGTTGTAGAGTATATACTCTGATTGTATATTAAGAGAGCGGTGATCATAAGATTTTTCACTGTTTCTTTTGGATTTTGATTGGATAAAATACTTAATTTTTCCTTTAGGGTTGAATGCAGTCTTTCTATGGGTCCATTCGATGTATCGATATATATTTATCGTTGTCTGATGATATTGAATTTTATGTATGCGGCAAAACTCCTTAAATACTGTTGAGTTGAATTCACTTCTGTTGTCTGTCATAATTTTATCCGGAAAGTTATGGTGTGAGGCAAAGTGTCTCAATTTGTTTATCATGGTCGTGTCATTTCCATCTGGTAGATAATAGGCTTGAGCATACTTGGAAAAAATATCTATAATTGTTAAAAATTTATCCTTGTTGAAATGAAATACGTCCATGTGTATATGTTCGAGCGGTCTTTTAGCTATAATAGGGCCGTATGTTTCTGTTTCAAATGGATTTCTCTCATACTTATGCTCCAAGCATATCTCACATTGATTTATAAAATTTTGAATAAGTCGATCCATATTAAATGTATAGAGTTTTCTCTTAAAGTGTAATAAGGTCTCTCGAATACCGTTATGATTTTGATTATGATATGTCTCGAGTTCTTTTATGAAATTATTTTTATCAATCGTAGGGGTATACGTGGTTGTTTTGATTAGTTTTAATTTTTCATTGAAATGATCCTTCAATATTCTATACGTAATTCTTTCCAATTCTTCGGTCGTAAAGTAGATAACATATTGCTTATCGGGTTTAATATTTTCCTTGAAAAACTTAAGTAAATGTGTTTCTCCATTTGATTTATTAATTTTCACCGTGTATTGTACTTTAAGTTTATCTTTGTTTACTTTTAAGTTGTAATCATTTCCTCCTTTTATGATAATGCTGTAATTAAAAGCGTGAACATTTTTGTCTGTTATAGGCAGTGAAAAGGTCGGATTTTCTTCAGCTGTGTGGACTGTTACCATGTCGTCGTCAAATATTTCGTCCATTTCTTCAGGTGTGACAGGTGCATCGTCAGGTGTTTGAGGCACCATTGAGAGTGAATCTTCTTCTATTGTTTTATTAGCATTAATTTCAATTCGACTCAGTGCGTCGGCGACATAATTTTCAGAACCCTTTTTGTATATTATTATGTAATCATATTCTTCTAATCTTAGTCTCCATCTAATGAGTCTAGCGTTAGGCGTTTTTAAAGAATAGAGCCAGGTTAATGGCTTATGATCTGTTTCAATCGTAAATTTCTTACCATAGATATATGGTCTAAATTGTCTACATGCTTCCACTATTGCCAGTAATTCTTTCTCTATCGCCGGATAGCTTTGTTCTGCTGAGTTTAATGTTCGTGAATAACACGAGATAAGATGTTGTTCTTGGGATAAAACTGCACCTATTGCTAAGTTTGAGGCGTCGGTTGTGATAGTAAATGGTTTGGTGAAGTCTGGGTAGACGAGCACTGGTGCGTTAGTGATCAATTCTTTGAGTTTCTCGAACGCTTCTTTATAGTCTTTATCTTCTGGATCTATTTTTTCTTTTTTCTTGAGTGCTTTTGTCATTGGCTTCGCTATTTTTGCGTAATTTTTTATGAACTTTCTGTAAAAGCCGGTTAGTCTTAAAAATATTCTAACTTCTTTTTGGGTTTTAGGTATCGGATATTTTAGAATTGCTTTGATCTTATCAGGATTTGGTTTGATTCCGTCTGCTGTTATTATATGGCCTAAAAATGGAACTTCTTTCCTTAGAAATTCACTCTTATCTAATTGAATTTTTAAACCATATTTCTCTAGTTCTTCGAATATTAGCTTCAGATGTTGTAAATGTTCTTGGAGTGATTTCGAAAATATTACTATATCATCCATGTAAACGAAGCAGAATTTATGTAGATATTACATTAAAATTCTATCCATCAGACGTTGAAAATTAGCCGGAGCGTTTTTTAAATCAAAAGGCATTCTGACATATTCATAGTGTCCGTTTTCTAATGTACGTTTTAAACGCTGTCTTTTCAATTGAATCTTTGTTGATGGGTATTTGGTGGAAACCTTGTGCTAAATCTAATGTACTAAAGTAAGAACATTTGCCCAGATTTTCTAGAATGTCGTCCATTCTAGGTAATGGATATTTGTCTTCGATGGTGTTGTCGTTTAATTTACGATAATCTATCACCATTCTCCATTTTTTTTCTTCCACTTGCATCTTCTTTCTTCGGAACTATCCATACGGGGGATGAGTAGGGCGAGTTGCTTGGTTGAATAATTTCTTCGTCTAACAGTTTTTTGATTTGAGTTTGAATTTCTTCTTTTAGATGATATGGGTATCTAAACCTCTTTACATAGATAGGGTGATCGTCCTTTGTTTTTATTCTGTGTGAAACTGCAGAAGTCGCTGATAATTTTTTATTTTCATTGTAGAAACAGTCTTTGTACTTCTGGCATAGTGATGTAATTTTATATCTTTCGTCTTCGTTCATGTGATCAGTTCTTATCGGTAATTCTACTCCTTGATGATGATTCACTTTAACATTTTTATGATCGTCCGGTATATTTTTAAAGTAATTTATTTCAAATTTGGATGTGTTAAAAATTTGAGTTTTGTAATTAATATTCGCTTCCAAATTCTGCAAATCCTTATGTCCGATTAAACAATCGTACGTATAGTGCCATGTTGCTATTAAGAAAGTTATAGGTGTGTCATCGCCGTATTCACGTAGTATAGGAAAGGTAAGCGCATGTGTACCTTTCGTCATTT
Source organism: Torymus aiolomorphi (assembly GCA_036365515.1). Taxonomy (NCBI): domain Eukaryota; kingdom Metazoa; phylum Arthropoda; class Insecta; order Hymenoptera; family Torymidae; genus Torymus; species Torymus aiolomorphi. Next base: position 175,712,558 of record CM070874.1, on the reverse strand, counting down.
TGTGCACCGGTTTAATTTCGAATTCGTAAGGAAATATAAATTTTGGAAATAGTTTATATGCAATTTCTGGATTGATAATGGATGATGAGGCTCCAGAATCGATGAGAATTTTAAGAGGTGGATTTGTCGTTATTATGTGTGGTAATTCGGGTGAATTGCTAATCGAATTTAAATTTATCACGTCGGTTCTGTCGTATCGGGAGCTTGTTGAAAATTTTGGCAGTTATCACTCTCGCCGTTTTCTTGATTAAATTCTTCATGGTCTGGTACAGGTGAGACATTTTGATAATTGATTGCTTCCTCTTCTCCTTGTTCTTGTTGATGATGCAACTCTTCAGCGATAAAGTTTGCTGGTCCTGTGCTCTTAAAGAAGTTCGTTCTTGGTTTAAAGTTATTTTGTGCTGGTAAATTATTTGATCTATTTGTTGGATTAACGCCTTGTTTGTTAGTATTTCTTGTACTGACTGACATTGGTGTTGGTTGGTAATTTTATTGTCTTGGCAGATTATTATTATTTTGACCAAAATTGTTATTACGATAATTTGTGGGGATAAATCCAGGTTGTGTTTGTGCAAATGCGGGTGTCGGTTGCAAATAAAATGGATTTACATTTCTTGAAGTACTTGGTAAATTATTTGAAGGGTGAATAATTTTTGGATTACTATTAGTCGCAAATGGGTTTGTACTTTTAGCATTGATTGTACCGAATACGTTGGGCTTAGGTTTGTTATCACGTTGTCGTGCGAAATTGAGGAAAGCACTTTGTTGTTCATGGTTGTCGTATTTACGGCATTTTATTATACATGCCTCAACGTCGTCTAAATCAAAATGTAGCAAGTAAGAATGGTAAGGCTCTTTAATACCATTTATAAAAGTACTTTTGGCTACGTTTTCATAAAATGTATTTTTAATACTTATAACATTAGCGTCTCGATTATTTAACTGTATGTATTCCTTCAATTTATTTAGCCTGCTTTTGATTTCGTCCGCGTATTTTTCGTAAGACTGATTTATCAATTGATAACATACACTTAGTCTGTTAAATAGTAACTCCTCTGAACTTGGGTCACTAAATCTATTAACTAAGAGCGTTTTACATGCGGCATATGTAGCCGGGTTATTTGCCACTATTAGGTCTAGTGCTTCACCGCGAATCTTTGATTTGATTAATGCGAATAATGCCTCGTTTATTGCATTATCTGCAGTCGCCACATTTTCGACGAATTTGTCGCACGTTTGTATAAAGTGCAAAAGGAGTCTTGTACCTCCTTCATATATGGGGATCGCGCCATATCGTAAGTCGCAATTTAAATTGTTCTACCGTAAGATTTTGTTGATTATCTCTGTTATTTGCCATTTTGCTTTATCTTTGATTACGCTTCACGTAAAATCAATTGCACTTAAAAGGATAGGGTTGGATAGGATATAGGAAATTTCAAAGACTTACTAGTTTGTCTTTAATGATTTCGGGTGAATCTCTGCTTGCAGGTGGACTCCAATTTTGACGTCGTAGGTTCCGTGATGATGGACGTTGAAATGCCAACTGCTTCCTCGCTGAAGATTTCCGTCACCAGGTTGAGGGAGAATTTGAGTTTTGCAGCTTCACGGTCCTGTCTCCGCAGGGCCAGTTATGTGGCAGGCCCCGGTGGATCACCAAGGAAAGGTAACACACACGCAGGTAACACTCGCCAAAGTAAGTAATCGAACAAAGGGTCTTGATTAGAATAATGATTTATTAAAACGTCGTTACAGGTTGGATGCCCGACAGAGACTGGCGATCGTCGATGGGAAGTGCAGTAAGAGAGTATAAAGAGAGTATATGTATAAATCTCTTTGTCCATGCAGATTCCATTCGGAGCGATAAGGAGGATGGCTGGCCGATGCAATAAGTACCTATGTGGTGACTCATATAACTCGCTCCCGTTACGGCTTGACCCAGTGATGTGTGTGAGTGTGTACTCGAGTGCGTGCGCCGCCTACACGACGGCCTCATCGCCCGCGTCGACGACATGGCGGTGTCCACTAGACATGTGCTCATGCCCTGCTGACGCCGGGTAGGCTGTTACAAGTGACTGTCACAATCCCCCCCCCCCCCCCACTAAGACGTTGACTACCTCGTAGTCTACGGCTTACTCAACCCGTGGCCACTTCAGTATACTCAGTGACATGTTACCTTACCCACCTACTGCCTTTGAGCTAGGTACGCCCGCAGTAACATTTCTTGGAGGTACCCTGCCAGGTGGTTAATGGAAGTGAAGTACTCCACCAAGGTAGGGCGGGAATTAGCTAATCCGGCGGTGGTCAATGTCCTGATGGTGGCTCCAGTACTGGCGCATTCGACTTCTGTATGGTTGGGGCGACTGCGGCTTCCTCCGCTCGCAGTTGTGGGTGGTGGATGGCGGTCTCATGCTGGTCCCAGCGGCTGGCCCGTCGCCTGATAGTGACTGGCGGTGTGGCAGTGCCATCCGGGCAACAGCTCGTAGGGGTTGGCGGCGCTCCCGGTGACTTCGGTGCGGCCATCTTCTGCTCCTGCCGTGAGTCTCCCCACATCGCGGACAAGAGCGTAGGATCGTCCCCCTCCTGCCGCAATTATAGCAGAACATGCTCGGCGGGTCGCGGCTCGTGAACCGCGTATGGCCTGTCTGCCGGCAATTAAAACAGAAGCCGCGGGGAGGATCCAGGCCGTTCAGCGGCACAGGGCGAAGGCCCCCGAACAGCGAGTCATCAGTGGCCACCCTAGTCGGCTGAAGACGGATGTTGCGCCTATGGAGGTGATGGTCTGGGTCTATTCTCCTCGGGGGAAAATGGCTGCTCTGCCCTCCCGATGGTAGTGGGAGGCTGAGGAGGCTGGGGCGGCGATAGCTCCTCGTCCGAGCTCTTCAACCGCCGGGGATTTAACCGCTGACGGCGGCCTCTTCCCCGTGGCCAGGCTACCACTCCCTGTGACGGACTCGAGAAGGATCCACCCTCGTCCCACTCCATACCTCCTTCCCCGAAGGGCTCGATGGCTAAAAATGGAAGCCCCATGAAACGATGCTCGCATTCCGCCTGGTCCCGTTTATGACGCGGCAATCCCCCTCTGAGACCTGACTCTACCTCGACTCCCGGTTTATCTAGGGGCGAGGGTAGAGGTTTAGCGCGACGCTCTCTGTCATATAGCGGGGGAGGAGCGGCTGGGGAGTCGTCTCTCTGCAACAGCGACCAGTGCAACTCCTTCCTCCACCGCTTGATGACTATGCGTCTCGCCCAACCCCTCCCCGCCGTCCCTGCCTCCGCTCGTTACCTCGACCTCCATCACAGCGTCTAGCAGGGATTGTTCCTCACCTGCTACGGATGGCTTCGTGCCGCGGCTCGGCAATGGCGATATAGGGGCCGGAGCCTCGCTGGTGGACTCCCCCGGTGTCCACGGGGTCTTTTTCGGGACCTTCGGAGCCAGTGCTACCGCCACCTTATACTTATCGTCCGGGTCCATGTCGTTCATCAGTTATCCCTCCATCCATTCGGCGTAGCTGCCACTATCGATGGGGGACCGGAATGAAGATAACACGGACCCCGTGACCAAGTGGCGGTGGCGATGGTGTCCTGGACTGACGATATGCTGGCCATTCTGTAACAGTAAGCCCTTAGTACTTTCCTCCATAACCATTATCAAATACTATGACACAATACGATCACATTCAATTATAACGACCCTTACTTGATCCTATCGATATTTGTATTACCTCCACCAATCCCCCCCCCCCTCCATCTTTCCTCGACCTTCGCGGTACTTTTTAAGTTCCTTCACATGCACTTTAGGATTCCTTGGCCCGCCCCCCATATCCAGCATATACACGTTCGGGGGTTTAACCTCGATAATCTCGTATGGCCTCTCCTAATCTGGAGCAAGCTTAGCGGAAAACCCTTGGGCGCCACTCGAAAGTACATGCGTTTTCCACATCATCATGTCTTCCACTCGAAAGCGGACATCCTGACAACCTTTGTGATAGTGTTGTGACTGTCGGTGATGTGCCTGTTCCAGGTTTTTCGTCACCAAGTCTCGCAAGGAATCCAACCTCCTCACTCGATCGGCCCCTACCTCAGGGAATATCCATACTTTTGGGCTTTTCTTCTCCACTTCTCTCCGTAGGCTCTTCACTGGCGATGGGTGTCTACCCTAATTAAGGGGGTTTCACCCAAAACATCTTTTCTTAGAAATTTCTCTCAATTTTTATCAGGTGTTGATAATACTATTGTCTATAAGATATTCCTATATAAAAACTCCCAGCGGTTTAGTTCTCGAGATATTAAATATCAAAGTCGCGTATTTTAACACAGCTCCTTATGGGACGGCCCGCGCGAAATGAACGTTTTCGTTTGTAACTCGAAGAGTTTTCTTAGCAATTTTTCTAAAAACCGATATGTTATTAATGACATCTATTAGAACAAAACATTCAAATCTGAGAACGCCCAGCGATCTCGTTCGGAAGATACGTTAATTGAAAGTGCGGAATCTCAGGTTAGAATTCATGCGCGCGTGAGACGCATGCATGGCGGGGGGAGAGAGAGTGAGAGAGCCGCTGGCGCGCACGCTTGTCTGCGCACACACATATAGGCATCTATACGGCATCTCTCTGTGTCTGTGCTCAGTCCCGTAGCAAGCAACTCTTAACAAAAAGAGAGGGGGAGCGCATGCAAGAGTCTGTACGCGTCGTACGGGGCGACGTGCTCTGTGGGTTCGGGCCTCGTTGGGGAAACTCCCTTAAGTAACGCCGGCGAGACGCGAGTACTCGACTGAGCTGCGGTGTTCATAGCATGGCGTAACTCATGTAGGTGTTGGTCCCAGCTCCGACGGTCTGTGTTCATAGCATGGCGTAACTCATGTAGGTGTTAGTCCCAGCTCCGATGGTCTGTCTTCACGAACGTAGCGATCATAGTCTTCAGTGTGCAATTACTCCTCTCCACTGGATTGGCTTGCAGGTGATACGGGGGAGTCATTTTTTATTTTATTTTATACTAAAATAGATCGAGATTTTAAAGACATTCAACAAAAATACAAATGTTTTACAATCTATCCGCTTTTCTTTCATTTTTACAAGCTATTATGGTTTATAAATCGAAACTCAATGTTCAATAACACCCCTATTATATTGTAGTATATCCAAATTTGGTTATAAGATAAAATTATTATATAATTACAAAACTATATAGATGCCAACTGCACAAAATTTAAATTGAGTTATTTTTAATTGTTATATATTTTAAAGTTTCAATATACATATACATTTATGTCATCAAAGCTTCTATTAAGTTACCCAGACGGCACACATGTTCGCGATGAGTTCATAAAGAATTCGCTAAAAGAATGCTAAAATTACTCTTTGACACCAATACTTAATGACTTCTTAATGAATTAAAAGTATTCATATGTATTAAGAAAATGTTCTATTGGTTATTCATAATTAATTCTTAAAATATTGTTAAAGAGTTATTAATGAATGTAGATATGTCCGGGCGTATCCAATCAGTATGCATTCCTAAAGAGTCCGTTCATAAAAAAAATGAATTCCTGTAGAATTATATTTACTTAAATTATTAATTCCTAAAAAGCATTTATATAGAATACGAAATGAACATTTTCTATAGTTCATAATGAATTCCAATTTATATCATTTGGAACAAAAACTTTTTAAACACGATACATTCAATTGTACCATGAATTGTAAAAGAATTCATTAATAACTTACAAGTTTCAAAATAGTTATATTTGGCTAAAAGGTGATGAAAACATGAATCCATTTCTAATACTTTTAAAACAATTTTAGAATACTTTGATAGTGCATTTTTACTTTGCATTTTCTTTTATCCTAAAAAAATTGACCTTGTTTTACGGAAAAATTTTAAAATAAACAATCTATTTATTTTACGTAGACATGTCGTAAAACTTTTTAGTCCCCAATGTAAAAGGGATACCAAAAACAAGGCAAGCCTTGTCATTTTGGACTCTGCGTGAAGAGTCATTTCAACGATTTGAATTACACGGCTTATATATTCTCTCAGCACTTCACTGTATCCACAGAAAGCACCACTGGCGTGCCGCATAGCGGATGAAAAGCCGAAGCTTGCCTATCGAGAATTGCGTTTCACAAGAATTCTTTACGATTAGTTTTATGGAAGAAGCGTTCCATAAGTAATCTTAAACAGTTCAACGAAAATTCTTTTAGATCATTGCGTGATCTCAAGAGACTCCCTCTATTCTCTAAGAGTTCGTAAAGAGTTCATTCCAAGTTTTAACAAAGAGCTCATATTTTATATATGAATAGAAAAGTATTCATAATTTAGTTTGTAAATTGCTTATTATGAAGTCATACTATGGAAATAATATTTTTCGTACAAGAGTTCGTGTGTTCCTAAAAAATATATTCATAATGAACTACTATTACACTCTTTTCGAATTTGATGAAAACATAAACAAAACATCAAGTAGGCGGGGGATGCGAGTTTCACGCGTATACGGAAGCGCGTCAGACGTGTATACAAGGAAAAATAATTATTTCTGTAATTCCTAACCCCAAGTAGGCAGATGATGCGAGTTCCACGCGTATACGGGAGCGAGTCAGACGTGCATACAAGGGAAAATAAATATTTATATAATTTCTAACCCTAAGTAGGCTGGAAATGCGAGTTTTATGCATATACGGGAGTGCGTCAGACGTGTATACAAAGGAAAATAATTATTTATATAATTCCTAACCCCAAGTAGGTGGGGAATGCGAGTTCCACGTGTATACGGGTGCGCGTCAGACGTGTATACAAGGCAAAATAATTATTTATATAATTCCTAACCCCAAGTAGGAGGATGATGCGAGTTCCACGCATATACGGGAGCGCGTCAGACGTGTATACAAGACACAATAATTATCTATATAATTCCTAGCCCCAAGTAGGTGGGGGATGCGAGTTTTACGCGTATACGAGAGCGACTCAGACGTGCATACAAGAGAAAACAATTATTTATATTGTAACGGGGTAGGTTTTTCCCTCAGTGCCGCAAATCTCCGAGGCGGAATTGCCGATGAACGGGGCAGCGTTTGACAGGCGCGAGCACTGGCTTGTGCCAACCCTTGGCGAAATCTTCTCGCTCTCGCCGGCGCGCCGCCGCTCGCCGTCGGCTGCCTTCGTCGGCAGCCGTACCTACCGGCGTTACAACGCGTGACTTCGCTGTCGCGCTGTCTCTCTCGTGCGTGCTTCCTAGGCTACTCAGATACGCGCGAGTATTGCGTACTCGCGCCCGTGGAGGCCGGTGGTATTCTATACCGCCGCGCCACCGACGTGGAAAAGGGAAGGGAACGACGCGTCAATCACACGCGTATCCGAATTTAGCAAAAGACTGTAACTTTATTGCCCCACGGGCTTAATAAGTTTAATACGCAGCGCGTATCCTTTATACGCGCCGATACGGGTGGTGCGCCCGCACACGCTATGTACGTGTGCGCGCGATCGCACACACGCGCGCGTCGGTGAGCCTCGCTCGTTCGCGCGGGTGTCGTTCTCCGGACGCCCGTCGTCCGCGGGAAGAGCGCACTAGCGCCTGGCCAGGACTTACCTCGCGAAGACCCGGCTGATGCAGGGAGTCAGGCCGAGCGGTGTTGGACGCCTCGCGCGTCGTATCTCTCTCTCCCTCTCACTCGGCCACGGTAGCTGCCGACGGCATCTCTCTCTCTATGCTTCTCGGCTACGCTACTGCGTCGCGCTCTCACTCGCGCTTACTCTCGGCGCTGCACCGATTTAATCCGGTGCATCAATCTGCACACTCGCGCTATTCTCTCTCTCTCACTCGGTACGCACTATTGCTCGCGGCAATGGCCGAAACGATACTAATCGCCTGGTGCTTCGTCGGCACGCGCAAGCATCTCTCGGCCTTGTCCTTCGCGCAAGGTCCAGAGATGTTTTCTTTTCGGGTATCTGTGCATGCCGACACGGTGTGCTGAGACTCGCCTCACGTATACCCGCGCACGTACACGCGCAGGCCGTTACACCCCCCGTCCAGACGCGGACTATCCCTCGGAGAGTCTGCTCGGCTACCTCACGTTCGACATCTTTAACGGCAGCGCGAGTTCTCCTGAAAGAGGGAGGGGGGTATTGCGCAAGAGAAAAAAAAACATTCGCTTAATAAAATAATACGGGGTTAACCCCTCTCTTTATTGTTCCCCGAAGAGGGGGCTTACACCCGGGTTGGCGGGGATTTTGGCAGTGGCTACTCCCTGTTGCGGAACCACGGCCGTGACTTGTCGTGGCGGTCGGCGTTCGGGCACTTCGCGTCCGTCGACACGCCCGGTCGTTCGCAGTAGTAGCAGCGGCGACGGTATCCTCCCGCCGCCGGTGCGGTATCGCCTCTCAGTTGCTCGCGATGCGGCGGTGGGGGCATCGACGGCGCGACCTGCCGTAGCGCCGTGGTCGGCACCATCGCGATCGTTGCTTCCCCGGCTCGACGAACGGCCTCTCTCCGCCTCTCCTCGGCCGCTTTTCCCCGCTTCCTCGCGAGCAAGGCGTCTCGCTCGGCGGCCCGGATGTCCTCGCGGGCACGGGCCGTCGCCTCTTCGGCCTCACGGCGCTCCTTCCGGGCGCGCCGAACCGCGTAAAGGAGGTCCCGCTCCTCTCACAGGCCCTCAATGCAGGCCGCCCAGGGCCCGGCGAGTTCACGGCCGTACGGTGTCTCGGCGAGGAACCGATCCCAGGCCTGGATCGCCTCGCCTTCCGCCGCCCAGGCCTGGCGACTGGAGGTGCGCGCCCTATCCAGGAGTCGCTCCAATGACCCCCAGCGGGACAGCATCGGCGATGGCGGAGCCGGTTCGGCCGCAGTCGGCTCCGTAGCCGCGGGGACCATTGGTCCTCGTCCCTCGGCGATCGGGGCCACCGGGCCTGTGTGGACGTCCTCCGTGGCGGTGGCGTCCTCTCCCGCTGTGAGGCCGAGTGCCTCCCTCGGTCGACGCAGGAACGGCGCCGCTGGGGACGCGGTGGGCGGGAGGAGGGGGCGCTAGGGCTCCGGCCGCCTCTGGCTGCTCCTCCAGCACCACCGAAGACGGGCGAGCGAACTCAGCTCGCCTGAGCTGCTCGATGGCGCGCAGAACCCCGCGCACCATCGCCTCAGTGTCGAGGGCGCTGCCCTCGGTGCTCGGCACCGGTGATTTCTCAGCCGTCTGTAACAAAAAGAGTCCGAGCGACAAGGTGCATTAGTCGGAGTCGCTAACAACTCCCGAACTCCTGCTCTTGCCTAACACTCTCGCACGCCGCTGCGCGCGAGTCAACCGCGGTGAGGCATCTAGGTGCGACCTCGGTTCCTGTCGCTTCGCGGAACCTTTCGGTTGGCCCCGGGGTTTTCCCGTCCCGGGGTTCACCTCCGCTGTCGCGCGCGTTTTACCGGGATCCGCGCGAACCACGACGCGAACCGTTTTACGCGGACGTCCCCGAGGACGTTTTTCGACGGGGCGCGCATCGCTCGGCGGCGCTCCGCTGGCCTCCGGTGGGTCGCTCATCACCGGGACGCTTACGTCTTCCCTCGGCGGTTGCGGATCCTCGACGTCGTCGACTTCTTCGCCCGTTTCGTCGCTGCTTTCTTCGTCGTAAGGCTTGAGGTGAGAAACATGCAGGATCTCCTCCCTCGCATCCTTCTCGTCTATTACTCTTACCGTATTGGAGCCTGTTATCTCGGTCACCTTCAGTGGACCGGCGTACTTCGGCGCTAACTTTGCCGATATCCCTTGCGCTGCCGAGGAAAGGACACTGTTCCTTTTCAAGACGAGGTCTCCTACCTCGTAGGATACTTCTCTCCGATGCGCGTTGTAGTATGCCGCTTGTCGCCGGTGCTCGTCGGCCATTTGTGTGGCAGCTCTCTTTCGCAGGCTATCCATATCATGCAGGCGCTCCGCCCACGTATCCACAGCCTCGCGTTCTCGTTGCTCAAGGGCCTCGCGCTCTTGCTCGCGGCGAGCTGCCGTCGGGGGAAGCGGCTGTCTGCCGTAGTTGAGGGCGGCCGGGCTCACGCCGGTCGAAGCGTGCACGGAGTTGTTCAACGAGAACATCAGCTCCGGCAGTTTCTGATCCCACTCGGCGTGAGATTCCTCGACGAACGCGACTAAGCAGGTCTTTAACGTCCGATTTACCCTCTCCACGGGGTTTGCCTGAGGGTGATACGGCGGGGTAGTCGAGTGATGGACGCCGAGGTCGGCGAGGTATTCGTCCACGACTTTATTCTAGAATTCTGTGCCGTTATCGGACAAGAATACCTCCGGAGTGCCGAATCGAAGAATCACTCTCTCCTTGAACTCTTTCAAGATGGTCTTCGCATTAGTTTTGCGTATGGGCACGCACTCTACCCAGTGAGTGAAGAGGTCTTGGAACACCAAGATATACTCGTACCCGAGTTTACTTCTCACGAACGGGCCGGTTATATCTCCCGCAACTACTTACCACGGCCCGTCGATAACTCGCTGTCCCATCAGACCCGCTGACGGTCTTTGCTCCGCCTTTGTCTGCTGGCACACTTGGCAATGTTTCACGTACTTCCTCACTGCGTGGTACATTTTCGGCCAGTAATATAACCTGGCCGCGCGCTTGTACGTTTTTTCTCGACCTTGGTGCCCGGCGGTCGGATCATCGTGTGATTCGCGGAGCACTTCGCGACGATGCTCCTGAGGCGTGACGAGTTTCCATGCCTCGTCGTCGGCGAACGCCACCTCTACTATCTCATCTGCGAGAAAGTAGAATAATCGACCCCCTGCCACTTTCCACCTGGGATGGGTTGAGGGGTCGCGTGTCACTTCGTCCAGCCAGGTTCGGTACCACTCATCTTTGGTACCGTCGGACCACGTGCTCGCGTACACCTCGACGTCGTCTTCTTCCTCGTACATGCGCGAAAGCGCGTCGGACACGTGGTTCAGCGCGCCCTTTCGATGTTCCACATCGAAGGAGTGTCCCTGCAGCTCGAGAGCCCATCTCGCCAGTCTTCCTGTGGGGCTGTGCAGGCTGTGCAGCCATCGCAAGTTGCTATGGTCCGTTACCACCAAGAAGTGATATCTTTCGATGTACGGGCGGAACTTCTTAATCGCCCAGATCACCGCTAGGCATTCGCGCTCCGTGACACTGTAATTGCGCTCCGCTGGCGAAAGTGTTCCTATCCCTCGATTACTTGCAACAACACCGCGCCGATGCTGGTGTCGCTCGCGTCTGTCTGTACGACGAACTGAACATCGAACGAGGGTCTGGCGAGGACAGGAGCTGAGGACACCATGGCTTTTATCTTTTCGAAAGCCTCTTGCTGTGCGTCGCCCCATTCATATCGTCGATCCCTCTTCGTTAGCGCTGTGAATGGTTCGGCTATCGTGGCAAAGTCTTTCAAGAACTTCCGGTACCAAGATGCCATTCCCATGAAGCGGCGCAGTTGCTTCAAGTTCTTTGGTACCGGAAAGTTTATCATCGGCTCGATCTTATCAGGATCCGGCCGGAATCCGTCCCGGTTGACGAGCACACCGAGGTATTTGACTTCAGTCTTGCCAAACACACTTTTCTCGCGGGATCGTCAACCCGGCCTCTTTGACGCGCTTTAGCACGTGCTCGAGCCATTTCAAGTGCTCCTCATACGTCTCTATCGCGATGATGATATCATCGAGATACGAGAAGGCGTACGGCTCGGCCTCGGGGCCGATGACTTTGTCCACAAGGTGTTGAAACGTCGCTCCGGCCTGAGATAGGCCGTATGGCATTCTCGTGAACTGATACAGGCCCAATCCGGGCACTGTGAATACCGTCAGCTCCTTCGATTCCGGCGTCAGTGGAAATCTGATAGTACGCCGAGCTTAGGTCGAGTGTCGAGATGTACTTCTACGCCAGACAAATTAGTCTTTTTTTTGCCTGTTTTGAAACCTAATTGTAAGCCGACCTTATCAAGCGGGTTATGATTGGGGAGGTCATCAGGAACAATAACCCGGTGAATGAGAATAAAAATTTACATGGAAAATGTTTTTAATTAAGAATTGAATGCTCGGAAAAACAGTTTTTCGACTGCTACAAAAGAACTACTGACTTTACAGAAAAAAGTTCAAAGTAAACTTTGTAGATATTAAAAATATCTATCAAACGCAATTTACAGATTTAAATTTAGTTAATTTGTTTATCTGCAAATCGCAAAAAACCGCTTAAAAAGGCCATTTTTACGATTGTTTATTACTCTGTTAAAAATGTCGCTAGGTGCTTGATAACTCGTTTAAGTATAGCTCTTATAGCACTTAATAAGCAGTTAAAATTTTAGCTAAAAATATTTAATAGTTTTTGCATAATTCCATTTATTTATTAAATTTTGGTCATTTTTGCGTGATTTTTCCCAAGCCGTGGGACGTTGTACGAGGATGCAGTAAACGGATTTTGAAAGTTTAACATCTCTACTTTCACGAACAATGAATAGCTAAGCGATTTTTTCAAATTTAATTGTTTAAAATCGCAAAATAAAAAGAAGTCATTTTTTGTTATAAATAAAAGCAATTGCGGCTCGACTATTGGTCGTAGATAATCGATAGTAGGTTCATTGGAAAGCTGGCATTTTTTCACAAATTTTAAGGGGTCTACGAACTCTCTAAGTGCTCTGGGAGCCGAGATAATTTTTTTTTTTTGTAAAAATCGCTGTGTCTTCAATTATTAATATTAAGAAACGAGTCAGAGACGAAAAATCGAATTAATAGTTGTACTAACAGAAAAAAAATATTTCGTCACATTTATTGCAAAATTACATTGTTATAAATAATCACGAAGGCGCGGGTCTAAATTGGAAGAGGCTACGAGTGTCACGCGCAAAAACTGAGCGTAGAAACTTCACATCCGACGCGCTCGAAATTTTTTTCATATCTCAGTATATAATTGACGTAAACCCTTCATTTTTTTTAATTTGGGGTAGCTCGCGAAAATATTAACATACAGCCTACTCATTTCCCCGAAAAAGTTTATTTAACAAAGTTTATTTTTGTGAAACCTTCCCACTGCTGCACTTGAAGATATGTGCGAAATGCATGCTGCATTGTGGCACCTTCAGTAGGTGGCAAATTAGTTTTGCGGAACCTTTTAACGCAGACTTTTGGAAGTTTAGATATCGCTGCTCATGTAAACTTTTTTTTATCTTTTTTGGTTCCATATGATCGGCTAACAATTTCATATGCACTCGCAGCTATAGCTTCAGGCGTCGCATTGGGATCATAAAAGCGTTGAGTCTGTTGTTGGAGAGCGTTGTCGTTTAATAAAATATTGATAATTTTATTTTTGCCTTGCTTAAAAAAGCAAGACGTAGTATCACATCCTGTGAACGCGTGAAGGAACGTGAGCAAATACTGTAATTTTTCATGTTTAAAACTATTGCTGTCGTAAATACTGTCCTGTATATTTCCTTTGCCGGGTTTTAAAAAGTAGATGGTGTTATACGGTTTGTGTTTGTTTAATATTACCAGTAAATCTATGTCTTCTCCAACGATCCACGTTCTCCACGTAAGGCTGCATTTTTCCGTCGTGGTGACTATAAGAAAATCTGCATCCTCCTCGGCGACTAAAGTGGTGCAATTTTCTTTTTTGAACTGTTCGCACAATAATGTTATTAAATTTTTTTTATTTTTGTTTTGACTTAAAAATTTGTCCTGTGAAATTGAAATAACAGTTTATTTATTAAATTCAATTTCACGGCCCAAATTTTTATTTTCTCTCCGTGACCTCACAGTGGCCTTTGTACTTTTTGTGCTAAGTCCATCGGGATAACCATCGAAAACTATAGTACAGTTTCTACTATAATTATTGATAGCGTAATTACCGTAGTGCTGTACTATAAATTCGATGGAATTATTCGTATTCGTATCGATTACATAGTAATCCTGCTCATTTCGTGGAAGCTCTGTTATTTTACTAAAATTGTCGTAGAAAGAAGACTTGCGTCCTTTCCGCATACCACCCTCGTCAAAAAGTGGGAGCGGATAAGGAGCAAGCTCATATTCTAAGAATTTTCGCATGTCTGATTTGCTTTCAATATTTAGCGATATTCTTTGAAATAACAATGTAGGATCGATCGCTACTACTTCATTGTCTATCTTTATCGATGAAGTGACTGTCTTCAAAGATAATACCTTGTCTTTTTTTTTCTATTTGATCGATCCAAAGTTCCCGCCGACAATTTTCTTAATACATTCTAAACCTACCTCGTATGCTTTGTGGCCGTTTATTTTATCACCACCTACTATTCCACTACTAATCGATATTATATTGTGCGTTACAGGAAATGGATTGTGGTTCTGAAAAAATTCTGTTAACTTGTTAAAGTCTTTCAAATCTCTCTTAATACGAGAATTACTTGCGTCGACATGTTGATCAGACGTTGCGTAAGTAATATTACAGAATTTCTCCACAGTATCTGTAACTTGGATTAAAACGATCGTTGATAAAACCCACTTACATAATGTACTGTCAGTTATGCCGCGTCCATGTGCTAAGCCGCCACTCACTTTCATTGGCCGCATCAACATTTGTTCAATGATCATATCAGACCACGTTCCGGATCGATATTTGTCCACTCGCCTAATAATAAAGTAGCCTAAACGACTGAATTTATTAAACTCTATTACGTCCATTATATTTTCAAGATTGTACACATCTTGTAAATATCAGTGGGCACTTTTGGCGTACAAATTATGACCGCTAGCATGGAAATAAGGCAACATTTTCTGTACACACTCGAGGTGCATATTCCGGTCACCACTTCTTTCTGCTTGAATAAATTGTTTTGCAAGATCTATCATTTTAAAATACTGAATCCACAATTCGGCTGTTGGCCCGTTCTCTTTAATCAAATTTAATTTATCTACAAATTTTTTTCTTATTTCTTCAATATCATTTTGTTCAAGCAACGTGTGAAATTCCGATTTTCCTACATACTCGAGCAAATTCTTTAGAACAAATACTTCTGATTCCGATAGATTCATAGTAGAAAAAATGATATGTGATAAAGCATTTTGGATTAAAATGTGTCCTCTGATTGCTCTGGAATACGTGTGGCCACTTAATGCTTTTTCAGCTGAAACTTCAGCGTACAACTGGCAAAAAGCATCTTTTAATCCACTGCCGTCCATCACATATCCGACTGCACCAAGATATGACATGAGCATATGAAATCCTCCAAGCCTCACAACGATTTTATTAATTTTTATTTCATTTGGAGTTCCCTTAGAGCATTCTACAATTTCACGAGCTTTTTGATAAAGCGGTTGATCAAAGGTTACAAAAATATGTTTTTGATTTTGGACTGTACACTTTTCGTTAGCTTCGATTAAAACTGTAAAAATTGTGTCATAACTACTGGGCGGGGCGTTTACGAACGGGACCGGAATTATTTTCGATATGTTGAAAGGTTTTACCTGCGTACATTGCTCCATAAAACTGTTCCAACCGCTCAAGTTTTCTCGCCGTATGTAATTCCCATAAAACCATAATAAATCTGTCGGCTCTACATGATTTTGCGTTATTGGATTGTTTATAGTTACATCTTCAATCACAATATTTTTAAGCCCCGCGTGCACTCCTCTTTGAAAGTTTTGAAGAGGGGCGAAACCAAAAGCGCCTACGTTATTAGCCGAAGGAATACGAGCTAAGCGTTCTATTTTAGTATTTGTTGATATTTCGGAGGCAGGAGTTGCACAGATAATACCACCCATCGCATGGAAAGTATTCCGACCATCTATTGTGCACGTGTTGTGGTCGGCATTATCGTATACAAACTGAAAATAAGCTGCACCGGAGTCATAAGTTTCGGGCTGACAAACTATAGAAGATTCAAAAAGCTGCGTTTTATAATAGGAAGCACATAATCCAAGATAAGCCAATGAATCTATGAGATTTTTCGATGCATGCTTTTTATACATCATAGTTGACAAACCCAATAAAATCGGGGATAAAAATGACCGAGGTCTTACGGAGGACATAATAATATGACAAAGTGTCATGACTCTTTTATCCCACATTTCATTTTTTCTTTTGTTACTTCTCATCAAAATATCGAAAAACGATTGTAACGTCGGTGGTATGTCATCTTTGATGTTATTAAAAAAATGATCAGGCGCAGGATAATTAACTGTATCATAATACTTCGATGTTATATCTTCAAGAAGCAATTCCGCTGCTGTATCAATAATCCGTTTGCGTTCGGCTTTAACATCTGAGTTTTTATTGTTGTACCATTCCGCAGAAAGAATCTTATTTCTTACAAATGCGAAACAAACAACTAAATCTTTTTTTACTTTATAAACGGAAATTGCGTCACCAAAATATTCTACTAGTTTATTGCGAATTGTGTCAAGTTTGCAAGGAAGTTCTTCTTCTTCTTCTTTGTATTCGCTTAAAATACTTGCAATGGAAAATTGACACTCCTCATCACTAAACTCGCATAAATAAGAGATAATATAGTCCACAACGTCAGATGTATCTTTACGCATAGGTCGACCAGTTTTATGAGACGGTCTAAAAATTGAAAATTTTCATATGCAAAAATTATGGTAACGGGCGCCCCGTTCTACCAAATCTACGTTTTCAATAAGTTTTTTTAAAACTGTATATTCTTCTCGAAGGTTATCTCGTAAAGTTTCATCGTTCTGGCGTGAAGTAATTTTTTCTAGAATATTGCCCTTTAAAGTGTCGCTACTAACAATTTTGACTTTCGAAAGATTCGCGTTAGGATATTTTTCCCTTTTAGCATTGTACTCGTGTGACGCTTCTTCCCCGCAAAAAATACAATATTTGCTAAAATCAAACTGCTGTAGAGCAATAGTATTTTGTCTCGCAGTTACTTTTAAAATACTTGCTTGTTTTTGGGGAGCTTTTATACTTGACTGTTTAACATAATTACTATGACAATTGGTATGAATTGTTAATGCTTGACACTTTTGGAGTTTTTTATGTTTGTTGTCCTTCCTCTTTAAACTTGCATCAATTAAGGTTGCTATAGCCTTCTCTTTGAGAACTCGAGCCTGCTCGGGGTTGACTAGTTTGTCACACAGCAAACAGATGTTCGCGCCGTCAGTTTCCATTTTCAAGAAAATTTCAACCTGCACAAAAATAATGTATTGTATCAATAAATTTTGTAATTATTGAAACTTAATTAACTATAACATATAATTAACAAAAAAAATATATCAATAAATCTGATTTTAAAAATGTATTCATAATTAAACTGTATTTGACTAGAAATATTAAAAAAAAAAATTATAATTTAGACATCCGTTTATACTATGCCAAAATAAATATTTTTCAAAAAAATTTTCATAAAAGTTATTTTAAACTAATAATATTATTTTTGCTAAAATTACGAGGGGGCTATAGCAACTTTTAGGAATAAAAAATTGACGGACCCTGGGATCGAACCGGAACCGCCGACGCACAAGTCAGAAAGGCTACCATCAAGCCACCGTACCAATCGGACTTCTATTAATCGAACGGCTGGCTTATTTCGCTCTTTTATATTCGTACGTATATCTGCACGTAACACTAATTTCAAATAAATTATTTACCGATTTCGTAATAACACTATGAATAACAATTACAACATTTATGTACTTACCAACGGTGCGATAACATTAGTTCATAAAGTCTTTCTCTTATAGCTGTGGTACTATATCCCAAACAATCCGGATTTTCGTTTAAAAACAGCAAATGCAACTGTAATATATAACTTATAAATATATTTGATAATTACAATATAAATCAGAATACTGTATATATTCACTTACGAGGATTCAATAAATGTCACTTATAAACTGTTTATTAAACTGTAATATACACTGTATGTTATGCTAAAATTGTATTCGATACTGCTTATGCTTCTATACTCGGTGGCTGGCGTCACTGGCACAACGGTCAAAAGAGAAAGTATATTAACGATCCCCTTGGCGGAGACATGCGCACAAGTGTCGAAGCGTCTAAGGAAAGGTTTCACCCCGATGCCTTTCGGAACATGCGTTTCCGAACACATGAAAGCGCGGAAAAATTCAAATCTACTCACATACACATAAACTCACATACACAGAGTAATATAAAAGTATGTTTAATTAATTAATAATATGTACCATTGCATAAAATTATATGTATTTAATTATTTATTTATGAAAAAACAGAAAAAAGTTAATAAAAATAATTGTTGTTAATTAAGTATTGTTAAATAAACTTTTTCGGGGAAATGAGTAGGCTGTATGTTAATATTTTCGCGAGCTACCCCAAATTAAAAAAAAAATGAAGGGTTTACGTCAATTATATACTGAGATATGAAAAAAATTTCGAGCGCGTCGGATTGGAAGTTCCTACGCTCAGTTTTTGCGCGTGACACTCGTAGCCTTCTCCAATTTAAACCCGCGCCTTTGTGATTATTTATAACAATGTAATTTTGCAATAAATGTGACGAAATACTTTTTTCCTGTTAGTACAACTATTAATTCGATTTTTCGTCTCTGTCTCGTTTCTTAATATTAATAATTGAAGACACAGCGATTTTTACAAAGAAAAAAATTATCTCGGCTCCCAGAGCACTTAGAGAGTTTGTAGACCCCTTAAAATTTGTGAAAAAATGCCAGCTTTCCAACCTACTGTCGATTATCTACGACCAATAGTCGAGCCGCAATTGCTTTTATTTATAACAAAAAAAATTGCTTCTTTTTATTTTGCTATTTTAAATAATTAAATTTGAAAAAATCGCTTAGCTATTCATTGTTCGTGAAAGTAGAGATGTTAAACTTTCAAAATCCGTTTACTGCATCCTCGTACGACGTCCGCGGCTTGGGAAAAATCACGCAAATATGACCAAAATCTAATAAATAAATGGAATTATGCAAAAACTATTAAATATTTTTAGCTAAAATTTTAACTGCTTATTAAGTGCTATAAGAGCTATACTTAAACGAGTTATCAAGCACCTAGCGACATTTTTAACAGAGTAATAAACAATCGTAAAAATGGCCTTTTTAAGCGGTTTTTTGCGATTTGCAGATAAACAAATTAACTAAATTTAAATCTGTAAATTGCGTTTGATAGATCTTTTTAATATCTACAAAGTTTACTTTGAACTTTTTTCTGTAAAGTCAGTAGTTTTTTTGTAGCAGTCAAAAAACTGTTTTTCCGAGCATTCAATTGTTAATTAAAAACATTTCCCATGTAAATTTTTATACTCATTCACCGGGTTATTGTTCCTGATGACCTCCCCAATCATAACCCGCTTGATAAGGTCGGCTTACAATTAGGTTTCATGAAAAAACTAATTTGACTGGCCTATTCGCGCTCTTCAGCTTGCGCAATATCGCGTCCATGTACGGCAGCGGATACGCGTCTGCCTTCGAAACCGCGTTCGATTTACGGAAATCGATGCAGAAACGGTACTTGTCGTTGCTTTTCCGTATCATGACGACGGGGCTCGACCACGCACTCGTAGAAGGCTCGATTACCCCGGATTCGAGCATCTCGATCACTTGACGGTGCATATCCTCTTCGAGCTTCTTGGACACCGGGTAGTAACGCTGCTTCACGGGAGCGCATGCTCCTCACTTCAATGTGGTGGCTCGCCCACGTAGTGCGGCTGAGAGCTTGGTCCTCTCCGCCGAGAATTCGGCCTACCAGCTCTGCCATCTCTTGGCGCTGATCATCCGAGACGTCTTCGAGGCAGATCGACGATACCTCTAGCGCCTCGACTGATGAGACCCCCGCGACTTCCAAGTCTACGCGCTTATCCGCCGCGCTCACGATCAACTGGTTGTTGATGGGGTCGTGGATCGTACCGAAGGCTCTGACAAAGTTTGCGCCCAAGTAACAATCCACTTGGTCATCCGGCAGCACCGCTATCCGAATGTCTCGCTTTACGCCAGCTACCTCGAACGGCAGCTCGACGTAACCGGCGATCGTCGCCGTCTGTCCTCCGACGACTTTCGCTCTGCCACCGTAGCTCGGCATTAATGGTCGCCCTAACGCGGAGGCGAGCTGTAGTCCTACCGCTCCCATTACGGGGCGTGAAGCCCCCGTATCGTAGAGGGCGCTGAGTCTGTAATTTCCGATCGCCTCCTGTAGCCACCACCGCGATTCCTGCTCGTGCTCGGCTGCCGGCTCAGCCGTTATTTGTCCGGCTGCGGCGTCCGGATTTAGTGCGGGGACTTCAGCAGACGAAGCGGAAACCCCGCTTACTTCGCCTGCGGTACATTTCCCGCGCACTTCGGGCAATTTCGGCGAATTACTCCGGGAGCGCCGCATCCATAACAGCTGAATGCTCCCGGTGCCGGTGCGCTCGGTTCGCCTGTCCTCCTTGGCCACCTCTTGGCTCGGTCTTCTTCGCTCGAATCGCTGCTGGAGTTTGATTTCTCGCTCCTTCTACTCGTCTTCCTGCTAGGGCGTTTGGAGCTACTCTTCTTTCTCCGTGCCCCTTTCTCTCCGCTCCGGTTCCGCGTCGAAGGGGGTGCAGGTGGAGGAGGAGGCGGTTGCTTCTGTTGCATGCGTTGCATCTCCTGCAGGATCACCTTCGCGAACCGCTCCACACTGGGGCCATACGGAGTTTTTGGTTAAACATTCGTTATCAAATATCGAAGAGCCCTACGAAGCCTGATTTTCCAAAAAATTAACCTATAAATCTAAGGAGTCATATAATCCTATCACATCAACCAATCAATTCAATTTTTGACCTGCAAATCCAAAAAATACGATAAACCTTTAATTTGTAAGCCCTTTACTCGTGAACTCTTGACCTTTGATCCAGTAAGCCATGCACTCATAAACTCTAAACCTATAAGCCCTAACCTCATAAGTCTTAAGGGGGTCTTACACCTAGTGGCTTCTGAGGCCAAAATCAGCTATAAAAAAGAGAAAAATGTTATTTAAACCACATACAATGTATATCCTAAAAATATATACTATTTCTGACAGAATGGCCCAAGACTTAATCTGTAGACTAATTGTATGAATCAAGGTTAAGAGAGCATGTGTCAAGGACTTATAAATTGAAGTTTTACAGCATTTTTGGGAATCACAAGTGTAATTTTGGGGTTATAGGTTATAAATTAGGTTTATAGGTTCATATTTTCAAAATTAGGCTTCGTAGCGGTCTTTGGTATTTTGTCACTAAAAGTTCCTGTTTTTAAATTTTCAAATTCGGTTGAGAATTATGACCTCTAGATGGTTTTGAACCTTCCGGCCCCAGTGTGCGCTCGATCGTTTCGTCTATCGTCGGCGGTTTCGGTGGCGGTGGAGTCGGCGGCAGCTTTGTCTCTACCGCCGCGGCTTTCACCTTAGGCGGAGCCGGTTTGCGGGGTTTGTATGCCCACTGCGCGTACACGTACGACTCCGGCGGCGGCGGAGGCTTGAAGGACCTTTCCGCGTTCACTGCAAGCTCCGCCTCCATTGCTAAATCCAGCAATGTCTCAATGTCTTCGAAGTCGCTTCGTCGAATGAGTTGCTGCAGTGGCGGCTTCATGTTCCGGTGTAGCGTCCCCAGCTTGAAATCGAGCGTCGGCAGTGACTCCATCTTCCGCATCATTGCTTCGAGGCACGTAACATAATCACGCACGGACTCTTCCGGTCCTTGCGTTCTCAAAGCGACCTCGTGCCTCAGCCGTTGCTGTACCCGGTCCGTCATGCCGCACCATCGCCGTATCCGGCGACAGAATTCCTCCCAGGTGATCCAGCTCGTCCTGTTGGATCGCACCCAGGTACCCGCTACGCTGACGAATAGCTCCGGAAGGGCACTTAGTATCTCCCCTTCCGTAAGCTTGGCGAGTTCCCAATTTTCCTCGACTCGCTCGAGGAAGGTGTCGATGCTTTCGCCAGGATCGCCGGCGAACTTGAATCCCCATCGGCACACTACTTGGCCGACATCTCGGAGTCCGCCGCCTGTCATGCGGTTCGATTCTTCGAACGATCCTGGCATCGATCTTCCTCTTGGTTCGCCCCTTATCTCAGAGTCAGTCGATTCAACTGACTGGCTCTGTGATCCAGCCCCCCCCCCCCCAGGCGCCACCGAACCCGGTTCGGCGCGACAGCGGGGTAATAGGTGGCGGCGGCCTCTCATCCGCTGGAGGCTGTCGAGGCCTCGAACTGGGCTGTTGTATCGCGGTCGGCAGTCCCCGTCCGCCGATGTCTAGCCGAGAGGACAGGCCTCTCAACTGCGTCTCTTCTCGTAGATTCTCTTAATTCCGGCGGGCAGGCGTGATGTCCGTGAACGTCACTCGCCGCATTGCTTCGGCGCTCTCCCGGCGAGTGCTGTTGGCGTTTGGATGCTGAGTTGAGTTGGCGGCTAGGATCCGCGTCGACTCTTCGATTTACCGAATTTTCTTGTCAACCGCGGCCATGTATACGGCCTAATCGGTTGGCACTTGCAGTGTCGTGCCGTCCGCCATTGACATTTCGAACGTTGCCGGTCCTTTTATGGCCGTGACTCGTTTGCTCTCCTCAGCCTCATTGTTGGTGGTGTCACCCTGGCACGTCGTTTCCTCTTCGCTGTCGACTGTGGTTGCGTTTGATGCCCATTCGCGACTGCGCTCGAAATTTTTCTGGACTAGCCTGTCCGTTTTTAAAATCTCGAGCGGGTGCGGTTCGTCCGACGTGGAGTTTACCCACGATATGTCGTGTTCCGAACCGGACGTTCGATCCAGGAACGTGCGGCGAGCATTTGTGCGTTACATCCAAGCGAAATGCTCGTCAGCGGCGGCTAAGCCTTCAAAATCCTCTGGATCGTAGTCGCATGCCAGCCACTTACTGATGCGCTCTAGCTTCAGGAACATTCCGCCGCTTCTCTTCAGTCCGAGCGCTTGCGTGTAGCGCAGTGTCTCGTCCTCGGTGAGGCATCTGCACCAATTATCGATGGCTTTGGCTGCAGACTCTCCCATCGTTGTGTTTGTTTACAAATAAATCTCTCCCGGAGTATACCTGTGCGCGGCTAAACGAGTACGTTCGCGTATCGAATGGGCGCACCAAAAATACAAAAAAAAATATACAAAGTAATTTTTCTCCTATCAGGTGTACTCAGATTAAGTGCATGTGTGTGTCTATTCCGGTTCGACTCTCAGTTGTGGCTCACAATCTCTCTACCACCGCTGAGAGACGACGAACCGCTTCCTTCTGTCGCCTTTATTTTCTTCGCCAAAAACCACCGAAAAGGAATTAATAGAGAAAAAAAAATGAAAAACCGCTGAAGCGCAAAAAAAAAACTAATTTTCTATCTCGACTATCTAATTAATATTTAATTAATTTTTTTAATTCGCTAGTTATTCTATTAACTAACGCTAATCCGGCTGTACCAGAGGATCGGCCGGCGTCTCTCTCTCTCTCCCTCTCACTCTCGGTACGCACTATTCGCGGCAATGGCCGGAACGATACTAATCGCCTGGTGATTCGTCGGCACACGCAAGCATCTCTCGGCCTTGTCCTTCGCGCAAGGTTGAGAGATGTTTACTTTTCGGGTATCTGTGCGTGCCGACGCGGTGTGCCGAGACTCGCCTCATGTCTTGTCGCCAATAACGAAATAATCGCCGCCACGGAGGCCTATTTTGCAAACCAAGAGAAAACATTTTTTTCAACGGGGTTAAAAAAATTGGAACACCGCTGAACCAAGTGTATTCAACTAAAAGGAGACTACATTGAAAAATAAATTTTATTTTTTGTAAAATTTTGGTGTTTTCATTTGTAGGCTAGGTACTTATCAAATGACCCTCGTATAAGATCATGCCTGCGAACAGTCGATCATTTATATTACACAATAGGTTATTATATATTGTACTTTAGCCTGTACGTTACGCACATTGGAAATCATAGTTATAATTATTATAAATTTAAACCTATTTTTATAAGAATACACTTTCGAAAAATCCAATCATTTGTATTTACTATAAACTATATACATCTAGTTTAAATCCTTCTCTGTAAAATTAAGGTTTTATATTTTTCTTATTCTATAATATAATTTGTGTTAAATCCTTTTACGATAATATTTTTTATACACACTCACACATAAACGACAATGAACATACCGAAACTTAATTTCCGTATGTAATTTCTATTTAATCGTTCACTACTTTTATCATACTAAGTTTATATTTTTATTCGTACATTCAAATGACCCCTAGCGGTTAATAGGCAAATTAGGGCTATAGATATATTCGCAATTAGCTTTCACACGCTTTTAAAAAATCATCTTGTTTGCGATAAACCTCTGTAAATGAATAAACCACCTTGAATAATGATTAGCTTATCAAAATATTCAGAATTTATTATAGTAATTACATAGCATTACTAATTAGTTATCGACTCACTAAATAATTTTTATTTTTAAATTAATAATCTTCATGTTATAACGTAAATTCATTTTAATTAGTCTTGGGTCCGCCCAATTCTCATATACCTTTAAAGTTTGTATGAAAAATTAATTATGTTAGAAACCTCATTATATCAAAGTGGGTTATTCATCTTATTACTAAATGTAAAGCAATAAATTTGTCTTCTTATTGTTTAATGTTTAAGTTATAACGTTTATGCATAATGATGCCTCATTATCGAATCCTAGCGCTCGATTTTGAGTGAGGGTTGGTCCCAAAAATCCGAAGGCCAATAGCATCTCTCGACGTCTAAGACAAGGGAAGCCTCGGCGTCCCCTCTTTAGTCCAGTTCGTTCATCTTACTCGTCCGCTCACTCTCACTCGTCTCACAACCCTCAACCAAAGAGGTTCTTCTATTTTCACTCCTAGACTCAATCATTTCTTTCGTGTCACCACGTGCCGCATCATGTTAGTTTGTCTCGATTAAAATTTTGTACTTCAATTTTGTATTTCAATTTCGCAGCCCAAGTTACCATGTAAGGGTAACTACGCGTGTGCTCCTAAATAAAAACCATTTTAACACAAAACAATTCGCTTGTTTTTTATTTTTCTCTTTTTCCACACGGAGTCATTTGATCGTCATTCCCCATCAACAAGGCCAGAGAACATCGAAGCTACTACTACATAAAAAAAAAGTATTATCTATCAAGTTGCTATCTTATTCTATCTCTTCTAGCTAGTTCAGTCTATTTTCCCGAATATAAACCTCATTTTATGTAAAATAAATCGTGTTTTTTTTTTACATGTGCAACTAAAAATTCCTCTCAGTACGCTAAAAAACAAGCCAAATCTGGCCTAGTAATCGAAGTACGAGAGGTTTACCCCTTGTTTCTCGATAGATCTAGGTAAGTTGGCAAAAATTCACAGTTTACCTTCGCGTTTCATTTTTGTTTCACGGTACCTTAGCCACGTCGTGCCCTTGTTGATGCCCTTATTTCCAGTTCCAGTCCACTTAGTTAATATCTGGCTCTAGCCCGAGCTAGTAGGTTTCTCGAAATCTAGGCTCAAAAGAGAGCAATATAGTTTTATTTTTAAAACTACCAGTCGGGTCTTTTATTGGTAGACTCGACGTAACAGTACCATCCGACCATCCCTAAGAACTGTCTTAACTGCCTCTTTGTTTTGAGGACTGGATATCGTAGTATTGGCTCGACCCTCTCTGCGTCTGGCCTCAACCCATCTCGATCCAGTAAGTACCCCAGATACCTGACTCTCGAATACCCGTACTTAGACTTCTTTCAGTTCACAGTTAGATATACATCTCAAATTTTAGTTAACACAACCTCAAGCCATTTCTGATGTTTCTCGAAGGTATCAGTCGCGATGATAATATCATCCAGGTACCCAAACATGTGCGGCTCCATTTCAGGACCGAATAATGCATTAATTAACCTTTGAAACTTCGCTGGGCATTTGTCATTCCGAATGGCATCCTTTTGAACTGCCAAAGTCCTGATCCTACGACTGCGAAGGCTGTATATTGCTTACTCTCCTCATCTAACTCGACCTGGAAGTAGGCGTTCTTTAAGTCTACCTTCGAAATGTACTTTTCCCTTCGTAGTTTGTCCAGTATACCATCCATGTTCGGTATGGGATATGCATCCTTCTTGCTCCGGGTATTCAGGTCTCGAAAATCCATACACAATCTGAATTTTCCATTTGATTTCTTTTGGATCACAGGTGCGTGGCACCATGCGCTTGTAGATCTCTCGATAATTCCATCTCCATGTATTTCTTGTACAGCTTCTTGTGCTACCGCTCACATCGCTGGTGATCGTCGCCTGGGAGCGTGACGGACCGGTGTGTAATCGGTCAGTTCGATATGATGTTCAGTAAGATGTGTTGTTGGTAAATAATCGGTAGCAGGTCTATAGACCAAATGGTCGACGACCGTGTCATTTCCATTAAATCCGCGCATTCAGCCATGATCGCCGGGCTAGAGTCCTCGATTTTGTCAGCAAAGGGATGCCATTCCTCTTGATCGCCACACTTCCACTGCTTTGCTCGAAAACACAACGATAGATCCCACTCGATCCCAAACTCCATACCTAGAATGATGTCATGATTGATCTCCTCGATTGCTCGAAACTCTAACATTCCTAGGTGGCCATCAATGTCGATCGAGATGCGTAAGTTACTCTGGACCTTCATGAGACTCCTGACACTCCCTTCACCTGGCCACTCGATTCTCATAGGCGATCTCGATATTTAAAAATATTAAGAAACAATGATGAGGATCAACCCAGGGTGCAAAGAAAATATACACTCAAATTTTTATTTTCCAAGGCCACAACGTTTCGCTAGTTTAGTTTGCTAGCCTCATCAGGTGAACATTTATTTCACTACATAAACAAAGTAAAAACAATATAATCTTAACATGGTCATGTTTCGTTGTACACATATAAAAATTAATAAATTAATACATACAATAAAATTTTTTTCGCCGTAGACATTTTAAGAGTAGATGCTCTGCGTCAAACTACAAGATTCACATCGCACCGACGAACTAACATTCACTGAGAGTAATATATATATATATATATATATATATATATATATATATATATATATATATATATATATATATATATATATATATATATATATATATATATATATATATATATATATATATATATATAATATATATATATATATATATATATATATATATATATATATATATATATATATATATATATATATATATATATATATATATATATATATATATATATATATATATATATATATATATATATATATATATATATATATATATATATATATATATATATATATATATATATATATATATATATATATATATTATTTTCGTAAGTAATCAAAACAAGCCAACGTGTAAATACAAATTAACACCATTATTCCTATATAAAGCGATGAATCCCTAACGTACTTATCACCGCTAAAATGTAGCTGGATAATTTTTTTCCCTTTACAATCAAATTTATTAAAAATTCTATTCAATCTTTTACAATGACTATTTAAAAATTGCGTGTCTTCCTGTGTATTGATTGTGTTGTCAATAAAATTAATATGCAGCATTTCAGATATACGTCGTTTTTCTCTGTTACTTTCTCTATCTAATATTAATGTATTATCCCAATCAAAATTCTGTTTAGGATTATCTTTGATATGTTGTGGAACAGGAAGTAATTTTTGGTGATCTTCTAGTTTTAATTCATCTATTACAGATTTCTTATGTTCATTGATCCTCGTTTTTAAGCATCTTTTTGTTTCACACCTACATATACGCTACTACATTTATCACAATTAAATTTGTAAATCACACTAGTCTCATTCCATTTTTCCGTTCTATTTTTGCCAACTTAACAATATTATTCATTTTGTGATTCATCACAGGAACAGGAATTTTGTGACACATCGAATGTTAAATTTTTTAAAAACGTTGTTACGGGAATAGAAGAGTTTTTCATGGAAAGGTAGTGCTACAGTTGATATCGGGTTGGTTCTATTGTTATTATGTGAGTTGTTATTCCCATATTTATGTTTTCATATGCGACTTACAATACATGTATTAATAAAGTTTTCAGGATAATCATTTTTGATTAGCATTTCTTATACTAACATAATATTTTTACTATGAAAAGATTTGTCCGATAATAATAAAGCTCTGACTATAAGGTTTGAAATAATATTGTGTTTATGTTGTTTAGTATGGTGGGAATTAAAATTCAATAATCGGCCAGAACAAGTAGGTTTTTGAAACCAGTTAGTAATTATGTTGTTATCCATTCTAATTATCGTTAAGTCTAGAAAATTAATACTATTATCTATTTCTATTTTATGAGTAAATTGCAGTTATTTGTCATAGCCATTGAAAGTATCCAAGACTAATTGCAATTGTTCTTTTTTAATGCACAGTATAGTGTCATCAACATATCTATAATAAAATAATGGTATACAATTGAATTTTTCTTTAAGTAACTTCAAACAAGTAGTTTCTAGGGCATCCATAACAATGTCCGCAAAGAGGGGGGAAATGGGAGACCCCATTGGAGTACCAAATAGTTGTTGGTAGATTATGTCATCAAAAACGAAAAAGGTATTATCGAACAACAATTTTATTGTTTCTATTATTTCTTGGAAAGGTATTATTGAATTAACATGTATATCATTAAAACGTTTTTCTAAACTATTAATCACTAATTGATATGGAATGTTAGTGAAAAGAGAACTTACATTTAACTATAACAAGATACAATTTGATGGGATAGTCAGATCTAATAATTTTTCTTTAAGTTCAACACTGTTATTGATATGTGATTCTGGTTTTTTAATACAATTTTTTAATTCATTATTCAATATTTTTGCTAAAAAGTGAATCGGACGAAAGTGTTAACTGTGGAAATAATAGGTCTAAGTGGTATATCAACCTTGTGAATTTTGGGCAAACCATATGCCTTTGGTAACTGTGTATTTGTTTGGGTGACGCTATTATTATGATACTGTTTTTGTAAAAATTCATTTTCATTAAAGCGAGATAAGATTTTATGAACTTTAGTTTGTAATGATTTTGACGGATTTCTTTTGATAATCTTATAAATAATCGATCGTTAAGTAAAGCCTTCATTTTCGTTTTATAATCGTGTGTATTAAAACAAACTGTCAAGCTACCTTTATCAGTACGAGCAAAATATATTTTTATGATTATCTAAAAATCTATGTGCGACTGCGAGTTCTTTAGAGAAAACTTTATCATACTTAGATAATTGTTGTTTTGCATTACTAAATTTTTCGATATTTCTAACTATTATTTCTCTGAGTTCATTGGTCTTATCAGTATTGCTTCCTCCTAGAGGAAGCTTTGTGATAGGATAGTAAATTTTTGAGTTCTTGTAAAAACATGTTATAATTGTGTTCCGAGGTGTCAGGAATCAAAATACATGGTTTTTGAAAAATGTATGTATGGATGTGTGTGTGTGTGTGTGTGTGTGTGTGTGTGTGTGTGTGTACGCCTGGATCTCAGCTTCTACTCGGTCGATTTTGACCGGACAGGTCTCATTTTTTTTGTTTTTTTTTTTGCGTGATGGCAGGTCAAAAATCCGTTTTTTGATTGGGGCGATGCGTATTTGTTTTTTTTTTACAAATTTTGATTTTTCTCAAAACTGTTGTTTGATTTTTTTTAATGATAAGATCGAATTATTCGAATCTGATGGGTAGCGTTCGAAAGAGAATTAAAATACCTATATTTTCTAAAAAAAAAAAGTTTCTAGCTATCACGGTTCTTTTGTTATTAATAAAAACGTGTTTTTTTTTTAGAAGCTTATAACTCCTAAACTTAACGGTCAATTTTTTTGAGAAAAATCATAATACAGAATATAAATAACTATAATCTGTTAAAATTTGAATACATTCTGTAGGCTAGATTTTGAGTAAAAAATTGAAAAATGAAAAAAATCAGTTTTGTATGTCCAACGATTACAAGAGTAAAATTGACTTAATGGATTCAAAATTCCTTTTAGAGGTAGATTTTTTATAGTTCTCGGCCGAGTTCTTTGGGCAAAATGATTAGTCCATAAATTTCAGAGATATTTGAGGTTAAAAATTTTTTGACATTTTTTAAAAATCGTAATTTCTCGAGAACGGCTCTATGTATCTGAATGGAGTGGGTGGCATTCGAAAGAGAATTAAAATACCTATATTTTCTAAAAAAAATTAATTTTCTATCTACCACGGTTCTTTAGTTATCATCAAAAACAAAAACGTATTTTTAAAAAAAACGTTTTTGTTAATAACAAAAGAACAATGATAGCTATAATTTTTTTTTCTTAAAAAATATGAATTATGAAATATAAAAAAAAACACGTTTTTGTTAATAACAAAACAACCGTGATAGCTATTTGTTTTATTATAAAATATAGATATTTTACTTCTATTTCAAATGATAACTTTATTTATCAGCTCAAAATTTATATAAATTTGATATAAATAAATAACAAATAAATAAATAAATTTAAAAATTAACAATTTTTAATATTCATAAATGAATTTAAAATTTTTTAAAAACTTATAAATTTTGTTTGTTTGAGTAAGCCATAATTATATGTGAGTAAACATGCTTTGGGTGTTAAAATAAATTTAATTCACACACAGAAGTAAATTGAAAGTAGAAATTATATTCACAAAAGTCACTTCTTAAATAAATTACAAATTTGGTTCATAAATACATTTGAACGTCGACTAATAAATTCAAAATCTGTTCAATAATTAACATAAATTACAAAGGGAGTTTAAATTACATTTATTTGAATAAGTTGTAGGTGAGTAGTGTGTCAGCAATTCCAAAATATGAGTGCTGTCAATAATGGAGTAGTAGTCTCTCACTAGAGACAACTAACCTGTGATATTTGAGTATGTCTTCGAGTGTAATGAGATTGTCCGTTGAGAGTTCCTTGAGTTTTCCTTAAATTCCCTCCTGGGCTCAGGCACAATGAAGCTGTCAAAAATGAGGAATGGCAAACAATTGTAATTGAATTGCTGCCTTGAGTTTTGCTAATTCACACATGTTCACTGTTACACTTGCCGCCTGTGCCAACACGTGGTTGGCAACATAACCTCTAGTATGGTGAGAGTTTTTACCTTGCAATAGAGTCGATTTTACTAATCGTCGTTGCACCTTGAGTATTGCGTGAGTGAGGAGTGATGTGAGTTTTCAGTGAGAGATTGAGTAGAGCCTGTTTGAGTTGATCCAGTGTTGAGTTGAGCCAGTGAAAAACTTGAGAACAACCGATGAGATTTTGCAGGTGCGCAGCGGAAAGATGCTCCTCGTGGCACGGCTGATGAAAAAGAGAGCGAGGCCTTGGTCCACTTCCTTCTTCTTGGTCTTGACGATTCTCTTCGCGAATCAAACTAATTCCTCTCACATTTACATGTGAGAGCGCGAGAGAGACCGAAATAGCGCGAATATACCTTGTTAATCAGTGTAGCGTCCCGGCTGTTCCACCGGGAGGCCGCGAGGTGCTGCCGCGCCGTGGCAGCGCCGTGAGTCGTGCCGAGCTGAGTGTAACCGCGGGAATTCAAATTATTGAATTCCCAAACATTCCGCCCGCCATCAACCGCCAGGTTGATTTAATTTCCGATTGGCACTGGCAAGATGGCGAGTTTTGCAATTGGGCGGGTGACTTGAGTGGTGGCCGTCTTTATTGTTACAACTCTGGTGAGATTGTCAGTTCCAGGATGAAGTTGAGTGACTCTTGCGAGTGGCCATTTGCTTGGTGGTGAGTGTTCATCCGTAAGTAGTACCATGGAACCCACTTTTATCTCATGAGAGGGATGATGCCATTTTGAAATTGATTGAAGCCGTTGAAGGTATTGAGTTGACCAATGCTTCCAAAATTGCTGAGTGATCCGTTGAATGAGTTGCCATTTGGAAAGCCTTGATTCCTTGAGGGTGAGTAAGCTTGGTTCAGGCACTGAGTTCAATGCCTTGCCAATGAGAAAGTGTCCGGGTGTGAGTGCATTTATGTCTTCTGGGTCTTCACTGAGTGGTTCTAGCGGCCGTGAGTTGAGTAATGCTTCTATTTGAGTGAGCAAGGTCGCTGAAGCTTCAAAGGTGAGTTGAGTGTCCCCAATGGTCCGTCGCAGGTGAAATTTGACTGATTTCACTACTGCTTCCCACTTGCCTCCCATGTGAGGTGCAGTAGGTGGGTTGAATATCCATTGGGTTTCCTCGTTGGCTAGTGAGTTGTACAAGATTGAGTTTTCATGTTGGTGTTGAGAGAATGGAGTCTTCAGTTCCCTTGCTGCTCCGATGAAGTTCCTTCCACAGTCTGAGTATAGTTTGGAGGGTATCCCTCTCCTTGAGGTGAACCGTCTATATGCCGCTAAGAAACCGTCCGTTGAGTAGTCACTGACCAGTTCTAGGTGAACAGCTGACGTTGAGAAGCACACAAAGATACAAATCCAGCATTTGTATGTTTTGGATCCACATCCTTTCCATGAGTTAATGGTGATTGGCCCGGCGTAATCGATCCCAGTGTGAGTGAAAGGTGGTAATGGGGTGACCCTGGCCACGGGTAATTGCCTCATGAGTTGCTGAGCCCGTTGAGCCCGATACCTTGCACAAGTCACACACTTTAAAATATGTGACTTGACCGGTGCTCTGCCTCCGATTATCCAAAATTCCTGCCGAGTGTGTGCCAGAGTGAGTTGAGCGCCACCGTGCAAAGTTGAGAGATGAGCGTTCCGAATGATCAGTGTGGTGAGTTGACTGCTCCGTGGTATAATTGCTGGGTGTTTTGAGTGATGATCGAGTTGAGTTTTTTGAAGCCGCCCTCCTACTCGAACAATTCCTGTTGAGTCTATGTAGGCAGTCAATCGGTTGAAGACATGGTGTCTTGGGACTTGAGAATTTTCCAGCATAGCAATTTCTGAGTGTAAATGAACCTGCTGAATTTTCTTGACCCAAAAGAGTTTTGCCTTGATGAGTAAATCCGTAGTGAGTTTCGATTCATAGTGAGTTTTTCCTTTAGCCTTAAATCGATCACATGCGAGCATTACCCATCCAGTTATTCTTATGAGTTGAGTGAGTGATGAGTAATGATCGATGATGTTCCACATTTTGCTTGAGTTTGACTTGGCTGCGGTGAGTGTGACCTTAACCCTCATTTCTGGAAGGTTGGTTTCTTGGATAAAGGTTGCTTGAGAAGGCCAAGCTGATTCTTCCTGGCAGAGCCAACTTGGTCCATGCCACCATAAGTGATGCTCTCTGAGTTGTGAAGTGAGTAATCCGCGCGAGGCACAATCCGCTGGATTGTCTGCTCCAGGCACATGTCTCCATTGTGCTGTTGGAATGAGTTCTTGAATTAAGGCAACTCTATTTCCAACAAAGACCTTCCATTTTGAGGGGTGTGAGCGTATCCATGTGAGTGCTACTTTTGCGTCTGTCCATAAATATATGTGTGAGATTGGCAATCGTGAGTAGTCCAAAACATGTTTTGCCAGCTTAGTGAGTAGTACTGCCGCTCCCAATTCCAATCGTGGGATTGACAGTACTTTGAGTGGTGCCACCTTTGTTTTGGAGATTAGAAATGATGATGTTGAGTGAGAGTTTGGTGTTGTAGATTTAATGTATAGAACTGCAGCCATTGCTTGTTGTGAAGCATCCGAGAAGCCATGAAGTTCTACAATTGAGTTTTCCTGAATTCCTAACCACCTGGGTACGGCGATTGTCTTCAGGTGAGTGAGATCTTCTCGGATGTGCAGCCATTTCTTCACGATTGAGTTTGGCAAAGCTTCATCCCAAGAAAGCTTGTGTAGCCACAGTTCTTGTAGGAGGATTTTTGATGTGATTATGACCGGTGAGATTATTCCAATGGGATCGTATAGTTGAGATACTTCTGACAGTATAATCCGTTTTGTTATCATTTCCTGAAGAGGTGGCAGAGTTGTTTGAATGTGAGTTTGTCCGAGTTTGGGAGCCAGTTCATCCCGAGTATATTTGTCGCGCAATCATCTAAAAGCACAGCTTCTTCAGCTGTTGGCTCTTTGAGAAATTCCTTGAGGAAGCCGGATGAGTTTGAGTTCCATTTTGCTAATGGAAAGCCGCCCGCCTTGGCTAGTGCGGTTAACTGCTTGGCCTTGTCAATGAGAAGTTCCTTTGATGCAGCTCCACCGAAGATGTCATCCACAAGCCTTCCGAATAGGAGCGATTCAATGGCAAGTGGATAGTTGTCTCCTTCATCCTTTACCAGCTGAAGAAGTGTCCGAATTGCTAAATAAGGAGCTGCTCGTGTTCCATAGGTGACTGTAGTCAAATGGAAGTGAGTGAGTTGACCCGTTTCATCTACCCACAAAATGCGTTGCAGATTCCAATCTTGAGGGTGAACCTTGATCTGACGATACATTTTTGTAATGTCAGTTGAGAAGACAAATGGGTGAGTTCGAATCCAGATGAGAACATCCACAATGTTGGGTGAGAGATTAGGTCCAGTATGCATGATGTCGTTGAGTGAGTTTCCATTTGTTGTGAGTGCTGAACCGTTGAATACTGCTCTGAGTTTTGTCGTTAAACTATCTTCTCGTAATACTCCATGGTGAGGAAGATAGTAAGATGGTTTGGCGGAGATTTGCTGTTGAGGGATCTGCACTATGTGGCCCAATTTGCAGTATTCATCAATGAAAGCGTAGTACCTTTCCTTGTAGATGCTTTCTTGATTGCATTTTGTGAGTATTCTCCTGAGGCACGCTTGAGCTTTTCCAAATGAGGTTCCAAGTACGTCTGCAGATTTTGTGAGAGGTAATCTGATTTGGTAACGTCCATGAGTATCTCTCGTGTGAGTGCCAACAAAGTGTTGTTCACACAATGCTTCTTCCTTGTTGAGTTTGACTGCAGACGCTGGCGGTGGTTCTTCTTGAACCCAAAAGCGTGTGAGTAGTTCCTGCAAATCTTCAGTGTTGAGTGAGGCCGTTGTATGATGGACTACCTTGGATTGCACAGCTGAGTTTGATGGACCTATTAGCAGCCAACCGAAAATTGACAATTGTGCGACAGGTTCAATCGCACTCCTCTTTATTAGGTTCGGTTTGATGATTTGGCCGTAATAGCCCGCTCCGATAAGTACATCTACTGGTTGAGGTTTCCAGAATGTCGGATCAGCTAAGTTGAGGTTCTCTGTATGTTGCCACTGACGTTGCTCACATTCTTCTGATGGTAATAGTGTTGAGACTTGGCGTATAATATGAGCTGTGATCCGAAACGTGAGATTTTTGTAGATGGTGCGTAAGGTGAGTTGAGCCTTTCCGAGAGTTTTTGTTGATTGCGTGCGGCCAACTCCAAGGATTGGTATAGTTGAGTGTTGCCGCTTAATGTTGAGTAAATCCACAGAATCCTTGCAGATAAATGAGAGTTCCGAGCCTGAGTCAATGAGTATTCTTAATTTATGAGATGTCACCGGTGAGTCGTACCATGCCAATGCAGTTGCAAGTAAAGTGAGTTGAGGAGTTGAGTAATCATGTTGAGTTTGACCGTGATGTAAGATGATTGCGCCGTTGTCCTAATTTTGAGTTGATCCGGATGCTGAGTTGGTTTGAGTTTTCCTTTCAGGGTCTCTTGGCCCATGAATCATGGTGTGATGATTTCCATTGCAATGCCTGCACTTATATTGTGACTTGCAGTTCTTAGCTGAGTGCAGACCGAGGCAGTTATAGCACAGCGGCTTCTCCATTACAAATTTTCTCCGTTGTTGTTCAGTCAGCAGTTTGAACTTTTGACAAGCCACAATAAAATGCGAGTCACCACAATACGTGCATGGATGTTGAGCAATCCGAGGTGAGTGTGTCACCTTATGTGAGTCTTGCCGTGGTTGAGTTGGACTAGTGACGTGAAGACTCCTTGATGTCTTTGAGGTTTGAGTATTAGCCGGCTTTTGAGTGGATGTTGGTGAGTCTGCTGCAATTTCCAACGCACGCACCCGCGCGATCAGGAAGGACTCAAATTCCTCAAATGTTGGCAGCTCAGGGTTGGAAATTCGAGAAGTCTCCCATACTTCTCGAGTTGACCTGTCAATTAGCCTTGACAGGCGATGAGCAAATATGCAGTCTCCTAGCTGCTCTTGCGGTACCAACATGTTGAGTGATTTCCGAATTTTGTGTTGAGTGTGGCCGGGTTTTTTGATGTAACAGCAGTCAATTCAGATAAATGATCAAGCTGATCATTTAATAGCACCCAATTATTTTCAAATCTTGTCACTAATGTAGTCCATGCAGGTGTTAGAGACTCATCGCTGAGTGAAAATCCTTGTATGAGTGTGAGTGGTGTTCCGCTGAGAGAGCTGCGCGGGTAGTGTAGCTTCTCATAATTTTTGAGTCCAGGCCGATTCAGAATTAATCCAGAGAACATTTCCTTATATGAGGGCCATTCAGTATATGCTCCGCTGAATGTGGGCAGCTTTATTTCTGGCAGCTTGCTTAAATGAGTGTGTTGAGTTTCTCCGATGCTTGGTTGAGTGACACGATGCTTCGACTTCCAGTCTTCCTCCAAATTGCTAACCTCGAACACAATTGTATGGTACGATTCATGGATCGACTTGTGAAAGTCTGCCTTGAAGTAGTCGTTGTCTGCGAAGGCTGCTGGACAACTTGTCTCTATGAACGCATGATCCTTTTTGTATAAAGCGTAGAGCTCCTCAGCATCCTGCTTCCAAGCCGTTATCACTGGAAGAGTGGCAGTTTCCTTCCTAATCCTGATGTAAGCAATGATCCGTTCCAGTGAGTCAAGCCGCAGGTACTGGGAGTTCACTTTGCAGAGAAAAAAAGCCGGAATTGACCCTGGAGATTTTGAGCGAGTCCTTATGTGAGTGTCAACCACAGTGAGTCCAGCATGGTGAGTGGGTGGCTGCCAGTCCGCTTCACTGCCCCTTCGTTGCAGCTGAGGTGGCTGGAGTCGCATCATCCTCCTTCTCCTTCTCGATGACATCCTTCCTTTCAGCAGCGACAGCGCCTGCTTGCTCCAACTCCTTGAGGTCATCCTGGTTTGAGTGTGCCATGATGATAATCTGTGATAAATTTCCATAATGAGTGTTTATTCACTGGCTCGAGTCACACCACAGCATTTAGATCCGGCTCGAAGGACCAAATTGTTTGAGTAAGCCATAATTATATGTGAGTAAACATGCTGTGGGTGTTAAAATAAATTTAATTCACACACAGAAGTAAATTGAAAGTAGAAATTATATTCACAAAAGTCACTTCTTAAATAAATTACAAATTTGTTTCATAAATACATTTCAACGTCGAATAATAAATTCAAAATCTGTTCAATAATTAACATAAATTACAAAGGGAGTTTAAATTACATTTATTTGAATAAGTTGTAGGTGAGTAGTGTGTCAGCAATTCCAAAATATGAGTGCTGTCAATAATGGAGTAGTAGTCTCTCACTAGAGACAACTAACCTGTGATATTTGAGTATGTCTTCGAGTGTAATGAGATTGTCCGTTGAGAGTTCCTTGAGTTTTCCTTAAATTCCCTCCTGGGCTCACGCACAATCAAGCTGTCAAAAATGAGGAATCGCAAACAATTGTAATTGAATTGCTGCCTTGAGTTTTGCTAATTCACACATATTCACTGTTACACTTGCCGCCTGTGCCAACACGTGGTTGGCAACATAACCTCTAGTATGATGAGAGTTTTTACCTTGCAATAGAGTCGATTTTACTAATCGTCGTTGCACCTTGAGTATTGCGTGAGTGAGGAGTGATGTGAGTTTTCAGTGAGAGATTGAGTAGAGCCTGTTTGAGTTGATCCAGTGTTGAGTTGAGCCAGTGAAAAACTTGAGAACAACCGATGAGATTTTGCAGGTGCGCAGCAGAAAGATGCTCCTCGTGGCACGGCTGATGAAAAAGAGAGCGAGGCCTTGATCCACTTCCTTCTTCTTGGTCTTGACGATTCACTTCGCAAATCAAACTAATTCCTCTCACATTTACATGTGAGAGAGCGAGAGAGACCGAAATAGCGCGAATATACCTTGTTAATCAGTGTAGCGTCCCGGCTGTTCCGCCGGGAGGCCGCGAGGTGCTGCCGCGCCGTGGCAGCGCCGTGAGTCGTGCCGAGCTGAGTGTAACCGCGGGAATTCAAATTATTGAATTCCCAAACATTGTTATTAAAAATTAATTAAAGGAATCAACAAATTACGGTTGAGGAAGCTACGGGCCAATGAATTGGCAGCGGTTTTTTTTTAAACAACTGTATTCAACATTTTTTATTGTATTTAATATTTCTTTTTTTGTTAATTCACATTTTAAGTTAAAATTAGGACCTAAGGAAACAACATCCATAACATCTTGAGGTATGATAACATCAGATAGACTTTTTACCCAATTTTTTCTATTATGTTTATGCATAATACGCTCATTTTTCTTTAGACCATGAAATTTTTTTTTCCAACCTTCTTGTTGTATTTTCGTATATTTTAAAACGTTTAATTTCTGTAAATTCTCTAAACTTGTTAAAAATTCCAAACTCTAATTTTGAATTATACATCACAACTGCAAATGCATTTAGACGTTTTTTACAATGTGTAATATGAACAAACAAATCATTAATTTCTAATTTTAGTAATTTTTTCGAATGTGTTTTTTGTGTTAATGTGTATGACTGTTGACACGTCGATTTCCCTCGCCCCCCCAAATCACTAATCCTAAAATAAGCAATTGGATAAGTTTGTACACTTTTTTTACAATTAATTACAACCACAATCGATTTTTTTACAAGTGTATAAACAAAGTTATAAACAAATAAAAGGGGGGGCGGGAGAAATATTTCGCCAGCCCCCACATAAAAAAACCGCAATTTCCAGAACGGTAACGTAATCTACGATTTATTTACAATTATTTACAACCACAAAAACTGGTAAAAGTCGATTATATATAACAATTTTGAGCAAATAATTTCGCCAGCCCCCATACGCCAAAATCAATTTTTCAAAGTGCTAACGTAATCTACGATTTATTTACAATTATTTACAACCATAAAAACTGGTAAAAGTCGATTATTTATAACAATTTTGAGCAATAATTTCGTCAGCCCCCCATATGCGAAAATCAATTTGTCAAAGCGCTAACGTAATCTACGATTTATTTACAATTATTTACAACCATGAAAAATGGTACAAGTCGATTATTTATAACAATTTTGAGCAATAATTTCGCTAGCCACCTCATACGCCAAAATCTATTTCTCAAAACGTAAATAGTCGATATTGTTTAATATATTTTTAAATTATAATTTTATTATCCATTGTTGGGCTTTCGTTTACCAAATAATACTGCCCGTCAGACTAGGTGCGGTTGTGATTCTGTATGACTATTGTTACTCGGAAAAAATGTATGTGTGTGAGGAAGTATCGCGGTTGATCGATGATAGAAAATGGAAATTTTTACCCTCGCAAATATTTAAATGACTAGTAGCGGCTTAGGGTTACAGATGACAAATTCAGATGAATCGGAACTTGGAGCGAGTACGCCGATTTGCGAGTATGATACTCTATATAGTATAACTGTTATTATAACTGTTAGAGGCCTGCGTTTATTACAGGGATGCAACTGTCTCCTCTATTTCCTCTTTTTCTCAATCCTCTATTTTACCCTTTTTCCGAGTTACTCCTCTATTTGCTCTATAATCAGCGATCTCTCCAATTTACCGATGAATTGCAATGAAAAAGACGCGCGGACTACAATTTGAAAAGACTTGGTCGTCTCCTGTAGGTAGGGTTGTCACCTTTTACATTTGAAGTTGCTGGGCGACTGATGACTGGCGGTGGGGGGGAGGCAAGTAGGCGGGGGATGTGAGGTCCATGCATATTAGGGAATTACGTAGCCCTGCAACAATAAGCAAGACAATTATTTAAACAATTTTTAAACCAAAGTAGGGTGGGGATATGTGGCCCACGTATATTAAGGAATTATTTAAACCATTTTTATACCCAAGTAGGCGGGTGATATGAGATTCACGCATACAAGGAAGTCATGTAGACATGAAAAAAATACGCAAAACGTTTATTTAAATAATTTTTAAACCCAAGTAGGATGTGGGAAAACGTCTATTAAGCTAGCAGATCACTTTTATGATCCAGGCTTATAAACAATGCCATCATTTTCAGCTAATTTTCTGCTAATTTTCTACGCCCACCCGGATTTTTCTGCTCCTGCCGTTTCCGAGAAACATGTGATCTGCTAGCTTAATATTAAGCTAGCAGACCATTTGCGGGTATCTTGGCGCGTTTTTGCCTTAGCCAATTTGGAGTGGGGGCATATTTTGGTGCTAATTTTCCTCTGTAAGATTCTCGGAGCCAAAAGTCCCAAAATCCTCCGTAGGTCCCAGAACTGGACATAGACCCAGATTGATATTAAGCTAGCAGACCATTTTCGGGTATCTTGGCGAGTTTTTGCCTTAGCCAATTCGAAGAGGAAGCATGTTTTGGTGCTAATTTTCTGCTGCAAGATGCTAGGAGCCAAAAGTCCCAAAATCCTTCATAGGTCCCAGAACTGGACATAGACCCGGATTGATATTAAGCTAGCAGACCATTTTCGGGTATCTTGGCGAGTTTTTGCCTTAGTCAATTCGGAGAGGGCGCATATTTTGGTGTTAATTTTCTGCTGCAAGATACTAGGAGCTAAAATTTCCAAAATCCTTCGTAGGTTCCAGAACTGGACATAGACCCAGATTGATATTGAGCTAGCAGACCATTTTCGGGTACCTTACAATAGCGAATTCGGAGAGACGGCATATTTTGATGCTAATTTTCTGCTGTAAGATGGTCGGCGCCAAAAATCCCAAAATCCTTCGGGGGCCCAGAATTGAACATAGGCACTTGGCTGAGAGAATCATTTTCTGCATAATCGGTTTCTAGCGAAAGAAAAACTAACCAGTATTTGAGTGCTAATTTTCTGCTAATTTTTTATGCCCATCCGGATTTTTCTGCTTCAGCCGTTTTCGAGAAACATGCGATCGGCTAGCTTAATATTAAGCTAGCAAACCATTGTCGGGTATCTTGGCGAGTTTTTGCCTTAGCCAATTCGGAGAGGGAGCATATTTTGATGCTAATTTTCTACTGCAAGATGCTCCTTGCCAAAAGTCCCAAAATTCTTCGTAGGCCCCTGAACTGTACATAGGCACAGATTAATATATTAAGCTAGCAGACCATTTTCGGGTATGTTTGCGAGTATTTGCCTTAGCAAATTCGGAGAGGCGGCATATTTTGATGCTAATTTTCTGCTGTAAGATGATTCGAGCCAAAAATCCCAAAATCCTTCGTAGATCCCAGAACTGTACGTAGGCCTAGATAAATACTAAGCTAGCAGACCAGTTTCGGTTATCTTGGCGAGTGTTTGCAATAGCGAATTCGGAGCGGCGGCATATTTTGGTGATAATTTTCTGCTGTATTATAGTCGGGGTCAGAAATCCCAAAATCCTTCGGAGGCCCAGAATTGGACATAGGCATTAAGCTGAAGCTACCCGCTAGACATTCTATCCGCCCGAAGACCCGCACTGAAATAGTGGGGCAAAATGAAGCATGTAAAAATTTCGCATTAAATATTGTTTACAAGCACGCGAGTCACATATAAGTGATGACAACCCATAGTAGCAATGATAAAATATATAAATCAGCGTCAAAAAATTTTTGCTGCTAATTATTTAAATAAACAATTAAGCAGCTTACTTGCATAAAAAGCAAGGATATCCGCAGCTTTGCGAATTTTGGAGCTGCAACTCCGGT
Source organism: Torymus aiolomorphi (assembly GCA_036365515.1). Taxonomy (NCBI): domain Eukaryota; kingdom Metazoa; phylum Arthropoda; class Insecta; order Hymenoptera; family Torymidae; genus Torymus; species Torymus aiolomorphi. Next base: position 175,670,912 of record CM070874.1, on the reverse strand, counting down.
TCAAATTATGACAGGACAACGAAACTGCGGGAAAACGATCTTCTGATCTAGGCAAACACCTCCTTGTAGGAGAATTTGCAGCACCAAATATTTAAATAAACAATAAAGGGGGTCAGACACCTTTACAATTTTCTTCATAAAATGACCTGAAAAAAATTAATTTTTATAATTAGAAATATTTAGAAGTAATATCCTAAAAATATATTCAATTTATGATAAAATAAGATCCAAAAAAAAAATTTTGATCGATTTTAACCAAAAATGTGGCCATTTCAAAATTTTTGCTCTGCCGTCGACTCCAGATTCAGGAACTGCATATATTTTAATGGGAGAGGTCCTAAAATTTTGGTATTTTATATGACTATTGACTGAAGAGTTATATGTATCCAATTTATTGGATTAAATAATTTTTTACGGTCAAAAATTGCTAAAAAAATCTCTAATTTAAGTGAAATTCAGATTTTTTAGCAATCTTTGAAAAACTTATTTAATCAAATAAATTGGATACATACAACTCTACAGTCAATAGACATATAAAACCCCAAAATTTTAGGACCTCTCCCATTAAAATATATGCAGTTCCTGAATCTGGAGTCGACGGCAGAGCTCAAAATTTTACATTATGTAGAAAACAGCTTTAAAGATAAAATTACTACAATACTTCTTTATTTCTTATTCTTTAATTCTTAACTCCATCTCTGCCCTGAAATACAAAAAAATATCGTTTTTCGCTCAAAATATTTTACATTTAGAACAAATATTCTGGTACCTCAGTATACGATCTATCAGACTTGTAAGCTATGAGCACGCGTAACAGTCATATGCACATCAGTCAGTCAAGTTTGTTAAGTGGTTTAATATGTAGATCCTTTGGTGCTTTTAAATCCATATGTTTTTAATAATCTTTATCACATATATTAGATTCTTCTACATATACTGAGGTAAATAAAGAATGTATTGAGAAATCCAAAATCCTTCATGCATGTTATGAAGCCAGTATCGCCATAGCCAAATGCTTGAAAAAAATGTTTATAGCAGCAACATACTTATATTGATCTTTTTTTAATGTCTGATAAGGTGAACTTCTTTACTTGTCCTTCATTTTTCTTTTTCACATATAATATTATTGCTTAATAAAGAGAATACGACTGATACATATTTATTGCAGTGCATAAATGTTTTTACTTCAGAAAAGAAAATGTCAATTATATCATAGTGAGATTCAGGCAATGGCTGATAATGGTAGCTTTCTGGCAGAAGCGAAGGTTCCATAAAATTTTTCTGCACAATAGCATATCTTTCCCTCCTTTAAAAGTTGATTTAAATCTGTACGCTAAATGTTTTTTGTAATAGTCAATATAGACTTAATTTAATTCTTTAGTATCAATCCCTGTTATTTTAAGTATAAAGATTCCAATAAAAGTTTAAGTACTAAAAGCTATTTCTAAAACATTAATTCAACTGTCACACGTATTACTCAAACACTTTTAAAAACTTATTGAAAATACATTTACGTATTATAATACACTAAATGTTTACTCAAAAATTCGTTGGAAACAATGAAAATTAAGAAGAACACTTTGTATAGAAAAGGTGTTGATGCTGATATCACAGTGTCTATATGAAATGACAGCAGTGCATGTTTACATTGCTTGCTGACTTTTACATAGGTTAAAATCAGCTCTGTTAGAGTGAATCCACATTGCATGCCGTATGCGGTATGCCGTCAGAAAAAAAGTTGTTGTTTGAAATCTATAGGATTTATAACTCTAGGATTATAAATTCTATAGGAATTGTTTAAATAAATAATTAAGCAGCTTACTTGCATAAAAAGCAGGGATATCCGCGGCTTTTCAAATTTTTGAGCTGTAACTCCGTTTCAAATTATGACCGGCTAACGAAACTGCTGGAGAATGTTTTTCTGATGGAGAAGAACACATCCGCGTAGCAAAATTGTCGGCACCAATTATTTAAATAAACAACTAAGCATCTTACTTGCATAAAAAGCAAGGATATCCGCGGTTTTTCGAGTTTTGCAGCTGTAACTCCCTTTCAAATTATTACAGGATAACCAAACTGCGGGAAAATATTTTTCTGATGTAGACGAACACCTCCCCGTAGGAGAATTAGCAGCACCAATTATTTAAACAAGCAATTAAGCAGCTTACTAACATAAAAAGCTGGGATATCCGCGGGTTTTTAATTTCGGAGCTGTAATCTCGTTTCAAATTATGACCAGCTAACGAAACTGCGGGAAAATGTTCTTCTGATGTAGACGGACACATCAGCGTAGGAGAATGAGCGGCACCAATTATTTAAATAAACAATTAAGCAACTTTCTTGCATAAAATTTCGAAAAACTGCGAATAGCTTTGATTTTTGTGCAAGCTGATTAATTGTTTATTTAAATAATTGGTGCCGCAAATTCTCCTACGTGGATGTGTTCATCTACATCAGAAGAACATTTTCCTGCAGTTTTGTTATCCTGTTATAATTGGAGACGAAGGTACAGCCACCAAAATTCGAAAAACTGCGAATATCCTGGCTTTTTATGCAAGTAAGCTGCTTAATTGTTTATTTAAAAAATTGCTGCAGCAAATTCTTCAACACGGGGTATTTGTCTAGATCAGAAGAACGTTTTTCCGCAGTTTCGTTATCCTCTTATAATTTGAAACGGAGATACATCTCCAAAATTCACAATGCCACGGATATCGTTGCTTTTTATGCAAGTACGATGCTTAATAATTGTTTATTTAAATAATTGGTGCCTCAAATTTTGCTACGCGGATGTGTTCGTCTACGTTAGAAGAACAATCTTCTGCAGTTTTATTAGCCGGTCATAATTTGAAACGGAGTTACAGCTCCAAAAATTCGAAAAGCCGCGGATATCCCTGCTTTTTATGCAAGTAAACTGCTTAATTGTTTATTTAAATAATTGGTGACGCTAATTCTCCTACACGGATGTGTTCGTCTACATCAGAAGAACATTTTCCCGCAGTTTTGTATCCTGTCATAACTTCAAATGGAGTACAGCCACCAAAACTCGAAAAACAACGAATATCCTTGCTTTTTATGCAAGTAAGCTGCTTAATTGTTTATTTAAATAATTGGTGCCGTAAATTATGCTACGCCGATGTGTTCTTCTACATCAGAAGAACATTCTCCAGCAGTTTCGTTCACTGGTCATAATTTGAAACGGAGTTACAGTTCCAAAATTCGCAAAGCCGCGAAAATCCTTGCCTTTTATGCAAGTAAGATGCTTAATTGCTTATTTAAATGATTGGTGCAGCCAATTTTGCTACGCGGATGTGTTCGTCTATATCAGAAGAATATTCTCCCGCAGTATCGTTAGCCGGTCATAATTTGAAACGGGGTTACACCTTCAAAATTCGAAATGCCGCGGATATCCATGCTTTTTATGTAATTAAGCAGCTTAATTGTTTATTTAAATAATTGGTGCCGCAAATTCTCCTACGTGGATGTGTTCGTCTATGACAGAAGAACATTCTGCCACAGTTTCGTTAGCCGGTCATAAGTTCAAATGGAGTTCAGGCACCAAAACTCGAAAAACCACGAATATCCTTTTTATGCAAGCCACTTAATTGTTTATTTGAATAATTGGTGCCGCAAATTCTTCTACGCGGATGCGTTCGTCTACATCAGAAGAACATTCTCCCGCAGCTTCGTTAGCCGGTCATAATTTGAAACGGAGTTATATCTGAAAAACTCGAAAAACCGTGGATATCCTTGCTTTTTATGCAAGTAAGAAGCTTAATTGTTTATTTAAATAATTGATCTAGCTAATTCTCCAACGCGGATGTGTTCTTCTATATCAGAAGAATATTCTCCAGCAGTTTCGTTAGCCGGTCATAATTTGAAACGGAGTTACAGCTCCAAAATTCGAAATACCGCGGATATCCTTGCTTTTTATGCAAGTAAGATGCTTACTTGTTTATTTAAATAATTGTTGCCGCAAATTTTCCTACGCCGACGTGTTCTTGTACATCAGAAGAACATTCTGCAGTAGTTTCATTAGCTGCCATTAATTTGAAACGGAATTACAGCTCCAAAATTCGAAAAGCCGCGGATATCCCTGCTTTTTATGCAAATAAGCTGCTTAATTGTTTATTTAAATAATTGGTGCCTCTAATTTTCCTACGCGGATGTGTTTGTCTACATCAGAAGGATATTTTCGCCTAGTTTTGTTAGCCGGTCATAATTTGAAACAGAGTTACAGCTCCGAAATTCTAAATCCCGCGGATAACCCTGCTTTTTATGCACGTAAGCTTCTTAATTGATTATTTAAATAATTGTTGCCGCTAATTCTCCTACGCGGATGCCTTTACCTACATCAGAAGAACATTTTCCCGCAGTTTTGTTATCCTGTCATAATTTCAAAAGGAGTTCAGCCACCAAAACCCGAAAACCCACGAGTATCCTTGCTTTTTATGCAAGTAAGCTGCTTAATTGTTTATTTAAATAATTGGTGCCGCAAATTCTCCTACACGGAGGTGTTTCTCTGGATAAGAAGAACGTTTTCCCTCAGCTTCGTTATCCTGTCATAACGTGAACAGGAGATATAGCTCTAAAATTCGCAAAGCTGCCGATATCCTTGCCTTTTATACAAGAAAGATGCTTAATTGTTTATTTAAATAATTGGTCCCGCAAATTATGCTACGCCGATGGGTTCTTCTAGATCAGAAGAACATTCTCCAGCAGTTTCGTTAGCCGCTCATAATTTGAAACGGAGTTACAGTTCCAAAATTCGCAAAGACTCCGAGCATCTTGCAGCAGAAAATTGGCAGCAAAACATACCTCCTCTCCGAATTGGCTAAGGCAAAAACTCGCCAAGATACCCGAAAATGATCTGCTAGCTAAACATCAGTCTGGGTCTATGTCCAGTTCTGGGACGTACGAAGGATTTTGGGACTTTTGGCTCCGAGCATCTTGCAGCAGAAAATTAGCACCAAAATATGCCCCCTCTCCAAATTGGCTAAGACAAAGACTCACCAAGATACCGACAAAGGGGCTGCTAGCTTAATATTAAGCTAGCAGATCGCGTATTTCTCGGAAACGGCTGGAGCAGAGAAATCCGAGTGGGCGTAGAAAATTAGCAGAAAATTAGCACTAAAATACTGGATAGTTCTTTTTGTTAGAGACCGATTATGCAGAAAATGATTCTCTTAGCCAAGGGCCTATATCCAATTCTGGGCCCCCGAAGGATTTTGGGATTTTTGGCTCCAACCATCTTACAGCAGAAAATTAGCACCAAAATATGCCGCCTCTCCGAATTCGCTATTGCAAACACTCGCAAGGTACCCGAAAATGATCTGCTAGCTTCATATTAATCTGGGCCTATGTCCAGTTCTGGGACCTACGAAAGATTTTGGGACTTTCGACTCCGTGCGTCTTGCAGCAGAAAAGTAGCACCATAATATGCGCCCTTCCCAAATTGGCTAATTCAAAAGCTCGTCACGATACCGACAAATGATCTGCTAGCTTACAGTTAAGCTAGCAGATCGCATGTTTCTCGGAAATGGCTGGAGCAGAAAAATCCGTGTGGGCGTAAAAAATTAGAATAAAATTAGCACTAGAATACTATTTAGTTTTTTTTTTTTTGCTAGAAACCGATTATGCAGAAAATGATTCTCTTAGCCTAGGGCCTATGTCCGATTCTGGGCCCCCGAAGGATTTTGGAATTTTTGGCTTCGACCATCTTACGGTAGAAAATTAGCACCAAAATATGCCGCCTCTCCGAATTCGCTATTGCAAACACTCGCAAGGTACCCGAAAATGGTCTGCTAGCTTAATATCGATCTGGGTCTATGTCCAGTTCTGGGACCTATGAAGGATTTTGGGACATTTGGCTCGGAGCATTTTGCAACAGAAAATTAGCAAAACATGCCTCCTCTCCGAATTAGCTAAGGCATAAACTCGCCAAGATACCCGAAAATGGTCTACTAGCTTAATATCAATCTTGGTCTATGTCCAGTTCTGGGATGTACGAAGGATTTTGGGTCTTTTGGCTCCCAGCATCTTGCAGCCGAAAATTAGCACCAAAACATGCCTCCTCTCCGAATTGGCTAAGGCAAAAACTCGCCAAGATACCCGAAAATAGTCTGCTAGCTTAATATCAATCTTGGTCTATGTCCAGTTCTGGGACGTACGAAGGATTTGGGTCTTTTGGCTCCCAGCATCTTGCAGCAGAAAATTAGCACCAAAATCTGCCCCCTCTCCGAATTGGCTAAGGTAAAAACTCGCCAAGATACCCGAAAATGGTCTGCTAGCTTAATATTAAGCTAGCAGATCGCATGTTTCTCGGAAAAGGCTGGAGCAGAAACATCCGGGTGGGCGTAGAAAATTAGCAGAAAATTAGCTGAAAATTATGGTATTGTTTATAAGCCCGGGTCATAAAAGTGATCTGCTAGCTTAATAGACGTTGTGGAAAATAAGGTCCACGCATATAAGGGAGTCATGTAGATATGAAAAAAGAAGTTAAAAGATTACTTAAATAATTTTTAAACCCAAGTAGGCGGGGGATGTGAGGTCCACGCATATAAGGGAGTCATGGAGACATGAAGAAATAAGCCAAACGATAATTTAAATAATTTTTAAACCCAAGTAAGCAGGGAGTATGATGTTCAAGCATATAAGGGAGTCATGTACATATGAAAAAATAAGTAAAAAGATTACATAAATAATTTTTAAACCCAAGTAGGCGGGGGATATGAGGTTCACGCATATAATGAAGTCATGTAGACGAGGGGGCGGGGGAGTCCAAAGTTTAGACGACTCACTTGAAAATTGAAGTCAACTATAGGCGTGCGCGGTTTCGATATAAGCTACTGCAGATTGTGCAAAATTTCGAAATTGTAAATTACGAAAATCATATTCTCGAATGTAACAATTCACCTACTGTCCAAAACATCGAATTTCATTAATAGAATTTTAATAGGGATACAATAAACATATTTCGAAATAAATCATTAAAAGCAAGTTATCTTTGCTTTGAAATTGTATTGATGAAATTCGATGTTTTGGACAGTAGGTGAATTGTTAGATTCGAAAATACAATTTTCATCTTTTAGAATTTCGAAATTTTGCACAATCTGCAGTAGCTTATATCGAAACCGAGCACGTCTATAGTTGACTTCAGTTTTTAAGTGAGTCGTCTAAACTTTGGACCCCCCCCCCCCCCATGTAGACACGGAAAAATAAGCCAAACGATAATTTAAAAATTTTTTAAACCCAAGTAGGATGTGGGAAATAAGGTCCACGCATATAAGAGAGTCATGTAGATATGAAAAAATAAGCAAAAAGATTACTTAAATAATTTTCAAACCCAAGTAGGCGGGGGATGTGAGATCCACGCATATAAGGGAGTCATGTAGACATGAAGAAATAAGCAAGAAGATTATTTAAAGAATTTTTAAACCCAAGTAGGCGGGGAATATGAGTTCCACGCATGTAAGGGAGTCACGTAGACATGCAACAATAAGCATGACTATTATTTAAAGAATTATTATATTCATGTAGCCCGGTCCGCGCATAGAAGGGAGTCGAGTTATAGAGGTTAAGAATTTTTGAAATAAAAGTCTTGCTTACGTCGCACGTCTAAGTAACTCCGTTATACGTGGTGTGTTCAAAAAGTAAGGTGACTTTATTTTTTTATCAAAAAATATTTATTTGTTCATCAATATTCATGTTGTCCCCTTGAAAGTAATCCCCTTCAGATATAATACACTTGTGCCAACGCTTTTTCTAGCCCTCGAAGCACTTCTAATAAGCATTTTCTGGTATAGCCTTGAGCTCTTCCAGCGATTCAGTCTTTATCTCAATCGTTGAAAATCTTCGTCCTTTCATGGGTCTCTTCAGTTTTGGGAACAGGAAAAAGACGCAGGGGGCCAAATCTGGTGAATATGGTGGCTGAGGCATGATTTTGGTTTTGGTTTTGGCCAAAAAATCACGCACAAGCAACGATGAGTGAGCAGGTGCATTATCGTGATGCAAAAGCCATGAATTATTTTTCCACAACGCCGGGCGTTTTTTTCGTATTGCTTCTCGCAAACGGTGCATGACTTCAAGGTAATACTTCTTATTAACCGTACGACCTTGTGGCAAAAACTCCTGATGCACTACGCCGCGGTAATCGAAGAAAACAGTTAGCAAAACTTTGACATTGGAATGAACTTGGCGCGCTTTTTTCAATCTTGTCTCTTCTAGGCTCTTCCATTCGGACGATTGGGCTTTGGTTTCGACGTCATAACCATATACCCACGACTCGTCACCAGTTATAACCCTTTTAAGCCAATCAGGATCATCATTGACGTTATTCAACAGCTCCTGGACGATGCTCATGCGACGGTTCTTCTGATCAAAATTAAACAGTTTCGGAACAAACTTCGCTGACACACGTCTCATGCCCAAAACATCCGAAAAAATTGCATGGCATGAGCCAATCGAGATGCCGATGTCATCAGCAACTGGTCTAATGGTGATTCGACGATTCTCCAACACCATTTTTTTCACTTCTTCAACGTTTTCATCAGTTATTGACGTGCTGGGGCGTCCAGAACGAGGTTCGTCATTGGCATCTTCTCGTCCTTCTTGGAAGAGCTTGTACCACTTATAAAAATTTGTTTTGCTCAGAGTAGACTCATCGTATGCCACTGTCAACATTTCAAGTACTTTGGAGCATTTAATTCCATTTTTTACACAAAATTTGATGCAAATTCTTTGATCCATTTTTTTCGACAACAGAAAATCGCCGAGCACACAAAAACACTTCTAACCTTTATGCTTCTCACAAACAAACAAAGAATGCTATAAACTTGAAACTGTAAACACATGTTCGGGACGTGTGTACCAATATAAGAAAAAAAAACGAAAATCGACTGCAAGTAAGTCACCTTACTTTTTTAACACACCACGTATGCGTGGAACTCGTGTCACCCGGTTACTTGGGTTTAAAAATTATTTGAATAATCGTTTTGCTTATTTTTTCATGTCTACAGACTCCCTTATACGCGTGGACCTCATACTCCCTGCTTACTTGGGTTTAAAAATTGTTTAAATTATCGTTTGGCTTATTTCTTCATATCTACATGACTCCCTTATATGCGTGGACCTCACATCCCCCGCCTACTTAGGTTTAAAAATTATTTAAGTAATCTTTTTACTTATTTTTTCATATCTACATGACTCCCTTATATGCGTGGACCTTATTTCCCACATCCTACTTGAGTTTAAAAATTATTTAAATAAACGTTTTGCTTATTTTTTTCATGTCTACGAGAATTCCTTATATGCGTGAATCTCATATCCCCCGCCTACTTGGGTATAAAAGTGATTTAAATAATTCTCTTGCTTATTGTTGCATATCTACGTAATTCCTTAATATACATGGGCCACATCTCCCCACCCTACTTTGGTTTAAAAATTGTTTAAATAATTGTCTTGCTCATTGTTGCAGGGCTACGTAATTCCCTAACATGCATGGATCCCATATCCCCTGCTTACTTGCCTCCCCTCCACCACCAGTCATCAGTCGGCCAGCAACTTCAAATGTAAAAGGTGGCAACCCTACCTACAGGAGACGACCAAGTTTTTTCAAATTGTAGTCCGCGCGTCTTTTTCATTGCAATTCATCGGTAAATTGGAGAGATCGCTGATTATAGAGCAAATAGAGGAGTAACTTGGAAAAAGGGTAAAATAGAGGATTGAAAAAAAGAGGAAATAGAGGAGACAGTTGCATCCCTGTAATAAACGCAGGCCTCTAACAGTTATAATAACAGTTATACTATATAGAGTATCATACTCGCAAATTGGCGTACTCGCTCCAAGTTCCGATTCATCTGAATTTGTCATCTGTAACCCTAAGCCGCTACTAGTCATTTAAATATTTGCGAGGGTAAAAATTTCCATTTTCTATCATCGATCAACCGCGATACTTCCTCATACATTTTTTCCGAGTAATAATAGGCATACAGAATCACAACCGCACCTAGCCTGACGGGCAGTATTATTTGGTAAACGAAAGCCCAACAGTGGATAATAAAATTATGATTTAAAAATATATTAAACAATATAGACTATTTACGTTTTGAGAAATGACCTCATGAGGTGGCTAGCGAAATTATTGCTCAAAATTATTATAAATAATCGACTTGTACCATTTTTCATGGTTGTAAATAATTGTAAATAAATCGTAGATTACGTTAGCGCTTTGAAAAATTGATATTGGCATATGGGGGGCTGGCGAAATTATTGCTCAAAATTGTTATAAATAATCGGCTTTTACCAGTTTTTGTGGTTGTAAATAATTGTAAATAAATCGTAGATTACGTTAGCACTTTGAAAAGTTGATTTTGGCGTATGGGGGGCTGGTGAAATTATTGCTCAAAATTGTTATAAATAATCGACTTGGTTTCGATGTACTCTCTCCTCGGGCCGTAACACAAGGCTCAGTTGTATTCAAAACCGTTACACAAGGTTTCGATGTACTCTCCCCTCGAGCCGTAACATAAGGCTCAGTTTTACTAGAATGTGCAATAACTATTCGAGTTTTCCCCTACTCGACCCCGACTAAACTTCGTCGACGTCTACTTTTACATCTCCTTCTGCGCTCTGGGCCCCAAGTACACCTGTATAGGATGCAGGGGCCTCTATTGCATCCTGGCGGCACCGTTTCCCAAAGCCGCGACAACGTAACAGCAGTTGGGGCACTCTGTTAACGTTAACCTTTCCTTGCCGCACCATTGACATTACTTTGCTTGTCGTGCTGGGTAGTCGCAGGCGAAGTGCCCCTTTTGTCCGCACGAGTAGCAGGCTCGTTTTGGACAGTCTGCTGCCCGATGACCTATAAGCTGGCAGATAAAACACGGACCTACAAAACTCGATCCTCCCGCCACGAGCGGTGTGTTATCCGATGGTAAGGAGTACGGAATAGGTTGACTGGTGAATGGGTTCTGCTTCTTGTTTCGTTACCAGAAGGCCTGACGCCTGGTGGTTGATTGTTTGGTCGGCGAGCTGTTTGGAATGGAGTACTCTTTGCTACTTTCCCGTTGTACTGTCCAGATGGGGCGGGGCTATTTAGCGCTGCCACTTCGCCTGCAGTTCCTTTTGCTCGCCCCTTCTTGGTCTTGTTCTTGCTTAATTACGTGAAGGCTATTATCTTGTTACGTAGGCGGGCTGTCGTGGCGACTTTCTAGTCGCGACTACTGATGTCTCCTATGTGACTCTTCGTTTCGGCTCCCCCACGGATGAGGGGTGACATACCTCTCCCTCGACTCCCTTCCGCCCCTTGGACTCAAGTCTCGAAAGTCGGCCCTCAGTCGGCTCGATGACAATGGTTGCGGATCAGCTTCCTCCGACTCATAACTCGAGCTGTCTGGGAGTAAGATTTTCCTTCGCTGTCGTGGGTTAGAGCGAGTGATATTTCGGTCGCTCACTCTTACGGACCCAGACTCCACACGTCTGACGCTCTTCCGTATACGCGTGGAACTCGCATCTCCTGCCTGCTTGGGGTTAGGAATTATAAAAATAATTATTTTGCCTTGTATACACGTCTGACGCGCTCCCGTAAACGCGTGGAACTCGCATCCCCCACCTACTTGGGGTTAGGAATTATATAAATAATTATTTTCCCTTGTATACACGTCTGACGCGCTCCCGTATACGCGTAAAACTCGCATCCTCGGCCTACTTGGGATTAGGAATTATATAAATAATTATTTTGCCTTGTATACACAACTGACGCGCTCCCGTATATGCGTGGAACTCGCATCATCCGCCTACTTGAGGTTAGGAACTATATAAATAATTATTATGCCTTGTATACACGTCTGATGCGCTCCCGTATACGCGTGGAACTCGCATCATCCGCCTACTTGGGGTTAGCAATTATATAAATAATTATTTTGCCTTGTATACACGTCTGACGCGCTTCCGTATACGCGTGGAACTCGCATCCCCCGCCTACTTGATGCTTTGTTTATGTTTTCATCAAATTCGAAAAGAGTGTAATAGTAGTTCATTATGAATACATTTTTTAGGAACCAACGAACTCTTGTACAAAAAATATTATTTCCATAATATGACTTCATAATAAGTAATTTACAAACTAAATTATGAATACTTATCTATACATATATAAAATATGAGCTCTTTGCTAAAACTTGAAATGAACTCTTTACGAACTCTTAGAGAATAGAGGGAGTCTCTTGAGATCACGCAATGATCTAAAAGAATTTTTGTTGAACTGTTTAAGATTATTTATGGAACGCTTCTTCCATAAAACTAATCATAAAGTATTCTTGTGAAACGCAATTCTCGATAGGCAAGCTTCGGCCTTTCATCCGCTATGCGGCGCGCCGGTGGTGCTTTCTGTGGATGCACTGAAGTGCTGAGAGAGTATATAAGCCGTGTAATTCAAATCGTTGAAATGACTCTTCACGCAGAGTCCAAAATTACAAGGCTTGCCTTGTTTTTGGTATCCCTTTTACATTGGGGACTAAAAAGTTTTACGACATGTCTACGTAAAATAAATAAATTGTTTACTTTAAAATTTTGCCGTAAAACAAGGTCAATTTTTTCAGGCTAAAAAAAATGCAAAGTAAAAATGCACTATCAAAGTATGCGAAAACTGTTTTAAAAGTATTAGAAATGGATTTATGTTTTCATCATTTTTTAGCCTAATATAACTATTTTGAAACTTAAGTTATTAATGAATTCTTTTACAATTCATGGTACAATTGAATGTATCGTGTTTAAAAAATTGCTGTTCTAAATGATATAAATTGGAATTCATTATGAACTCTAGAAAATGTTCATTTCGTATTCTATATAAATGCTTTTTAGGAATTAATAATTTAAGTAAATATAATTCTACAGAGGAATTCATTTTTTTTATGAACGGACTCTTTAGGAATGCATACTGATTGGATACGCCCGGACATATCTTCATTCATTAATAACTCTTTAACAATATTTTAAGAATTAATTATGAATAACCAATAGAATATTTTCTTAATACAATATGAATACATTTAATTCATTAAGAAGTCATTAAGTATTGGTGTCAAAGAGTAATTTTAGCATTCTTTTAGTGAATTCTTTATGAACTCATCGCGAACATGTGTGCCGTCTGGGGAATCTCCCTTCTCTCGGGTGATATACCTCGTCCAGCTCTGTTCTTTCTCTTTAGCTCAAGGAGGGCTGAGTAGGTCTCGATTTATCCCAATTTTCCTTAATCCTCGAAGTGTGTAAAGTCTTATTCTCCCTTCCCGATGCTGGAATGGTGGAGATCTGTGCTGGTGGTGGGCATCAACTAGATGTCTCGAGGTTTTGTCGTTGCAATGGTCGCAGATATGAGTATATGTTGAATTTCGCAACCCCGTGCTCTCTGCTTGCTTCGAGCTCGCATTTCATTCCTTATTAACGGTGATTCGAGGTGCTTGTAGTGCGTACGGTGCCCTTGTGGTTTGCGTGGTCGCGTTGTCTGTAGGTTGCCGACCTGCGTGCGCCTCGGCCGCTGTTTTAATGTCGGCGGAAGGACGTCTCCGGCTTGTGTATGGTCATGTCGTCGTGCTGATGTGTAGTCTTCCTCGATCTCGTATGCGTAGTCGTGGTCGCTGAGTGCTATGATCAATTCTTCCTCTTCCGGCACTACGGTCCCGTCGGCTTCGTCTGTTTCTAGAACCATGGTACTTCCGCCACCCCAATCATTTTTAGGTATCCTCGAAACAACCGCTCTGCTTTGACACCATGACTACCGTGATGGTTCAGATTCAATTCTGGTAGATTACGCTCGACTTTTTCGCTCGATCGCCTCATAATATTACGAAACCTGGCTCGATACTCTCTGTTGCTGCTGAGTTCTCTCATTTTAATTCGGTATTCGTCTGCTTTCTTTGCTATCTTTGATGCCATTATGCTCAGCCGCTAATCCTATTTACACACCAAAAAAAAAGAAAATAACCTCCACCCGTCCCTGCTAAAAAAAATCAGGTGCGATCTCAGCTGTGAAATCATCTGCGATCTCAGATACGGTCTCAGCTGCGAAAGCAGTTGTGAAATCAGATGCGAATTTGGAAGAACGGTTGCCTGATTTCTTCTCAGTGTGTTGGCTGGTGGAGAGGCGGGCGAAGCCCTATGCTCTACACTTCACTATGTATCCGTAAGGTTCCTCTTTACCTACGTGCAACGCTAGTGTGGCGCCGCCTAGCGGCGGCGCCACGTACTGGCCTCTTCCGTCCCGGAAATAAGAGTTTTATAATATATTAACAATGAACTCAATTGCGAACTCAGCTGCGAAAACAGTTGCGAAATTACCTGCGATCTCAGATGCGAAATTAGATGCCATCTCAGCTGCAAAATCAGATGCGAAATGGGCTGAAATTCGCATCTGATTTCGCAACTGCTTTCGCAGATGAGATCGCATCTGAGATCGCAGGTGATTTCACAGCTGAGATCGCACCTGATTTTTTTTAGTAGGGGTATTCGTAATTGTTTGATGTAAGATTCTAACCTCACAATAAAAAATCCTCGAACCTGTAAATTCAAAGGATAACTCGACCCAAAATTCTTTTCACACACTTGTATGTCCCTTCAGAGTGAGACTTTGACAGGAGCCTGCTTTGAAAAAATTCGTCTTGACCCACAATTTTATTACGCTTATTCAGATGCACGTAGGGGGAGGATATTCTCGGTGGTATCTACAATAGAGAAATTTTTCTCGACCCACCAATTTATAATGCAATCCCAAAGGCTTTGGAGATCAATCTAGACAAAAAAACTCAAAACCTCCCGTCTCATGATTTCGTAGCACAATTCACAATCTGAAGGACAACCTGGAAAAGTAAAATCTCGACCGACAATTTATCCGCTTCGTATCCTTGTATTTAACGTAGTGCACTACGTGCTGTAGGGTGCTAATTAATAAGATAAGAAGAAAGAATATCTCTCCTCTATCTAATTGAGCTTCTCTGTGGTTTGGCAATAACGTTTCATCTGAAAAAGAAAATTCAAAACTCAACCCATACTCATGTCTCTATTCCTATGTAGTTAATTTCCTGGACTCTCGTTACTTTTTTTACCAGTGTTAATTTCCTCTTTGCGTTCTTACGCCAATAATAATTTTGGATTTAACACATATATTCCACCACCACCTATCCACACATACACGTTTTCCTTGAGCCTTCAGCGTCTACGGTTTGCAGTTCGTATTGTAGTTAGTTGGACGATATTTGTAACGTACTGTCTGGTTGTAATTACCCTTAAGGTCAGCCTTAATGGGATGGACCTTATTCCAGTCACCTTGTCACTGCATACTCTTAACCATTCGCTGCTTAAGACTCGAACCTCGACGGGATTCGAACAAACTGCAACTACCATCGCTGACCTCTGACACGACAAACCTTCGAAGACGTATACCGCAACGATTAATATCCTGAAAACGTGTAAGAAGGAAGGTGGGATGCAGATACGCACACAGAGAAATGACACTCGCGAATAATAACACACAAGAAACAATAATAACTAGTAATATTTATTTAGAAGAGATACGGAAGCTCGCAAATCGGCCACAACTCCTTTCTAGCGTCCGAATGATCGTTCACCTGAAACACAAAATGGTTGCTCACACCAACAACACTCGAGCTAGAAATCGGAATAGCCGCGACTCTCGATAACTGCTGTACCTATTAACTCAAATGCGCACCATACACCGGGAGATACGACACGAAAGACAGTTAACCTCGACCCAATCAACGTACCTAATCACTAACTCTTACGCCTGACTTGCCCTTTCTACACTCGCTACACTCCTTGAAGACTCTATTCTTGCAATTACTATTGCTGACAATCTCAACTGTCGTTGGTACTAGTTGAACTAGAAAAGAGTTGTTCGCTTTCTTCCAGCTTATAACCTCGCAGGCACCCCTCTCTAAGTCCTATTTCATTACTGATTGACTTTGCCCTCCCCCTTAGAAGTATTACTATGACTTGCTCATAATTAGAGCACTCATAGGTCCAAGAAGGGCATGCACAATCATTTCCACGACCTTATAACTTTTTTTGGAGTAGCAAAAATAAACATATTTTTTTAGGTTTATTATTAAATTATTAATTAGGCGCATGTTAGACGCATCACAAGAACTTAAGATACGTTAATAACTTATTGTTTTTAAAGCATTGCCTTGAAACATAGGCTTGAAAATGGCCCAAATAAGCTTTTATTGTAGTAGCAAAAATAAATATATTTTTTTATGATTAATATTTAATCATTAACTCCTTAACTGGTACGACTTTTACAACTTTTCGTGCCAAAACTGGTAGCCGTAAATAATAATTCTGATGTCAGATTCAGATTCAGCGACCTCAAAAACAGTTATATACCAAGTTTTGTCAAAATCCGTTGAGAATTGCAAAAGTTATTGAAATATGTACATAAATGTTGATTGCATCTAATGGCCAAGGTTACTACCAATATTTGTTGTACGAGATGGCAAAAAATAAATAAAACAACAAATTTATTTCACATTAACAACGTTTCGGACATCATTTATTTGTGAATGTCCCTCTTCAGGTAAAACGTCTATTTTTGATATATTGCGGAGAGCTGTCCGTTTGTCACAGTGACAACAAGTGCTTTACAACAAATATTGGTAGTAACCTTGGCCATTAGATGCAATCAACATTTACTTATCACTACTACCATTAGCGTCTTCATTAAATATGTACATATATGATCCATTGCCAGATTTGGCACGACTTTTTTTTTGTACATATATGATCCATTGCCAATCAAGGGTTTAATTAGGCGCATGTTAGACGCATTACAAGATATACTTAAGATACATAACCTACTGTCCTTAAAAACATGTTAAGCGCATCAGACGAATATACTTTATAATAAGGTTCATTAATAATCTACTCAAGACTTTAATCAAAGTCTTGAAACATATGCTATGAGATGATACAAATAAGCTTTTACTTAACATAAAAACATTTTTTTACCATATAAAATGGTTAAAATAGACTCTATAAACTACTACAAAATTCTGCTCCACTCATTTTGAGAGCAAAGAAACATTGATACTCTAAAACTAAGAACACGCTAAGGTATAGTGTAAAAAATTAATCGGTTAAGTAAAGTGTATATAGTGATGTAGTAGAAAATATTAGTGTAGAATACTAGTACACAAAATATTCTGCGATGATACTGTTTCTTTTTGCAAGTGAGAGATAATAATCATCATCAATTTCCGCATACTGTGGAATAAGTGGTTCTTGATTCGGAATACGCGGCGGAACTGGTATAGGGATTCTATAATTTCAAAAATATTTCATTTTAATTCTATATAAATATTTATTTATTTATTGAAAAATGTTCTCACCAATGGTGCCTTAAAAATTTGTAGAGAACACCACTTGCTAGGATAATTTCAGCTGCAAAGCGGGGCTCGTAATGGAGCGATCTGTCGTTATTCATATACACCTCATCACTTCTTTCCATATTCCGAAAAGTTGTTCGATCCGCTATCTACTTCTCCTCAATCTTTGTGTGAAACGATCCTCCGGAGACCCTTCTTGAGCTTTTAAAACAGGAATAATAGTATACGTGAAGGCAAGTAGCCTGAATCAGCTGAAAAATAGTTGTCAGTATTAATACTAATTCGAATAAAACTAAATGTTACATTTAAATTACATTATAAAAACATTACCAATTAAAAAATAACGCCCTTCTTCTTGAGTAATCTGTTCATTATTTCTGAGGTAATACATGAACATTCTTGCGTCGCTGTACCGCCCCACAAAAACGTCATGTATTGAGCCGTTAGTTATCCTAATATCCAAAATATTGTAGTCGATATCAGAAATCTAAAATCAATTTCAAATTTATATTTATTAATACTAGCGAAAATACCTCAGTCGCTAACGCTCGCTCGATTTGTGTTACGTTATTTAAGTACAAGTTTTAAAATTTTTTATAACATGATACCAAATATATTTTAATTATATCTAAATTAATTATCTAAGTACCATTGATTTCAATTTATACCAGAATAAATAATGTAACATAATCCGAGCGAGCGTTAGCGAGCTTCTATATTTATGAAATTTAGAACGAATTTCCTATTTATTAAATAGAGAAATGACTTAAAAAATTATTTCATGGCAATCTTAGAATTAGCTATTTTTCGTATCCCTTTACTATCGTTATTCCTATTTTAGATAGAATAATCTTGAACAATTGAACCATAATGAAAGAATCGCTCAAGAGATATCACTTATCAATTTGTATAAAAATAGATCTAATAACGTGATCGATCTTACTGATGAACCTGATTCGGAAGTGATTATAGATACATTTAACAATTTCTCAATTAATAAAAGAAAGTATTGCCATGATAGAAATAGTACGAATTGTGAAACTAAAAATAGTGTAACTCACTTAGAAGAAAAAAAATATACTGATAATTTTGAGGAAAAAAAGATAGTAAATTATCTAAAAGTAAGCTTTAATACTTAAAAAATAAACAAAAAATTTTAGAAATAAAAAAAAAGAAAAAAACAAAATATTAAAGAATAAAGTTAAGAAAAATGTAAAAGAAGTAAATACAGCAAAAAGTCGATTATATTATAAAAAAAACCAACATAAAATTTTAGAATACAAGAAATCCAAAAAAATAAATAATACAATATTCAAACAGGCGTCTATAGCAAATACTCTAATAAATGAAAACTTAATACAGGAAAATAATGTTGGTAGCTTACAATTAAATATTACATGTAAGTTTTGCAATGCAAAACATTATCCTTTTGAACTATCTTGAGACAAAAACTTTTCCACCTGTTGTCATAAAGGAAAAGTAAGTTTATAAGAAGATCCTACATATCCACGATAAATTGCAGAATTAGCAATCGGAGACACTTTTGTAAGTAAAAATTTTAAACAATGTATTGTAACGGGATGGCTAGTGGGGGAAAATCCCAACAAGCCACAGGCCAGCGATGCCCTAGAACACGGTGCCGCGGGTGTCAGACTAAAATGACTTGCCCGGGGATCTGCTTCTGGAATCCCGAAAACAACGCGAAGATCGCACACGAACTTCGCTTTCCAACTAATTGGATCGCTGAGTGAAAAGCGCGCGCTCGAAGAGTAAAGCGCGCGGCTGCTATGCTCAGATATGAAAACGACCGGCGGAGTCGTTTTCCCGCGGAGGCGGCGGTATCCGGGAGAAGGACAGGTTATAATGAGCAACGCGACGAGTAACTAGATATCACAGTATATTTAAAATCACTAATCTCTACAAGCACAACGCACGTGCTGATTAGAACAATTATGAGTTAGTTCGCGCGCGACCGTTAATATTCAAACGCGCGAACTATACGGCGCGCGGCGAAGCTGCTAATTTCGCGCGCGGTGTTAAAATACGGCAGGCGGACACACACCCGCACGTACACGGCACAGAAAGCTTGCACGGGGCGATTCCCGTGCGAGCCTTTACAATGAACCCGCGAGAGGAGAGTAGAAAACTTACGTTAGGAAGGAGCAGCCGGTGCACTCGACTCTCTCTCGCTCCCTGTCGCTCGCACAGCAGTTGCGCTCTCTTTCTCTCTCTCTCTTGCTCGCTGTATTGGGTCGACAGGCGGGCTGGCTGCCAGCTCGTCGCTCGCAGTCTCGTGCGGCTCACGCGGCTCGGGATCGCTCTCTCCCTGTCTCTCTTTCGCACGTACACTATATGCGGCGCCTCCACTACACTCGTGGGGTCTCACAAAGAACGATAGGACGGCGCGGACAAGTAAACTCAGGAGAGACACGGAGGAGATGTTTTACGCGCGATGGCAGACACGAAGATGGCTGCCGTGACTCCTATAAAGCCGTAGCAGCTTCGCGGGTACGCGACGCGCATATTACGCGTCGCGAGACTGTTCTAATCCAGTCAGGATGCTCGCGCGCTCGCGCCCCCGGTGAGCATGCAATTCGAATCTCGAACTACCTAACTAGCGCACGCGTTACAGTATTAGATATTATAAGAATGCCTTAGCCTTTGCCTATTTTGGAGCTACTTTTGCGAAATTACCTGGTAAAGATCCTTCTGTCGTACGGATATGTGGACAAGTTTACCATAGTATATATGCACTGCATCCCAATGAAGAAGATAGACGAAAGAATGGGCAATTGTACATTTTTGACAATGAAGAAGCAAGTAAAAATCGATATATTGATAATTTTAAATGTTCAATGTCAATAATAAAATAATTAGATATCATAATAGGAAGATTGAATCCATACGCAGAGGCCTACAAGATGATGCATGAAGTAGAAAACCAAGAAAAGGCATGCTCAATTAAAAACGGGGCTCAACCGGCACTAGTAAAAATGTTAATTATAAGAAATCCAAAAGACAAACATAGATATAATCAAGCTATATGTAATGAAGTAGCTGTTGTTTTATTGGAGGAAATGGCGAACCACCAATCGAAAGAGATATCTATACATTCTAAGTCTGATGAGCCTATAAATATACCTTG
The DNA here is from genome assembly GCA_036365515.1 of Torymus aiolomorphi. Taxonomy (NCBI): domain Eukaryota; kingdom Metazoa; phylum Arthropoda; class Insecta; order Hymenoptera; family Torymidae; genus Torymus; species Torymus aiolomorphi. The sequence continues at coordinate 175,650,374 of CM070874.1, read as the reverse complement.
CATAAGTAAACACGTTGATCCTATGACATATCCGCTAGTGTACCCTACAGGTGGTTTTGGATGGATGACTAATATGAAATGTCGTAATGGTAAAAATAACATTACAGCTCTACAATTTTATTCGTACAAATTAAGCATTAGAGATGGTTTTAATTCATTTTTAAATTTAGGAAAATTAACTCAATAATATATCGCTAATGTATGGATAAAAGTAGAAAGTTCTAGATTATATTATTTAAAAAGACCACAATATATATTGAGAACTGAATTATACAAAGGCTTAATGGATCACCTCGAAAAGAAACTAACAGAAATTAAAAATGTAGAAGAAATTTGAAAAATGTTAATATTGCCATCAAGTTTTTCAGGAAGTCCACGGGCATTACAACAAAATTTTATAAATGCTGTGGTTCTAGTTCAGAAATATGGAAAACCAGATTTATTTATTAGGATGACTTGTAATGCGCTTTGGGAAGAAATCGTTAATAACATTGGCGTAAATGAAAAGGCCATTGATAGACCAGATATTGTGATTAAAGTATTTAATAAAAAAGTTAAAGAATTGAAAAATGAAATTGTAAATAAATGTATTTTTGGAAAATGTATAGCCTTCACTTACGTAATTGAATTTCAAAAAAGAGGCTTATCACATATACATGTGCTAATTTTTTTAGATGCAGAAGATAAACTACATAACGCTGATGAAGTAGATAAATATATATGTTCGGAAATTCCAGATAATGTGAATAATCCACGTTTATATGAAATAGTAAAAAAATTTATGATACATGGTCCATGTGGTAAACAAAACATCAATTCTCCTTGGATGGATGAACAAAAAAGAAAAATGTACATAAAATTTTCCAAAGTCGTTTAATGACTCTACAATGTACAACACCACAGGATATCCATTATACCGATGAAGAAATGATGGGAACGTAATACATTATCCTGGCAATAAATGGGCAGACAATAGATTTGTAGTTCCGTATAACCCCTATTTGCTGCTATTGTTTAATTGTCATATTAATGTTGAAGTCTGTTCAACTATATTGAGCATCAAATACTTATTTAAATATTGCTATAAAGGTCATGATTGTGCTTTGATTGAAATGGAAACTCATAGTAAAATTGCAGATGGTAACAACGTAGATACTAATGATATAGATAATATAGAACTAGAATATGATGAAATAAAACAATATATTAACAACTAGATATGTATGTTCTCCAGCGCTATGCATCGCTTGCATGAATATAAAATGAGTGAATTATAGCATACAATTTATAGATTAGCTGTTCATATCGAAAATGAACAAAACGTGTTCTTTAGAGAAGGTTGTGAAGATGAAATTAATACTAAAAATGTAGACACAACTCTTACGGTGTGGTTTCAACCTAATAAAAAGGATGCTGCCGCAAATAAATATTTATATTGTAATATTCCAAATTATTATGTTTTTGATGAATAATGCAAAGTGTGGAATGTAAGAAAACAATTTAAAAAACAAGTTTTAAGTAGAATGTATTTAGTAAGTCCTCAACAACGAGAATATTTTTATTTAAGATTATTACTATTACATGTTAGTGATGCAACCTCTTTTAAACACTTAAAAGCAGTAGAAAATGTAACCTACTCAACTTTTCTTGAGGCTGCTCAAGCTAGAAATTTAATTGCAACAGATGAAGAATGGGACAGTTGCCTACAAGAAGCATCACAATACAAATTTCTGAAAGCTATGTGCGAGTTATTTGTTTATATATCTGTTTTTCATAATCCTGTAAATGCTAGAGAACTATTTGATAAGTATAAAACGGATTTTTACGTGCCTACAGTAAATGTAGTCATAGGTGAACATTCCGCACTTAAAATCATTAATGATATTTTAAGTGTAAATGGTTATTCCTTAACAGATCTCAATTTGCCTTCTTTACATATTACTATTGACAACTACAATGATAACGTTGTAGATCATTTTAATAAAGTATCTCAGAATATAAATGATAGAATAACCACATTCACAAATGCACAAAGTATCATTTTTAATATTGTACTAAATGCTGTTAATGGGAATGGAAATAAATATTTTTTCATAGATGGCCCTGGTGGAAGTGGTAAAAGCTATATTCTCAATACATTAATTGCTTATTTCAAAGATAATAAAATAAACTTTTTTCCTGTAGCACGGACAGGTATAACAGCTAATTTATTAGAAGATGGTATAACCGTACATACAGCATTTAAATTACCTTTAATCATTCATGAGCAAACTATATGTAATATATATCCTAATACCAACAATGGAGTATTTCTCAAAAATGTACAAGTTACTATATGGGATGAAATTACAACGACATCGAAGTATGTTTTTGAAGCAGTTGATCGTTTATTTAAAGATTTATGCAGCAACAACGACGCTTTTGGTGGTAAAATAGTAGTAGTTTCTGGATATTTCCGTTAAACGTTACCTGTTGTTCGTCATGGTAATCGAACAATAATTATAGATCATTGTATTAAAAATAGTAATTTATGGGTTAAGTTTGAAAATATGTGTTTAAAAGATAATAAACGCATTAAAGATAATAATATAGAGATTAAGCGATAGCTATTAAGGTAGTTGTGTCGGAAAACGAGTTTCTTAGGAACCTTTTGAAACTTCGAGTACACGTTCGTCTTGCCGATGCCCATGCGTGTGCGAAATTTCCAAGAGATGACACGTGCCGATTTTGAGATATTCAATATCAAAGTTGGGCATTTTAACATGGGAAGCATAACATGGGAACAACTGCCGGAAAAACAGCATTTAAATTCATTGTTGGAAAACGTTTCTTAAGATCATAACGTTATGGTTAAAAGCTTGTTACCAAAATTCAGAGATATGATAAGTATAGTTTCCGAGAAAAGCTATTGTAAAGGTCATATAAGTATGGAATATTTGAGCTAAGACAGATTCGAGAGAGGAAAACATACAAAAAAATGCGTTTTTCAAGTAACTGTATGCTTGCGTATTATTTATAGGCATATACTGTACTCACACTCTTCTATACACACATGTGCTACTCTGATTTTTTTAGACTATGATGCATTAACTATTGTAGTGACACCCTGCGTCATTGTAGACAGTACCCTAAGGACACAACTACCTTAAATGTTGGTGATGGCATTTTTAGAACCGAGTTCGAAATAAATAATGAAGTTATTAATATTCCAAATGAAATTTTATCAAACGATGATATTATAACAGAGAATTTTGTACAAAAATTGTCTGAAAAATTGTCCAAAAGTTGTCCAAAAGTTGTCCAAAAATTGTCCAAAAGTTGTCCAAAAGTTGTCCAAAAATTGTCCAAAAATTGTCCAAAAATTGTCCAAAAATTGTCCAAAAATTGTTCAAAAATTGTCCAAAAATTAAAAGGGTAGATTAGGAAAAAAAGTGAGGAAACATCATCTTAATATAATAGAAGATTGCAATAATATCTTCAGCTATATCTACCTATATTACAAGAAATGAATGTATATAAAATTATACCTACGACTTGCACGTTTAATGAATGATTTTGATTGTAATCTCTAAAAGCTTCTTCATGAGTCGCTGGCGTATGTATTCGACATAGCGTGCAGTCCAGAGCACCTACCACTCCAGGGAATCCCAATCTCTGTTCAAACTTGTAAAAACAATAATAAAAATTAGTTTGTGTTACAATCACAATAAAAATCTTGGAAAGATATTCAAAAGTAACATAAAATATCAAAGATAGTAATAATCAATTTTCAGGCTAGAAACTATAAGCTATTCGAATAGTTTTTTTTATTAATTAATAAAATTGGAACATAATATTGACATAATTTATTTTAAAGAATTTGTTTACATAATGTATTCTACCTTTCAGAAATAACTTTTCTGTCTTGTCTAGTGGTAACAAATTGGATGTAGTCATCCGCTAGCTGGTTAATCGAAGGGATAACTTCATGGACGTATTTGCTAAATGTTGATTGGGACATTGGATGATTGCAGCCTTGTCCAACCGCTTTTTGATAACTGCCTTCACTCAAGAATCGCAGAGTAGGCAGAACCTAAATATAGGTTGGAATTCCCAATGGATTTTCTCGTAGATACGGCTTCAATAATTCTATCAATTCCATAGCCAGAAACGGATACATCCCGTAGTGCTTACGGAATTGTTCGTCACCAATGAGAAACGGATTACTATTATCTCTGAGTAATCGTTTATACATCATCAGATTCATTCTTTCCTCTAGTACTTCCTCATCATGAGCCGCTTGCAAAACTGCTAACGCCAACATGCTAAAAGAAATAACTATGTTAATATTCATAAGGTTAATCAATACAATGTAATTCTAAAGTTTTTATTTTGAGAAAGTGATATCATGTTCAGAACCAAATCATTATGAAATTTTTCGATTGGCTAAATGATTTAATTTTAATGTTTTAGTTAATGTATTCTAATTGAAATACTATAATAATCATAATTTATTATAAGCTTTTACGGTAAATATAATTACTAAATAATCCATCAATTTTATATTTTTACAATTTTGAATGATCTATTACTATAATTGATGTTAATGTGTTCTTAAAAAAAAATCTTATTATATTAATTCTCTTATAAAATATAGTAAATAAACTGAAAATTATAAATGAAAATCTGTAGATAATAATAAGATATTTTAAGAACACATTAACATCAATTATTGTAATAGATCATTCAAAATTGTAAGAATATGAAATTGATGAATTATTTAGTAATTATATTTGGCGCAGAAGCTTATAATAATTGATGATAATTTTAATATTTAAATTAGAATATTTTTATTACTTTAGTATTTGCATGCAAATCCCACCTAGTAAATATTAGGTTAGAGAACTGAAAAATTATGTGCGTGTGCGTGTGCGCGTGCGCGCGCGCGCGTGTGTGTGTGTGTGTTTTTGGTGGGCATGGAGGGAGCAAGCTCCACAGCCAGTGGCCCTACGACACCGGAACCCCACCGGCACCGCGTGAGCATTCCTTCAGTGGGGCTCGTTCTGATCCGCTGGACCCGTCGCCGTTGCTATCGTTATCCCTACTCCCCCGTCCCCTTAGCCTTGCGGCCAAGGGATTAGGGGTTCGGGCTCGACAGTTTATCCGCATTTCGATGTCCCTCCTTCAGGGCGCCTCCATCTTCTTCAGCACGTGCGCGCGCACACACACACACACCCACATACACAGCCACACACACACACACACACACACACACACACACACACGGACGCATGCACGCACGCACGCACGCACACACACAGACCCATCTCTTCGCGCGTCGGCCTTTCCTTCCCTTTAGTCTAAGGGCCCGTGATTCCTCATTCGTTGTGTCTCCTCTTCTGTTTTTCGCTTCTTTGTGATTACGTGCCTGAAGTAGCACGCAATCTTCTCCCAAGATTCCGGTCCACGTAGCATGACTTCGACCAGTGTCTCTGGCTCTAAGAGTGCGCCAATACTCTGTTGTAGTTGAACCCGCTCCTCCATGTAGGATCTGCAGTGGAAGAACGCATGTTCCGCATCGTCCTATTCGGTGCCACAGTCCTGATAGCTTGGATCGTTTCGCCTTTTATACTTAAACAAGTAGGCACCGAAACACTCATGTCCACTGAGTGCCTGCGTGACTCAGTAATCGAGTCTTCCGTGTTCTCGATCCGTCCACTCTTTGACGCCCCTAATAAGCGTATGTGTCCACCTACCTTTAGGGTATGCGCTCCATTCACCTTGCCACTCTTGCAGTAGGACTGCGTGGGCTTCCTTTTTGATATCCAGTAGTGTGGCTGTCTCATCCTCTCGTTGCTGCCTCTCCCACACGTTGGCTCTTTCTTTAGCGAGTAGCCATATCGGGGCTATTCCTGCGAGGAGCAAGGCTGCACTCAGTGATATGGTACGATATCCGCCAATAACTCGAAGTGCTATTCGTCGCTGTACAGGAGCCATATTCTTCATGACTGCGCTATTGTGCGCATGGGCACCCCACAGAGGCGAGCCGTAGAGTAGCACCGAGTGCACCACAGTCGCCAGAAATGCTCGGCTGCCTTGTTTAGGTCCACCCACATTGGGCATCAGCTGTTGTAGCGCTGTATCTACATTACCTGCTTTGGTCGATGTTCGCCTGATGTGGTCTTTGAAGTTCCAGTGCCTGTCGATCCATAAGCCCAGGTACCAGATGCTATCCTGGAACTGTATCGTATGGCCATCTAGTTCGAGTTTGGGGTACTCGAACTTTCTTCTCTTTGTTACGAGAACAGCCTCGCTCTTCTCCTGGGCTAGTTCGAGGCCGTGTGCTTTCATCCAGCTGCTGACAATTTCTAGAGACTCGTTGCATTTCCACTCTATTTCTTGTATAGTTGCGGCTACTGCCACCATGGCTACATCATCCGCATATCCTACTAAAACCACGTCCTTAGGTAGTTTGAGCCGCAGCAGCCCGTCATAATGTATGTTCCATATCGTGGGGCCACCTACAGATCCTTGAGCGACTCCTGCCGTGATCGCGACTTCTGTGGTGCCATCGTCCGTTTTCACCATCAGCGTTCTGTCCTCTAGGTAGCTGCTAGCCACCTTCATTAGATATTCACGGAGTCTTCTGTTAAGGGCTTGATATATATGTTCCGAGTGTTGGCCGTATTAAAGGCGTTTTTAACATCGAGCGTTACCACGGCACAGAAGCCTCCCGGTTGCGGTTTCATGCACTTCCTGCACCGCGTGCAAAGTGCTCCGACCTGCACGGAATCCGTATTGCATCTCCGATAGCCCTTCATTCTCCGGGTCGTCTAATTCGCTCTGCATGCGGTTGAGAATCATTCTCTCATATAGCTTGCCCGTAGAGTCAAGCATGCATAACGGTCTCCAAGAGGATGGTGCCTTGGGATTCTTGTTTTTACCCTTCGGTATGAGGACCAGTTTTTGGCGTTTCCATTGTTTCGGGAAATGACCTCTTTCCAAACACGTGTTGAATAAGTCCAGGATTAGTTGAGGTTTTTCCCAAATAGCCGCCCGCAGAACTTCGTTGGGGATCCCATCGGGTCCCGGGGCTTTACCGGAGTCCAGCCTCTTTGCAGCCAGTTTAAGTTCGCTTATCTGGAATAGAGGTATCTCTAGTGCTTCATCGCTCGGGTAGCTCTCTCTGGGAGCTCCTTTTGGAAAGAGCGCTGCCACGATTTTAAGTACAGTCGATACATCTGTTGGTGCTACCGATTTCCGACTCGTCTGGAGTTTCCGTATCACTAGGCGATAGGGTGTGCCCCATGGGTCTCGACGACATCGGCGCACAGAGCTTTCCAGCATTGCCTCTTACTTTGCTTTATGGCGTTTTGAAGCGACTTTCTGGCATCCTTATACCTATCCTCTTCCTCTTCTTGTTCGGGGCGTTTTCTTTTCCGCGCTCTTTGAGCTTTCCTTTGTTGTTTCTTACAGCTGCTCCTCAGTTCTGAGATTTCTGAGTTCCATCAGAAAACAGGCTTTTGATTCTTATGCTGTCTTCTCCGGGGCATGGATGCATCGCACGCTCGGCTCATTTCAGTTGTGTAAAGTCGCCTCAGGTCGTCCGTCGTCCCAGTCTTGTCCAGTTCTGGTGTCCTCGAGATGTATTCTGCAAAGGCGTTGCGGTCAAATTTCTTGACAGCCCATCCTGTGGGTTTGTCTCGCGGGGCATCGCGTTTTCGGCTCTTTAACTCGAAGCAGACATATCGATGGTCGGTTAGTGACTCTTCTTCCAATATTGTCCACTCGTGTAGGTGCTTCCTCAGCGTTGGTCGAAGGAATGTCAGATCTAATACCGAGAACGACGCTCTTCTTTCGAATGTTGCCATCCCCGGCTGATTAATCACCATCAGGTCGAGTGACAACATCATTTCGTCTAAAAGCTGTCCTCTTCTGTCTTCCGGACCTCCACTCCATGACCTAGATTTGGCGTTGAAATCTCCTGCAACGATGATGGGTCCGGGCCATTGTCTTATGCTTCTCTCCAAGTCGTCCAAGTCTGCCTGGAACGTCTCAAGCGGTGCTTTCGGCGAGTAGTAGCAGCTATAAACTGCGGTGCCATTTAGCACGCATTGTATATACCCGTTTCCTTTCTCTGTTGAGTTTACCTGCGTATTAGCTCTAGGCAGTACGTGTATCGCCGCATCGCCACGGTTGTTCGAGTGCCAGCCATTTTTTTCCGAGTTTCTGTATTGTTCGGAAATGAGCAGAATACCCGCATCGTGTTCTTTAGCCGTATGGTAAAGCAAGTCTTGCGCAGCTTGGGCCCCGTGTAAACTTATTTGTATAAACTTAGCCATTTCCTTTCCTTAGCAGGCTTTCCTTCGCCTTCGCCAGGGCTGTGCATTTTGCGCTCCCAGATCGATGTCTATGGTCGGCACCTAACGCCTCGCACTGAGTGCACATTGGTTCATTCTTGCAGGTCACGACAAGGTGGTCTGTGGCCCCGTATAGGAAACACGGCTTTGTCGCATTGTTCCCTTTGTCGCAGTTGTGCGATAGGTGCCCGAAGGCTAAGCATCTGAAACACCTGGGAATTGAGATCTTTTCGCGTACTCTGGCAATAACCCAGCCGATCCTTACCTTCCCACTCTTGATGATGTGCAGTGCATTCATACGTGGCATTGTTACGATTTCCATCTGCATGCCGCCATACGTGGGGCGCATTGCCTTGACCTTTAGCGTTTCTACTGGAACCCCAGTAGCTTCAGCAAGCGCCTCCTGTACTTCACTCTCAGTTGTGTCTATGTCCATGTCTCTCACGTCGAGAACTACTTGTTGTGAGAGCTGCAAAACTATAGCTTCTGAACCAATCGCTGTTGCAACTGCTTCTTTTAGGTGCATCGCGTTGCTACCCCTCTGCAGCTGCACTAATACGTCCCCAGTCTTAGTTTGCCTGATTTTATTGACACTTTTGGCGACTTGCCCCTTGTCCACCTTCTCCTTCATTAGCTTGAGAACACTGGCAAAAGTCGCATATGGACCCTTTTTCCTAATCAGAATTGCGTCTGGTTTCGCTTTTGTTCTCCCAGCATTCTTCTTCCCGTCCTTGCGCTGTTTCCTCCTGCTTCTCTTTGTGGCAACCTCCCAGTCCATTTCAGCGTCAGAGCTAACTCCTGGCGTCAGCGGTGTGGGCAGTGGGGTGTTTAGGTTCACCCCTCCAGCCCTCTAGGGCTGAGACTGCATGGTCGTTCCTCTGTCTTCTCTCCGCCTTTTGATAGTTGCTACGGATGAGGGCGATCTTTCCTTTCTCTTTCCTTCTGGCACTGCAGTTTGTGCATCTGAGCACTGTGGGCTTTGGTCACTGTTCAGCAGTATTAGGCCGAAGCTCAACTTGATCTTGCCAGTTGCTTCTCTGGCACTGGTTAGTCGTCGCATCAAGGACATTACTTTCTGCAGATCCTCTTTGACGTACTTGTGGATGTTACGTGCCTCACCGACCACTGCATCCATCTTGTCTAGATTCTCTTGAATCTTATTCAGTAGCTCGTCTTCCTTCGACTCTGCTCCCTGGATGTGTTTCTAGGAGTCGAGTACTCTGTCTTTTGCAGCTAGAGCTGCGCTTGTTGCTGGTCCTGTCGACGCGGCCAAGTGTGCCACCGCGCCGATAGGATTTTGGTAGCCGTTTGGAGGCAGCTGGGGGCCAAAACCATTACCCCCAGAGCCTTTAGCGAGTGATTGGTCTCCTCCATATCCGAGTTGGAGACCTGCGGCAGGCATCGGGCCTACTATACCCCGATCGGAACCACCGGGGGGACATCCGTTTACCGGGTTACCCCCATGGATAGTCGTTTCCGTGGACTTACCACTCATTTTCGGTTTTATTTCGGGGTTTCTTCCCCTAGCTAGTTTTGGTCCACCCCGGGTATTTTATTTCCCCGGTACTCTTCATATCTGACGAGCTTTCCCCTATCCGCCGCCTGGGGTGGCGCCTGATGCGAGACCAGCAACTCGGCACAGTCTGTGTGTGTGTATGTGTGTGTGTGTGTATGTGTGTGTGTGTGTGTGTGTGTGTGTGTGTGTGTGTGTGCAGATCATACATTTTAATGTTTGGATTTTCATTTGGGTTTCATGTAATAATAGACTGGCCTACGCTGTACCATCACTAGTAGCAAATGAAAATGTTGAAATAGGAGATGTGTACAAGAGAAAGTATGCAAATAATAGTTTGGCTCCGACAATGCCTATAGCATCGTCAACAGTTACATCATTTACTACTACAAGTACAGACACGGGAGAAACATTCAATGCCTCCGACCAATCGTTTTCTTCGTTTATTGAGGACTCAAAAAATGTTGGGGATTCCATCACTGCCATGCCTCTTAAATATCAGAAAATTGCAATGTCAAAGAAAGGTAACATATATATTTATATATACATATATGGGTAAACAGACCATACATTTTAATGTTTGGATTTTCATTTGTGTTTCAGATATTAATAGAGTGGCCAACACATTGTACCAACACCATTAACACATGAATATCTTGCAAATGAACAAAAAGAAAATGCGTACAAACTTAAATGCACTAATTATACTTCGGCTTGGACCAAAAAACCAAGTAAGAAACTATGTAAATTACAACAATTCTTAATACATATTGTATTTCTGATTAAATTTTTTTAGACCAAACCATTTTACATTCTCAAGAAACTCTCCTTGCTTTGAAGAACAATTCAAATGCATTGAATGAAATGGCCAACAATATCGCCAAATTAACCGAGGTTAATGTGCTCAAGATTGATCTTCTTGCTAAGTAAGTTTCTTGCTGGCAACAGTTATGCGAAAGAAAATCAACAAAATAAAATATGTAATATTCTTTTTCAAAATGAGTGGAGCAGAATTTTATAGTAGTTTATAGAGTCTATTTTAACCATTTTATATGGTAAAAAAATGTTTTTATGTTAAGTAAAAGCTTATTAATAGTAGAGTAGGCTATTAATGAACCTTGTTGTAAAGTATATTCGTCTGATGCGCTTAACATGTCTTTAAGGATAGTAGGTTATGTATCTTAATATATATCGTATATCTTGTGATGCGCCTAACATGCGCCTAATTAATGATTTAATATTAATCATAACAAAATATATTTATTTTTGCTACTACAATAAAAGCTTATTTGAGCCATTTCATGGCATATGTTTCAAAGCAATGCTTTAAAGACAATAAGGTATTAATGTACCTTAAGTTCTTGTGATGCACCTGACATGCGCCTAATTGATAATTTAATAATAAACCTAAAAAAATTAGTTTATTTTTGCTACTCCAAAAAAAAGTTATACTATTTTTATACGTACTAAACGTTTTAACCTTTAGAGGACGGGGATTTGGGTTTACTGTTTTCTCTCACTTTTCTATAGAAATCGAGTTTTTGTGATGTCTCACATCTCAAAACTAACACATGTAAAGGGTCGATCATGGGCATGGCCCGTATAGGGGCCATCCCGTCCTCTAAAGGTTAATAAATGAATAATGATAAAATATTATTTTTTAATAATTATCTATCTTCCCAACCTTCCCTTCCAAATATATATTTATTAGATTGACATTAAATAGCAAAATTAGTACGTTTCGACATGGGTGCAAAAAGTGATTATTTAGCTCCTGTGATATTTTTCGCACGAGCGAAGCGAGTCGAAAAAACGAAGAAAGAAGAAACAATGAAAAATATGGAGCGTGATGACTTAGCAACAAAGGAGCGGTGGATTTGTTGCACCTGTCACTCTAACTTTGGAGTTTAAGATCGCTGTATCTATGCTTCCTTCCTTTAGGCAGGTTATAATTAGTTCATCGTTGTTCTTCTTGTAAATATTTTTCGCCTGAATTGTTTTTTCATTAGTTAAACGAGTTACAGAACGCTCCATATTTTTCATTGTTTCTTCTTTCTTCGTTTTTTTTTATAACAATTTTCGGTACACGTTTTATTTTAGGTTTGTCATTTGTCACTATTTCTACATAAGTGCTTCTAGTTAAATTACCTCCGTTATTTAGTTTCCGTATCAGCAAGTCATTTTTGTTTGCTAATTCTTTATTCAGCTGCTTGATAATGCTATTTTTCTCAACCAATTCTGAGTTTAATTTTTTAAGCAGTGTTGTTTCTATTCTGAAATTTTCCATGCCATCTTTTTCTTCAAGTATTGCTTCGTTGAAAGCATTCTGATTTTCTTCGTCAATTTCTTCTAGTAGTTCCTTTCTTATCCTATGTTTCGATTGGATTTTGATTGGCACGATAATAGTCCTGACCTTGTTACTCTCAAGTACATGGTCAAGTTTTGAGGTTAGATCCATCTCCGAATGATCTTGACAAATTATGAATGTACCACTAAATCTTTTTGCACTGTTAATGGGTTTAAAATGTCCCACATGATAAGCTGCTTCACAAATTAAACAAATTAATGTTTTTACTTTACTTTTTTGGCAACACTTGTAGGATTTGTTCGAGCTCCCATCGGAAGGCTCCGTTCCGTCCGACGGAGCCATGTTGTATGTATTCTATGGCCGTGAAAATGTCAGGCCACGCAATAGAGTCGCTCTCTCCTCGCAAAGGTGTAAGGAAGCCGCGCTCACTGTCGCTGGAAACACAGCGTCAGCCCACTTGGGCCGCGCGGATTCTAAGGAATCCTGGCGCACCCGTCTCTCAACGGTCGACCGATCTCGGCTGGTCTGACAGAGGAGCTACTCGCCTGACGCCATTGCTCGCACCGCTGTGGCTTTGACTGACAACTGCTGACAACCGCCAGTTTCTCTGGCTGCTACTCGGCTGCCGGCTGCTGTGAGGGCTGCCGCCGTGCCCCGTGCGCTAATGGCGGAATCCCCGCTGCTACCGATGCCACTCGCCGACGACTGCTTGCCGGTGCTCCTCTCTATAAGCGGGAAGCAGCGCCCGGTGATTGGCGTTGGTGAGTTGGCTGTATTTGGAAAGTCCTCAGAGTGTCTCTCTCTCTCTCTCTCTCTCACTCGGTAAGTGCGCGCACACTATTCTCGTGCTCCGCTGTTTTTTGTTATTTTACTCACCGAATTTCAGTCCGAGGAGTGTTTCTTTTCAGGAAACTGGTCCCACCGGCTTTAAAGCCTCTGCGTAGGAATTGTACACACTAATTTGATGCAATCTCATGAGCCTGGGACGATTCTCCTCCTACACTACACCAACATAACCTCAAGCTGCAACACTTGGGGCTGTAGGAGAACATTTCGTCGGTCGCTTCGTATCTGCCCGCTACTCCATTGACGACTTCTTCAGTGTGACCTTGCAGTACAGTAACCCCACTTCATCGGCAGTGCAACAATTTTTTTTTATAAGTGCCGGCCAGCCATCAATGTGAGTCAGCATTTTTATTTTTATTTCAACTACGTGGCACGAGCGACTTACCACCGTTGTGTACTACATTCTGACGACCGACTTTCGAATTTCTCCGTGAGATGGCAGCAGCCACGAAGATCTGACGTCATACAGCCCGCGGAATACAAATCACCCATTGTAACCCCCAGTGTGGCTTGCAACTATTTATATAGTTTTATTCATAGGTTAAGCGCACCTCTTAAATATAAAAAATCATTATTAATTTTCTTAGAATTAATACTCCAAAATGAGTGACGCGCAAGTGTGTAGTGTATGTAATTTAACAACAAGAGCGCACAAACAATTATTTCAATGCACGCGCTGTAAAAAACTATTTCACGAAAAATGTGCAGGCATAAAAAATCATTTGACTAGTCAACAGTTCGTGGGTAATAAATGCACAGGATCACTTGGCAATAAACTTAACAAGCCTAAAGATTCTCTAACACCTCTTTCAATTCGGAAAGATAAGAGCAATTCCGCTAAGCTTAATTCTACTTGTCTTGATAGTTTTAATAAATCACCAAATGTTGGTGCCAACACAGTCGCTACCCAGCTCTCCACTTTTAATAACACACTCTCTCTTCTTTCATCTACCTTCACTGCTAGTATAAAGTCGCTTTCACGCAAACTTGACGAGCTCTCAGAATCTGTAAAACCATTACCAGCTATAGAGACCCAAATAAAAGAAGTTCATGATAGTTTTTGCGAACTCGATTCTCTGACACGCACCCAAAACTCTCAGCTGGTAGAGGTGCAAGCCAAGCAGTGTGATTTGATGCGGGAAAATAAAAGCTTGAGTGAAAGATTAACTAATTTCGAAAATCATATTCCCGTGATAATCTCCGAAAGCATTACTAAATTAGAAGAGAAAATCATTAGCAAAATTAACTCATTTGAGAAAAATATGCAACAAGAATTCAATGCTATTAATAATAATTTCGGTAGCCTTACTACTGGTGTAGCGTCTGTGATGGAAACCGTCTCTGAACTCCCCCTCGTAGATGAAGCTGCTATATCTATTGCATCTAACCAAAATGTACCGCCAGAAAATATTCCTGTTTCTAATGAATTCGCGAACCAAAATTGTAAAAAAGGTCTGCACTCTGAACCACACGGTGAGCTCGTAATTTCCTGTGCTGTTGATTGTAAAGATATTGGATCACAGAAGACGGATTTTGCCCTCGCCGTGCTAAACGGAGTTCAGCCTTCTATAGATTGTTCAGATAATATCATTGTTCAGCAGCTGTTTAACAACAACTACAAGTCAAAAGGCATTTCAGCCAGTGAGTTCAGAGACGGTTCAGGTGGTGCTTTTTCTCTGTTAGTCAAGCTGACGAGCCGTAACCTGGCTAGTCAAATTATGAGAAACAAGCATAATATTACGGGCTTTAATACTAGTCACATCGACACTACGCATCTTGATAGGAACACCCCATTGCCTGTCGCCTCTATTTTAATTAATGAGTATTTGGATAGCCAAATTTATAAGGAATTTAAAAAACTGAAGTCTCCAGCCAAGAAGCTAGGGTTTAAATATGTATGGCACAGACAGGGACGATTCCTTATCAAGATGTGAACAAGCCTTCACGTTTAGCTCGCCTACTGACCTCCACGTAATTGCAGCAACATATAAGACCGACAATGTTGAGACAGCAAAAGATCAGGAAGTCGTGTCAAGCGACGTCAATGTTGTTCTTAGTACTAGTAATTTGGCAACAACTCCAAAAAACAATAATAATGAGGATAATACCACCAAAAAAGTAGCACGACCAAATCTAAAAAAGGTTCCAAAAAGAAAGAGGTTAAGTGACTAGACCAGGTTCCGACCGGCAGGCGCGGATCCAGGGGGCCCCCCCCCCCAAGGGTCGAAGAAAATTTTTTAAACCCAAGTGGGCGGGGGATAAGAGGTCCCACATATTATGGACTTACGTAGACGAGCAACAATAAGCAAAACACTTACTTAAACAATTTTTAAATCCAAGTAGGCGGGGGATATCAGGTCTACGTACATAAGGGAGTCATATAGACATGCAAGAATAAGCAAAACGATTATTTAAATAATTTTCAAACGAACGTAGGTGGGGGATATGAGGTCCACGCATATAAGGGAGTCATATAGACATGCAACAATAAGCAAAACGATTATTTAAATAATTTTTAAACCTAAGTAGGCGGGGAATATGAGGTCTACGTACATAAGGAAGTCATATAGACATGCAATAATAAGCAAAACGATTATTTAAATAATTTTTAAACCAACGTAGGCGGGAAATATGAAGTCCACGCATATAGGGGAGTCATATAGACATGCATCAATAAGCAAAACGATTATTTAAATTAATTTTCAACCCTCATAGGCGGAGATATGTGGTCCGCGCATATAAGGGAGTCATATAGACATGCAATAATAAGCAAAACGATTATTTAAATCATTTTTAAACCCAAGTAGGCGGGGGATATGAAGTTCACGTATATAAGGGTATCATATAGACATGCAACAATAAGCAAAACGATTATTTAAATAGTTTTTAAACCTAAGTAGGCGGGGGATATGAGGTCTACGTACATAAGGAAGTCATATAGACATGCAATAATAAGCAAAACGATTATTTAAATAATTTTTAAACCAACGTAGGCGGGAAATATGAAGTCCACGCATATAGGGGAGTCATATAGACATGCAACAATAAGCAAAACGATTATTTACATAATTTTTAAACCTAAGTAGGCGGGGGATATGAGGTCTACGTACATAAGGGAGTCATATAGACATGCAACAATAAGCAAAACGATTATTTAAATAATTTTCAAACCAACGTAGGTGGGGGATATGAGGTCCACGCATATAAGGGAGTTATATAGATATGCAGCAATAAGCAAAACGATTATTTAAATAATTTTTAAACCCAAGTAGGCGTGGGATATCAGGTCCATGCATATAAAGGTGTCATATAGACATACAACAATAAGTAAAACGATTATTTAAATCATTTTTAAACCCAAGTAGGCGGGGGATATGAGGTTCACGTATATAAGAGTGTCATATAGACATGCAACAATAAGCAAAACGATTATTTAAATAATTTTGAAACCTATGTAGCCGGAGGATATGAGGTCTACGTACATAAGGGAGTCATATAGACATGCAACAATAAGCAAAACGATTATTTAAATAATTTTCAAACCAACGTAGGTGGGGATATGAGGTCCACGCATATAAGGGAGTCATATAGATATGCAGCAATAAGCAAAACGATTATTTAAATAATTTTTAAACCCAAGTAGGCGGGGGATATGAGCTCCACGCATATAAGGGAGTCATATAGACATGCAAGAATAAGAAAAACGATTATTTAAATAATTTTTAAACCCAAGTAGGCGGGGGATATGAGGTCCACGCATATAAGGGAGTCATATAGACATGCAACAATAAGCAAAACGATTATTTAAATAGTTTTTAAACCTAAGTAGGCGGGGGATATGAGGTCTACGTACATAAGGGAGTCATATAGACATACAATAATAAGCAAAACGAATATTTAAATAATTTTTAAACCAACGTAGGCGGGAAATATGAAGTCCACGCATATAAGGGAGTCATATAGACATGCAACAATAAGCAAAACGATTATTTAAATAATTTTTAAACCTAAGTAGGCGGGGGATATGAGGTCTACGTACATAAGGGAGTCATATAGACATGCAAGAATAAGCAACACGATTATTTAAATAATTTTCAAACGAACGTAGGTGGGGGATATGTGGTCCGCGCATATAAGGGAGTCATATAGATATGCAGCAATAAGCAAAACGATTATTTAAATAATTTTTAAACCCAAGTAGGCGTAGGATATCAGGTCCATGCATATAAGGGAGTCATATAGACATACAAAAATAAGTAAAACGATTATTTAAATCATTTTTAAACCCAAGTAGGCGGGGGATATGAGGTCCACGCATATAAGGGAGTCATATAGACATGTAACAATGAGCAAAACGATTATTTAAATAATTTTTAAACCTAAGTAGACGGGGAATATGAGGTCCACGTATATAATGGAGTCATATAGACATGCAACAATAAGCAAAACGGTTATTAAAATAATTTTCATACCAACGTAGGTGGGGGATATGAGGTCCACGCATATAAGGGAGTCATATAGACATGCAACAATAAGCAAAACGATTATTTAAATTAATTTTAAACCCTCATAGGCGGGGATATGTGGTCCGCGCATATAAGGGAGTCATATAGACATGCAATAATAAGCAAAACGATTATTTAAATAATTTTGAAACCTAAGTAGTCGGGGGACGAGAGGTTTACGTATGTAAGGGGTCATGTAGATATGAAGAAATGAGCAAAACAATTATTTAAATAATTTTTAAACCCATATAGCCGGGGGATATGAGGTCCACGCATATTAGAGCGTCACGTAAATGTGAAACAATAAAAGACAATTATTTAAACAATTTTTAAATCCAAGTAGTCGGGGGATATGAAGTCTACGCATTTAACCCTTTGTTGCACGGTGTGACGTATATTACACACCTTTCTGTATATCTGTTGCATTCTCGAGTGAAGATTTAGCTAAGGGTACATTGCGGTTTCTCTTAGATACGGGTTTTGAATTAAATATCATTAAGCGTAGTCTACAAGGCCGGGAAAATTAATATGAACGCGGATGCACTTTCAAGGAATCCCGTATCCATACAACCTACTGTTCCACCATTTCTCGACCCAGAAGGATTGTTCCCCGAGACAAATATCGAAAAATATTCCTTCTTATAAGTGCAAAGTCTCTGGAACGAATTCCTGAAGAGGGCGAGGATTCCGAATCAACTCGCACCTTTGCACGAATGAACAACGGACGGACAGACAATTACAAACCACTGACATCACAACACTAAAACAATCCTGATAGAAGGATTAATATCACCAACACACCAGCTATGGGTAACATGATCGCGCTAGAGAACGGGGACAATAGTTTAGAAAGGACCAGTTGTAGAGGCCACACTTGAAGCCTTTGAAGAAGGGAGGTTAGGTCTAGCCTGGCACGAGAAGCGTCATCCGAAGCCCTTGATTGCAGAGAAGGTTAGCAAAAGAGCGTTAATTACACGACGAAGAGCCTCAGGTTAAATGAGAGCAGGCCGGAGGCCAACGGGAAAATCCCCATCAAGAAACCTCGACTGGCGAGGACAATGAACCAGGTGCGGAGGATGCAACCGAAGCTCTCATGATTCTTGGGAGGGTTAGGGCCGGGGACCAACAGGAAAATTCCTATCAAGAAATCCTATAAAATAATTGAATTAATAGACGATAGAAACGCCAAAATAAATTTAGGAAATAACAAAACTAAAACAGTCCATGTGGACAAATTAAAACACGCATGTTTGCGACTTAGCTAGTTTTTTATTTATTTCTTTCTCCTTTACGCGATATTTATAATGTTACTCTGTGTGGTGTTTGTATTTTTGTGTTTTGCGTGCGACCTAGTCATAGATTCATGTATCTTGTTTGTAACCAAATTAATAAATAATAAAATAATAAGGGTCATAGAAGAGATGGCCAGGGCTCGCTCTAAAGTTAAAATCCAGAATGTTTTAAAATAATCTCTTGTTTTTGTCCTGGAGATGGGAAACCGGAAGTACCCCTGATGCATTGCATCAGGATGGGCTCCGGCGAGCCATAGGAAGCATCTCACGGAAGGGAGCGATGGCAGAGGCTCCCTTCACCCTTAAAAATTAAAATTATTAAAATTCACCCTTACAAAATTAAATTATTTAAAATAAAACCGTGTTTCATAATGCACTTCCCCTCAGTAATTAAAATTATTAATAATTCACCCTTTACAAAACCAACAATTTTAAATTCACCTTTAAAAAGGCAAGGGAAATTATAATTTCTATCATCAATAAAACTTTAGAATATTAATTCAACCTTTAAAATTTTACCAACAAAATCAAATCTACTTTGAAAATCTATTAAATATTTAAACCACCATGACTTAATTCTTAAAACCTTCACCTAAATATTTATATTAAGTAAACCTTATAAACTACTAATTTTAATTACCCTTAAAACAAAATTTCGGAGACTTTTGAGAATGACAGTCTATCCCCTTTAAGGAATTTTGGTTTAACTCCGAAATATTAAAATCAGAATGAAATGAAGTAAATAAAATAGAGAGAAATATTCTGCGAAATTACATGTGCCTGTTTTGAAAATTGCTATTTGAATAAATTCCAATAAAGTAAATTAATAGTAACAAAGAATTAACTAACTACTAAATTCACCCTTAAAAGCAAAATCGGTATTCCTTTTCGAAGACGTAAATTCGCAAATTAAAGTTAAATAATATTTATTTCCACAACTGTGTACGTACTTGCGTGTGACGGTATGTAATTAGACAGACATTATGACTGTATATATGTATCAGTGCGTGACTACAGTGTTAATGTACGTGTGATTATGTGACTCTATTTGTATGTACATGCGCAAGTGTACGTATATCAGGTCGTGCACGACTATGTATGTGCGATATAAATGAATTTTGGCACCAGTGCATGGATTTTTCTTGATATTTCAATAAATTGTAATATTTTCCCTTTGCTTGGCCAGTATTGATCAAAAAAGCATTTTGAAGGGTTTTCGAAGAAGAATTAAAAAAAGTTTGTCGAATAAAAAATATTTGGCCGCAGCTTCAATATCCGCAGCTCATTCATCGAAATGAAGATATACTAAGAAGCAGCCAATCAGAGACTTTCAAAAAGTGTCATAAAATAAATACTGGCATATTCTACAGAAAAAATGCAAACTTTTTGCCAATCAATGTTCTCTACAAAAAGTTTCAAGATTTGAGTTAAAAAATGAATAAACTTGGATTTTAACCAAAAATTGCAAAAAAATTGAATTTTCAATGTTGCATAGCTTTTTTGGTTTTGCAAATATCGACCTAAAATTTGAGGAACATTTTTTTTCATAAAAAACTAAAAGAAAACGAGTTTTGAGCGATTTTAAAATTTTGAACTGCTGACTTCACCTGAAATATCCCATATATATGTACATAACAATTTTTCTAATATATAATAAACTAGTATTCCCCTTGGTAGAAATCTTAACCATATTATAGCTATAAATTAACTAATACTGAGAATATCGACAGTAGTAAGAAGCCCCATATGGAGAGACATTCGCCGCCCGCCGCTAGTCCCCACCCACGCCATAGCTGTATGCTGGCATAGCGTAAGTTGGGGTCCGTATAGCGCGCCCCCGCCGCTCGTCTATGCTGAAGGGGCTGTCGATATTGATTTAGCCCCCTCTCCCTTCCCCTCATGCTCCGAGTAAGACAGGTGCGGGTCATTTTCGTTCCTTATCGCCACTTGCCTATGGTTTTTTATGGAAGAGAGGAGTGTGGATGGGATGGCATTTATAGGATGTTTTGAATAAAAAATATAATTTTTGCATATTACAATTTATTTAGCAAAACATACAGAATATTTATACATAGTAAATAAATTATTATAAACTGATGTAAGTATGAACTAGAATTTCTTATATCCATGGCGTTCTGGTGCAGAGTGTGTATTCGTGGAGAATTTTTCTTTTATTTCTTTCCAGTGTTGAGCGACGGATTTTTTTTTTCCTCCTTGAGGAGAGGTGTACGATCTGAGTTTTTGCTGTTGGTCTTCTCCATCGTGAAGGATGTGAAAGAATGATGAGATGAGTAGGGTTGCAATGATTTTTATCGTAATCATTTACTTGTCCTTTGAGAGAAAGAGAGAGAGAGAGCGAGAGAGAGAGAGAGGGGGGGGGGGGGCGAGAGCGAGAGGGAGAGGGAGAGGGAGAGAGAGAGCGGGAAAGATAAGAAAATAGTGTGTATACCTTACAGAAGAGAAGTTTGAATGGGTGTGATGTTTATAGCGTGTTTTGAAAAAAAAAATGTTTTAAATATAGTGTAATGTATGCGAAAAATTTATGCAATATTCATTTAGACAATAAATAATCGCGTATGTCTTTAGCAACCATAAGCAGATCGAAAGCGTCAATTTCGGCAAGAACAATATTTAAATCTTCACTTTTATACTTATCGTTGTCGTCGTCGACCATGTTTTCAGAAATGAACGTTTCTATGTCGAGTTTGTGACTGGTGTAGTATTGTTTGAACGTTTTAAAGTCTTTGGGAATGATCTGCATGTTGTCTGCGGTTTCTTCTTGGAGTTTATTTTTCAGCTATGCGAGTATGTAGTCAAGGGTGCAATTGACTTTACCAATTCGTTGCTTGAGCATGGCTAAGCGAAGGTTGATTAAATTACCCTGTTTTCGAAGACCTTCGAAAGTAGTTTCTTGCATCACGATGCCTGGTGGGTTATTGAAATATTTTCTCTTCTTCTTGCACGATGGCTCTTCGTCTACGTCTTGTGTTAAATGTGTCCGCTCATCGATTGTGATGGATTTGTTACCGTATGTCGATGTAAAGTTTAAATCGTGGTTGTTCAAAAAAATTTTAAATGGCCTTCCAAAGGCTTCATAAAACGTGTAAGCGTCACCAAAATAAGCTGTGATTGCATCGAATTGGTCTTGCAAATCATTCCAGCTATTTTTGTTGAGCGTGACATTTTTGTAAGAGGGTCCAGATGTGATAAACTTGATAACTGACCGATAGTATCCGCGACTGTGTTCTAGTCCTACGCAGACTCTTTTCGTATTGGATTTGTTGAGAGCGTACGTAGTGGCTAGCAGAACATTGGGCACTTCTGCGAGAGTTCCGGGCTTTCCGTGGCAGTTTTCCATTTCTCAATATTGATTTTAATCGCGTACAATTCTTTCGCCAAGTATTCAGGAGCAGGTCTTGCCTGCGACTAGCAAGCGTTGAGTGCTTGACTGTTCTTTTAGTCAATCCCCACCATCGCTTTTTGAGGATAATGGGAGGGGAGAGGAAAAAACCATTGAAAAGGAAAAGGAAAGAGCTAGAAAAAAAGCCGAAACTCTTTTGACGGTTAAATATTGATTTTTATTAGACACACCTTAATCTAGGAGTACATGATTGATTACATATGCTAGAACCACGAGAACGTTCGCTTGAAAAAGCGAATGCATTTTTACATTTTTTATACTTATTTCTATTGAATATTTTTTAATAATACTTAATAACTAATACATCGTTCTTTATTGTGTCATGCGTAAAGAGTCGACAAAAGGTATCGAGGCCACCACCTCGACACATGTGATACAAAAACATGATAGTATATTGACCGCAGCACATTGAATCGGTACTTTCAAGCGTCTTGACGTTCCAACGGAAATTTTTACAGAGTCTTCTGAGTCGTTGGAGATGGTGTCTTGAAACAGGTGGGAAGCCATAACTGTCAAAGTATATTCCAAATAGATTTTTGTCTATGTAGATGGCTACCCAGTGTGAAACTGATCTCGTGTGATCATCCGTATTGCATACGATGGCAGTTGGAGTCGTCATCACGTTTGGAATCCGATTAGCCGCGTACACTCCGATCGTTTTCGCTTTCAGACCCTTCAATGCTTTCGCTATCTGATTGGTGTTCATGTTCTTCGCGTACTTCCTCGATTATTTCGTATTCTGTCCCGCTTGCGCCGTCGACTTCGTCCCTGCCTCCGATTCCGAATCTGATGCGGCTTCTTCTACTCCAGATGAGATTTTCTATTGTATCAAAAAGCAGGTCGCTGCTTCTTTCCGGTAATTTTGTACGCTTCTCTTCGGGAAGTAGTGAGTAAAGCCAGCCTCGGTGTACATGTGCGCGTTTGAGAGTGCAGTATGACTTTTTATACGGATTATCCATACAGCCGTGAGAGATACATACTTGTTCACTTTTGAATCTTCTCTGCATATCGGTGAAACCTTCGCTGGTGTAGTCTTCGATGTCAACTATACCGCGCGTCATCATGGATTTAACGAATCGACTCATATCGCTGCCCCTTATATAGATTTTAGCAGCGTTTCTGGCAATGTTGTAAAAATGGTGCTGTAGTTTGCGTAAGCCGATATCCCCCTCGAACCAGTGTATTCCAAGTATTTTCGATGAAAGATAATCGTTGGTCGTTCTAGCCTCCTTAGGCAACTCATCGTATATATGAGGTGGACTTATTATCCAATGTTCCGAGCTGTCCCCTTGCAAAGAGACAATGGCAATCTCCTTGAGTAAAAATTTATTATCCTTGTCTCTCAATCCCTGAATTTCTATTACGTAATCCATGATGGGAAATGTCGATGTGTTCGTCACGAAGCGGAAAGTCGACTGGACTGCCAGCGATGGGATTCATCGACATATATTCCCTTCTCCCCCACTACTGAACACTTTCACCTCTTATGCGTTAAAGTCTGTGATGACTTGACGGTTGAACTCTACTTCCAGTACGTTGTCGAATTCAGCGTAAATAATGCAGTTGACCGTTTCGGTTATTGCCTCCTCGAAACGAACTTCGATTCGTAGAGACCCCGAGCACACGAGGTTATATCTATTAAGCTAGCACCGCTACTAACGACCGCAACTATGAAAACTATGCCATAATTTATTGCTAATTTATTGCTAATTTGTTACGCAAACCCCGAATTTGTTGCTACAGTCGTTTCCGAGATATCCGCCGGTGCTACCTTAAGTCTTAGGCTAGCACCGCCACAGCTGTAACTTTTGAAAGACGAAACATTTTCTGACGGGACAGGTGGCATAATTTGTTGCTAATTTGTTGCTTCAAGATAGACTGGTCCCGAATCTCGAAAAACAAAATGGAGCCTATTGCCAGAACATGCTCATACTCCGGATTACATAATTTTATTAAATCACGAATAATTCAACAAACAACTATCGGATATTTTGTTGCTAATTTGTTGCTAATTTTTTATGCGAACCCCGAATTTGTTGCTCCAGTCGTTCCCGAGATATCCTGGCCGTGCTAGCTTAAGAGGGTGTGGTACTCATGTACTCTGTTTTACAGGCAGAACACGGTAAATTCTATATTATTAAAATAAATATATCGAATTACGTCTTCTAAAGAGATAGTTGCCCTGCGCAATATAATAATCTACCAGCCTACGCAGTTTTGAGCTCAAATATCAACGGCATCCTAAACAATTTTGCGAACAAAAATTACCGAAATTTTGTTCGCAAAATTTTTTAGGATGCCGTTGATATTTGGGCTCAAAACCGCGCAAGCTGGTACATTATTGCATTGCAAAGGGCAACTATCTCTTTATAAGACGTAATTCGATATCTTTATTTTAATAATATAGAATTTACCGAGTTCTGCCGGTAAAACAGAGTGCAT
Source organism: Torymus aiolomorphi (assembly GCA_036365515.1). Taxonomy (NCBI): domain Eukaryota; kingdom Metazoa; phylum Arthropoda; class Insecta; order Hymenoptera; family Torymidae; genus Torymus; species Torymus aiolomorphi. The sequence goes on along the minus strand of CM070874.1, from coordinate 175,625,708 downwards.
GAATACCACACCCCCTTAAGACTTAAGGTAGCACCGTCACAGCTGTAACTTTTGAACAACGAAACATTTTTTGACGGGACAGATGGCATAATTTGTTGCTAATTTGTTGCTTCAAGATAGGCTAGGTCCCGAATCTCGAAAAACAAAATGGCGCCTGTGGGCGTTACCACGGCATCCCTCGGCTAACGTATTTTTCTTAAACGTCGAATAATTCAACAAACAATTATCGGATATTTTGTTGCTAATTTGTTGCTAATTTGTTACGCAAACCCCGAATTTGTTGCTCCAGTCGTTTCCGAGAGATCCTGGCGGTGCTAACTTAAGTCATAAGCTAGCACCGCCACAGCTGTAACTTTTAAACGATGAAACATTTTTTGAAGAGACAGGTGGCATAATTTGTTGCTAATTTGTTGCTTCAATATAGTCTAGGTACCGAATCTCGAAAAACAAAATGGCGCCTATTGCCGGAACATGGTCATACTTCGGATTTCGTAATTTTATTAAATGACGAATAATTCAACAAACAACTATCGGATATTTTATTGCTAATTTGTTGCTAATTTTTTACGCTAAGCCCAAATTTGTTGCTCCAGCCGTTTCCAAGATATACTGGCGGGGCTGCTACCCTAAGATTTAAGTTAGCACCGCCACAGCTGTAACTTTTTAACGACGAAGCATTTTTAGGCGGCACTGATGGCATAATTTGTTGCTAATTTGTTGCTTCAAGATAGGCTAGGTCCAAAATCTTCAAAATCAAAATGGCGCCTAATGGCGGTACCCAGCCAACACCCGACTTACGTAATTTTTAAAAATCTTGTATAATTAAAAAAACTAGTATGAGATATTTTGTTGCTAATTTGTTGCTAATTGGTTTCTAATTTGTTACGCTGATCCCGATTTTGTTGCTCCAGCCGTTTCCGAGATATTCAAGCCATACTACCTCAAGAAATATGTCTATTAAGCTGGAAAAGCCACTTCATAAGGGCCGGCTGAAAATAATTCCTTATTTTGTCGCCTTTTTGTCGCTAATTTGTTACGCAAACCACGATTTTGATGCTCCAGCAGTTTCCGAGAAACAATGTCTATTCTAACGTAATATTAAGCTGAAAAAGCCAGTACGTTGTATCTTCTCAGCAATTGACGATAGCGACACTGAGTTTGGCCTCGATTTTGTCGCTAATTTGTCGTTCGAAGATGCCGTAGATCCCATGTCCCAAAAGTTGACTGCTGTCCCAAAAAAATGACCTCGAACCACGCGCATATAAGCAAAAATAATAAAAATAAACAAATCAATCAACTCATAATTGCACATTTTGTCGCTAATTTGTCGTCCACTTTTCCCGCAAATCCCGATTATGTTGCTAAAGTTGTTCTCGAAAAATAAATCGCAACAATAGTTCCATTTTGAAGCTGGAAAAGCCACGGTTATATCTTCTCCATAAGTGACGATAACGACACGGCCTTTGGTCCAGATATAAGCAAAAATGATAAAAATAAAAAATCAATTAATTCATAATTGCACATTTTGTCGCTAATTTATCGCTCATTATTCCCGCAAAGCCTGATTTTGTTTCTTTAGCCGTTATCGAAATACATTAGCTTAAGGTAGTTGGGTACTCGTGTTCGGAAGCGAAAGTCGAATCTAGTCGCAATAGAGAGTCGAATCTCTTGCCTGCCACGCGTGTTTTTTTTACGCTGGGCGAGACGAGAACTTTGTAGCGGTCAGTATAACTTAACCCCGCATTCTCGCTGTTTCTCTCGCTTACGCGTGTCCTCCCTCTTGCAATCGCAGTGTGCGATCGTCTACCAACTAAAAGAATGCTACTTTGAATTACAATAATTAGAAAGAAGGGTCCAAATATCTCCCTTAGTAACATATACCTTTTTAAAATACATTCCCCAGAGATTCTTTAGTCGATGAAAATGTAATTCATGTTTATTAATCAGGTACGGGCACTATAGAGGGCCGCAATATGAACCATACCTTAATTTATTGCTAATTTGTTGCTAATTTGTTACGCTATTCTCGAATTTGTTGCTCCAGCAGTTGCGTCAAGAAATCCAGGCGGTTCTAATTTAAGACTTCACTCAGCACAGCCACAGCTGTATCTTTTGATCGAATAAAGATATTTCAATCATTAAAACGGGATAATTTATTGCTAATTTGTTGCTTTGAGACTGGGTTGGACCAAAAATCGATAGTCCAACGGGAACGTAAGAAATCGACTTTCGGGCGCTTTAAATTGTGTTTCATTTAGTAAAACGGTAAGTAGCAAATTCAAAACTGTGGCAAAAGCTGTGGCTAATATATTGCTAAATTATAATTCCCGCTAAATTATAATTTCTTGCTTCAAGATAGGTCAGGTTTGGAGTCCAAAAATCAATCGAAAACGCAAGGAAACGTGTTTTAGGTGCTGTAAATGGTGTTTTATTTCGTAAAACGGTAAGCAACAAAGTTATAACTGTGCGGAATGTTGTTATTAATATGTTTCTAATTTCTAAGGCTATTCCCACATTTGTTGCTACAAATCAGGCTAGATCCCGGAGTCGAAGGTCGATCGAAAACGCAAAAGAAAACCTGTTTTGGATGTCGTAAATGGCTTTTTGTTGTAGGTATGTTGCTAAGTTGTTACGTTTTTTCCGAATTTGTTGCTTCAAGGTAGGCTAGATCCCGGAGTCTGAAGTCGATGGCAATTGTGTTTTGGACTTCGTAAATAGTATTTTATTTGGTAAAACGGTAAGCAACAAATTCATATCTGTACAGAATGGTATCTTTAACATGTTGCTAAGTTGTTACAGTATTCCTGAATTTTGTTGCTTCACAATAAGTTAGATCCCGGAGTCGAAAGTCTATCGATAACGTAAAAAAACGTAATTTGGTCGTTGTAATGGGGTTTTATTTAATAAATCGCTGAGCAACAAATTTATAACTGTGCAGAATGTTGTTATTAATATGTTTCTTATTTTTAAGGCTATTCCCGAATTTGTTGCTACAAAACAGGCTAGATCCCGGAGTCGAAGGTCGATCGAAAACCCAAAAGAAAACCTGTTTTGGACGCCGTAAATGGATTTTATTTAGTAAATCGGTTAGCAAGAAATTCAAAACTATGCAAAATTTTGTGGTTGCTATGTTGCCAAGTTGCTACGCGCTTTCCGAATTAGTTGCTTCAAGATAGGCTAGATCCCGGAGTCAGAAGTCGATCGAAAACGTGTTTTGGACGTCGGAAATGTTGGTTTATTTCGTTAAACGGTAAGCAACAAACTCATAACTGTCACAATGTTATCTTTAACATACTGCTAAGTTGTTACAGTATTCCTGAATTTGATGGTTCACAATAGACTAGATCCCGGAGTGAAAGTTGATCGAAAACGCGAAAAAAAACGTGTTTTGGTCGCTGTAATGTTGTTTTATTTAGTAAGTCGGTAAGCAACACATTTATAACTGTGCGGAATGTTGTTACTAATATGTTTCTAATTTTTAAGGCTATTCCCGAATTACTTGCTACAAAACAGGCTAGATACCGGAGTCGAAGGTCGATCGAAACGCAAAAGAAAACCTGTTTTGGACGCCGTAAATGGCTTTTATTTAGTAAATCGATGAGCAACAAATTGAAAACTGTACAAAATTTTATTGTAGGTATGTTGCTAAGTTGTTATGCTTTTTCCGAATTTGTTGCTTCAAGGTAGGCTAGATCCCGGAGTCGGAAGTCGATCGAAAACGTATTTTGGACATCGTAAATAGTGTTTTATTTCGTAAAAGGGTAAGCAACAAATTCATATCTGTGCAGAATGTTATCTTTAAGACGTTCCTAAGTTGTTACAGTAGTCCTGAATTTATTGCTTCACAATAAGTTAGATAAGATAATAATGTTCAGCGTTATACGACTCATTATCGGATGATTTTTCACGTATTCCGCAATTTCAGGATTGTCACGTTGAACATTGTCAAACTCGCATTCCTAAATACACATAACGTCGTAGCCGCATACTTGAATTTTGTGCAACTTGACGAGTGTATTTTCGTACGCCTCATCGAAAATATTACCAAATATTAGACGAATGTCACGATTTTGTACGAAACATTTTGGACATCCGTGCACGTAGCAACCCTCGTATTCAAATACAATACCTTTTTTGTTAGAGTTGTCGACTGGCGGCAAATAACCATCTACTAAAAAACCCTCGGGAAGACGGTACTCGCGTGCTCGGCCGGCGTGAATTATTTCTCGACCAAATTCACGCTCGCACTGAAGCAACCACTCGACTTTTGCGAGTGATTGTCACTTCGGCGGTATCCACGCGGCGGCATAATACCAATAGTTTGCGGCTTTAAAAATATTTTTCTATAGACTAACGAGCACGCACTCGCTATGGTTGACGCTTCGGTAAACGGACAAACTTTACCGATGTTCAAAAATATTTTCCTGAAGGCTATACACGCACGCCTCAAAATTTCATTATCCATACAACAATAATCTTCGATCTCTTTCTTAAAATCAAAAACATAGTCGCGCGGTATTTTATTGTACCACTCGTAAAAGACACGACGCTCCTGCTCAGACATAGAATCCGGCGCGTAGTACCGAGCTTTCGGTAGTACACCGATGTAATGAGCATGCTTCACAGTATTAAAGAAATGAGGGAAATACCCCTTCTTCGCACTCGGTGGGAGCCCAAACGCCTTTGGCAATGCACTCAACTTCATGTGAAAATAATTCAAACTATCGCTAAATGTTTTTCGCCCACATTGTAGCGTCACAATGTTTCGCCCGTTGAGTATAAGTGCAGGTATAACATCTTTACGCATCTCGACAATCTCTCTCAAAATGAATTGCGCGTCGAAACCTCCGGCATTGTGCGCGATACATAAAATTTTTTGAAAATTTGTTTTTTCTCGTAAATACAGGTCTAGAAATTCTGTTACAGGTTTTTCTTTAAACACGTGCTCACGCGTGCCACAAGTGTCGCATCGCTGGGTCATGTTGTCGTTTTGTATGCAATCTGAGCATACCTGCTGCGCGATACAAAGTGTAGGTATGTGCTCGAGAGTCGTCAGATGATTCTTGTATGGATCCTCTTGTCGCGTCTCGAAATCATAAAATATATAGATATTTCTTATCTTTAGGCCACCTCGAGGAAGTTACAGGCTTTATGAAACACAGGCTATTGACCGAATGTCTCATTCAACAGAGCTTACAATAGAAAATACCGCACTCGTGTTTACCTCGATGAGTGTGAAAACGCTTGTTACATACAGTACACATTTTTATCAAATCGCAAATTTTCTTATTTCTCGTTTTGTACGACCCCTCTATTTTATAATTATTATAACAACACTCGCTTAAAAAATTTCGCATACAATCTTCACATTCCACTACCGCACCCTCTGTTTTACAAGCTGGTGTCACAAAACGACATGCACAAACCGACGCACAAGTGTGCTGGTCCACATAATGATAGCGCTTGTTACAATATTTACAAAAAAATTTACTTTGCGCTGCACCTACTAAATTTAATATAGTGTCGAAATGACGGTTCTCCTCATCATGAAATAAATTTATAACAGTAGGATTATCAACGCTTATCATTGGACGTCCATCGAAAAATGGCTGTTCTTCCGAACCAAACGTCCCCCTACCATATACAACGATTGCTATTCCACGTCTTGCGTAATACTCTTGAAATTTTTTAATCTTGCGAAAAGCGCATCCAGTTGATGGTACAACTACTTTAGCGTCGCGCAACAACTTTATGGCTTTCTCTTTTTGGAGCATTCGTCTTCCGTCGCGAATATTTGTCCATAATTTTTTTGTCTCTTTTGTCACGTTCGTTTTTGTCTCTGCATGCATCTCACTCACTAATAAAGCACGAGGCAAACACAGATTATTGGTATTTTTTATCGTAACTAACGATCGTTGTCCAACTACATCTACATTTAATTTTTTCCGTTTGCGGCCCTGACCCACTGGCATTTTAACGTAGTTGCTTCTAAAATAAAACTTTCATCCACGTGAAACTCCGCGTTACTTTGAACCACACTACTTACAAGCTCCCACAAGTCATCATGTGTAAAATTAGCGATCGGACGTAAAAACATTCCCGCACTACCCTGAGTAAAGTACTCGCTACTAATGGCTACACCCAACAAATCGTCAACATCCCTTAAAGATATCAAAAACGCGTGAATGTCGCGCATTGCTAACTCCAACCATAAAACCAAGTTGAAATTTTTCGGTGGATCTAGCACTCGTAGTGTAAATCTTCGAGCATTTACGTGAAATCGCTGAAGATAATGATTTCTCTCGTCGCTCAGCATAAATCTGATATCTGGTGGCTCTATCGCATTGTCGTTTGCCATATCTTCGACTACACGCTCACCACTAGTGTTGTCTCTGCCACCGCCTATTTGCATAGGACCAGCAGTGCTGTCGGTCCCCGATGTTATCGCACTGAGAGAAGACTCGCTCTCTACGTACGCTATAAAACAAGACGAATAAGAAAAAATTTTCATTTTTATTAGTTGGAAAATATAAAATCATGATGTCAAATTTTTTTTTCTTTAATTTTATTATTCTTCCGGATGTCCGTCAAATGCTTCGTGCACTCTGTTCAATAAATCTTCCAAATCATTCTCTGTGTAGAGCGGAGAGTTTTGATTTTGTATTTGCGTGTGAAACCATTTCAACTCTGGCGCGTGGCGACAATAACGGATTCTCTCCACATATACTTCGAGAGTCGTCGAGTTGTGGCGCGCGACGGTGTCCACACCGTTTTCTTCGCGACGAATTACTTTATAAAAAAACACACTCTATCACACGAGAAATAACTTTATAAATAAACTATGATTCTCTCTACTCACTCATTTATACGACGATCAAGGAGCCTATTTGCGTCGAACCGATGGTAGGTCATTCGTGTTCTATCGATGACTCGATGGTAGGATCGATCTCACTCTCTCTTGCGCCGGGTATAAAAATCATGCATCGCCATGGCCCTCGGCCGTCTTCTATTTGTCGAAGTCGAGAGTTCAGCCTCGTCCGTTTCTCCCAAGTAACCAGGGTCTTGGGAGGCATTGGCCTGTGCGACGCGACAGCCATTTGCACAGTCGGCTCTAAATAGTTCATTAACAAAGTTCTGGTCAACTGTCCCCCGGCTACATGACCTGCGATCCTCGAGTCGTCCCCATCATTCTCGGACTCGTACTCTGACGATGAGATATTGTCCTCTTAGGATGTCTCTTCAATTATATCGTCCTGTTCTTGCTACTGCTGTTGTTGCTGCTGCTGCTGCTGCTGCTCGTCTTCTGTGTGCTCAGCCGATTCTTCTTCTTCTTCTTCTTCTTCTTCTTCTTCGTCTTCTTCTTCTTCTTCTTCTTCTTCTTCTTCTTCTTCTTCTTCTTCTTCTTCTTCTTCTTCTTCTTCACTCTCTTCTATAGGTACTCTTTTGGCCTGCTCCATAGATATTTCTAGAAGTTGCGCTGAATCTTCGTCTGTGTGTTCAACGACTTGCTCTTCCGTTACACTTTCCTGCCTTTACACAGAATTTTCACCAACAGGTTCATAGCATGTTGAGCAACTATCGCTCGTACCGGGATCATTTCTCTCAGCGTCCTCGTTACTCCAGTGCCCACCCGCAACAGCATCGATTTCATACTCATCGGAGTCGTCATTCAACAAAGAGTCAAGAGCTGTAAAATAAAAATTTTATTTAAATTTCATTAAAACAAATAAAATACACATGTATCAACGAAAATATTTGAATAAAACAGGTAATTTAATAATAGATTTTAAAAGCAATAGTCTTTTTTAAAATACACCGTAATAGTGTAAATATCGAGATAAAAAATGTACAGCATTAAAAAACATAAAAAAGGCTTATTTATTTTTTGCATTTTTTAAATTATAATCTTTTTGAAAAACAAAATCATTCTTAAAATCACATTGCATAAATAGCGTACTATTGCGACCCCATAAATTACGGCAGAAAATATTTTATAAAATTATAAATGTAAATATGTTTTATTTACACTTAAAAAAAACCGCTGCCAATTCATTGGCACGTAGCTTCCTCAAACTTAATTTACTGATTCCTTTAATTTATTTTTAATTCCAATATTTAAAATTTAATACTTTATTTTGTACGGTGAGACTATGTTAAATGGTTTGTGACTTTCTATTTTGACTCTTTCTATTTTTTATCATTAAAAAGCAATTATTATTATACAATTTTATATTTTACAAAAAAGAATTCATTGCCTACAAAAAAAAAACAAAAAAATGATCATCACGACCAGATATTCGAGATTAAAAATTTTTTTTTAATGTTTTTTAATACTGATATCTCAGAGAATATTTGATCAATTTGAAATTTTAACCAATTTACAATTATTTATTACAATATATTGTTATTTAGTTAAATTTTTAAGAGATTACCTTTATTTCTTTTGATAAAAAAAGTTATTTAAAAAAAACTTGTGTTTTTATTTAAAAAAAGCAGAAAATTTTGTTATAGCTTTGATTCAAAAATTTTCAAAGTTAAAAAATTTATTTGTCTTTGAGAATTTTCCATTTATTTTCCATTTATTAATCAAATTTCAACGCTCATCGTTCATCATCGCCTTCGGCTTATTATCATCTATTTATTGTTTTGATATCATTTCCACACCACCTAGCGGTAGATATCATGGCGCGTTTTTTTTAAAGAAAATATAAAGCTTTTGTATTTTGAGATTAATATTAGTTTTTGTTACAAGAGCGTAAAGTTGAACTTTACGTCCGCTTTACGCTCGTTTTGCGAGCATTATTTTTCGTTATATTAGACCTAAACATAAAGTAAAATGCGAATATGTGTATGGGTTGCTGATGAAAAATTTAATTTTACGCTTATAGTACGTAAATAAATATTTTAATATTTTTAATTTACTCCAACTAAGTGTAAATTTCAACTTTATGCCCGTAAATCATAAATATATTCGCTTATTTTACGCATAGTATTACGAAAATTAATTTATGCGTTTATATTTTCTGAAAACAAGGTTTATATGTTAGAAAATATGATTTATTTGAAATGAATTATTTAAATAAAAATAATATATAAATAATATTAAATAAAAATAATATAAAATAATATTATATGAGATATATAAATTTTACAAATTAATTTAAACATTTAAAAAAATAATAAAACCTTGTATTTAGTGGTGTCCCCATTTGCATAATATAATATGTATATTTCGCCTTAACTTTACACTTAATTTATATTATTGAAATTATTTTTTAAAATAATATTATGCAAAAAGGCCTAATCCACTTTTGCTTTCATTTATTTTATTATTAGTGAAACAAATAATAAATAATTCAAGAATATATTATCATGTCTCTTCTAGGAAAATAACATAAAAATCTTTACTGTATTTTGGCCAACTTTGTTCTTTTACCTTTAAATCATTACTTTTATCCATTTATTAATTTTTCGTAACATATTTGTATAATGTCCTTCATCAATGCTATTACCATGATGGAATATTGCATTCGAAACTTTATATATTTTGTCATCAATATTTACATTCGTGGTAGAAATATTTGTTATTTTACAGTTATTCAGTTTGACTATATTGTTTGATTCATTCATTGTAAATAATAGTAATTGTAAAATTAAAATTTTTTTTCTTCAATTTTCACATTAATTTTTTGTTGCATTTTCACTTTACATTTATTGCATTCAGAATCTAATATTGTCCAATTATTTAAATTATAATTAATTATGTTTTGTAGGGATTGGGATTGATTTACTTTTGGTATCGCTAATGTGATAATTATGTTATCCGTAGTTTCTGTTTTTGCATATTTACAATTAGAGCAACTTATTTTTGTAATTATTTGGTGTTTTATAACAAAATTTAAAAGATGAGATTTGTTTGAAATGTCCATAATAAATTCAGGTATATCCTGTTGATAACCTTTTTTTAAAAAAAGCAGGTTTTTGTTTTTGTTAATAACAAATGAACCGCTACAAGCTAGGAATAAAATTTTTTTTTTAAATATAGGTATTTTAATTATCTTTTGAATGCTACCCATCCGATCCAGATACATAGAGCCGTTCTCGAGAAATTACGATTTGAAAAAAATGTTAAAAAAATTTTAACCTCAAATATCTCTGAAATTTTTAAACCAAATATTTTGCCCAAAGAACTCGACCGAGAACTATATAAAATCTACCTCTACAAGGAATTTTGAAACGATTAAGCCAATTTTACTTCCGTAAACGTCGAGCATAGAGAAAGTGTTTTTTTCATTTTTCAATTTTTTTCTCAAAAACTAACCAAAGAAATGGATTCAAATTTTTACAGATTATAGCTATTTATATTGTGCATTATCGTGATTTTTCTCAAAAAAATGGACCGTTTAGTTTGTGAGTTACAGGCTTTAAAAAAAACACATTTTTATCAATAACAAGAGAACCGTGATAGCTAGAGAATTTTTTTTTAATTATAGGTTTTTTACGCTCTTTCGAATGCTACCTATCCGATTCAAAAATTTAAATCCGATCATTAAAAAAATTCAAAAATAAATTTTGAGAAAATCGAAAATTCGAAATAAAACAAAAACGAATCAGCCCAATCGAAAACCGATTTTTGACCCGCCATCACACAAAAAAACAAAAAAAATGAGACCTGTCTGATTAAAATCGATCGAGTAGAAGCTGAGATCCAGCTACACACACACACACACACACACACACACACACACACACACACACACACACACCCACACACACACACACACACACACACACACACACACACACACACACACACACACAGACATTTTTCAAAAATCATGTATTTTGGTTCCTAACACCTCCAATAACACTTATAACATGTTTTTACAACAACTCAAAAAATTACTATCACAAAGCTTCCTCTAGGAGGAAGCAAAAATAAGCATAAACTACAATTTTCAACACAGTTGTTGATAATGGCTAATTGGAAATCTTACGACTGTTTTTAAGAAATATCTAATCAGTGTTCAAAACTTACCACAATATTCTTCATATTGAATCATTAAATTTTGGAGACCAGGTATGTGTGTCATCTGCACAGCTGTCAAGTATTCAGCCGTAGACCGCACCGCCAGTTCATTTTTACGAAAGAAAATTCTATGAAATCGCGCAATTTCACGAAAACTCGAGCATGACAGCAAATAGTTTAACTCACATTTTAATTGTACACACGCCATACGTCGAACTCTTCGTCGCCATTCGAAATCACACCTTCGATAAACTCTCGAATTCCTATAACTCAATGCAATCGCGATGCGGAAAATCACCATACGCAAACTATCCTCGCTTATGTTTCTCATCGTGGAACTCTAGCACTGTTCGAATTTAAGCAGACTGTGCTCATTTACCACCCCAACTAGTGCTTTATATACGAAATTTTTTTGAATACAACACTATGGTAAATACCCAATATAGTTTCGATACCGCAAGGAAAAGGTGTAGGTACATGACCTATTCAACACAAACCGTTTTTTCCCCATTTTATCACCTACAGCCTTGAGTAGCAAGAGCCAGGTGTACACTCTTTTTGAGCGGTAGCATACAGATTAACGGTTATCGGGGGTAGAGTGGATTACAAAAATCGGATACACTGCAATGGCCGTTGTCTATCACAGCTTTCCATTTACGCTCCTAAATACCCGCAATCTCCAAGTTTTAAGGTAACGTTTACCAATATTCTCGCCCTCACATGCCCTTTGCGCTCCACAAAAACGATAAGACAACGCCTCTTCAGAGCAATACGGAGCAAATCGTGCGGTTTTACGACACAACAGCATATTTTTCCCAAGCCGCTTGGCCACCGATAGACAGCTGCGGGTCTTTTCCAAGGGCCGTTGATAAAACTGCAATTTCCCTCATCTCCCCACCCCGAGGTATCCCGCCAAAGAAGAAGCAGAGGATCGTCTCATTTCTAATTTCGTTTTCGTGGGTAACAGTAGCATCTCCATAAAAATGGAACTTTTCGAACTCGGAAATCTTATAACAGATTCCATCGAAATTTTTAATTCGCTTGCGTACCAATACACAGACCAACCCGGCAATACGAAAGAGAAAGCGAGCCAGCTACAGCTACCCTCATTAGGCACCGATGAGGCACAAAATTTCGAGAGCTGAATAGATAAGTTTCTGTGTGAAGGTGTAAACAGTGAGCCAAGTGTTACGCAAAATTTCGAGAAAGGTATAGATCAGATTCTTGAAAGTGATAGTGATAACAGTATAAAAATTGTTGCGGAAAATTTCGAGATATGTGTAGATGAGAGGCTGAAAGGTGATAGTGGTCAACTTAATGACAATTGGTTAGACGAGATGGTTACCGAGACCTATGAAAAAGTCGAACCATCTACAGAAAAAACAGAAATCTCATTAAATGCGGTAGATGAAATTTTAAAAAATTTAGACCCTGCGGATATTGACAAACTCTACCATGAGAGTTTGACAGAAACCCAAAACAGTGAAGCAATGGAAAGTGATCGTGAATCGTTTAAAGTGCTGCAAGTGAATGAAATTCTCGAAAATTTGAATTCAACGAATACAGACGAGATCGGGAGTTTAAATGAAGAAAGAAAAGTAAAGAAATTAATTTAAAAGAAAACATAGACACCATCGGCCACCACCGCGTAAAACGTAGTCCTGCAAGCATGAATGATGATGATGATCATGACGAGTCCAGCGTAATCGAGCCTTCTGCTGATACAATCTACAAAGGAAAAAAACGCAAATACAGTCCTTTCACTGCAGAAAACTCTGAACTAACTATGCCTTATATAAAGACGTATAAGGCATATGAACCTACGATGCTTATAATAGATTTTGCGGAACAATCTGGAAATCGGTTCAATTGGATTATAAGTGGGCCGAAGAAATTTTAAAAATAAACGAAAAAATATTAACAACGCCTTTGTTCGAATTAAAAGAAAAGGAGTTTTACAGTGCAATACAAATAACTATTGGACCACGCGGAAGTCTATCCAAAAAACCACAATTAGATGGAAACGGAACCAAGGTGACAAGGAAGGACGTACTGAGGGTATCAAAGAAACTATTCGATTTGCAGGTGTACACTCAAGGATAGTAAGTATATGTTTCGTGTGTTATAAATTGGCTTTTTTTCTTAAATAATTTTGCTTTATATATTTGCTTCTTATAATTTCTTAAATGTAGACTTTTTCTAATCGAAAAATAACATTTCTTTTATATTATTAAAATTTTAAATTCTTAAATTAAATTTTTTACTGCTTAATATTTTTCATAATCAAAAAAACTTTAAATAATTTTAAAATATAAAATCTTAACGCTATTAATATTGTAAATACAAATAAGTTTCCGCCGTTTTTTTATAAAAATTATCAATTTATTGTAAAAAAAATATACGTTACATTTTATTCAAAATATTGTCCGCCATTGGCTACTACTTTTTGCCATCTTTCTGGCAGCATTCGGATGCCACGTCGAAAAAACTCTTCATCTTTTGAGGCTACCCATGAATCGACCCAATTTTTGGCTTCTTCGTAAGAAGTGAAGTGCTGCTTGACCAGGGCGTGAGCCATCGACCGGAACAAATGGTAGTCCGAAGGAGCAATGTCTGGTGAATACGGCGGGTGGGATAAGACATCTGATTGTAAAGCTTCCAAAGTATCCTTGACGACTTTTGCAACATGTGGCCGGCGTTGTCGTGCTGAAAAATCACTTTGTCATGTCTTTTGGCATATTGGGGGCGTTTAAGCTTCAATTCTCTGCTTAATTGTAACAGTTGCTATTAATAACGTTCTCCAGTGATAGTTTCATTAGGCTGGAGTAGCTCGTAATAGATTACTCCGAGCTGATCCCAGCAAATGCACAACATTAACTTTTTGCCATAAATATTCGGTTTGGCCGTTGAAGTTGGTACATGGCCGGGCTTACCCCATGATTTCCTACGCTTTTGGTTGTCGTAGTAGATCCACTTTTCATCCCCTATTCGATGCAAAAAACCCTTTCGACTTTGTCTTTGGAGAAGTTGTTCGCAGGTGAAAAGACGGCGCTCGACGTCTTTGGGTTTCAGTTCATGCGGAACCCAATTTCCTTGCTTTTGTACCATACGAATGGTCTTGAGATGGTGTGAAATCGCTTGTTGAGTCACTCCCAAGCTTTCTGCGAGCTGCTCTTCAGTTTGACATGAGTCTTGGTTCAATAATGCCTCTAACTCAGCGTCTTCAAACTTGACTGGCCTTCCTTCGCGTTCTTTATCTTCCACGTCAAACTCGCCGTTTTTAAACTTTCGAAACCACTCACGACAACTTCTCTCACTTAAAGCAGTATCACCGTAAACTTCTACAAGCGACTGATGCGCCTCAGCAGCAGATTTCTTTAAATGAAATAAATAAGTCAAACCTTCCCGCAAATGACGCTTATTCGGTACAAAACTCAACATTTTCGAACAAAAAAAAATGTGTACTGCCAATATAAAGTCAATAGCATTTTAAAGTTATGTTGTTGCCAGGTGTCCAAACTTTCTATGTGACAGTTTACATCTGAAGATTTCAAAGTAATCTTATCGGTGGAGCCATCTCTTGAAAACGGCGGAAACTTATTTGTATACCCAATAATTTGTTTACAGCATGTTCCATTTTGCATCTGGTATGTTCCGCAATGCACTACACAAGAACGTTCTCCAGGGTGCATGGAGAACAAAAGGGGCACAAAACGCGGACGGAGACAAATCTCTAGCACACGACATGATTGTCAAACTTGTACCGTTCGGCAATCCAACCTTCCACTGTATCGTTGATATGAAAACGACAATGGACCTGACTGACCAACTAGGCGGACGCGCCTCAATGACTCGTACACACAGTATACCACCACTACCACCAAAACAATAAAAAGAATCTGATTGTATCAACTCATTACACATTCCATGTAAATAAAATTTGTATATATTAATCCTGTAAATAAACATGTATAATACTTAAATAAATAAAATAAATAAAAACAAACAACCTATACACATCACCCATATTCCTAAAATACCACACATTTCCTTATCTCCCGCAAAACAATCCCCATAGACAAGCAGCGGCGGACGGGGAACGGGAATGGTCGGCACGTGTTCCTCTTATGCTATACCAGTGTATAATTCCGGGGGAAGGGGGTCGCCGGGTCTTGGGGGAGGGGACAACTCTACATCACTGACCTCTTGAACGTAGACGAGTGACGGGGGTGCGCTATACTGGCCCACCTTACGCTATCCCCATATAGAGAGACACCACCGCGGGAAGAGGGGGGCCGGTGTCTCTCCATATGGGGCTTCTTACTACTATCGTTAATGTTTAACTAAAAGTTATAGCCAGAAATCCCAATAACAACGTCACGTTTTTAGCTTGATATCTGGTTATATTATGCTTAAGCCTTGGTAAATATATTAACCAGAAATTATCTAGTTTTCAGTTTACTTTATTGTTAATAGCACTATAATTACGTAGAAGTTGACGTCTATGTGTCAGAGGATATCTATAATAGATGGTCCAGGTGTTCGGGGTAGCCGATGATGGAGTCTAGATAGTGCACTCCATAGTTTTTCGCATTTTGTAGTCAGGGCGCATCTAATAAATGGTCCAGGTGTTCGGGGTAGCCGATGACAATATCATGGTGGTGCGCCCCATGGTTTTTTGCATTTAGATGCCAGGGCGCATCTGATAGATGCCCCAGGTGTTTGGTAGCCGATGATTGAGTTTAGGTTCGAAAAAAAAAATTCCACAAAAAAGTGATTAAAGTTGAAGAAAAGAGCTTTAATTTGATAGGGCAATCGTTAAAATCAGTCAATTCTGTGCAAAGCTAGGTGAATTTGAAAATAGCGAAAAATCATCAAAAATGACCAAAAATAAGCAATTTTACCCAAATCCACGTTTTCTTCCAATTTTGGTAATTTTTGGTGATTTTTCGCTATCTTCAAATTCACGTAGCTTTGCACAGAATCGACTGATTTTAACGATTACCCTCTCAAATTAAAGCACTTTTCTTCAACTTTAATTGCTTTTTTTTGTAGATTTTTTTTTCGAACCAAGACTCCATCATCGGCTACCCAAACCAAACACCTGGACCATTTATTAGACGCGCCCTGACATCTAAATGCAAAAAACCACGGGGCGCACCACCTTGACATTGTCATCGGCTACCCGTGGACCATCTATCAGATGCGCTCTGACATCTAAATTCAAAAAATTAAGATGCGCACCCACCTAGACTCCATCATCGGCCACCCCGAACACCTACTGGATCATGTTGTATGTATTTCCACGCCTAGATTATTAAAAAAATTAGGATGCGCACCCACCTAGACTCCATCATCGGCCAGCCCGAACACCTGGATCATGCTGTATGCATTTTCACGCCTAGATTAATTTCGAAAGAAAAAAATCAATATTTTTAAAGTTTAATCAATTGTTAGCTATAAAAATTGGTTAATTTATAGCTAACGAATATCGCTTGTCTAAATTAATGATATTTTAGCCAGTTTACAGTTAACAGAGTAGCTTATTCATAGCTAAGAAATATAGCTACTTTATAGTTGCTTAGGCAGAAATTATGGTTAAATTTCTACCAGGGCCTCGGTTCAATTACATATAGACCCTGGATCTGTAGATCACCCAATAAAAATATTTTTAAGTGGATTTCTTAACACGATACAAATATTTCAAAATGTTTTTTTTTTAAATTCACTTATATTTATTCGCTCCTTTTATTTAAATTATTTATGCTTTTAGCTTTACAACACTGGGAAGCAATATATTTTTCTTACTACAAAAACAAGTTATTTTGCAAATGCCAGGTGTTTATTTTTCTGTGCTAATTTCTATTGTTTATTTCGAAAAATAGTTTTTTCACACAGACACATATACTTAACTCGTGTTCCAAGGTTCACTTAGAGACGAACACTTCGATCACTACGTTATCTGTTATTAGGGAGTTTCCAATAATCCCTCTAGAAAAACACAGGCTGAGCTTGTGCCATGAGTCTTCAAAAAACTAATATAATTTTTAACTATATAAATGATCTTCTAATAAAATCACAATTTTCTTATCCTATTTTGAAGTACCAATTTTTCATATTCTAATCAAACAAATTCTTCCATATTCATAATACTTTTTACGCACTTTCTGTGTAATACTGACTAAACCATCATAGATGTATAGCTTACTCCAACTGCTTTTGTCACATTTTGAGAAGCTATTGTATGTTTACACATTGGAAAATAGGCAAAAGTATTGGGACCTTGAATAAGTTCTCGCTGCTTTTTTCTGAAAATTGATGCTTTATTTAAAGTATGTAGTAAAAAGCATGTTACTCAAAATATTGCCCATCACTAGTCACTACTTTCGCCCATCTTTCTGGCAATTTACGGATTCCATCTCGGAAGAAGAGCTCGTCTTTTGAAGCTATCCAAGAATAGACCCATTTTTTGGCATCTTCATAAGAATGGAAGTGCTGCTTAGCCAAGCCGTCAGCCATCGACCGGAACAAGTGGTAGTCGGAAGGAGCAATGTCTGGGCTATACAGCGGGTGTGGTAGGACATCCCATTGAAGCGCCTCCAAAGTTTTTTTGACGACTTTTGCAACATGAGAAATGATGTTTAACGAGCCTCGTGCTCGCGCTACTTGACAACGACCCGTGATAGCAAATTCACACGAGGCCGGAGCCGAGCGCGCCCACGTGTACTCGATTATTAGCAGCTACCATGAATAGTGGGGCGACATCTGCGACAGCGCGAGGAGTCGACATCTTGGCGATGATAGTGCTTTTAAAAGAAATAGCTCAAAATTTTAAAATCGTTTATGCTTTGTCAATTAACTAATATTTTTTATTCAACAAAATTTTTTCTGATTCTTTATTAAAAAGAATTGGAACGATAGTGGCAAACCCTCTTTCGTAAAGAATTGTATATTTTTTAAATACCAATAGAAATCAGTAATTTGTATTTTTGACAACCTGATGCATTTGAGATTTTAACGTTATTCATATATCTAATGTCGCATGGATCTTGTTTAATATTATATCAAGTAATAACATTTATATTTACTTTCCTAAATTTTCAATGGAAGCCGCTTACACTGATAATACACTCTATTTATAATCTTCATATCTATTCGAAATTGAATTTCATAAGTAATCTATTATTATGTGTGCCAAAGCGAAAAGTAAATTGCTATAAAAAAGTTGAAATCAAAGTAGTTGAAAGACAATTATCAATTGTATATTCCGATGCACAGACAAATACTTCTTACTCAATAATTTTCAAATAAAATATGGTGTTCTTATTAAGCCTTCGCTTCATGAAATTTCATAAACTATTCACTGTAAGTTTAAAATTAAATAATTTAATTATGAATGTTAATGATTTATAAGATTGCAGATTACATAGTTTATGAAATTTCATGAAGCGAAGGCTTAATAAGAACACCATATTTTATTTGAAAATTATTGAGTAAGAAGTATTTGTCTGTGCATCGGAATATACAATTGATAATTGTCTTTCAACTATTTTGATTTCAACTTTTTTATAGCAATTTACTTTTCACTTTGGCACACATAATAATAGATTACTTATGAAATTCAATTTCGAATAGATATGAAGATTATAAATAGAGTGTATTATTAGTGTAAGCAGCTCCCATTGAAAATTTAGGAAAGTAAATATAAATGTTATTACTTAAGCCTTCTTCAAATATTGTCGAAAATAGATGTTTAATGTATTTTTCATGCTTTGAGGAAATTCAACGACAAGATCCATGCGACATTAGATATATGAATAACGTTAAAATCTCAAATGCATCAGGTTGTCAAAAATACAAATTACTGGTTTCTATTGGTATTTAAAAAATATACAATTCTTTACAAAAGAGGGTTTGCCAATATCGTTCCAGTTCTTTTTAATAAAGAATCAGAAAAAATTTTGTTGAATAAAAAATATTAGTTAATTGACAAAGCATAAACGATTTTAAAATTTTGAGCTATTTCTTTTAAAAGCACTATCATCGCCAAGATGTCGACTCCTCGCGCTGTCGCAGACGTCGTCCCAACTATTCATGGTAGCTACTAATAATCGAGTACACGTGGGCGCGCTCGGCTCCGGCCTCGTGTGAATTTGCTATCACGGGTCGTTGTCGAGTAACGCGAGCACGAGGCTCGTTAAACATCATTTCTCCTTTCTGTATATTAGGAACAATATCATTTATGATAATCTTATTCCTATATACTAGGCCAGTCAATAGAGAAAAAAATCAGCGTTTTCCTGCCACAAATCTTATCAGCAAGCGGTAAGCGCTATCCTACGCAGAATAATCCACAGTATAACTGGCATATAAATACAATAACCAAATCTGTTCCTTATATTTCTTATTAACAATTTAATGCAAAAAAAGCGCTGTTTTTTTGTTTTTTTCTTATAAAACCGAAACTAATGGAGCGATCTTGATGGTCCAATGAGATAAATTATAGTAAATGAAATTATGAACAAAATTAGATATTGATTGAATCGATCGGATGATTAGTTAAGGAGAAAAACGTGAAAACCCGAAAAAATGGGTGTTTTTTCAAAAATTCACATCTCCGCCATTTTTAAAGATGTAGCGCATATCTCTGGCGAATCGATAGTAATTCACATGTACTTTATGTGTGCGAAAACCAGGGGCTGTGCGATTATTTGTTTTTGCGTAATCGCGATTTCAATTTTTTAGTACGCTATTTTTGAGCGAGACTGTATGCTCTACGGGTGATCCGATTTCAATGATCAAAAAAGATTCTGAAAGTTCAAATGTTGTACTACAAAACGTCTATGTTGGATTTTTGATTAAGTACTGTTTTATACCTGAAAACAGTTGTCAAAGTTGACCAAAAACGTCCGAGCGCACGAAAGTGGTGGAGTGGCGGGGGTCGCGCGGCGGCTGAGGGGAACCGATATATATAGGAATAGAAATCGCTGCGCGTAACGTATAGATCTTTGCTTTTGATTTCCTCAGCAACTAGAGGAGCTATTTTAATCATTTTTTTTATTTCGGGGTACAAGACTGATGTTCTGAGCGTAAACGTCCTTGATTATACACGCCCGAGTATATACGTATATACCTGCTTCAAATCTCAAGTAAAATTAGCGTTTCTGTTTATTTTTCATCAAATAAAAGTACAGAATCGGTTTAGTTGGGTTGAGTTACCCCGAAATAAAAAAAATGATTAAAATAGCTCCTCTAGTTGCTGAGGAAATCAGAAGCAAAGATCTATACGTTGCGCGCAGGGCGTTCTATTACTATATATATAAGTTCCCCTCAGCCGCCGCGCGCCCTCCACCCCTCCGCCGCTTTCGAGCGCTCGAGCGTTTTTGGTCAACTCTGACAACTGTTTTCAGGTATACAACAGTACTTTATCAAAAATCCAAGATAGACGTTTTGTAGTACAACATTTGAACTTTCAGAATCTTTTTTGATAATTGAAATCGGATCACCCGTAGAGCATACAGCCTCGCTCAAAAATAGCGTACTAAAAAATTGAAATCGCGATTACGCAAAAACTAATAATCGCACAGCCCCTGGTTTTTGACCACATAAAGTACATGTGAATTACTATCGATTCGCCAAAGATATGTGCTACATCTTTAAAAATGGCGGAGATATGAATTTTTGAAAAAACATTCATTTTTTCGGTTTTTCACGTTTTTGTCCGTAACTAATCATCCGATCGATTCGATCAACATCTAATTTTGTTCATAATTTCATTTACTATAATTTATCTCATTGGACCATCAAGATCGGTCCACTAGTTTCGGTTTTATAAGCAAAAAACAAAAAAAAGCGTTTTTTTTTGCATTAAATTGTTAATAACAAATATAAGGAACAGATTTGGTTATTGTATTTATACTGTGGATTATTCTGCATAGGATAACGCTTACCGCTTGCTGATAAGATTTGTGTCACGCTAAAAATCTCTATTGATTGGCCTATACAGGTATGTTACATGTCTTTATTTTTTAATTTTTAATTTACTTATTCGCACACCGAGTGATGAGAAGTACATCACTTCGTGCACTGGCGCCAAAATTGTACAACTCGGGCACTTCGTACACTTATAAGAGACATGAGAAGTAGAATTTCTCACACTGAGTTCATATTCATTCATTCATATTTAAAAAAAATAATTTTTTTAATATTTCAAATTTGAACGTAAGAGCTTACATAAGTTCTTACATAAGTTCTGACGTAAGTTCTTACGTAAGAATAACTCCGAATTTCTATCGTAAGAACTTACGTAAGAACGTACGTAAGAACTTACGTAGGATCTTATGCAAGATCACACATAAGAACTTACGTAAGTTCTTACTTAAGAACTTATGAAATATTTTTATCTGGGTAATGAATTACACCATGCTGATCCCAACAAATGCAGAGGAGAAACTTCGAACCATGGATATTTCACTTTGCGGACGATTTTGATGCATGGCCGGGCTTCCCCACGATTTTTTACGCTTAGGATTATCGTATTGTATCCACTTTTTATCGCCAGTCACGATACGATGCAAAAAACCTTTCCTTTTCTGCCGTTGAAGAAGCACTTCACACGTGAGAAAACGCCGTTCGACGGATCTCGGCTTCAACTCATACGGCACCCGTCGTTGCTTCTGGATCATTCCTAACGTTTTCAAACGTTTCGAAACTGCTGTCTCATCTACTCGTAATGATTTTGAAAGTTGAGTTAGCGTCTGACATGAGTCTTCATTTAGTAATTCCTCCAATTCTTCGTCTTCAAACATTTTTGGTGCACCACCCTGGCGAAAAAAATCACGTGATATCATATGATTTATCACTTGATATCTCACGTGATTTCTCACTTGATTTTTCACGTAATTTCTTACGTGACGATTTGTTGTGATTTCTCACGTGATTAATCACGTGACAATACACACATAAAAAAATATTATATAACGCCAATTTATTAATGAAACTTGTTTCCTTAACGAATATCAATTACATTGTAGCAGAAAAAAAGATAAAAAAAATTTCCCACCTAATCGAGAATCGAACTCGCGAACTTTGGATTACTGCGCACACACGTTATCTATTACGCGGTCACTCGCTTGAAAGACTTAGGTAATTTTCACCTACATAAGCTGCATCCTCCATATTTATTGCTATTTAAGATTGATTATGTATCTAAAATATCAAAGATATTTAATAATTATGCATTTATACACTATTTTAATAAAATAAGTAGCTTACGTTAAGAAATTAATTAATTAAAATCGAATAACTTAAAAATGCAGTGTCGGTAAAGTAGAAATCAGATCAGTACAAAATTCATTTTATTATTACATAAACAAAATACTGAATTATTCTTGTAAAATGTTATGTATATAAAATTGTAAATAATGATCATAACATTTTTAAAAATTTTCATTAGTTTCGAAAAAGTTATTCTAATTTTATTAATTAATGTTTTAATGTAAGTTCTTCTTTTTCTTTAAATAGTGTAAAAATAAATAATTATTAGAAATCTTTGATATTTTTGATAAAAATCGTTCATCATGTTTATTTAATTGCTGTTCAATTTTTATTATTCAATTTGCTATTTAGTTTTGATTATTTTGAAAATAATTCCGTTCTTTATCACAATTTCCACAATATAGTCATAGATATAAGGGATCAACATGGCCAACCTACACCATTCGAGTATGGTACGTTGGCGGTTACGCTAAATTTCAAACGCAACCGCTAATAAATTATAGCCAATATGAGTTACTACATTCAATGCTACGACGACGACGACGAGCAAGTCGGGGGTCGGGTTAGGAGAGTTTTCGCTGGTTCTACTTATCAAAGAGGGCGAGGAGTGAGAGCATGGTTAGGCGGTCTGTTTCGAAAAATGCTGCCTTACATCTCCAGAGGAGCGAAAGCTGTAGAAAAAGAAACCATACGAGCGGGGTTAAATATTTTCGATGACGTGGCGAATAACGGTGTCAATTTCGAAGAAGCAGTGTAGGTCAGAGCCAAAGAATCCACAAAAAACTTGAAGAGAAAAGCAGCCGAAAAAATATCTGAGATGATAAAAGGCTCCGGTTATAAGATGCCTGCTCACAGACGAAAACGTCAGTTGAGGAAGACAAGCGGTTCAGTTCGCATCACCGAGAAAAAAAAGAAGAAAAAGAAGAAGGGGCGAACAACTGCAAGAAAAGGCGGGAGAGTCAACAAGAAGAGGAAGAAGCCCACGTTTAGATATATTAACGACATCTTCGGCCCGAAATAGAAAGAAAAAATGGCGTTCTTACATTCGCACTCAACAGAATGTATGTCCAGTGAATTAGACATTTTTTCTCTACCAGCGACTCAAACTTCCATAGAGTGCCAAGTGGTAGTGAACATTACATAGACCTTGCGCACACGATGCTTTACATTCAAGCAAAGATTGAACCAAAAGAAGGCGAAGCGGAAAACGTCAAAGTTGCGCCAGTTAAGAATTTTCTTCATTCGCTATTTAATCAAGTCGATGTTTTTTTTAATCAAAAACTCGTTTCGCCTCCCAACAACGCCTACCCTTATAGAGCTCATATTGAATCGTCATTGAGTTATTCTCCGGCGGCTAAAGAATCGCATTTAACTACAGCACTTTGGTAGGATGATACGTTTGACAACTTTGAAGCTGCTCCGAATATTCCTATAGAAAATGCTACCGCGAACAAAGGAGCCCTATATCGTCAATATTACATACTCGGAGGGAAAACCGTCGATATGATTGGTCATTTGCACTGCGACGTATTTAATCAAGATAAAATGCTTATCAACGGAGTTGAGATGAGAGTACGCCTCGTACTAAGCAAAGATGCATTTTTCTTGATGGATCTGTCGGATGATGGTAAATTCCGTTTCAAAATCAAAGAAGCCAGTCTCATCATACGCAGAGTAAAGATAAGTCATGGTGTTTTACTTGGGCACGCCAATGCCTTAGCTAAAGCTACAGCCAAGTATCCGATTACACGTGTCGAAGTCAAGTCTTTAACGCTTCACACTGGAGTTATAGGTTTCATCGACAACAAAGCGTTTAATTGAAATCGTAAATTCAACCCGTTCAATTTTCAACACTATTCGATAAATTATCTTTCTTTGTACGTCGACGGAGTGCATATTCCAAGCAGACCGTTACAACCTCACTTTACCGGCAACAGCGGTCTCTACATAGATGCTTACCATACGCTGTTCTCGGGTACAGGTATACATTTTCTCAACGAAGGCAACGGCATCAATCGTCACAATTACTCGCGAGGAAATTTTCTGACGGCTTTTGACTTAACACCAGATTTATCGGCTCATTGTGCTACACGCTGGAACCTCGTGCGGTCAGGTAGCGTGTGCGTGGAAGCGCGATTCGAGGGCGCTCTCACTAGTACCATAAATTGCATCATTTACGCAGAATACGATAACGTACTGGAAATCGATTCGAGCAGGCAAATCCTATCGGATTTTGGCGCGTAAATATAAGAAAAAGAAGAAGAAAAAGGAGAAACAAGAGTAGTGGGGATAAGTGTATATCAAAAATGAAACGCCTACGCATGAGGATCAGTTGTCATTTGGTCTTTTACATAGCGATACACTCTCGCGCTCACTCTTTAAATCATGGATTTCGTTGTCGACATACAAGGTTTTCGCGACGTTAACAGAAATTTTTTGCCAAAGGAAGTGGCTGTGGTCGTATTGCAAGAGCTCATAGTCGGTCATTGGATAGCAGGCCCACCCTGTAATTTTTTGCATTTGCCACCAGACATAAAGACGACAAACAGCTATTGCACAGTTCACTTACACGGAATAGTGTGGTTCGAAGGTGACGTATCATTACGACGATTGCGCCATCATCTCTACAAACTTGTCAAGAAGGCGAGAAATATCTAGGTGCGAGGGGATCAAAAACGAAGGTACTCAAGAATGTGCTTGGAAGGTGCGTTATAAACCTCGAAGAGTGGAGGTCGCCATCGTTTAGTAAATTAGAAGGACTATTTCCAAATTCATTAGTGTGTGCAGGTCATAGCGAAAAAAATATAAAAAATAAGAAAGACTTTTGTGCACTTTTCAAAGCAAACCGACTTAGAAAATGGATGTACAGTATACTTCCAGAAGAGTGGCGCGAAGTAAATGAAACCATACAAAGCGAAAGATTTTACGCTGCTCTTTGCAAGTATCGTAACGAACGCAGAAAGTCTTTTCGCTTTGGTGAACCAGTAGATGTAACCGGCGGACACGACGAAGACAGCCGCACACACGCGGTAAAAGCAAACGACGACAACGACGACTTCAACATCGTATTCACTGAGAACGTTTCCAGCGAAAAGTCTGTAAATACAAATATATTCACGGAGAATCAATTACAAGATGGATACCAGGGCAATAATGCATGCGATACGTGCGCTAAGAGCGAATACAATAGGTGTGTATGCTGCTGATCACATTCCAAAAATTTTAAGTCCACCTGTGGCTATTGTGACCAATCTAGATACAGCAAAAAAACTAGGATCGCATTGGGTTGCCATTGACATAGACAAAAATGGGTACGGAGTATATTTCGACAGTTACGGGATCGCCCCCACCTCAGCACTCCATCTTGATCACCTACGAAGAAATTGCGTGCGTTTCCAGTGGAACAAGAAACTATTACAAAGTTTTGATTGAAAAGTGTGCGGTGAATATTGCATTATGTTTTTGCATCATATCTGTAGTGGTAGTTCTTTACGCGCGTTTTGTCGCATCTTTTCATACAATACATACAAAAACGATAACATAGCTACTAAATTTTATAAAGTTATTTCACAAAAGCGAGCCAGAAAGGCGAATCCTTACAGAAATCGTTTTCTTCCAAGAGACACTTCATTGGGAACTGGGCAGAGTAATCAAACATGTAACGCAAAATTATATATTTTTTTTTGTAATCATAGATGTAAGAGTAAAATATGTATACTTTAGTAAGTTATTCGTAAAATAAAAATTGTATTTAACACTAAACTTACATTTAGTGTTAGACTCTTTTTTGCATCCTTACCTACCTGATTCCCCTGCATGCTTTCAAGAAATTATCACGTTAATATTATAACAGTATCTCTATTTTGCTTATTTTCATATCATACGTTCACACCGGCTGCGATTGTAACTGAAATTTTTATCGCGTAATACAAAGACAAAAGTAACGTTAGGTTACATATAAGAATTTATTTCGTCGTCATCTTTATCTCGTATTCGTTACTGTTTAAACTCACGTCATTTCAACGTACTTTTTTTATCGTGAATACGAAACAGTAAGTGAGGTTATGTTACATTCAAGGATTTCTTTCATCATAATCTTTCTCTGAAACCATTATTTTTATCTCGTATTCGCGTTACTCTCTAAGCTCACGTCATTCCAAGGTACTTTTTTATCGCGAATACGAAACGGAAAGTGAGGTTATGTTACATTCATCGATTTCTTTCTCGGAAACCGTTATTTTTTATCTCGTATTCGTTACTCTCTAAGCGCACGTCATTCCAACGTACTTTTTATCGCGGATATGAAACGGAAAGTGAGGTTATGTTACATTCATCAATTTCTTTCTCGGAAACCGTTATTTTTATCGCGTATTCGTTACTCTCTAAGCTCACGTCATTCCAGCGTACTTTTTATCGCGAATACGAAACGGGTAGTAAGGTTATGTTACATTTATCGCTTTCATCTTGTTGAATTCTTTGTATTACAACGTCATCACTCCATTCACTGATTGGATGAGGGAAATGGGACGTAACGGGCTCATCGCCCAATGGGAAAACAGAGCATGGTGGGAACATACGTGTAAAAGCATGATTGCATTCAGTCACGAGTATCCATTCCATTTGAGAGTACGCTCCCGCGTGGATATTCCAGTGTCCGTTCAATCTCTAAGTATACTCTTGCTTTAAAATGGATAAAAACGAAGCATCAGCAGTGCATCCTGCACCATCAGCAGCATCAGTAACAGCTTCAGTAGCAGCTTCAGTAGCAGTAACTCCACCACCACTATCTCCGCCATCAGCTGCACCACCACTACCTCCACCAGCAGCAGCAGCAGTAGCAGTAACATCGCGAGTTAATAAAAACATGGATCTGCCAAATCTCTTCCTGTCTGCAACCTACGCTATCAATAAGTCAAATTCCAAAAGAGTCGTTGTTGGATTGGAACACCACGCAGGATTTTATAGAGCTGTGGTGAAACTCTGTAGTACAGGGTCTCCTGCAAAGTACGTAACTCTCGAAAAATACAGTTGGGAACTGATCGTCGACCAACTGGACGCGATGATGGGGTATGTGTTAGATTCATTCACCTTGTACAAAGACTTCGGTAAGCCTTCAAAAATATTTCTTCCAAACCACGACATCAATTTTACAATGGCGTACGGAGGGAGGTCCATCCTTATCGACGAGAGACCTAGTGTACCGACACCGAAGCTTGTCAGAGGAGACTTCCCCAAAGGGCAACCAATAGACGAGGAGGCGCAGTTTCAAGACAGTTGTTCAGAGTTCGAGACACCACACAAGAAAAGAAAATACGAAAGTCCACCCGGGATCGTCATGCAGCAGGCAACTTTGAACGGCCTACGAGAAGTGCGCGAATGTGTCGATGAGTGGCTAAAACGTCTAGAAGAAAGTGCCGGATTTATAAATCGCGGTATCGATAACGTAATTGAGTTTTTAAAAGTTGAGTTAAAGAGAGAAAGTACTGAAAAAGCGAAAAATATTTTAAAAGACACTGCTACCTTCAAACAATATTGTTCATTGCGTAAAAATGAAATTAATAATAGAGCAAGCTGCACATGGAATTCGGTAATATGAATAAAGATTTGTACGACATTTTTCTTATGGAATTTTATGCATTTGGCTTATCCAAATTGGCTCATGATATGTACGATTGTATGTTTGCAAATTAATCGAAGGCTTAAACAATATATATTCAATCTTTAATTAGAAACCAACAATCTTTTTATTTTTTACCTTCTATCCTATCCACCAACCTTTCTTATAAAATTCATATATCATAGATATACTCTGCATACCCCATTTTGGCGCCACCAGTTCCTACGCATGGTCTCTACACCATATGATGCAAAATAAACTATATTCATTTATAATGTGATGAGCGAAACGAGAGGTACCATTTTCATATTGAACGCCAAACAAGCAAGAAGTATGGAGCCACCGCAAAGCAAGAACGCTACAAAAAACTACACCGGCGATAAAGAGTAGTAGCCGCTTATACATCCATCATCATCATCATCATCATCATCATCATCATCATCATTATCATCATCATCATCACCATCATCATCATCATCTTCAAAATCGTCATCGCACAATAGCTTCTCCACGAACACCTTCTCGTTTCCAGAGAAACAAGCGTACAAACGATTTTAATAATCGTTTACTGTTAATGTTTTATCAAAACGGTCCTTTTCAGGACCACAATATAATATCACGTAAAAACATACTATATATCTTCTTGTATATATGTATAAATTTCATTTATCTTAATTGATGTTTTTATTGTTTATTATGTTTAAGCAATAAGAATATTGATTAATTAAAATTATAAATCAGTATACTTTCTACTATGGCGTAGGCTCGTGACGTCATCGATCCCGATACGGGACAATTTCTTATCTATTGTTTAGTAACATAAATTTAAATATCTTAATTGACGTTTTATTAATTGTTTTGTAAAAACATTTTTATGTTTGTTCATGTAATTAAGATATCTTAATTGCTTGTTTATATAAACAATCAATAATAATATCAACCCTGGCGAAAAAAATCAAGTGATTGATCAAATAATTTATCACTTGATATCTCACGTGATTTCTCACTTGATTTTTCACGTAATTTCTTACGTGGCGATTTGGCGTGATTTCTCACGTAATTAATCACGTGACAATACGCACATAAAACAATATTATATAACACTAATTTGTTAATGAAACTTGTTTCCTCAACGAATATCAATTACATTATAGCAGAAAAAAAGATAAAAAAAATTTCCTACTAACCGTGAATCGAACTCGCGAACTTTGGGTTACTACGCACGTACGCTATCCATTACGTTGTCACTTGCTTGAAAGGCTTAGGTGATTTTCACCTACATAAGCTGCATCCTCCATATTTATTGCTATTTAAGATTGATTATGTATCTAAAATATCAAATATATTTAATAATTATGTCTTTATACACTATTTTAATAAAATAAGTAACTTAGATAAAAAATTAATTAATTAAAATCGAATAACTTAAAAATGCAGTGTCGGTAAAGTAGAAATCAGATCAGTACAAAATTCATTTTTTTATTACATAAACAAAATACGGAATTATTCTTGTAAAATGTTATGTATATAAAATTGTAAATAATGATCATAACATTTTTAAAAATTTTCATTAGTTTCGAAAAAGTTATTCTAATTTTATTAATTAATGTTTTAATGTAAGTTATTCATTTTCTTTAAATAGTGTAAAAATAAATAATTATTAGAAATATTTGATATTTTTGATAAAAATCGTTTATCATGTTTATTTAATTGTTGTTCAATTTTTATTATTCAATTTGCTATTTAGTTTTGATTATTTTGAAAATAAATAATTTATATTGAGATATTAAACAATTAAATTTGAATAACATTTAATGTTTAATAATTATTAGAAATCTTTGATATTTTTGATAAAAATCATTCATCATGTTTATTTAATTGCTGTTCAATTTTTATTATTCAATTTGCTATTTAGTCTTGATTATTTTCAAAATAATCAAAACTAAATAGCAAATTGAATAATAAAAATTGAACAGCAATTAAATAAACATGATGAACGATTTTTATCAAAAATACCAAAGATTTCTAATAATTATTTATTTTTACACTATTTAAAGAAAATGAATAACTTACATTAAAACATTAATTAATAAAATTAGAATAACCTTTTTGAAAGTAATGAAAATTTTTAAAAATGTTATGATCATTATTTACAATTTTATATACATAAAATTTTACAAGAATAATTCAGTATTTTGTTTATGTAATAAAAAAATGAATTTTGTACTGATCTGATTTCTACTTTATCGACACTGCATTTTTAAGTTATTCGATTTTAATTAATCAATTTTTTAACGTAAGTTACTTATTTTATTAAAATAGTGTATAAATACATAATTATTAAATATCTTTGATATTTTAGATACATAATCAATCTTAAATAGCTATAAATATGTAGGATGCAGCTTATGTAGGTGAAAATCACCTAAGTCTTTCAAGCGAGTGACAGCGTAATGGATAACGTGCGAGCGCAGTAACCCAAAGTTTGCGAGTTCGATTCTCGGTTAGGTCGGAAATTTTTTTTATATTTTTTTTGCTATAATGTAATTGATATTCGTTAAGGAAACAAGTTTCATTAACAAATTAGCGTTATATAATATTTTTTATGTCTGTATTGTTACCTGATTAATCACGTGAGAAATCACGCCAAATCGTCACGTAAGAAATCACGTGAAAAATCAAGTGAGAAATCACGTGAGATATCAAGTGATAAATCATGATCAATCACGTGATTTTTTTCGCCAGGGGTATCAGCTGCTACAGCGTGCACCGGTCGCATGTACAAGCTTGTACTCCGCGCGGTACAAGCTTATACTTTGCGCGTACGAGCTGATATTCGCCATGTTGAAAAAGTCTATTCTTTGCGCTAGCAAATCAGCTGTTGCAGCAAGAGCCTGAAATATTTTTGCGAAAAGAAAAACTTATTCTTCTAAAATGAACATTGAGACCGAGGAAAATAACAACAACAACAGCATTTAGAAATAAGTCTTATTTTTTATTAATAAAATATTTTAACGCTTATAGCCAAAAGGCAATGACAATTCTTTTATTGAATGGTAGCGCCGTTTTTTCAACACTATACAACATGTCTTGTATTCATCTCGTGTGATGACATCGTGCGTGGGTGTGCGCCTTATGGTTTTAAAATATAATTTAGTATTACCCGTATCATCGCCATTCATAATGATATCGATCAATTGTTTAATGCTATCGAAATTTATTTTTAAAGAATTAGCATAATTTAACCTTATCCCTTTGATTTTACAACATTCAAATGTCTCTCCTGTCGATGATTGGATTGCTTTATAGGCGTAAAATTTAGGACAGCCCGATAAGAATGTTTTGATATGTACATTTGGTCCGTAATTCTTGAGTTCATCCGTTATATCACCTAATAGCGTGCCGAGGTGGGGTCTGTATTCCTCGTCCTTCGTGCGCTCATTACAAATGAATATGCAAGAGTCGGTATTAAAGTATAAAACTTATCGATCGAGTTTCTCAAGATAATCGTACAATTTGAGTCGAGCTTGCGCCGTGGTGTATGCAGCGATTACTACATTCGTATTGGACGCCTGTGCCACAGCATCGACGATATTTTGCCAGTTTACATATAAAAGTTCGTCGTTTACCAGCAACACGCTAAATACTTCTTTTTCCGGAGCAACTAAAAGTTCAAGGAGGGCCTCGCGTGTTTTTACAATTTCGGTCTGTTTTAAGTTGTTACGCTGCCAAAATTTTCCCCAAAAATAATTAAGACAGAGTTTTGCCACTGCGCGCAAGCCAGCATTTTTTCGGATTTTTTTGCTCTCCATTTGTATGCTCTCGTTTCGCTCGTACTCTAACAAATAACGTTCCTTATCTACATCGCTCTCGCACCACGATGGCCATTCGCTGGCTTGTTGTTTTATTTTTAAAAACGCGTTCACGCGCTTTTGATCGTATTGCGTTACTTTATATCGCCATATTATGAATATTTCCGTTATTTGGTAACCCAACTCGATGGCTTTTCGCAGTTCATCGGCTACCCACATCCCCATGAATTCGCGCTCGTGAATGTATTCGTGAGTACAATCGTCTTGTCGCATCTCATCGCAACAAGAGCGACAAAGAGCAAACAGTAATCGACCATGCATTTTTATTGGTAAGAGAGAAAGAAACAAATTACGAGGAGGCAATATTTTGCATTTGATTCTACTTCTTACCTTCATACCTTCTACTCGTGATAGATCGTTGTTATTTCCATCCGTCAACGCGTCGCACTGACTTCCGACAGATATATCTGGGTATCCGATCGGAAACTGACCTCGTTTACAGATATACGGATATAAAGAGCAAATATCCGTATATCTCATTGTTTCTCCTTCTCTTATTTTATAATACACAGCTATATTTTCCGTACAACCTCCGAAAAACGCGTCTCGCGGATTTAAAACCATTTTGCTTATTAACGGATGATTATTCACATAATTTGCGATCCGAGGACTTTCAATTTTACGCCGGTAAAATGTGCACTCCCAAACTTTGCGAACTTCGTAGCCCAGTGACTTTATTTTATCTACCTTTGCTCGAGTGCTTTCGTATGCCTCGTTGTGAGTTCTATTATAGGCGGTTAATTTATCTCATTTGTTTTCAAAAAATCGCGGGCACCCATGTGTGTAGCATCCTTGATACTTGAATACTATACCTTTATCTGCGGCCGCGGTACTGCCGCTTGACGTCGACGCGTTCGGTGACGGTGGCAAATATCAATCTACCAACAATCCTTCGGGTAATCTAAATTCGCGTGCCGGGCCTGCGTGAATAATCTCTCGCCCGATTTCGCGCTCGCACTCCAATAGCCACTCAACAGCTTTTTGAGAGTGGTTATCAGCGTGTCTGTAGCCAGTAGGCAGTAAAATTCCGATGGTGTTTGGCTTGAGAAATTTTTTTCGATACAAATAAGAGCAAGATGAGGCGACAGTAGTTGCGGAAACGAAGGGGTCGGTGTCGTCAATATCGAGAAAAATTTTTCGAAAAGCTACACACGCGCGGTGTAAAATTTGTACATCCATGCGACAATTCTCTATTCGACGATTTCTCTTTTAAAATTAAATACATAGTCTCGTTCTCTTCGTACCATTTAAAAAAATCTGTTCTCTCATCTATACTCATAGAATTCGGCGCATAGAAATTCGCATCGGGCAAAGGACCTGTGTATTCTTGATTTTGTAGAGTATTAAATAAGTGTGGAAAATAACCCTTTTTACTGTTTTCCGGCAAGCCAAAAGCAGCGGGAAGAGCGCTCAACTTCATTTGGGAATAGTTGAAACTATCTATGAATTTCGTTCGCCCGTATTGTATAGTAATAATATTTTGTCCACTTAAAATAATACTCGGCAAAACTTCAGATGTACACTCTGCTAATTCTTTTAATATGAATTGCGCATCGAATGCTCGTGCATTGTGGGTAATGCATATGATTTAAGCAAATTTTGTCTTATCTCTAATACACAATTCGATCAACTGAGTGACAGGGTTCTCTCGAAAAACATGTTCGCGAACGCCGCAAGTATTACACCAACGCGAAACATCATCATCATCGATGCAATCCGAGCACGCTTGCTGTGCGACAAATAAATTTGGAATATGTAGATTTGAAGTCTCGTGAATAAGATAAGTCTCATTCTGTCGCGTCTCAAAATCATAAAAAATAAATAAAAATTTTAGTTCGATATTAATCTCATTACTTATAGGTTGCATGTAACAAAATTCGTTGATAAAATATTTTCTTTTACAATATTTACACCAACTCATTCCGCACTTGTGTTTCGAATGAAAAGAATTTGTAACTTTATTGCATCTATTTCAAAGTTTTACTACATCGCACAATTTTTTGTTCTTTTTTTTATAAGAGCCATCTTTTAAATGATTATCGTAGCACATATTTCCAAAAAAATTTCTATTACATTGCGAGCATTTAGTTAAATTGCCATTATCTGTTTTACACGCGAGAGAGAAAAAGCACTTGGAATATGTTTTTAAACATTTGTGTTGGTCGATGAAATTCAGTATTGTATCATAATGTTTCGCGTTAGAATCATAACAAAGATTAACTATACGCTGTGCTTCACATCCTGTCTGTCTTTCTACAAGAGTACGCCCATCAAAAAATGGCAGCTTACCACTGCCAAAAGTTTTGTTATCATATACTACTATAGCTATACCACAGTGTAAATAATAATTTTGAAATTGCTCAATTTCGAAGAAACCATACCCGTGGGAGGTATACGAACATTAGCATCGCGCATTAATTTTTCGGCGCGTTCTCGTTGTAGTTTACGTTGACGATCGCGCACGGCACCCCATTCCTTTCGAGCTTCATCCGAATCGTTCGTATGCAATTTGACATAAGTTTCACCTACAGCTAACGCACGTGGTAGGCATACATTATCATTATTTACAATAGAGACTATTGATCTTTGTGTCACCGAATTGATCGTTAATTTTCTCGCTCTACGTACTCCCAAGCCTTCAGGTATTCTTACATATGTTATGTGTAACATAAAACTTTCGTCGATTTGAAAATTTTCATTACTTTGTGTCAGATTTGCAATCAAATCCCAAAGATCAGCGTAATGAAAATTTTCAATCGGGCGAAAAGATAGTCCGCCGGCGCCATTCGCAAAGTATTCGCTTTTAACGACCACGCCAATCAAAAACCTTTTCTCATTTGGTATCAACGAAATAATATGCGCGTGAATGTCGCGCATTGCTGCCTCCATCCAAACAAGTGGATTATCGCAATCGGTAGGCAGTTCTTTGATACGCAGTCTAATATAGCGCCCAACTATTCTAAATTGCTGCACAAAGTTTTCGGTTTCGTCTATCACAATAAATCTTACCCCGGGCGGTCTTATGTCGAGATTATTCACTTCTTCCTCCTCCTCCTCCTCCTCCTCCTATGCAGTATCATTATTGCCTCTGTTCTCCTCTTCCTCCTCTTCGTCACCTCTGTCGTAATCGACGGCCATGCCATCATCGTTGTGGCCGTATTCCACTTGCAGAGGTTCTCCACTCTCTCTTATGCATGAATTTGTGTCTACTGTAGGCGATGGTGGGAGTGATCGCCATACTGAGCTTGTAGACAACGAGTCGTCCGCTATAATTTTTATTAAAGACGATTAATAAAAAATAAATGTTTTTTGTTTTCACAATTATAATACCAAAAAGTTAATCTTCAGATTTTCCGTTGAAACTATCGCGCACGCACTCCAACAAATCTTGTAGTTCGTTCGACGTATATAATGGAGAATCTTCATGTTCGTCCTGGTCGTGAAACCATCGCAATTCTTGCGCACGCCGAACATGCCAAATTCTCCTCGTCTAAATCAGTAGAAATGGTATGTCGAAATCCGGAGTGGCCAATCCGTCACCGCTATTGTTTCTTCTCCGAATAACTTTTTTAAAAAAAGAAAAAGTTGTAAAAACAGCCTTTTACATGAAAAAAATATTCAAATTAAAAAAATTCTTACATTCGTTGACTCGTCGATCTAGAGGACTAGTTTCGTCGAAACTGTTCCAAACGAGACGATGGCTATCCTCGATATTATGAAAACTCCACTCCGACGGGGGTGCTCTAGTTGAATAAAAATTATGAAGCATCCCTGTGCGAGGCTGGCCGATGTTTCCAATAGTCGACGGCTGCGGGTCTTCGCTCATTATGGCTCTCTCCACTGCAACCCGGGGTTTCCGATATTGGTTGAGCGCCTAGTTTAATCCGCACGTTAAACCTATGTTAGCATCTTATTCATCCGACGAGCCTATTCTGATCATGCTTTCGCTCTCATTGTTGGATACTAAAATATTCGAGCGCCTATCGTCATCTTCTTCGTTTGCTGCATGGATTTGTTGTTGTTGTTGTTGTTGTTGTTGTTGTTGTTGTTGCTCTTGCTGTTGCTGTTGCTGTTGCTGTTGCTGTTGCTGCTGCTGTTGTTTTTGTTGTTGCTGCTGTTGTTGTTGTTGTTGTTGTTGTTGTTGTTGTTGTTGTTGTTGTTGTTGTTGTTGTTGTATAGGTTGTTGTTGTTGTTGATGTTTAGGTTGTTGTTGTTGTTGTTGTTGATGTATAGGTTGTTGTTGTGCTCCTCCTCCTTCTTCTTCTTCTTCTCCTTCGCTACTCGAGATATCGGTTTCACTTGGGCTCGTTCCTACAGGCTCATTTTCGCTCTCATACTCTAGTTGACGTGCTACGGGATTTTCCCGTCCGCTGTAGTTCATAAAAATTGTTGACGCATTGCTGTCATCATCAATGAGGAGATTTTCTAAGGCTTAAAAATTTTAAAACAGATAACAAATATTTTTTTGTCATAAAAAAAATGAGGATAAAATCTTCTACTTACCACGTTGTTCTCTAAACGCCGACATCATATCATCGAGAACATTTGCATTTTCCATGCGTATTTCTATGACAAATTCACCCGCTATCAGTAACGCCAATCGATTATTGTGAAAAATTCGCCCGTAGTAAACGGCTATTCTACGAAGACTGCTATGGGCCAGTAAAAATCACAGGTCGCGACGTAAAAGAGAATAGTGCATTGCACGCAAACGCCATCGCCACGAAGCACCACACCTACGCCATACAGGTTGACTGTAAAAACGTAAACTATGATCGTCGATCTGCATCTCTGGAAAAAAGGCGTTACTTCTCGCCATGATTCGCATTGGCACACTGAACTGATGCGTACGCAATGCCGGGTTTTATAATGCTTACGGATATTAGCTCCAGACAAAAAAATATAATTCAAATGATCCACGCATTTCACCCTTCTTATCTCTCGCTCAGGGTACGCAGCGTAAGAAAAGAAAACCTTTACGTTTCGGCGAAATAATGAAAACATGAGAAGCACACGAGGCAGGGATTCATATTGCACATAGCGACAAATTTTGATCGAAGCTCCAGATATAAATATAATTTTTTCGAGCGAATTCAATTTTATTTTGCTGATGCATACGCAAGCAGGGTTTTATACTGCTTACGGATATTATCTTCACACAAAATATAAAACAAATGACCCACGCATCTCACTATTCTTATCCATCGCTCAGTGTACGCAGCGTAAGAACGGGAAACCGTTACGTTTCGGCAAAACATGAGAAGCACACGAGGCAGGGTTTCATATCGGTAAATTTTTATCGAAGCTCCAGATATAAATATAAGTTCTTCGAACGAATTCAATTTTATTTTTTCAAGATAAAGTGGGTATATACGTAACTAATACCCTAACGTACACGTTACGCACTATCGCTATAAACATCTTGCACGCGAGTTTGAATTATAAGACAAAACTCATATAACGTGAGGAGATTAGTTGAGGCAGTGCGCTTTTGTTGTAGTCTCTTACACATCCTGTTGTGTATGAAAAAAACGATAAACTGTGGCCATGCATCGCGCTAGACCCGAAATCGCGCATATATACTCTGCATAATCCATTTTGGTGCCACCAGTTCCTACGCATGGTTTCTACACCACATGATGCAAAGTATAGTATATTCATTTATAATGCGATAAGCGAAACGAGAGGTACCGTTTTTATGTTGACGCCAAACAAGCAAGAAGTATGGGGCCACCGCAAAGCAAGACCGCTACGAAAAATTACACCGGCGATAAAGAGAAGCAGCCGCTTATGCAGCCATCATCATCGTCGTCGTCGTCATCGTCGTCGTCGTCAGTAGTATATCCCGCGCTATGGGCCGTCACAACAAACCTGACCTTGACAGCAGGTGCCAGCCGGGGTCAAAGTTCGGGATGCTGACGACGCATAACGCGGGGACAGACGCGAGAGCGAAAGAAAGCTGCATCAGCATAATATTATCCTGCGAACGTGCCTCGCCGGTCTAACACGTTCATGTACACCTACAGCACACAGGTACACACAAACATAAACACAGACACACACACATTATTACAACTTTTGCGAAAGCCTTTCTCTACTACTCACCGAAAGGCCAACGTTTAAATTACAATAATATATATACATATATATAAATGGGGCATTCTCTGTCAACGCGACACCCCCTCTGCCCAGAACAATTTTAATCCAAATGAGGTCTACCTAGGCTCAAATGAAAGTTCTTGACTTCTACTTTCGAACGCCGTCTGGCGATTCCGAAAATTCAAAATGGCGGATCCAATATGGCGGCTGAAAGTCTCGGAATGATGGAAAAACAAGTTTTTCTTCACTCTAATAGCGAATCTGATACGAAAATTGTTATTTATTGCCACTAATATGAAGTTAGCGACATATTTTCTTACTACTACCGTTCAAACCGAGCGGTTAAAATTATATTTCAAGGTCATTTTGAAGGTCAAAAGTTATTTTCTGGATTTTCGGACTAGTATTCCACGAAACTAGTAGAAAACTTTATTACTATCATAACTAGACTTGACCTTGGATCATTTTTCAAGGTCATGATTTCTGCCTCTGCATAATTAATGTTTTGTTGAACGTAACCTCCTATGAGACATTTGTTCCTTTGTGCATATCGTGGGACCGGCGATCTAAAAATTTCATGTATAAAATCCTTAGAGAAGATAAAGTTCCACAATAGAACTATCAAGTAGTTTTAGCATAACCCATTCTGAACCACGTGGAGGTACTACTTGTCTCAGAACATAAAAAAAATTAAAAAAAAGGAGGATAAAAAATAGAAAAACTTGAATATTATAAAAAAAATTCAGTATATTTTCCCATTGAAAATTAAAGTAGAACAGATACAGACTTAGCAGCATTCGAGTACCTTTTCATGATAACTTTCCCGTCACTTGATAATTGAAAAGAATGATGTTTAAGAATCTGTGGGACAGGTAATGCATCTTGAAACCTACGATTGAGTTTCCTTTTGAATTTATCATGTTCAGTCTGTGTAAAATAAAAAATCCTTATATTTTCAAAATGATTTTTAGCCCACTTCACAAGAGATGTGTGCGTCAGAATAGCATCTTTCGGTTTCACCTTCAAGCTAGCTCTATAAGCTTCTCTTTTAAATATTGCACCAAGACCATCATAACATCATTACCATGAGCAGTGGCGCAAAAATGCCACTCTGCCTCAATACCAAAATCCTTCTCATGATGAAGAAGATTTGCTATCTGAAAGCGGTTCTTGAAATGCTGTTTTGCTCTATCTGTCACGTAAATAATCTTTTTAAGTTTTTTTACTTTTCTCTTGATTTCTGGAATCAATAAATTCTGAATAGTATAGACAGAAGAAGTGTCATGCTTCAAACTATTCGACAAGAATACACAACTTTCATGCTTCAGCTCTGAATCTTCTTTATAATAGTAAATAGCTGGAAAAACAGTGCACTGGTTATTATTAAAATAGAAGGCTTGAGATGCATCTTGAACTGCAAAAGAGTAATTCTCAGAATAGTCGAACATTACCAGAACTTCTCCATTGCCTAGATTACTTTTTGTTTGAGCAATGAAATTACCTTGTTCTTTGGCAATATATGAGTGGGGTTTGAGTATCGCCAATTTGGCATATAATTCATCAACAAATTCTTCAAATGGTAGAGTTAAATTCTGCAAAGTTGATCTATCCGTTCCTGACCACGCACAGTACTCAATTTGTGAGATATTTGCCCCATCCAATATTTCAAGTAAACGAGACGTAAGATTTTCAGAACCAGGGCACTTCGAACATTCATCCAAGTGACAGTCAGGTGTAGGATTCTTACACATAATTTGCTGTAAACAATCTTTATAACTACAAATGGGTTCTCCTTGATTTTTCGTGAGCTTCTGAATATCGATTGCATCCAACATCAATTTACAATTTTGATGAATGGTGCAAACGCAGACGCTATGCGTTCCTCTAGCACCAGCAAGAACACAATGTTTTGGTCGTAATTTTGCGAAAGTACTGAATCCTACTTGCACTGTTGGTTCTGCTATCTTGAATAATTCGTAAAGTTCTCGTAAATCGAAATATAAAAGACGTTTCTGCACCTGAGTCCGCTTTCCATCAATAATAACAGAGACAGTATCTTTTCGACCCGGCATCATCCGACTGGGCAGATCGTTATTATAACATTCAACAATGACTTCTATTACTGCCTTTGACAAAGTTTTACCATGTTTAGCCGTTGTTGTAGCTAAAATACCTCCATCGACTTTGAGTTTTTTCGACTTTCTTACTAAATGTCTTGATGTATTGAATTCACGGAAAATTTGACTAATATTCCAAGTTGATGGGGCGATTGTAAGTATAGTTAGTTTCAAAGGGTCATTAACTGCTAATCTAGAAAACTTTTCTTTTAATTCTGAAAACATGTCTTCCAATTCGATTTCTCTAGCTGATCGTTTAGCTTCTTGAACAGATTTATCAATACCAGTGTTTTCTGATGTCGTCTCTATATCCATGTTTTCATATTCGTTGTTGCCTTCGTTATCTCTTGTACCAATAGATGAAATGGAAGATCTACATAACTTTCTACTCTTACTACAAATTTTTGAATTATCTGGCAAATCTGGAGATCTTCCTTTTAAGTTGTTCGACAACAAGCGTAAATCATTACCTATGTGACCCTTACCATTGAGAGGGTTGATACAACGATCGGACCGTGCTACAGTAGACATGTTCAATCCATCTAAGTAAGTGATAATACTCGAATATAATAACGTAGGACTGTTAGAACAGGTACTGTGAAAAATGTCTTCGATTAATTTGAATCCTCTCGAAAATCGATGGGAACTATATGTACGAAACGTTTAGGAAAGATAATGCACGAAATATAGAACCACAGATACACCAAAGAGTTAGAGTAACAGCCGCACTAAACTTTTAGAGAAGCATCGGTACTTAAAGAGTTTCGAAAGAGGAATAAAAAAAGTTAGAGAGATTTTAGAAATGTTCTATTGTAAAGTTTAATTACAGGGTTATCAAAAAGTATGGGACCCCCGTATTTTCCCAGAAACGATACTTTTTGAAAAAGCTAAGGTCATACCGTAAGTAATTTACAACAAGGATTTGTCTGGTCTGATGACCTTGAATCTGACCTCGTCGTTGACCTTCAAAGTCAATTCAAAAATTGCAAAATTCAAAAATTTTGCAATTTTTGATCGTATTGTATACGTGTAGAGTCACACGGTCTTACACCAACTATAGCATCCACGGCGTCACGTCGGTTTTTGTCTCTCAGTGCGTATACTGCACGATTTTTGTGCAGGAGAAGCACCAAATCAAAAAAGCAGTTGCAGCACAAATGTGTTGTACCATTGCCACACTTTTTAGTGCTTCTTCTGCCCTAAACTTTTGTACTCCTGAAGAACGATAAAATAGATTAAATGCGGAACAATTTTAGTGCAACATTTGCTCTAAAATGGGAGAGTAAAGGACTTAATGTTTAGTTACGAAACAATTCTTGCATTTGGTACTGATACTCTACGCTAACGTGTTTCTTCTCCACCAAACTTTTTTCAGTGATTCTGAAATGTTTCAAAGTGTGGATATAATCGCAGTTTTTCTGTTACTGTTCCGAATTAGAACCGATTGATAGCATGAATTGAAGAAGTATAACTGCGAAATAGTCGGTTTATTAAAATTAGAACGCACCATGAAAATGACCTTGAAAAATGATCCAAGGTCAAGTCTAGTTATGATCTTAATCAAGTTTTCTACTAGTTTCGTGGAATACTGGTCCGAAAATCCAGAAAATAACTTTTGACCTTGAAAATGACCTTGAAATATTATTTTAACCGCTCGCTTTGAACGGTAGTAGTAAGAAAATATGTCGCTAACTTCATATTAGTGGCAAGAATAACAATTTTCGTATCAGATTCGCTATTAGAGTGAAGAAAAACTTGTTTTTCCATCATTCCGAGACTTTCAGCCGCCATATTGTATCCGCCATTTTGAATTTTCGGAATCGACAGACGGCGTTCGAAAGTAGAAGTCAAGAGCTTTCATTTGAGCCGAGGTAGACCCCATTTGGATCAAAATTGTTCTGGGCAGAGGTGTCGCGTTGACAGAAAATGCCCCATATATATATATATATATATATTATATACTTGTAAGAAAATATTTACGACTCAGCACCCCCCCTCGCGCCCCCTCGCCCCCTCCACCCTCGCGCCTGCTCGCCCCCTCCTCAGCGCCCCCCCTTCAAAATAACGTAAAAATGTGACTGGTTACACGTTTTTTTAAACAAAATTTTTAGAGGCCCCCCCCTCACCCCCCCGCGCCCCCTCACCCCCTCCTTGCGCCTCCTCGCCCTCCCTCAGCCCCCCCATTGTTTCAGTTATAAATCATGATATAATTAATTAGAAGAATTGTCGAGTATAGCAAGTTCTATGGAATAATATTGATATTTATTTATTTGTATATTTATTAATTGGTTCCTCCTAGAGGA
This sequence comes from Torymus aiolomorphi, assembly GCA_036365515.1. Lineage (NCBI taxonomy): Eukaryota > Metazoa > Arthropoda > Insecta > Hymenoptera > Torymidae > Torymus > Torymus aiolomorphi. Next base: position 175,583,394 of record CM070874.1, on the reverse strand, counting down.
AGCTTTGCGATAGTAAATTTTTGAGTTGTTGTAAAAACATGTTATAATTGTGTTCCGAGGTGTTAGGAATCAAAATACATGGTTTTTGAAAAATGTCTGTATGGATGTGTGTGTGTGTGTGTGTGTGTGGGTGTGGGTGTGTGTGGGTGTGTGTGTGTGTGTGTGTGTGTGTGTGTGTGTGTGTGTGTGTGTGTGTGCGCCTGGATCTCAGCTTCTACTCGGTCGATTTTGACCGGACAGGTCTCATTTTTTTTGTTTTTTTTGCATGATGGCGGGTCAAAAATCCGTTTTCTGATTGGGGCGATGCGTTTTTGTTTTTTTTCAAATTTTTGATTTTCTCAAAATTGTTTTTTGATTTTCTTTTAATGATAGGATCGAGTTATTCGAATCTGATGGGCAGCGTTCGAAAGAGAATTAAAATACCTATATTTTCTAAAAAAAAAAAAAAGTTTCTAGCTATCACGGTTCTTTTGTTATTAACAAAAACGTGTTTTTTTTTTTAGAACGTTATAACTCCTAAACTTAACGGTCAATTTTTTTGAGAAAAATCATGATAATACAAAATATAAATATCAATAATCTGTTAAAATTTGAATACATTCTGTAGGCTAGATTTTGAGTAAAAAATTGAATAATGAAAAAAATCAGTTTCGTATGCCCAACGATTACAAGAGTAAAATTGATTTAATGGCTTCAAAATTCCTTTTAGAGGTAGATTTTTTATAGTTGTCGGTCGAGTTCTTTGGGCAAAATGATTGGTCCATAAATTTCAGAGATATTTGAGGTTAAAAATTTTTTGACATTTTTTTAAAATCGTAATTTCTCGAGAACGGCTATATGTATCTGAATGGGGTGGGTGGCATTCGAAAGAAAATTAAAATACCTATGTTTTCTAAAAAAAATTAATTTTCTATCTATCACGGTTCTTTAGTTATCATCAAAAATAAAAACGTGTTTTTTTTAAAAATTCATAACTCCGCTACCGCTACTTACCGATACGACATCTACCGCTAGGTGGTGTGGAATGAGGAAACGTCATTGAGTAGGCATACGATGATTTTTTTTAATTTTTAAAAAATCAACCAACAAATTGAATTAAAATGTTTAAAAATGATATCTATTGTAATCTATTATAATTATGAATTATGCATTCTGAATGCATTTTATTCTGCATTATTATAATTTATTTGTGAGTTATGAACTTTTTTAAAAAAACACGTTTTCGTTAATAACAAAAGAGCAATGATAGCTATAAATTTTTTTTTCTTAAAAAATATGTATTATGAAATATAAAAAAGACACGTTTTTGTTAATAACAAAACAACCGTGATAGCTATTTGTTTTATTATAAAATATAGATATTTTACTTCTATTTCAAATGATAACTTTATTTATCAGCTCAAAATTTATATAAATTTGATATAAATAAATAATAAATAAATACATAAATTTAAAAATTAACAATGTTTAATATTCATAAGTGAATTTAATTATAATTATGCAATAAATTTTTTAAAAAATTATAAATTTTGTTCGATTATTAATACAAACATATAATAACTATCATGATATAAATTTTATTATTAAAAATTAATTAAAGGAATCAACAAATTACGGTTGAGGAAGCTACGGGCCAATGAATTGGCAGTGGTTTTTTTTTTAAATTGATTTAACTATAAAGATTGGTTGAAGAGACGAACAGTTTTCCACATCACCCTGAAGATACTGTTCATTGACCCGTTGGATTGTTATTTTAAGTGGTATCCTTCGCCAATAGCCATATACAACCACTCTCATAATAGTATCTCATTGTTCTCGAAAAATGGACACTATCAAAGGATAAAAAGTTTTTGTTATCGGGGACATTTTAGAATAACACAATAATCTATCATATTTACACGTGCAAAATTATAATAATATCAAAGTTGTGGATACTTCTATAACTCCTTTGGATAAACTTTAAGAAGGATATAAATCTATAGTCAGTAGCACTGAATATTTATATTATTAAAAATTTTATCATTGTCCTGAAGAAATGGACATTATCAAAGGACAAAAAGTTTTTGTTAGCGGGGACATTTTAGAAGAAATGGAAGATATATCGGACACGTGATAAGGAATATTTAAAGCCTCTAACAATTTCTTTCAAAAAAACGTATAACCAGTCACATTTTTACGTTATTTTGAGGGGGGCGCTGAGGGGGGCGCTGAGGAGGGGGGCGAATGGGCGCGAGGGGTGGTGAGGGGGCGCGAGGGGGGCGATGGGACGCGAGGGGGGTGAGGGGGCGCTGAGTCGTAAACATTTTCGAGATTTTTAAAAAATTCTTATCTTTGGCCTTTGTTTAAAATTTTCCATTTAAAAATAAACATTCTATTCAAGATAATGCTTTTGCATCATTTTTATTAGATATTGGAGAAGGAAAAATTGATCACTTTAAAATTCCAGATAAATGGAAAACAAATGATGTTTGTCATGAAATATATAAAAATATTAATAAAAATTATCATTTTTCAAAAAATGTAATATTAAGTTCACATAATGAACAAGTAAATATATTAAATAATAAAATATTGAACTTCATTGAACATAAAACTGTAACATATTATAGTATAGATTACGCAACACATAAAGGAGTAGATCAAACGGATGAAAATATACATTTAAATTTTCCGATAGAAATGTTAAATAAGATACGGTGTAACGCGTGCCTAGCCGCGATTCGAATCTACCGCGCGAAGGTAGTGAGTGCGCGCGCGCAACTCCCACGCAGCCGAATCGAGGCGCGCCGCGCGTAGCGAATCGGTCTCGCGACGCGTAAAATGCCCGTCATCCGTCGCGAAGCTGCTAACTTTTTCCCGCGAGAAAGAGGAGCCATCTTCGTGTCTGCCATCGCGCGTGAAACATCTCCTCCGTGTCTCTCGTGAGTTAACTTGTCCGCGCCGTCATATTGTTTTTTGTTAGACCCCGCGAGTGTAGAGTGGAGGCGCCGACTAGCGAGCGAGCGAAAGAAAGAGAGCGAGAGAACGATACTGCATCGCGTGTGCCACAAGCAGACAGAGACAGCGAGCGAGGAGCCGGCAGCCAGCCCGCCTGCCGACCCCATTACAGCAAGCAAGAGAGAGAGAGAGAGAGAGAGAGAGAGAGAAAGAGAGCGCAACTGCGGTGCGAGCGACAGGGAGCGAGAGAGAGTCGAGTGCACCGGCTGCTCCTTCCTAACGTAAGTTTTCTACTCTCCTCTCGCGGGTTTATTGTAAAGGCTCGCACGGAAATCGCCCCGTGCAAGCTTTCTGTGCCGTGTACGTGCGGGTGTGTGTCAGCCCGCCGTACTTTAACACCGCGCGCGAGAATAGCAGCTTCGCCGCGCGCCGTATCGTTCGCGCGTTTGAATCTTAACGGTCGCGCGCGAACTAACTCATCTGTTCTAATCAGCACGTGCGTTGTGCTTGTAGTTATTAATGATTTTAATATACTGTGATATCTAGTTACTCGTCGCGTTGTTCATTACAACCTGTCCTTCTCCCGGATACCGCCGCCTCCGCGGGAAAACGACTCCGCCGGTCGTTTTCATATCTGAGTATAGCGGCCGCGCGCTTTACTCTTCGAGCGCGCGCTTTTCACTCAGCGATCCAATTAGTTGGAAAGCGAAGTTCGTGTGCGATCTTCGTGTTGTTTTCGGGATTCCAGGAGCAGATCCCCGGGTAAGTCATTTTAGTCTGACACCCGCGGCACCGTGTTCTAGGGCATCGCTGGCCTGTGGCTTGTTGGGATTTTCCCCCACTAGCCATCCTGTTACAACGGGAAGGTTTACGTCCATATGAAATAAAATTAAAAAAAAATGCAATTGTTATGTTAATTCGTAATCTTAGCATCGTTGATGGACTATGTAATGGAAAACGATTAAAAATAACAAATTTACATAAATATAATATTGAAGCTGAAATCATTACTGGAGAAAATAAAGGAAATAAAGTATTTATACCACGCATTACACTAAATACTTGTGAATCATCATCGTTACCATTCATTTTATATAGAAAACAATTTCCAATTGTATTAGCATTTGCTATAACTATTAATAAATCATAAGGACAAAGTTTTAATAGTGTAGGAATATTTAAAAAAAAACAATTATTTTCCCATGGATAATTGTACGTACCACTTTCATCATGTAAAAATCCAAATAATATATGTATATATATATATATACCGGGTTCCCAAACTAAGACGTACACGAGATTTTCTCTCATCCAAATTGATCAATTCGTCAATGTCTGAGGGCCCTAGGGGTTTTCGGACCCAAGGAATCAAATGGCGCTATCCAAAAATTCATAAAATGCCAAACACAAAAAGTAAAAAAATTATTTTTTCGAAAAATATTTGCGGTACGGCTTTTATGATAGTTTCTTGTAGTTTGTTCAATTTGGAGGCTATACCACCTTTACCCGATAGCATTTCATGTAATAATATTTATTTAATGCAGTTTTGAAAATTGTATATTTTACTTTGGCTCGGACCGCAAAGTCGCGTTCGAGAAACCGGAATTGCGGAACTCGGAAAACGCCAGAATTTCCAAACTGTGACTCTAGCAAAGAAGCGGCAACTTCAACTCGCAATAGCTGAGCACAACTAAATAAAGTAAACAATCTAATCATTGATACAACATAATAGCATGATATTCATGATGTTTTCACTAATAGCTATTTATTCCAAGTACATATTATTACTGTAGCGCACAACGTAATACGTAATTTATAGGCTAACGAGCAATGTTTACAAATGGTGAACATTTGCGACGGCGTCCAGAGATGGCGCCAGTACGACTTACGTTGAACCGTATGAACGCAGCGCGCAGAGTCACGGCCGTAAATGAGCTCGTGGTGTCGCGCGTATATGCGTATCTCTGCAGTACTTATTTTCAAAGAAACTAAGCTAAAGAATCATAGTTTTGTTACTGACAAGTAATAATACTCAATTTGTCTTGCGCTTCCTTACTTCCTGTTAACACGAAATATGTTCTTGTTTACACGAGATATGGACTGTCCAAGTTTTTTCCCCCCTAGGTGCGTAATATATTATTTATGAAAAAAGTAACGAAGCTTTCCAAATCAGTCATAATTTTATACTGTTACGAGTGAGAAATCGCAAATAAATTAATAAATAATACACAAAATCATATTTATCCATATAACATCAGAGAGTAACGTTACTATTCATAGTGATTAATAATTAATTTATTGTTATTCTTAGAATTTATTATTCATAACTTTTTCTTGAAATTACTATTACTATGAGTTTATAATTTTTTCGTAATTATTTATTTATAGTGTTAAATAATTAAACATAAACCTCCCAGCGTGAAAGAAGTTACTAAGGCCTAAATATTTCACATAGTATTAGCCAAGTATGGGCAAGATGTGGCCTATAAGAAACAATATATGAGCGAAATATTGGCTTTATAATGCCACAGCGCCGGAGCCACATACTGTCTATCTTTAGATATATCTTGGGCACCTATTGCCCATATATTGCTTATACAAATCAAATGTTTCGAAGAAATCCTAACTCGTAAAATCGAACTTATACCCCGACAGTTTTTTCAGACCTTCTTCCAGATTATTAAGCAAACCTAGAATAATATTACGAGCAAACTTTTACTGGGTTGTAGAACGTTCAAAACTGCAGCAAAGTGTTCTTTTGATTTTTTGTGATTTTATGTATTTTATTTTTAATAAGCTTGAAACTCTACCAATTGCTTGGTCGGTAATGGTAGGACTATGCCACCCCGTTAAGATATGGCTGTAAGTATTGGCTAAAGAATTGCTGGTAGTATGGCTGGAAGTATATTGGTTAAAAGTATGGCTTAAAGAAGGTCGAAAATATTGGCAATATATTGAGTATACATTGACAATATATTGGGAATATATTGGCAACAAATTGGCAACAAATTCTCAATCTCACAATCGTTACATACAAAATTATACACAGTTTGTACAAAGTTCAAATTTAGATAAAGTTTAAACAAAGTTTAGACCAAGTTCAGAGCAAGGTTATAGAAAGTCTCCAAGTCTTAATGAAAATCTCGCTTAAAGTGTTGCATACAACGTTTATATGAAGTTTAAACAAAGTTCAGGAAAAGTTCAAGCCAAGTTTGTACAGAGTATAGATAAAGTTTAGATACAGTTTAGATAAAGTTTATACAGAGTTTAGACCAAGTTTATACATACAACGGTTATAGAGTATAGCTGAAGTCTAGATAAAGTTTGAACAAAGTTTATACCTCATTTAGATCAAGTTTATAAAATGTCTCGCTCGAAGTCTCGCTTGAAGTCTCGCTCGAAGTCTGGTTAAATGTCTCGTTCGAAGTCTCGCTAAAAGTCTGGCTAAAAATCCCGCACGAAGTCTCCCTCGAAGTCTCGCTAAAATTCTCTCTCGAAGTCTCGCTAAAAGTTTGGCTAAAAGTCCCGCTCGAAGTCTCGCTAAAAGTTTCGCTAAAATTCTTTCTCGAAGTCTCGCTAAAAGTTTGGCTAAAATCCTGCTGGAAGTCTCGCTAAAAGTTTCGCTAAAATTCTCTCTCGAAGTCTCGCTAAAAGTCTGGCTAAAAGTCCCGCTTGAAGTCTCGCTAAAAGTCTGGTTAAAAGTCTCGCTCGAAGTCTCGCCAAAAGTCTCGCTAAAAGTCCTGCACGAAGTCTCGCTAAAAGTCTCTCTCAAAGTCTCGCTAAAAGTCCCGCTCGAAGTCTCGCTAAAGTCTCGCTCGAAGTCTCACTAAAAGTCTGGTTAAAAGTCTCGTTGAAAGTCTCGTCAAAAGTCTCGCTCGAAGTCTCGCTAAAAGTCTGGTTAAAAGTCTTGCTCGAAGTCTTGCTCGAAGTCTCGCCAAAAGTCTCGCTCTAAGTCTCGCTCTAAGTCTCGCTAAAAGTCTTGCTCGAAGTCCGGCTCAAACTTTGGCTTGAAGACTTCGAGACTTTCTATCACCTTCGTTAAAACATGTTGTAAACTATGTTTGAACTTTATCCAAACTATATCTCAACTTTATGTAAACTGTGTATACACTTTGAATGCAACGCTTTAAGCGAAACTTTCTATAAATTTTGTCTAAACTTGCTCTAAACTTTACCCAAACTTTATCTAAAATATCTAAACCTAATTTAAACTCTGTATAAACTTGGTCTAAACTCTGTATAAACTGTATCTAAACTTTATCTAAACTTTATCTACACTCTGTACAAACTTTGCCTGAACTTTTCCTGAACTTTGTTTAAACTTCATACAAACGTACGTTGTATGCGATACTTTAAGCGAGATTTTCATTAAGACTTGGAGACTTTCTATAACCTTGCTCTGAACTTGGTCTAAACTTTGTTTAAACTTTATCTAAATTTGAACTTTGTAAAAACTGTGTATAATTTTGTATGTAACGATTGTGAGATTGCCAATTTGTTGCCAATTTGTTGCCAATATATTCCCAATATATTGCCAATACATACTCAATATATTGCCAATATTTTCGACCTTCTTTAAGCCATACTTTTAACCATATCTTCCAGCCATATTACCAGCCATTCTTTAGCCCATACTTTCAGCCATACCTTAACGGGGTGGCATAGTCCTACCATTACCGACCAAGCAATTGGCAGAGTTTCAAGCTTATTAAAAATAAAATACATAAAATCACAAAAAATCAAGAGAACACTTCGCTGCAGTTCATTCATATACACAGTACATATACACAGTGCATATACACAGTAAATGCAAATAGGATGAAAATATATTGATATTAAGTTATTTTTTGTCTCAAAGTTATCATTTATTTATGCGTGAACGATTGTAATAGAAAATAATATAATTTTCCTTTAAAAGGTAAAAGAAAAGAAAAATTTAAATAAGACCTTGCTTGTGTTTATTTTTCTACGCGTATCGACAGTTAAGACAATGCTTGTATTAATTTTACTTGAAAGTAAGAAATCTTATATCAGGTTTGGGAAAAACTTTTAAAAAGAAATACATGCTTAACTTAAGCCATGAAATGTATGTTAATTACTAGTCCAGAAAGGCAGTAGTATTAGAACATGTTTCAGTATGCGGTTAATTTCAATGGGAACATTACTGAAGTAAGGAAGCGCAAAACAAATTAGATATTATTACTTTTCAGTAACGAAACTATGATTCTTTAGTTTAGTTTCTTTGAAAATAAGTACTGCAGAGATACGCATATACGCGCGACACCACGAGCTCATTTACGGCCGTGACTCTGCGAGCTGCGTTCATACGGTGCGACGTAAGTCGTACTGGCGCCATCTCTGGACGCCGTCGCAAATGTTCACCATTTGTAAACATTGCTCGTTAGCTTATAAATTACGTATTACGTTGTGCGCTACAGTAATAATATGTACTTGGAATAAATAGCTATTGGTGAAAACATCATGAATATCGTGCTATTATGTTGTATCAATGATTAGATTGTTTACTTTATTTAGTTGTGCTCAGCTATTGCGAGTTGAAGTTGCTGCTTCTTTGCTAGAGTCACAGTTTGGAAATTCTGGCGTTTTCCGAGTTCCGCAATTCCGCTTTCTCGAACGCGAGTTTGCGGTCCGAGCCAAAGTAAAATATACAATTTTCAAAACTGCGTTAAATAAATATTATTACATGAAATGCTATCGGGTAAAGGTGGTATAGCCTCCAAATTGAACAAACTACAAGAAACTATCATAAAAGCCGTACCGCAAATATTTTTCGAAAAAATAATTTTTTTACTTTTTGTGTTTGGCATTTTATGAATTTTTTGATAGCGCCATTTGATTCCTTGGGTCCGAAAACCCCTAGGGCCCTCAGACTTTGACGAATTGATCAATTTGGATGAGAGAAAATCTCGTGTACGTCTTAGTTTGGGAACCCGGTATATATACACACACAAAATGAATCTGAAAATAAAATAGAAGTAACAAATATTGTTTGGAAAGAAATATTAGATAATTAATTTAAATAATAAGATTATAATATAATAAACTAATAATGGTATAAATAAAATAATAACATTTTAAAATTTAATAAATATACAATAAAATATTGATATGATATTTTAATATTATGATCTTCTTAACGATATTAGAATAATAACATAATATAATTGATCAAAATAATTTAAGAAAAAATATAAAACAATAATTAATTACATGATATAATTAAAATTTACTTTAATTATACATTTAATGTAAATTACTTTTTTTAATGTAATTAACTATTATTTAATAAAATATAAGATGGCTGAACAAGGTGATTCAAAACCTAGTCCATTAAGATGGGATCCTGTGCAAAATATGTATATTGAATTGTGAGTAGTATACAACACGCAAGAGAATTAGATGAATTAAACGAACAGTTACAGAATCATATAAATGAACAAAACGAATATGAAATACATTTAAATAATTATATCAATGAATGTAACAACAATATTACTATGATACAAACACCTTTAATTTGGGATCCAACACAAAATAAATACATAGAAGTATATCATTTAAAAGATGCTACACAGTTAGACAAATTTAATGAAATAATGGAAACCCATGAAAAAGAAGAAAACAAGTATAATAACTATTGTAATAATTTACTTATAGAATATGATTTAAATTATTTACAAAATTTAATTAAAAAATATGAAAAATAAAATAAACCAAAAGCAAACATAATATTTTCAATATACAATTTAAACTCAATTTTTTAGTATAAAATATTTGAAATTTCACAAAAATAGTATTAAGTTATATTAATTTTTAATTCTATTAGTTTACATTAACTTCTTTCACGTATCCAATATAATGTTTATAAGTAAAAATATATATAACAGAAAAAACAAAAATATATATTTCCATATTATAAATAGCTTACAAAAACATCACAGGATATGTTAAAGAAAATTTAATTAAAAATTTGAAAATAATTTTTTTATAAATATTTTTATAAATTTTAAATAGAAGTAATAAATATAAAAATTCAATGAAATAAAAGAAAATTATCATGAAGTAAATTATTATTAAGTATGAAAATGGAATATTTGAAATTTAAGGAAAATTAAATTATATTAATTTTAAAATCATTTACAATAAATTATATTAAATTCTTTCATGTATCCAATATAATGTTTAAAAGCAAAAATATATATTGTAACGGCAGGCGCGTCTGTGTGTGTGTATGTGCGCGAACACGGAGCTCGGATCGAGCCGATCTCCGACGCACGGTATACGCACAGGCAGTTGACCGAAAACATAAACATACCGCGGCCTTGGAGAAGGCAAGGCCGACAATTGCGGCATGAGGATTCGCAAATAGAGTCGGGCTTGTCCTCGTATTTCTCCGAGGACTTGTGTGTGTGTGTGTGTAGTTGTTCGCACGTGTAGCTGTGCGAAAAGTACCGAGCGCAACTACGACACACAATGAGCCCCGAAATGAAAACTCGCAACAACCTTGCGTGAGGGGGAAGGAGAACGAGAGACAGAGCCCGGCAGTATCGCTTCTGCCGTAGCTGAGGCAGCTGCTCGTCCCCCGCGCGCGAAGACTTGGAGAGAGACACCGCCAAGAGGGTCCGCTCAAGCCCTGACTATAGGCGACGGAGGCAAGTCCTGGTCAGGCGAACGCGTGCTTCCCCCCCCCCCCCCCCCCGCGAACGACGAGCGTCCGAAGAGCAAGACCCGCGCGAGCGAGTGAGGCCGCCGACGCGCGTGCGAGAGTCGATCGCGCGCGGCGATCGGCCTACGTCGCACAGTGGTTCCTGGAGGTAAAAAAATGGCATAAATTCGAGCTTCAACTGGAATTTCGAAAAAAAATCTAAAAACAATTTTAAATGATACTTTATGATATATACAATCAATATCCGGTGTACTTTTACGTGATCGACCTCCCTAAAATTTAGCATGAAGCTCGAAATCCATGCGAAATTGATAAAAGGGAATTTTTCCATTTTTTAAACGTTAAAAATAGATTTATTCTTACGAAAAAGTAATTTGAAAAAGATATAACTTATTATTATTATTATTGTTATTATTATTATTATTGTTATTATTGTTATTATTTTTTTTTTTTTTTTTTTTTTTTTGTTTTTCCGAGGTACTAGGTGAATCTTCCGAGGCCCCCGTCCTTGCTTACAGCATGGAGGGGGACCCACTAAGACCATCACGAAGCGCCGGGCTCCGCGGTGTGAGGGATTTCTACCCCCTAAACACCCAAAACCTTTCCCGCGGCGTTCACCGGAATCCGGTCCGGAACTGTTATACACATTACTTCGGACCGGTCGGCGTTTCTATGCCCTACGGCAATCTTATATATCTTGTCTCGTCTGTCTGTTTTTCGTCTTCTGTATCAGTTTTCAAGGCAACCGTCAGTCTTTTTGCCTTGTAGTACGTGAGTCACGTAGCGTGCTATGTCGTCCCAGTTTTGTTTGCTTGACAGCATCAGTGTCACGACGTTCTCCGGTGTGATGTCACCTGTCTTCGTCTGTAGTCTGTGTCTCGCGACTATCCAGCGGGGGCAGACGAAAAATGTGTGCTCCGCGTCGTCTCTATTATGTCCGCAGTACCTGCAGGACGGGGTCGTTACCTTCCCCATCCGATGCAGATACTGGCGGAAGTATCCGTGTCCGGATAGGAACTGGGTCAGGTAAAAATTCACCTCCCCAGCTCCTCTCTTATGCCAGAGTCGCACGTCCGTTATGAGGCGTCTCGTCCACTTGGCTTTGTCGCTGTCTGTCCATCGCGTTTGCCAGGATGTCAGCGTCGTCGTCCGTGCGTCTATGGAGGCCCTCGCTCTTCCCCTTTCTTCGCTGTACTCGTAGATCCTCTTCCGCTCGAGAGCGAGAAGGTCTACTGGGACAACCCCTGCGATCACTAGTACCGCCACCTCTGCGACGGTGCGGTACGCGCACGCGATTCGCAGCGCTCCCAGTCTTTGTACCGCCGCGATCTTTTGCGGTACTTCTCTATTCGCGTCGCGTCCGCCCATATCTCGGCCCCATAAAGGAGCATCGAGTTGGTCACTGTCATAAGCAGTCGTCGTACGCTCGGTCTCGGTCCCTTCGTATTTGCCATGAGGCGGGCGAGGGCGGCGGTCTTTAATGCCGCTCTCTCAGCGACGCCATGTATGTGCGGCCAGAAGGTCATCCTCATATCCAGGGTCACCCCCAGGTATTTGGCGGACCGTCCAGGATGCACAACGGACGTCCCCACCGTCATGGGTATCGTCGTGTCTATCCGTTTCCTAGTTAGGTATAGTAACTCCGTCTTTTGCATGGCCAGCTGTAGTCCCCGGCTTTGCATCCATTCGTCCACCCGTCTCATGGCTTGGGTCAGCCTCATCTGAGCTAGTTGTGTATCCTTGGTCGTGATGACGATGACCAGATCGTCTGCGTAGCCGACCAGATAGACCCCTGGCGGCATCGGAAGATCCAACACCTCATCGTAACCTACGTTCCAAATGTCGGGGCCAAGGATCAAGCCCTGCGCTACTCCCGCCGTCATTTTTCTTTTCTTAACCCCAGTCTGCGTCCCGTACGTAATGTAACGGTCTCGTAGATAGTCCTTGAGGATTCGGAGAAGGTATGGGGGCAGCGGGAAAGCGTCGGAGAATGCCCGCACGATGTCCGTCCACCTCACCGAATTGAAAGCGTTTCGTACGTCGAGTGTTGCCATGAGCACTATTGGCCTGTTCTTGTGGGGTCTAGTCTGTGCTCTATCAAAGGAGTCGATCACTTTTTGGATCGCTCCTATCGTCGACCGTCCTTGTCTGAACCCGTACTGTCTGTCGTTCAGGCCGCCAGCGTCCCGAACCGCCTGTTGGATTCGCGGTCTCAGGAGCATTTCGAAGAGCTTGCCAAGTGTATTCAGCAAGCTCAGCGGTCTGTAGGATGACGGCGAGTCCGGGTCCCCACCCTTTCCTTTGTCAATGAGGATCAGTCGCGCCGTCTTCCAATCTTTGCTGAACACGCCCTCCGCCAGGCATGTATTATATAGGTTCAGGAGTATCCCCGGGCGTCGTTTTGCAACAATCCCGAGGATTTCCGCTGGAATACCGTCCGGACCTGGTGCCTTCCCCGCCGGGAGCTGCGCAACAGCCAAGCTGAGCTCACCCCGGGTGAACTCATGCACCTCGTCGCCGCTAGTATCGTCGCCCCCCCACCCTTGTTCAAAGTGTGTAGGGAAGAGTCCGTCAATGATTCTGTCCATCGTTTCTTCGTCCCTGACTACCGGTGGATTGTTGCCTCTCAGGTTGCGGGTGACGATCTTGTAACCCGCTCCCCAAGGGTCTGAGTCCACCTCGTTAATCAGTTTGGTCCAACTTTCCTTTTTACTGTCATTGATAGCGCGCCTCAGTTCTTTGCGCGCTACCCGGTACTCCTCCGAGTGGGCCATCGCGTCCGCTTTGTTGCGGGCGCGCTGGGCCCTCCGTCGGAGCCATAGGCATTCGCGTCGGAGGCGCGCGATATCTTCGGTCCACCAGTACACCGGTTCTTTGTCACGTCTCGTCCGTTTTCTTGGCATAGAGGCGTCACAGAGCCGTCTCAAGAGCCCCGACGTTTCCTCTGTTAGCTTTTCAGCCTTTTCCCTACCACCGATGCCGCGAGGGATCGCCGTTGTCGGGTCCGGTTCACTGTCCAGCTGTGCCGTCAGTTTGTCAACGTCTAGTTTTTTCATGTTCCATCCCGCGAGAGTTTGGGCGGTCCCTGTTCTGTTCTGTGCTTTGTCGGTCACTCCGAAGATGATGTACTGGTGGTCGCTGGCCGTGTAGCCCTCGAACACCCGCCACCCCTCGACATTTCGGAGAAGTCCAGTCGTCACAAAGGTCACGTCTGGGATGGATGCGCCATAGCCGGGTCTCCTGTATGTCGTCGCCTGTCCCACGTTTGCTACTGTTAGGTCTAGCCTCGCGGCCAATTCCAACAGCAGCCGTCCACGTTTGTTCGTCGTCGTCATGCCCCACTCAATGGCTCTGGCGTTAACGCCCCCCGCGAAGATAACGGGGCCGGGGATGCCCCTAAGCGCGTCCTCGAGGGCCGCCACCTTTCGTTCGAACTCCGCGGCGCTACAGTTCGGAGTAAGATACACGCTGACATACGTCACATCAGACACCCGCGCCCAGACGTAGTCCTCGCCCCTCCCTTGGCTTGGGATACGCGACCTGGCCCGCCCCGGAACCACAGCGCCGCAGAACGGGAGGTATTAACGAACCAAGTCGGGCTGTCTCTGTCTCTGTACGGCTCGCTTATCATTATAACGTCCGCGTTCATCTCCTCGGCAAGCTGGGGCAGTAAGGCATGAGCCAGGCTACTGCCGTTCAAGTTGCCTTGGAGCACTGTCGTCGTCTTGTTAAGTGCGAACGGTCCTCTGTCTCGCTCTTGCCTCCGTCAGCGCTGTTTTGAATGCGGTGCAGAGCGCCGTGCCCGGAACGTGCGCTGCCCCTCCGCCTTCCTGTGATGGGCACAAGAAACAGAGGGGAGCACCCGTGCAGGCCCCAGCCCTGTGTCCATTTTTTCCACACTTCCAACAGCAGTCGCGTCTGTCCGGTCCTTTACAGTTTGTACGGTAATGGCCGTAGCCGAGACACTTGTAGCATCTCGGCACCATCAGTCGGGTCCTCACTCGGCAGCTGACAAACCCTATCTTTATACGTCCCATCTCGAGTAGCCGTGTCGCGTCTCGGTCTCCGAGCTCGCAGATAGCCATCTTCTGTCCTCGGCTGTTTGGCCCGAGGACCGAGACCCGTCTATCCGCGCCCGGGTTCAGTACTCCGTCTAGTGCGATTCGTACTTCGTCAGTATCTGTAAGGCAATCCAGGTCCAGTATCTCCAGGGTCACTTTTCGGGTCATGTCCTTGATTGTCCCCTGTTCGCCTAGCATCTCCAGGAGACATCCACTCAGGTTTCCGTGAGTGCTTCCATCTCCTTTGGTGCGTACTAGTGCGGCGCCGCCCTTCGTCTTTGTGACTCCTCTGATTTGGAGGTTGTTATCAGAGGTGTCAACCGTACGTAGCGTCTGCACCACGTCCACGAAGGTCTTGCCGTCTTTGGGCACGATTAGCACTACGCCGCCCCGTTGTTTAGAGGCCTTGCAGTTTGGACGTAGTGGCGGTCTGGGGCCCCCATTGCTTTTTCTTCTTTTTCTTCTTTTTGTTCTCCATAGTTTTCCAGCCTTCTTGGGGATTTTCACCTGTGCCTACTTGGGTTTCAACCAGGTCCCCTCTGTCGTCTGATACCTGGATTTGGGGGCGTTGGATGTTGCTGGCAGTCTTCTTCTTCTTGGTTTTTGGGTCTCAGGCTGTGGTTCTGGACTGTCCCCTGCACCTCTACGCCGTTTGGGAAGCCTGATTGTACGGGCCTTCCTCTTGGCTTCTTCGCGTGCGGTTTGGAGTACCGCCAGCAGAGCCCTGAGCGTCTTCAGCCCCTCTTTAACATCTTTGGAGATGTTCTTCTGCTTCTCCGTTGCTCTCTCCATTATTTTAATCTCAGCCAGCATGCTGCTTACGGTTTTGTCTACCTCGTGCTCCAAGTTGGAGGGCCCTGACGTCGTCAGGCGACGTGCCAGAGGTGCTAGCGTCGCTGATGGCGCTATAAAAGCTTGAGGTGCTGGCTGTTCTATGTCTGATCTCCTGAGTGTTGCCTGGTGTCAGGTACTCGGTGTTGGGCGGGACACCCGATGCAGTTTGCGCTCTAACTGCGTTTTCTGTACTTTTGTCTTGCATTTTGTTTTTTACTCTCCTGAAAACTAACTTCGTGTGGGTTGTGTTGTGTTGGTCAGAGTACCTTCGGCCTAGGATCAGGGGCATCCGCCGGCGTACTTCCGGGAAGTTCCGCCACCCCGGTAGGCCGCAGTGGCCTCGTCGGAGCCCCCCACACCCCGCAGCAGCGTCCCACCCGGGAACCACCCGGCACTGATACGGGAGAGGGATTATACACCGTTATGCAGGGCAGCCTCCCTGCTGGTTAATGCAGGGTTCGGGCCCCTCACTACCGGCGGCCCAGGAGCGCTCCGGCCACTATCCGATGGCGGCCGGACTGGTTTTATCCGGTGTACCCTCTGCGGGCCGGGGTTGCGGGACCGCAAGCCAGCACAGCGAAGCTCGTAGTCCGTCGTCCAAAGGTTCTGCTGTGCAAGTGTCGTGCGTGTTCGTCTGTCAGTGTACTGCGTGTTAGAGGTGTTGTGTGTTTCTTTCTTTGTGATGAGTGGCTGTAGCAGAGTCAGGTACCACTATTCTTGACTCTTTTTCCCTTCTCGCTTAATGAAGCTCGGAGGTTCCCTTTTTTAGGCTCCGTGCCCCACACGGGAAGGGTGTAACCCGTGACCCAGAGCCTCCGTCAGCCGTTTCTGTTGTAGCGTTGCTGTTGGAAGCATTGACGCGACAGAAGACGTTTCCAGCTGTCACGTACGTGGACGTGGAGGTTGAGGATTTACCTGTATCGGGTTACCCCTTTACAGACTATGACAGCCATTATTATTGTTATTATTATTATTATTATTATTATTATTATTATTATTATTATTATTATTATTATTATTATTATTATTATTTTATTATTTTTATTTTTATTATTGCCGAGCGAGAAACGGAACCTAAGAACCACACGTAACACGAGCAAAATAATTGCGATTGGTGTTGTACAAGTAATTCAAAGATTTTCAATAAATTTTAAAGCTGATTTTACATATTTTTCTAACGTATTGTACGCCTTTTTTACGTATTTTTTATTACACAAATAAGTGATTATGTATCACACTTCAAAATCTGTCTCAATGCCATCTCTATCACTTGATTCTTGATCACTGGCCTCACTTTCATCGTCTTCCTCTATGTCGTCATCCTCTATTTCATTATTAATACTTTCATCCATTATCAGTAAGTTTTTCATTTCGTCAGTCAATGGACGAGAATTTTTTTGGGGCACTTTTCGTGATAAGCTAATAAGAGGATCAGAACTCGTTAGTAAACGATTAAATACGTCAGTATTCGTCTTAATCCTTAAAAAAAAATTAAACTAATCAAAATCAATACATAAAATACATGAACTTGTATAAGGTGAAAACATTTACATATAACAGATAACATAACACTTGTACATTAATTAATCAAATACCTATCTATTTTTCTGGAATGAAATTCTCGGCATGTTCTTGTTTGTGCACATAAGGATTGTGCACATATTTATTGTGCACAGATAGCATTGGTACAGATCTATATATATAGATATATATACAATCAGTATGTGCATAAACAAGAACACGTCAAATTCTCTAAATTTTTTAATATTTTTATTATTGCTTTCCTGTGCCTCTTCGGACAGTATTCCAATTGGCAATATTAGAGTCTCCATTATTTTATATCCGTGCACCAGAATGACGTGCAATGACGGAGGCATGTGGTACCAACAGTATAAATCTCTATATCTCAGAGCGGTCTTTAAACAATATTTTCTAAATTCATCAGTATTAATTTAATAATAATAATAATAATAATAATAATTTTTTTTTTTACGAGGGAAACGGTGAAATCTTACATCAGTCCGGTGGACCAAATGCTCCACCGGACCGCCTGGGCCGCATATCCATGCCAGCCCAGGAGACACCGCAAGAGGCTCCGCACTCCCACGGCGTGTGGGATTCCTACCCACTAAAAACACTAACCCTTTCTGCTCTGCACTACTGTGCAGACCCTCCCCCGGCACCGTTTTACACATTACTTCAGGGGAGGGCTTGCTTCGCCTGAGCGGCACCTTCTCACTTCAGATCGGCCGTTGAGACCCGCAGGGGTCCTTTTTTTCCCGTGAACAGCTACGGCGCGGGCGCCCTGCGGACGGCTGATCTGCTGTTCTCCTCTTCCCTTTTTTGGCGCAAGATCGCCTCCACGTAGGAGGCGACTTTCGCCCATTGTTGAGGACCTTGGTGCATCAGCCTGACTATATTGTCAAGTGATATGCAGCCAAGGTCCCTCTCTAGTGCCCCCCTTTTGACGGTCCACCTTCCGCATACGAAGAAGGTGTGGAACACGTCGTCCGGGAAGCCCTCACAATAGGCGCAGCCTGGCTCCGCGACTTACCCATCTTATGTAGGTATGCGTGGAACAGGCCGTGCCCCGTCAAGAATTGGGTGAGGTAGTAATTTACCTCACCCTCTTTTCGGAACAGCCAGATGTCCACTTGTGGGATCAGCCTGGCCGTCCATCTTCCTTTAGTGGAGGTGCCCACCGATGCTGCCAAGCCTGGATGGTGTTGGCCCTGGCCGTTCGGTGGGCCTCCACTACCCCAAGAGCAGGCTTCTGCTGATGGACGAAGCATCTCTCCAGTGCAAGAAGGTCGATGGGTATTACCCCAGCGACCACTAATATCGCGGGCTCGGAGACCGTGCGGTAAGAGCACGCGATCCGGAGTGCTGTTCTCCGTCGCTCCGCGGCGAGACGCTTCCTGTGCACGTCTTTCCGCAGCGCATCGGCCCAGACCTCCGGTCCGTACAGCATGACGGCTTCGGCGGCACGCATGAGTAGGCGCCTTTTACAAGGCCGGGGGCCGGTGGTATTGGCCATGAGCCTACTCAGCGAGGATGTTACTGCTGCCGCCTTTTCCGTCACTATGGTGAGGTGTTCCCTGAAGGTGAGCTTGTTATCAAGCGACACCCCCAGGTACCTCACCGCACTCTTTGCCTGGACCGTCGCGTCTCCTACTTGAAAGGGGCACATGGTATTGATGTGCCTCTTCGTGAGTAGCACGACCTCCGTCTTCTTTGTGGCTAATTCAAGCCCGTGATCCTCCAGCCAGGAGAAAACGCGACGCAATACCCGGTTGAGTAGCAGCCTAGAGAGGTCAACGTCTCTGGCTACGATGACCACCGCTATGTCGTCAGCGTACCCAACCAGGAAGGTGCCCTCGGGCATTTCCATGCGCAGGATCCCGTCATAGAATGCATTCCATATATCGGGACCCAGCATGGAGCCCTGAGCTGCCCCAGATGTTATTTCCCTCTTTATTGGTCCATCCTCCGTGTCGTAAGTTATCGAGCGGTCCCTCAGATAATCACCAAGAATGCGTAAAAGATACGCGGGGATACGAAAGTCCCGCTCGAAAGCTTCCAGCGCCTTGTCCCACCTAACTGAGTTAAACGCGTTTTTAACGTCCAAGGTGGCCAGCAGACAAATAGGGCGAGAGTAATGGTTGCCCTGTTCCGTTGACCTGGCGGCATTTACCACCTCCTGGATTGCGTCTACGGTTGACTTATCTCGCCTGAAGCCATACTGCCGCGGAGCCAGATCTCCGAACGCACTTATGGCTGCCTGGAGGCGAGGTTTCAGCAGTTTCTTCAGGAGTTTTCCCGCCGTGTCTAGCATGCACAGCGGGCGGTAGGCCGGCGGGCTGTCTGCTGGACCCTTGTCCTTACTGATGAGGACAAGTCTCGCTGTCTTCCAGCGGGCAGGAAAAATGCCCGCCTTCAGGCAGGAGTTGTACATGTCCAGCAAGAGGCGCGGGTGACTGCTGCCGATGGCTTTCAGCAGCTCTGCTGGTAATCCATCCGGCCCCGGAGCTCTCTTATTACGCAAAGATTTTATTGCGATGGAGAGCTCCATGTTCGTAAACAGAGGAGTTTCGAACGGGCCGGATGTTGCTGGGCCATCCGGTCTCCTTGGGTGTTCGGGGAAAAGGGCACGTACGATGTTCGTGATCGTTTGCGCATCTTCGGCGCTGACGAACCGAAGGTCGCCAGCTTGCGCATAACGATCGTGTACCCTAATCCCCACGGATCGTGATCCATCTCTTCCCCCAGCTCTTTCCAGCATCGCTGCCGGCTGGACTTGATGGCCTTCTTTAGGGATTTCTTGGCCGCCTTGTACTCTGCGGCCAAGGGGGCTACGTCGAGATGGCGTTTTTTGACCCTCTGCGTTTTGCGTCGCAACTGCAGGCACGTCTTACGAAGGACCGCGATGTCGTTCATCCACCAGTAAGCAGGTCGTCTTGACCCACGTGTTGATTTCCTGGGAACCGTCTCCGCGCAGGCCTTTTCGATGACCTTCATGGTGTAGTCGGTCACCATTTTTGCCCGCGCAGATAGCGGCAGCGATTCCGGGATCTCACGCAGTGTTCGCTGTCCGTGTTCTATCGCTGTGGCAAACCTCTCGTAGTTCATCTTGGCGATGTTCCACCTGGGGGGGCCGCGCTTGTGCGGAAACGGAGCCGGTCTGCTATCACGCACACGGAACGTGATATAGATGTGATCGCTTCCTGTATAGTCCTCGATCACATGCCAGCTCTGGATTCGCCCGGCTAGGCGTTCGCTTGCAAGGGAGACGTCGATAATGGTCTCCCTGTAGCCCGGTCGTCTGAAGGTCGACGTGGTACCTTTATTTAGTACCACGAGGTCTAGCCGACTGGCCATATCCATAACCAGCCGGCCCCTACGATCCGACCGAGCTTCCCCCCCCTCCGGGGCTTTAGCATTGAAGTCCCCGGCGATAATCAGCTCACCCTGCATCTCCCGTGTTGCATCCTCCAGGCCCTCCAGCTTGGCCTGGAAGTCGCTGATGGTCTGGTTTGGAGTGAGGTATACGCTCATGTAGTGAGTTTGCTGGTGCCTCACCCAAACAAAACCGCTGCCGCCGCCATGACCCGCAATGTGGATATTCTGCGGGTCACGGTTCCAGATGGCTGCGGTGCCCAGGTCATCGGCAAACCATCCTGGACCATCTCTGTTTCGATACTGTTCGCTGATTAGTACAATATCAGTGTTTTTCTCGAAACAGATCTGTTCCAGGAGGTCGTGAGCTGCCCTGCTCCTGTGCATATTACCCTGCAGAACTACCGCCATTTTTTCTTGGCATTTGCAAGTGCCTCTCGGAAGGCCCTACAGGCTCCTGATCCCGCCGTATGGTTGCGGGAATCAGGTTTGTCCGCTTGTTCTGGACACAGGAAGCAACGTGGGGTGGCATTACGTCCTGCGATCATGTGGCCTTCCGCCCCGCAGCGATAGCATCGCTTGCTGCGGTCGGGCCCTTTGCAGTCCGGGCTAAGATGGCCGAAGCCCAGACATTTATAGCAACGGGTAACCGTGGCTCTCCTGCGGATCCTGCAGTTGACCCAGCCTATCTTTATGCGGGCGGTGGCCATTAGCTTTTCCGCAGCCGGTGTGTCCACCGTCACTATGGCTATCCGTTGTGCCCTCGCATTTGGCCTAGTCAAGACAGACTGCAGGAACCCCTTGTAGTCCTGCAGGTCTCTTTTTAAGGCCTCCACTTCTTCCTCACTGGACGTGCAACTGTCGAGGTCTCTGATCTCCAGGACGACTCTGGGGATCAGTTCCCTAACAACGGTGCAATCGTTTCCAGTAGTTTCTCTGAGTGCTTCTGAGAAGGCAGTTCTTGTTGCTGAATTGCCTTCTTTCAGCTCGAGGAGTACCTGACCTGCTCTTGTTTGCCGGATGGATCGGATCTCTACTCCACTCTCTTCCGGCTTGACAGCCTTACGTATGGTGGACAGAATGTCCGCATACGACTTGCCGCCTGCCGGTTTGAGCACGATCGCATCCGGCTTTGTTACCTTCTTTTCCTTCTTCTTTGTCTTCTGCTTCCTCTGCTGTTGTTGCGGCTGCTGTTTCTGTGGCTGCTGCTGCTGTTGTTTCGGCTGCTTCCACCCTTTTCTACTTTTTACAGCAACCCAATCTTCCTTAGGGATATCCGCCTTTTTCTTCTTCACTTGCTTTTCCCCCGTATCCAGGCTAGGTGGGCTAGAGGCGCCTCGCTTCGTGCCGCCAAGTGGCTCGGGGTCAAGTGACCCTGTTGGTGTCCCCATACTTTCTACCAAGGACATCGTCCTTTGCCTCCTGGCTGGTGTGTAAGCCCTGGCTTGCTTAGCAGCACGTAGTTCCGTTTTCACGGTGCTTTCGAGCTGCTCCAGTTGGTCTACCATAACTGGCAACCCCTTTTTAATACCGTTTTTGATATTAGGCTGAGCTTTTAGCGCCTGCACCATAACCTTGAGGAGCGCTCGCATTTCTGCGAGCACCTTCTCCACCGCAGTCTGGCATACACCTTCTTTCTCCTTAGTTTGTTGGTTGTGTTGGGTGTTTGAATTCATCATGCATAGAATATGTTGTTTAAGACGGTTCGCCCACTATGGGAGCCACACCTCGGTGTGGCTACTATCTCCGCCTATAAGGAACCCTAGTTATGGATGCCGAAGCCGAGAGGCGGTTTGTCGGATGGTCACTCCTATCGGCACCTAGTGACTTTACAAAAAAGGTTAGGGATAGGCCGGCGCCATAATGAAACAAAGGTTTAACGTCACCCCTACCGAGTGGGCGATGACGGGTCCGTCCCAACACCTGACCCAAACCTCGGGCTAGACGGTGTGCGATTTGCCCTACGCAACTTCGGGTATAAGGAAATACTGACCAGGTAATCCTTCAGACTGCGCCCGAGAATGATTGCTTCAACCCCACCATTGGCTCCAGTCAGTGAGCACTAGAGCGGTCCTTCCACATTGAACATGCGTTTATCAATAATAATAATAATAATAAACGCAGAGGTTAGGTACTGACATCTCGTGCCACCCCGGTTAGGGAGTTTACTACTCTCCCTTTGGCTAGTCTAGCGGGAATATCCACAATCCGTCGGCCGCAGCCCATTCGCACAATGCTCATTCATTCTGCCATTCTCACGATTTCTTTGTTCGCGATCGCTTATTCATTAAATTCACGGCTGACCAGACTATGCTGGCCGTTCTCCGATCCACAACCTGGGGACGCGCCCGGTAGCATAGAAAAATGCTCATCTATCGTTGGATAGAACCCGGGAATAATAATAATAACAATAATAATAATATTTTTTTTTTTTTTTTTTTTTACGAGGGAAACAGTGAAATCTTACATCAGTCCGGTGGACCAAATGCTCCACCGGACCGCCTGGGCCGCATATCCATGCCAGCCCAGGAGACACCGCAAGAGGCTCCGCACTGCCACGGCGTGTGGGATTCCTACCCACTAAAAACACTAACCCTTTCTGCTCTGCACTACTGTGCAGACCCTCCCCCGGCACCGTTTTACACATTACTTCAGGGGAGGGCTTGCTTCGCCTGAGCGGCATCTTCTCACTTCAGATCGGCCGTTGAGACCCGCAGGGGTCTTTTTTTCCCGTGAACAGCTACGGCGCCCTGCGGACGGCTGATCTGCTGTTCTCCTCTTCCCTTTTTTGGCGCAAGATCGCCTCCACGTAGGAGGCGACTTTCGCCCATTGTTGAGGACCTTGGTGCATCAGCCTGACTATATTGTCAGGTGATATGCAGCCAAGGTCCCTCTCTAGTGCCCCCCTTTTGACGGTCCACCTTCCGCATACGAAGAAGGTGTGGAACACGTCGTCCGGGAGGCCCTCACAATAGGCGCAGCCTGGCTCCGCGAGTTTACCCATCTTATATAGGTATGCGCGGAACAGGCCGTGCCCCGTCAAGAATTATAATAATAATAATAATAATAATAATAATAATAATAATAATAATAATTTTTTTTTTTTTTTTTTTTTTTTTTTTTTTTTTTTTTACGAGGGAAACAGTGAAATCTTGCATCAGTCCGGTGGACCAAATGCTCCACCGGACCGCCTGGGCCGCATATCCATGCCAGCCCAGGAGACACCGCAAGACGCTCCGCACTCCCACGGCGTGTGTGATTCCTACCCACTAAAAACACTAACCCTTTCTGCTCTGCACTACTGTACAGACCCTCCCCGGCACCGTTTTACACATTACTTCAGGAGGGCTTGCTTCGCCTGAGCGGCACCTTCTCACTTCACATCGGCCGTTGAGACCGGCAGGGGTCTTTTTTTTTTCCCGTGAACAGCTACGGCGCCCTGCGGACGGCCGATCTGCTGTTCTCCTCTTCCCTTTTTTGGCGCAAGATCGCCTCCACGTAGGAGGCGACTTTCGCCCATTGTTGAGGACCTTGCTGCATCAGCCTGACTATATTGTCAGGTGATATGCAGCCAAGGTCCCTCTCTAGTGCCCCCCTTTCGACGGTCCACCTTCCGCATACGAAGAAGGTGTGGAACACGTCGTCCGGGAGGCCCTCACAATAGGCGCAGCCTGGCTCCGCGACTTTACCCATCTTATGTAGGTATGCGCGGAACAGGCCGTGCCCCGTCAAGAATTGGGTGAGGTAGTAATTTACCTCACCCTCTTTTCGGAACAGCCAGGTGTCCACTTGTGGGATCAGCCTGGCCGTCCATCTTCCTTTAGTGGAGGATTCCCACCGATGCTGCCAAGCCTGGATGGTATTGGCCCTGGCCGTTCGGTGGGCCTCCACTACCCCAAGAGCAGGCTTCTGCTGATGGACGAAGCGTCTCTCCAGTGCCAGAAGGTCGATGGGTATTACCCCAGCGACCACTAATATCGCGGGCTCGGAGACCGTGCGGTAAGAGCACGCGATCCGGAGTGCTGCTCTCCGTTGCACCGCGGCGAGACGCTTCCTGTGCACGTCTTTCCGTATCGCATCGGCCCAGACCTCCGCTCCGTACAGCATGACGGCTTCGGCGGCACGCATGAGTAGGCGCCTTTTACAAGGCCGGGGGCCGGCGGTATTGGCCATGAGCCTACTCAGCGAGGCTGTTACTGCTGCCGCCTTTTCCGTCACTATAGTGAGGTGTTCCCTGAAGGTGAGCTTGTTATCAAGCGTCACCCCGAGGTACCTCACCGCACTCTTTGCCTGGACCGTCGCGTCTCCTACTTGAAAGGGGCACATGGTATTGATGTGCCTCTTCGTGAGTAGCACGACCTCCGTCTTCTTTGTGGCTAATTCAAGCCCGTGATCCTCCAGCCAGGAGAAAACGCGACGCATTACCCGGTTGAGTAGCAGCCTAGCGAGGTCAACGTCTCTGGCTACGATGACCACCGCTATGTCGTCAGCATACCCAACCAGGAAGGTGCCCTCGGGCATTTCCATGCGCAGGATCCCGTCATAGAATACATTCCATATATCGGGACCCAGCATGGAGCCCTGAGCTGCCCCAGATGTTATTTCCCTCTTTATTGGTCCATCCTCAGTGTCGTAAGTTATCGAGCGGTCCCTCAGATAATCCCCAAGAATGCGTAAAAGATACGCGGGGATACGAAAGTCCCGCTCGAAAGCTTCCAGCGCCTTGTCCCACCTAACTGAGTTAAACGCGTTTTTAACGTCCAAGGTGGCCAGCAGACAAATAGGGCGAGAGAAATGGTTGCCCTGTTCCGTTGACCTGGCGGCATTTACCACCTCCTGGATTGCATCTACGGTTGACTTATCTCGCCTGAAGCCATACTGCCGCGGAGCCAGATCTCCGAACGCACTTATGGCTGCCTGGAGGCGAGGTTTCAGCAGTTTCTCCAGAAGTTTTCCCGCCGTGTCTAGCATGCACAGCGGGCGGTAGGCCGACGGGCTGTCTGCTGGTCCCTTGTCCTTGCTGATGAGGACAAGTCTCGCTGTCTTCCATCGGGCAGGAAAAATGGCCGCCTTCAGGCAGGAGTTGTACATGTCCAGCAAGAGGCGCGGGTGACTGCCGCCGATGGCTTTCAGCAGCTCTGCTGGTAATCCATCCGGCCCCGGAGCTCTCTTATTACGCAAAGATTTTATTGCGATGGAGAGCTCCATGTTCGTAAACAGAGGAGAATAATAATAATAATAATAATAATAATAATAATAATAATAATAACAATAATAACAATAATAATAATAACAATAATAACAATAATAACAATAATAATAATAATAACAATAATAACAATAATAACAATAATAACAATAATAACAATAATAACAATAATAACAATAATAACAATAATAACAATAATAACAATAATAACAATAATAACAATAATAACAATAATAACAATAATAACAATAATAACAATAATAACAATAATAACAATAATAAGTTATATCTTTTTCAAATTACTTTTTCGTAAGAATAAATCTATTTTTAACTTAAAAAATGGAAAAATTCCCTTTTATCAATTTCGCATGGATTTCGAGCTTCATGCTAAATTTTAGGGAGGTCGATCGCGTAAAAGTACACCGGATATTGATTGTATATATCATAAAGTATCATTTAAAATTTTTTTTAGATTTTTTTTGCGAAATTCCAGTTGAAGCTCGAATTTATGCCACTTTTTTACCTCCAGGAACCACTGTGCGTCGGCGCGAGCCGCTTTTGCGCGTACGTGTGCGACCATGTATACGCGTACTTCACGTGCGCGGGCGTACCACTCGAATCGGCGCGTACCTAGAGTACGCGCCGCGCGTGTAAATAGTGAACAGCCCCAGGGGCAATAAAGATAATTCGTTGCTTTTACTTGTTCGCGTATTATTTCACGCATCCTACTTTCAATTCCCTATTTGGTGGCACGGTGAAGAATACCGCCGGCCTCCGCGGTAGCGAGTACGTAGTACTCGCGTGATACTGAGTAGCTGGGGCAGCACGCTCGAGAGAGAGAGAGAGCGTGACGACGAAGTCGCGCGTTGTCACGGACCGAAAAGGCGTGGCTGCTGCCGAAAGCAGCCGGCGGCAAGCAACAGCGCAGAGCCGACGCACAGTGGGGCCGCGAGCAAAAGAAAGCGCCGAAATTCGCGTTTGCCTCAAAAAATGCATAAAAAAAAGTTTGAGGCACGTAAGTATTCGTTGTAACCTATATTTTAATAAACCGTTTCCCCCGATATTATCGTAATCGATATATATGTATATCAGGCGTATATTGAGCACACATACAGTAACCGTATTAAAATGACATTTTCGTGCAAAGCTTTTTATTACTCGATGTATCTACCATAATAACAATATATTTAACACACACACACACACATATATATATATATCATTAGATTATTATGAGACATATATATAAGTTATATCGGTTCGTGTATGTGTGTATATATGCATATATATAAATATTATCTTATATCTTAATAATGAATAAAATTAAAAAAATGGATTTTGTGGTATGCGACACATACACGTATACATACACACACGGACAAACACGCGCATACACACACACACAACTATATATTACTTATTATTTATATAATATAATATGCATTATTTGTATTATACCACAGCTACATGTTCAATATTTAATAAACAGTGGCTTTCATAATAAGTAATATATCTGTGGTGCCAAGGAAGATGGGAATTAATCCACTCTTTATGAAAATCGAGTTAAAGCCATTTTTCTTTTTTTTTGAGGTTTAATACACCATATTTTGAAGTTTTTATTTGGTAAAAAGTTCATTATTCTGTAGTTACAACGTAATTGAAAAAGGACAACTATAGCAGTTGCATTTATTAAGCTTTATCATTTAAATCGCCATATCTCTAAAACTTTTCCAAGTGATTTGTTCCCTTCTTCCTTAGCATCACAGATATATTTGTGTGTGTGTGTGTGTGTGTACGCGCGTGTTTGTCCTTGTGTGTATGTATACGTGTATGTGTCGCATACCACAAAATCCATTTTTTTAATTTTGTTCATTTTTAAGATATAAGATAATTTTTATATATATGCATATATACACACATACACGAACCGATATAACTCATATGTATGTCTAATAATAATTTAATGATACATATATATATATATATATATATATATATATATATAAATGTGTGTTAAATATATTTTTATTATGGTAGATACATCGAGTAATGAAAAGCTTTGCACGAAAATGTCATTTTAATGCGGTTTCTGTATGTATGCTCAATATATGCCTGATATACATATACATATCGATTACGATCATACCAGGGGAAACGGTTTAATAAAATATAGGTTACAACGAATACTTTCGTGCCTCAAACTTTTTTTTTTATGCATTTTTCGAGGCAAGCGCGAATTTCGGCGCTTTTTTTTGCTCGTGGCCCCACTATGCGACGGGCCGCTAATCGCCGAGGGTTGGCACGAGCCCATGCTTGCGCCTGTCTATTGCTGCGCCGTTCATCGGCAAGTCCGCGTTGAGATATAGCGCACCGAGGACAGCATTTAGCCCGTTACAATATAAAAGGAACAAATAAATATATATGGTTCTAAATAATAAAAAGCTTATAAAAACATTCAAGGGTATATTAAAGATAATATAAATCATACAATTTATTTTTAATTAATTATTTTCCTAAATTTCAAAATGTAATATAAATGATATAAAAATATATTTAATAAAATTTCATAAAATTTTAGGTATAGTGGTAATGTAGGCCTATTGGCGAAGGATGCCACTTAAAATAACAATCCAACGGTCCATGAACAGAACCCCCAGGGTGACGTGGAAAACTGTTCGTCTCTTCAACCAATCTTTATAGTTAATAAATTTTATATAAAACGAATTTACGCAACACAACTATTGGTTAAATTTAAAACATTGTTCAATATTTATAAAGTAAGTAATAAAATAAGTGTAATAATTTAAAATAATGAACATCAGGTTGATTTGTTCTCATTCCAAAATATAAAATTTTTAAATTTATTTTATATGGGGGTTGACGAGCGGAGCGAGTAGGGAGGTACCCCCCTAGTATATATATATATATATATATGGTGTGTGTGCACGCGTGCGTTTGTGCATAAACACAACGCACACGAGAGTGTGAAGAAGAGAGAGCGAGAGAGCGGGAGAGGGAAGGAGGGGCGGGAGAGAGAGAGAGAGAGAGAGAGAGAGAGAGAGAGAGAGAGAGAGAGAGAGAGAGAGAGAGATTCATAATTAAAATTATGAATTAAGAAATTATAACATTTTTTTACATTCTTTTGTAAAACACTGTCATCATTTCTTAATTCATAATTTTAATTAGAAAGAATAAAAAGAAAAGATGTAGTAGAAACCATTATGACTACCTCTTGACAACATCCACAGGGAATTAATGGCTTTAGCGGCTGTGAAGTAGTCATAACGGTTTCTTGTATAATTACATGTATACAAAATTTTTATAAATGTGTATCATACACGCTACAACAAAAATTTATGTATATTATAAAATAATTACTATTATAAATTATATATAACATTTTTATTTCTTACCCTTTAATCATAGAGAAATCGAATCCGATCACGCTTTTCTTGCTTCCTCATCTTGTTTTTATATATAAGAGCTCACTGATTTTCGGAAAAATAGAACACGCAATACATAGGATTTTCGATATTTTATCGGATTTTGGAAACTAATGGTACATGATTCATGAATATATGGTCTTATGGGGTGTCTATAGGGCTTTTATGGTGTATTTTATAACTTTGGCGTATAGCCTCTCTGCATCACGACAAGTGTACATACATAAAAAATTTTCAAATTCATGTGGAGTTTTTATGGGGTTTTCGATATTTTATCGGATTTTGGAAGCTAATGGTATATGATTCATAAATATATGGTCTTATGGGGTGTCTATGGTGTTTTTATGGTGTATTTTATAACTTTTGTGTATAGCCTCTCTGCACCATGACAAGTGTACCTACACAAAAAATTTTCAGATTCACGGGCTTTTTATGGTTTTTTACAACTTTTATGTATAGACTCTCTGTACTGTGCAACGAGTGTCCAACACCCACGCGCAGTATCTAATAACGCGCGCACGGCTTGAAAAAAAAGAAAAAAAATGATGAATAACCGTAACCTCATGAACATCTCATAGCCACTTCATGATAGATCCGCGACACTCTCGTGGAACTGTACATCCGAATTTCTGCATTGAACCACTATCTACATAATGTACTGGCGAGCAACATTTGTATGGGGAGCACAAGAGAGACACATTACACACTTCAGAATCCGTAGAATACCCTCATGCTTTGCGACGGAGATGTTCACGCGACAAGACAATATTCGCGACTGACATTCGGTCGACCGTTCGTCTTTGCCACGGATGATCTCATCGCACGCGGGCCTTCTGCTGTCGAATTATATCGCCTTACCTCGAATTAGTCATAACTTACAATCGTCGACATTTTATCTTACCACATGTCCCACCATGTTTTCCGAACGAGAAACGCGTCGACTTTTTTCTTCTTTATTTATTTAATCGTACGTTACTGGGGAATTTTGCTGATTAATGAGAAACTGACACGTACATCGAGTTGCAGCTGCTCATCATTTTGACTATTGAATTACACAGGAAAAGAATTTTTTCTCGAGAAAAGTCTCAAGAAAAAGAAGTTGAGATCATTTTTCTCCTTTATTTCATCGTACGACGCTGTGGAATTTTACTGATTAATGAGAAAATGTCACGTAAATCGAGTTGTAGTTGCACATTATTTTGACTATTTAATTACATAGGGAAACATTTTTTCTCGAGGAAAGGCTCAAGGAATGGAATTACAGATAGAAGCAAATACACCCATACACATACTCACACATACACAGACGCACGCACGTCAATATTTTGATGTTCCAACAAACATACACCAGGCACTGCTGTTTTTCGACTCGTTGATAGAGGAAGGACAGCAAGGTCTTTTCAAACCTTTCTCGAGGAGCAGATGACCAGCGGGAAGTCGCATGTCGGCTATTGGAAGTCGGCCGTTGGCTGCTGAAAATCGGTTGTCGACTGCAGGAACTAGCTGTTTCAAATACTGTTTCAGTTATCCATGCGGCTACATTGGCGGCCCGTCTACTACTGACGCATCAGGGGACCACACCCTGGAAAGTTAGTGGCGCTAGTGTAGCAATACAAAGAACACTCTCGTGACCGATGACGACGCAGTGTAAAAACATCTCATTGGCTACCGCTGTGTCTCCATCGTTGTGATTAGCGGCGGCGGCGCACCAGAAGAGAGCTCATTGGCTGTTGGCGAGCCCCAACAAGCTGATTTAGCGGTTGACGTCAACTACAGGCGCCAGCTGGGGTCAAGGTCAAGTAGTCACATACAGAGGTGTGTATACGTGTGTGTGCGTGTTTCAGTGGGTTATTTGATATACATACGTAATCAAATTACATATTGCGTCAGCAAATTAAAAATATTTATGAGTATCTAATTTCAACTAATTTTTTATTCTTTCAATTAAATAATTTAAAAATACTTATTCAAAAAATATTCAAATGCAAGCTAGCTTCATTGCGTGAAATAAAATTTAATTTATATAAGCTACAATTTAGAAATTTCAATTAAAAATTAAAGTCTTTAAAAATATAATAAGTTGGGATTAAGAGGAAGGCAAGGAAGACAAAAAGAAGTACATAGTAAGTATATTCAAAATTTTCTATTTATTATTAAATAATATAGTATTTAATACAGCAACAATTCTTGGCATGTGTAATGATACAATCTGATACAAAACATCAGCAACATCGCGCTTAGGTAGAGACGCTTGATCTTTTTCTTTACATTGCGTTTCTACACAAGAGGTTATTTCGTCTATTACATCATTATCAACTAAATTTGCAACGTCTTTTACAATACTAGGTGTATACAGTTGTACTTGTGCTTCATGCATGAGACTACTTTTAGTTTTAATAAACTCCTTAACGTCGCAGGTAAGATATTGTACACTACTCGCAATAGAATTTAAATATTTAAGACGAGTATCGACACACTTTACAATAAATTCTTGGAGACAATCAAAAGTAACTTTTTTCATCACCAAGCTATGGCGAAACCGCTGGATTCGACCAACACCAGGCCTCCTGTCTTCTTCAATTTCGATTGCTTTTTCCTGGTGACTTGTGGTGAATTTTAAAGTCCAACCGTTTCCGTAAATTTTTTGGTCCTTTAAACTATTATCGAGTCCACGAAAATATTTATCAATGTCGTCGAAACTTGTTTTGAATTCTTCCCAGTCATTGTATAAAAATCCAATACCTTCAAAGTTATTCGATAATAGTCGAACCACAGGTTTGTAGCACTCGTCGTCGAACTTGTCGACGAGCTCGTCATATTCCAAACCAACAATTACCTTCTTGGTAAACGATTTATTTAAGGCGTACAACGTACATAAGACTTGATGTGGGTGTTGTGCAGCTCGTAGTAGGGTCGCCATGGCGATCCGCGTATCATTACGAGTAGAAAGCAACTGGTGCTAAACACTCTGAAGTGATCCTTTAAATACAGCTTTTCAAACTATGCACACGGTTAAAAAAGTGCAGACGTTTGAGAAGTAAAGAATGAGACGAGCAAGGTTAAACAATGACGCACATGTAGTTGAAACGGTTAAATTTTCATGACACACGTTGTATAGTCTTACATCAAAGCTTCTTTCGCGTGATAATAGAAATGCTGACAATTATAACAAAAGACATTTTAGAGCGAGAGTTTTGCAAACATCTGACGAAGCATCCACCGTTGCCAATGAAATTTCCGCCAGCTTTTTTATAACTTCGCTATCATTTTTCTCCAAGTTGACAGAAAAATTATCCAAAAACTTCTTAAAACCTAAACCATTACTCATATAGCTTAAAAACATAATACAATATTGACCACATACATCGGATGCGTCATTTTGAAGTTGTATTGCGTTCCAACGAAATGTTTTACAATTTTTTCGCAAACAGCTTATGTGATCGGGTATTATAGGTGATAATCCAAAACTATCAAAGTATAGACCGTTAGAAGATCTATCGACGTAGGACGCAACCCAATGCATGCCAGGCTTGGTCCACACCCGCTGGATTTGATCGGCTGGGAATACACCTACAGTATGCGACTGGATTGATGAAAGGATCTTGAATATTTGAAGGCTGTCCATTATGAAGATCGATTAAATTTTTATTTAGATAACCAAGGCGTGAAGATAAGTAGCCTTTCAAACGATAAGCGTGATTTAACGCACATCGATATTTATGACCCGAAAATTTTAAAGCGTGATGCATACAATATACATTAGATGATAACTTATCGAACGGAGGACAATCTACATCATACTCCAAATTGATGATTTCGTTTGCTATAATTTTATGAAGCATTAACCACTTTCCACTGCCTCTAACGTAAATTTTTCGAGCACCTTTTGATAAATCTTGCAGAGTATTATGAAACACTTTCAAATCAACTTCACCGTCCAAGTAATTAATGCCGTGGCAATGCTGAATTAACCAATGATTTTGTCTTCTAATTTCAGCGCTCAAATCATCTACACAAGCCGTCGGAGCCACTAACCAATGACCATGAAAATCACCATTAAGAACAACAACAGCGATTTCCTTCGGTGCATTGTTATTGTCAGTATCTTTGAGACACTGGATATCTATAACTAAATCCATCGTTTTTATGTAGCTTGCAATGACGATCACGACTCGAAACGTACTGGCCATCAAGAAACAAATCTTCCACGTATATGTAGTACAACAACACCATCTGCACTTTCTTATTCTAACCAAAAAATTCTACAATAGCTTGGCGCGATACATCTACTTCCAAAATATTATCGTACTTAGCATAGGCAATACAACTTATAGTATTGGCTAATGCTTCAGCGAATCATACATCTAATCTAACGCTACCGTGCTTAATCAAATTCCAATGAGTGCATTATAGCCGATAGGTCGGGAGTTAAATCAAACGCGAAAAGACAATAGCCATTAGGATATGACTCACGCGAGATTTGGTTACTCTCGTTAAGAAAATGTACGCCTGTTCCAGAAAATAACGTATGATAAGCATCAATGTATAATTTGCTAGCTCCGAAATTTGGTTGTTGTGGTTTAGAAGGTATTTGTACACCGTCAACGTATAAGCATAGAAAATTTATATTAAAATGCTCAAAGTTAAACGGATCTAGAGCTCGATCGCCATTGAAAGCCTTATTGTCAACAAACCCGATTATAATCCATTTTGGCAGTTGACCTAATATTATATTATTCAAAGTTTCACCGTGAATACCTCTATGCATTGTTACAGCTTTAACCTCAACCCTCGTGAGAGGATATTTCGCAATTGTCTTTGAAAGTGATTGGGCGTGTGCTAGTAATATACCTGGACTAATTTTGACTCGCCTAACTAAAAGATTAGCTTCGTCGATATGTACAGAGTAACAGCCCGTAGGATCCATGAGACAAAAACTATCGCGAGACCTTACTAATCGCACTCTTACCTCGACACCGTTTATTAATAATTTTTCTTGATTGAACACATTGCAGTGAAGATGGCCAATCATGTCAACTGATTTTGTTGCCGACAGTAATTTGCGACGTTGCACAAGGCCTGCATTTGCATCTTGATCGTCGTCCATTTTTCCAGCAGTATCGTTGTACCACAGCACACTCGTCAAATGCAAATTTTTTGCAGCAGGTCCATAATTTAATAAAGTTTTAAGGTACGCTCTGTAAGCGTACGCGTTTGTAGGCGGTGATGCCGGTTTTTGATTAAATAATATATCCACTTGATTAAATACAGAATGCATAAAATTTTTGACAGGACCGACTTTGGGAACCTGGTCTGTAACTGCTTGTGGTACGTCAACCGTAGTTTGTAGACTTACTCGCAGACTAAGCATCGTGTGAGCAAGATCAATATATTTTTCACCTTTGCCCGGCAACACAAATTCTATAGGTGAGTCATCAGTTAAAGACGATATTGGTTTATATTGTATCCAGTGTGAATTTTCTATCGTTGTTTGAGTGGGAGGAATTTCAAACAGAAACAACTCCGACTTGAGACACTCGGACGAATGGGTGTGTAAAGAGTCCATCTTATCTATCCAAAAATATCTCTCGTGGTTCTCTTCTTCTTTTGTTTCGTTTGTTTTCTCTTAGCCTTGCCTCTTTTCGAGCTATTAGACGTGCGTTTTCTTGTTTTCCTTTTTCTAGAGCTGCTCTTCTTCTTTTTACCACTATGATTTGTATCAGAGCCAGCGCCCATTCACAACTGAAGCGGTAAGCCGTAACGTGGTAATTTATATCCAGACCCCTCCATTAGCTTATCCAATTTTCCTCTGCTTTTCGTTTGAGAACTTCGCCAGATTCTTTAAAGCGTTTGCGAATCGACTCTTTAAACGGAGTGTTTCGCTCGGTAACATCAGACATAGTGCTCATACCATTACGCACAGCCTCCTTCCCAGCAGCTTTGGCTCCACGAGTGTAAAGTGGGAGAACGCGACGGAAAATTCCAACCAAAAATGAACCAATACCGCCGTGCCCCCTTTGATAGGGGGATCCAACGTAAATACGTCCGACCCCACCATTAATCCGTTGACCCCCACCAAACACCTCCTCTTCGCTATATCCACCGCAAACTTGCATGTTGAAGTATTCTTGGAAACGCTCCATCACTGTATTAAAAATGAGTTCTAGTTAAGTTTCTTGAAATGAAGTGTCACCGTCAGAGTACCGTAATCGAATGGAATCGCATGGCCACTTGAGTCCCTTATATCGATTTCGATTGTCTGAAATGAGTTGAATAATAATGTTATATACATGTGTGGGGAGAAACTCTTGATTCTCGTACTACCATACGTGTAATCATCGTCGACGTTTAACGATACTGCTCGCAACAATCGCGATCGAACGTCACGTTAACGATATTAACAACTATTACGTAAGGTTCGCAAATATCGCTATAAATCATAAGCATGGATAGAAGCCCATTGCAGAGATGAGCAGGTCTATCACTTACTACTGATTCTTCATCTCTTATAAAAATACTATTCATGCTTTCGAATCCCAAAATTTTTCGCAACTTCTTGGATAAACAAAGTTGGTGACTGAATTCAAAGCAAGTTATCTTTGTACAAACTCTGTAGACTGTCACGTAACCACCGGAATCAACACCGAATTCCAAATGCCCCTCTATACAGTTTAAATTATTTAGCTCGCTTATTATAATGTTTACATCTCTGTAAATTCCTGGACGAACCAGCGACACTGTAGTACCAACATTTTTTGCCTTTGTCTCTAGAGTCGAGTGTGGAATGAGATTAAGCGAAACTGTCCTATCCGGTTGCTCGGAAGACACGTGTTGAAACGTCAGCGGAATTTGAACCTCCGTAAACGCGACTGACCACGAACCTTGAAGACGTATCTGCTGAGGGAGTTGCGTGATGAAACATGTCGTTGTATTTTCCGCAAAATAATTCATGCTGCTGTTGCTCGGCAACACAATATAAAACTGATCTTTCATTTTAAAAATTTTTTATATATTCGTCAATTTATTCACTCTAACCCAGGAATTGAACTTATCGCTGTATCCTTTCCACTTTACAAAATATTCTTTAGACGAACCTTTGCCTCTAGTTTTCAAAATTTCATCAATTTTAAAAACGTCTGTAGTTAAATTTTTACGTACTCTGCACAATTCTTCGGCGTAGAAAAAACCGTCAATTTCCTCACCTGCCAAGTCTTCTAAATAATAAACTGCAGGCGGACGTGTCGTTGAGATTCGTGTAATTTTAAAAATCTGTAGTGTCCAGCCACTCTCATATCCTTTAGCGAAAACGTTCTTTGCACGACTGACGTAAGAGTTTTAAAAACAAGATTACCATATCAACGTTGTAAATTTTCACGAGCTTTGGCTGCATTGTACAGTGTTACGACTGCTGGCACCATTTTTGTGGCCGAATGTTTGGTATGATTGTACACCTCTACGATATTCTGCAAAACATCAACATACCTTCAAGTATTTTTGTGAGTAAAATACCGCCATGTTCTTTCTTTTATAGTTCTTATGAATCTTTCCACAATGGCAGCTTTTACATCTGGACTGCGTATCACTCTAAACGCTATACCGTGCTTTGAGAGATCCCTGTGCAGCGCCTCGCCGATAAATTCTTTACCTTTCTCAGTTTGAAGACATATTGGTTTCCGTCCGTTACTTCTCGACAAAATACGCACAAAAAGCATCAGCGACATTTCTCGAAGTTTTGTCCTTGACTGGTTCAACCCATGCGTATTTTCTGAGAACATCGATAACAGTTAAAACGTAGCTGTAGCCATCGTTGTAAGATTTTACAGATCTCATGGCCATTAATTCAGCTTCCCACACGTCGTCGAAATTGCGCACATTATACGTCTAGGAAAACAATGTCGAACAGGTCTATGCAAGTTATAAGCGTCTTGACTCTCAAGCCATTCAATAACACTTTGACGATCGTATTTTTTACACGTAGCTCGCAAAAGTTTATCAGCACCAGTATACGCCGAAGGCCGATGTGCTTCATAATAAAGTTTTTCAAACGTTTTATTCATTGTTCGACATTATTATTTTGTCTATTTTCTTCTTATCTTTGGTTTCTGTTTCATCGTCTTCTTATCCTTTTTTATTTGTCCACGCATTGGTTTTTTATCTTTTTTGTCTCGTTTCCTGATAACATTCTTGATACGCGAAAAAAATTTTTCAAAAATTATCTTGCTAACCATACAGCAAGCTGTCATCATCGTAACTGTTCTTTCGTCAGACGGCGTTTCCTCGGCGAGCATGCGAGAGAAGGCATATTGCACTAAAACTCGGTCGGCTTGACGACTGTCACTGTTCGAGTCAGCATAAGCTAGATCATGCTGTCGGCAGGCCTCATCTAACGGATTGATTCAAACGTCGCCACGTTCGAGACGCTCTGCTAGCTTAGTTCCGGGTCCGCAAAATTTGTAATGCGGTACATGCATTTCAAACGGTAATAAATCAACGAGTGCAACTAGAACGCTGTTTTTCTCTTGTTCTTCTTCTTGACAATTTATTAGCGCAGCCCGAATGTTTTGCTCATTCCGCGCCATGACAGTATTTTAGAGTGTGGTGGTTAGACCTTCTTTTTTTTCAGCTGACTTCTTTTTTCTTCTTTTTTCGGGTTGCGTTGGATCTGATTCATCAGCGGTGCTGTCGCCGCTACTCTGAACTCTCAAAATAGGAACGGAAGGCGGTGTAGTAAAAGCACTGTTTTCTAAATGCTCACTGGTCGGCGAGGGTCTGGTAACGTCGTTCCAAACACGTTTGTTACCTATAAACTCTCGGGGTACAGTTGTTTGGCGAAGAGCGACAGCGAACTGAAGATGACCAGGCGGAGCGCTCCTTTTTCTATCTCTCATTGCGTCATTCACCAAGTCGACAATGTTGGCTCCGGGCACAATCGTGCCATCTATCATTACAGCTCAGTTTTTCGGGACGCTATAGATAATGTTTGCGTCACTGAGCTCATCGGTTTCCTCCTCCTCCTACTCCTTTTGCTGCTCATTATCGTCCACCGTATTAGATTCGCTGACACTGTCATTCTTTTGTTCTTTTTTATACTTATCTCCTCCTTCGGTTCCTTTAAAGTGAAGATATCGCTGTAAAACTTGACGGTAGAGAGTCCACTTTTCACGCTCGTCTTTGTACGAGGAGTGTTCAAAAAGTAAGTTTCCCTGCTCCGGGAAAAATCAAAACACAATTTTTAGGTTAAAGTAACATATGTATTTATTGTTTGACTTATAAACTATTTTTCTAGATAGTCCCCTTGGACTTGAATACATTTTTTATATCTGTTCTCAAGCTTTGACAAACCTTGTTTATAAAAATCCGTGCCCTGTTTTTTAAAGAATAATTTAACGATGTCTTTCACTTCATCATTTGAATTGAATTGATGGCCACCCAAATTTTCCTTTAATTTAGGAAAAAGAAAAAAGTCACTTGGTGCGAGATCTGGAGAGTAGGGTGGGTGATCAGAAATTTCCCATTTGAATTTTTCCAGTAAGGTTTGTGTTTTTTTTGCCGAATGAGGCCGTGCATTGTCGTGAAAAAGCAACACTTTTCTCGATAATTTTCCAGGACGCTTTCGTTTAACGGCACTTTTGAGTTTATTTAGCACTTCACAGTAACGATCTGCATTTATCGTGGTACCGGATTCAAGAAAATCAATCAACAGAACACCTTCGTTGTCCCAAAAAACTGTGGCCATAA
This sequence comes from Torymus aiolomorphi, assembly GCA_036365515.1. Lineage (NCBI taxonomy): Eukaryota > Metazoa > Arthropoda > Insecta > Hymenoptera > Torymidae > Torymus > Torymus aiolomorphi. The sequence goes on along the minus strand of CM070874.1, from coordinate 175,544,589 downwards.
CCTTACCAGCAGAATACTGGATTTTTGCTTTTTTTGGAGCACTCTCTTCTGATTTCTTCCAAACCATACTTTGTCGCTTCATTTCAGGGTTTGTGTGGTGAACCCACGTTTCATCCCCTGTCACAATGCGTGAGTAAACATTTTCGCCTTCATCTTCAAGCATGTCAAGAAATTTTCCTGCAGACTGAAGTCTTTTTTGTTTGTGATCATCTGAAAGCAAGCGTGGGACCCACCTCGCACAAACTTTACGGTAACCAAGATGATCTGTTACGATTGTGTGGATTGAAGTTCGACAAATATCGATTTCAGGAGGCATTGAGTCCAAAATTCTGTCAATTGTAAAGCGCCTATCCGCCAAAATCATTTTTTCGACTGCTGCGACTGTGTCATCTGTAATGGCGGTTTTTGGCCTGCCTGCACGCTGCTCATCATGAACTTCTCTGCGTCCCTCGAGAAAATATGTACGCCACCGACGCACCATTTGCACACTCATGCATTTGTCACCATAAATATGCACTAATTCAGTGTGAATTTCGTTGCCATTAAGCCCTTTTGCAGTTAAAAAGTGAATAACTGCACGCAACTCACAGGTGGACACGTTTTTCACAGGTAGCTCCATGGTTTCCGAGCCGGTACTGATGAAAAAAATTTTTTCGGCAGCTAAGACCGGTTCCGCTCTTATCGGTATATCCTAAACTAAAACTATTTTCGGTCCGAGCTCGCTAGATGGCGCTGGGGAAAAACGGCAGAGTAGGGAAACTTACTTTTTGAACACCCCTCGAATGTTGGAGAGTTTAATATTTCGCTCATTTCAGCATCGAGTCTACTCGTCACCGATCCCGGTGTTTGCACAGATTTTATCTTACCTTTTCCAAGCGTGGTTTGCAAACGTTCAAGGCTCTCTTGCGGTAGGAGAATCATCTTTCTCGCGTGTTCCATTTTTATTTATTCACGAGATTAACAAGAAGCGTACCAATCAGAGATGCTAGCAGAGTAGGCAAAAAACCACCACGTTGCACTATAATGTTTCTTCTTCGTTGTAAAGTGATATCCGGTGATGCTAGCTTTCGCAGAACTTTTGCGTGGTTACGCAGCCGACCCTTGTGACCTTTACTTAACGGAATGTTACCTATCAATACGTTTAAAGCGCACTCGCAAATACGACGAACCAATTTTACATCAGCTTTCTGTAAAACTGCTTTCCGCTATTCTTTGTTAAAATCGTACAATGCCGCCAAGACCGTAGCATCTTTTCGACCAAAAGGATAGCGCGTTTTTGTAGTCATTACAACGCTACGATTGGAACTTGATTTTGACTGTCTGTCAGTTGTTTTTGCGGTACGTAAACGTACTGGTACTCATCATCGGGGAAAATACACGTTCGAAATCGACAGTTATCCAATGTGGTTTGCTTCAGATCCAACAAGAGGTAACCAAAAACTTGCGATGTTGCATCCCGGTAGGCTTCTTCTAAAAATCGAGGATTTTCAGGATATACTTGCCTGGCAAAATGATGTATCTGGGCACGATCTCGCAAATTCCTAAAGATTACAATGTACTGAGCGTTCAGAGATATGTCGCGTTGACCTTTGCCTTGATGGAAGATGTTTTGAGTGATAAGAATCACGCTCAAGTCGTTGTGATGACTGCCTTTCATAAGGAGATTCACTATGGCTTCTCCAGAGGACGATTCGCGCATGAGGTCGTCGATGATGATCAACTTAGGTTTCGGATCGTTAAGCCAATCAGTGTTTTGCGGTAGACCTTCGCGAAATTCAACGTCTTTACCCAGATCTCTATATCCCGATTGCCATTCACCGTAATAAAGAATAATATGCTCGAAGCGAGTGTCGCTCAAACGGTCAATGTATTTCAGAAATTTTTTAACAAATACTGTTTTACCGCAACCGGTGGGGACACTCAACGTACACGTCCACGGATGTTTCCAGCGCGTGTCCATAATTCACACTGACTGGGCAATCTGAAACACTTCTCCCGAAGAGCTCGTAACCGCGCCCGGTGCTCCCCGCGCGCGGCCGCTCACGAGTCCGCGAGCCTTGTGGTGGGGCTAGTTCCGCGGCAAAGTAGCTCTTTCGCCAGCGCAGCGGTAGCCAATGAGCTCTTAGCCGCTGCGCCTCCCACGGCCGCTAAATTAGCTTGTTGGGGCGTACCAGCAGCCAATGAGGGCTCTTCTGGTGCGCTGCCGCCGTTTGGGGGGCACACTAGCAGCCGATGAGCTCTCTTCTGGTGCGCCGCCGCCGCTAATCACAACGATGGAGACACAGCGGTACCCAATGAGATGTTTTTACACTGCGTCGTCATCGGTCACGAGTGCGTTCTTTGTATTATTACACTAGAGCCACTAACTTTCCAGGGTGTGGTCCCCTGATGCGTCAGTAGTAGACGGGCCACCGATGTAGCCGCATGGATAACTGAAACAGTATTTGAAACAGCTAGTTCCTGCAGTCGACAGCCGATTTCCAGCAGCCAACGGTCGACTTCCAATAGCCGACAGGCGACTTCCCGCTGGTCATCCACTCCTCGAGAAAGGTTTGAAAAGACCGTGCTGTTCTTCCTCTATCAACGAGTCGAAAAACAGCAGTGCCTGGTGTATGTTTGTTGGAACGTCAAAATATTGACGTGCGTGCGTCTGTGTACGTGTGAGTATGTGCATGTGTGTATTTGCTTCTATCTGTAATTCCTTTCCTTGAGCCTTTCGAGAAAAAATGTTTCCCTATGTAATTAAATAGTCAAAATAATGTGCAACTACAACTCGTTGTACGTGACATTTTCTCATTAATCAGCAAAATTCCACAGCGTCGTACGATGAAATAAATAAAGAAGAAAAAAGTCGACGCGTTTCTCGTTCGGAAAACATGATGGGATACATGACAAGATGCAATTTCGACGACTGTAAGTTATGACTAATTCGAGGTAAGACGATATAATTCGCCAGCAGTGCGCCGTGTGCCTCTCTTGTACCCCATGCAAATGTTGTGCGCCAGTACGTTATGTAGATAGTCATTCAACGCAAAAATTCGAGTGTACAGTTCCACGAGAGTGTCGCAAAAGTGTAATCTATGATGAAGTGGTCTTATGGGATGTGAAGTTACGGTTTCTCCATTTTTCCAAGCAGTGCGTGTGGGTGCTGGCCACTCACTGTGCTATACAGAGAGACTATACACCACAGTTGTAAAAAACCATAAAAAACCCATGGATCTGAAAATTTTTTATGTGGGTACACTTGCCATGGTACAGAGAGGCTATACACAAAAGTTATAAAATACACCATAAAAACCCCATAGACACTCCATAAGATTATATATTCATGAATCGTACCATTAACTCCCAAAATCCGATAAAATATCGAAAACCCCATAAAAAACCCATGAATCTGAAAATTTTTTATGTAGGTACACTTGCCATGGTACAAAGAGGCTATATGCAAAAGTTATAAAATACACCATAAAAACCCCATAGACACCCCATAAGGCCATTTATTCATGAAACATGTACTATTACTTTCCAAAATCTGATAAAATATCGAAAATCGCTAATCTAATTAATGTAGGTACATTTGCCATAATACACTATGCCTTGTCAAACCGAAGGTATACACATACACATACACACACACACACACGCCTATACACAAAAGTTATAAGATAATACTGCAGCGTCAAAGCGAATTGGTCTTGAAGGCCTAGCTTATCCTGGCGTACCGTAGCGCTGCACATGTACACACACACACTCACACACACATGTTTTGATGCGCCAAAGTGAAGCCATAACTATTCTCTCTCTCTCTCTCTCTCTCTCACTGTTTGTCTTTCTCTGAATTTTCGCTGATGCAGCGCTATAGGCTGTGTCATGTGTGTGTGTATGTGTGTGGGGTGTGTGTGTGTGTGTATGTGTGTTTGTGCGTGCGTGCGTGTCTGGGCGTCTGTGTGCGTGCGTGCGCGTGCGCGGATGTACGTGAAAGTGTTATACCGGCGAGGCACGTTCGCAGGATAATATTATGCTGATGTAGCTTTCTTTCGCTCTCGTGTCTGTCCCCGCGCTATGCGTCGTCAGCATCCCGAACTTTGACCCCGGCTGGCGCCTGCTGTCAAGGTCAGGTTTGTTGTGACGGCCCATAGCGCGGGGTATACTACTGTCGTCGTCGTTGTCATCGTCGTCGCACAATAGCTTCTCCACGAACATCTTCTCGGTTCCACAGAAACAAGCGTACACACGATTTTAATAATCGTTTACTGTTAATTTTTTATCAAAACGGTCCTTTTCAGGACCACAATATAATATCATGTAAAAACATACTATTCGATATCTTCTTATATATATATATATACTTTACGTACATATTAAACATTGCTAATATTATTGGCAACACTTCTTCAGAATGGAAATATTTATATATATACAGGGTGTGTCAAAAGTTCCGGGACGGCCAGTTATCTCAGCGGGAATGCATTTTCGAAAAAAATGTTTCATACAAAAGATGTAGGATTTTTTCCTGGCTATCTGATGGTGACCTTGAATTTGACCTTGGGATTGACCTTCAAGGTCATTTGAAGGTCAAGTCGAATTTTTTAAATGGGAACCCTCCTTTTTTATTGCGCAAACCGAAAGAGGGAAAAATTCTTTTTCTAACGATATAAGACACATACGCGGTCAGATGTGATCTAGAGGTCGTTTCAAGGTCAAGTCGGTAAAATGAGGTCAAATTGATCTTGGGCAGTCCAAAGCATGGAAACTATGGGCGTTGGGAAAAAACTTTCCATACGAAAGTTTCCGCAAATCGAATGGAGCATCTGATGGTGACCATGAATTTGACCTTGGGCTTGACTTTCAAGGTCATTTAAAGGTCAAGTCGAATTTTTTGAATGGGAACCCTCTTTTTGTTGCAGAAATGCGGGAAAACTTACCTTTCCAGGGGTGTAAGATACATACGGGGTTAAAAGTGAGCCGAAGGTCATTTGAAGGTCAACGTTCTTATACTCCGATCATCTGGACACCCCATCGAATTTCGTGTATCAGGGCGTTAAAAAACATTTTTTGTGCAAACGTTTCTGGATCAAAACCCAGACCTGGGACCTGGCTAAACACCGCTGACCTTGGAACGACCTTGGGTCGACCCAACGGGGCAAACCGACCCCAGATACGGGTTCAGCGACCCCGAAAACCCATGGGTTCGTGGTTTCAAGCACCTTCTGCAATTCCTTCTGGTTTGACCTTGGAACGACCTTGGGTCGACCCAACGGGGCAAACCGACCCCAGATACGGGTTCAGCGACCCCGAAAACCCATGGGTCCGTGGTTTTAAGCACCTTCTGCAATTCCTTCTAGTTTGACCTTGGAACGACCTTGGGTCGATCCAGCGGTGCAAACCGACCCCAGATACGGGTTCAGCGACCCCGAAAACCCATGGGTCCGTGGCCCGCATTTCTGCAACAAAAAGAGGGTTCCCATTCAAAAAATTCGACTTGACATTCAAATGACCTTGAAGGTCAAGCCCAAGCTCAAATTCAAGGTCACCATCAGATGCTCCATTCGATTTGCAGAAACTTTCGTATGGAAAGTTTTTTCCCAACGCCCTTAGTTTCCATGCTATGAACTGCCAAAGATCAATTTGACCTCATTTTACCGACTTGACCTTGAAACGACCTCTAGATCACATTTGACCCCTTATGTATCTTATATCGGTGGAAAGAGAATTTTTCCCTCTTTCGGCTTCCGCAATAAAAAAGGGGGCTTCCCATTTAAAAAATTCGACTTGACCTTCAAATGACCTTGAAGGTCAAGCCCAAGGTCAAATTCAAGGTCACCATCAGATAGCCAGGGAAAAATCCTACATCTTTTGTATGAAACATTTTTTCCGAAAATGCATTCCCGCTGAGATAACTGGCCGTCCCGGAACTTTTGACACACCCTGTATATATATATATATATATATATATATAACATATAAATAAAAATATATAATATAACTTCGTTTCTTAATTGAGCATGTACTTTAATACAATAATCTATAATACTTAAAGTAATTGTTTTTGGTTACACCACTGTGGTACTACCATAGGCCCATCAAGATACTTTTATTTCATTAAGAATTGTCTCATTTCATCTGTCCCTGACTCGCTGTTTCTTACTTCTAGTCTCTTTCTCTCTCTTTCTTCTAGTCTCTTTCTCTCTCTTTCTATCTTTCTATGTTTCGATATCTACCGCACTGGATTTGTCTTTCTGTCTTTGTCTCTGTCTCTATCTATTTGTTCTGCCTCTATCTCTGTCTCACGCGTACACACCCGTACTGGCTCACAAGGTTAACCAAATGTAAAAACTTAAAGACCCGTACACACTTGATACTGGAATAAGCTAACGGAACAGGAAAGCTTAAAGTATTAAAATCCACGCAGAGGATTGGCATAGAGATACGTAAAACGCAAAAAGCTTATTATAGTCACGTCTGAAGAAGGTAACAACAGCGTTTGAGCACGTATAGGGCTTAAGTGAAGTAAAAACTAATAAAACCTATAGACACGCATTGCATGGGCTCATGGTCACGTCAAAAGAAGGTGGGATCGACCTATGGGCACGCATTGGACTTATGGTCACGTGTAAACTAATAGTTTCGGCTAATCAAGGTGGGAACGACCTATAGGCACGCATCGGGCTTATGGTCACGTAATAACTAATAATCGCATCAAAAGAAGGTGGGATCGACTTACCTACGTAAAAATATTATATGAGATCTCATATGAGACCGTAATTGAAACTAACAATGATCTCATATGAGATCTCATATAGTTCTCATATGAGATCGTTATACGAATTTCAGACATATGAGATCTCATATGAGATTTTATCTGCAAATTTCATTAGTTAATAAATAATTTATTTTTACAATAAATTTATTTTTTATAATAAATATTACATTTTATTGAATATTTAAAAATAGAATGAAATAAAATATTCACATTAGTAAAATGTATTGATAAAACTTTATTGCTCTTTTTTAAGATTCGTTAAAATATACTCTTAATTCATATTTTTACATTAACAATAAATTATTTATTAATTAATTAAAATTGCAGATGAGATCTCATATGAGATCTCATATAGATCTCATATGTCTGAAATTCGTATAACGATCTCATATGAGAACTATATGAGAACTCACATGAGATCGTTGTTATTTCCAATTATGATCTCATATGACATCCCATATAATATTTTCACGCGGGTATGGACACGCATAGGGCTTATGGTCACGTTAAAACTAATAGTCACGTCAAAAGAAAGTGGGATCGACCTATGGGCACTAATAGGGCTTATGGTCACGTGAAAACTAATAGTTCCGGCTAATCAAAATATCACGCCAACATGGCGTCGGATAGCAAGGAGCCGCCCGATGCTACGTTAAATAAATTCTATAAATGTCACTCAACTCAAAAAGTTGGTGCAGTAGTGTATATTTTATGTGGTGAATTTCAACACACAAACGAAGTAGTTACAAAATATAACGCTGGTGTGCCTGTGAAATTTCTAAGCAACTCATTTATCATCTGCCAAGATCACCCTAACTTTGCACTAACCTCAAAATTACCATATGGTGAACTGAAAGGACCTGCTGCTGCTTTTATAGCTCAATACAAAGACGAAGACAGAGGACTACAGAAGCAAGAGATATTAAATGAAATTGATCTAGAGTCAAATAAAGGAAAAATACTAAATGATACAATCTATGAAGAACAAGCGAAAATGAAAAATACAAAGTAGAAAACAAATTATTAAAACAAATAGTTCAGGTACTGCAAGAAAAAAATGAACTACTTAATAAACTACTACTCCAAGAAAAAGAAAAAAATAACAAAAATGAAAACCAACCATGGGCAACATATGCAAATGTTCTTACACAAAGCAATATTAAGCCAAAAAACAAAAAAGTGCCAAAGCTCATCATCAAGAAAACCAGATGAAACAAATATAGTGAAAACTGTGTGCAATTACATAACTAATGACAAAACAGTACAAACAAAAAATGTTAAACCAAAATCAAGGACACTGTGATAATAAACTGTATGAACGTAGAAAGTGTAGAGAAAATCGAATTAAATTTAAAAAATAGTCTAAACGAAAACTTTAAAATTGAAAAAGAACAAATAAATAAACCTACAATGAAAGTAATAGGAATAAATAAGCATTTATCAACCAAAGAAGAAGTAGAAACTGACATAAACCAAAGAAACTTCAGCAACATGGATGAAAAGTGCAAAGTGCTACATATTTTCACAAACCAAACATCAAATAGTGCAATAATAGAAGTAACTTCTAGTATATATAAACATATAAAGGAAAATAGAAGCAAAATTCTAATAGGCTATCAAAATTGCAGAGCCTATGACATTATTAATACAAATCCGTGCAATAAATGTGCTGGCTATGGACACGGTGGCAAAAAATGCACGAAAAAGGTTATGTGCTTTAAATGTGCAGGACCACATGAAGCAAGTAAATGCAATTGTAATACTTTAAAGTGCGCAAACTGTGACTATAGTAATAAAAAATATAAAACAAATTATAAGGTAAATCATAGTGCAATTGATAGTGAACAATGTGAAATTTTAAAAAAGAAAATAAAAAGATACATAGAAGCAACAGATTATCCATTACAACCTACTTATCAAAGATACTTTGGTAAAGTAGAAAACACAAAACATACAGATAAAGTAAATGAAGAGGAACCTACAGTACCAACTAATGAGACAACTTCAACACCGATGATAAATAGAATTAGACAATCAACTTTCAGAGATCTACCACTAATTAGACAAACATTCACAAATACAAGAAGCAGAAATGGATGAAACAGAGAAAATTATAAACAATGAAATAACAGTTGATACAGTAAGTAAACTTAACAAACTTCTGAATATTGAAAAAGAACTCATTGTATGCGTAAATATAAGAAGCATGAACCACAACTATAATAAATTACTAATATTCTTAAAGAGCCTTACAGTAAAACCATGTATTATAATTTGCACTGAAACTTGGAATATGGATCACATGAATACTTTAATATAAATGGATACAAAATATTTTACAATAATAGCAGAATAAATCAGAATGATGGGGTAGTTATGTACATAGACAATAAATTAATTGAAACAACTGAGGTAACTGAAATAAACAAATTTAAAATAATAAATTCAACAATAATAATGAACAATAACAAACAAATACTAATATCAGAATTATACAGATGTCATAGCTTAAAGAAAACAGAATTTATAATATATGTCAAAGAACTGTTGATAATGAACAAAAAATTTAAAAATAACCTAATAATCGGTGACTTTAACATAGACATAAACAGTAATGAAATAATAGACCAAGAGTTTTTACAGATCCTATTGGAAAATGGATATCACCCAGGATTCAATCAAATAACTAGACCAGCAAACAGTGACATTGGTAAAGGAACTTGCATAGACAATATTTACTTAAAACTTGATAAAATTGCGCACAAAAGTTATACGATAGCAATACCTTTTAACGATCATTACCCGATATTAATGTCTATAAAGAAGATAAAAAAAATGATAACAAAACCAATTACAATACAATAAATTATAACAAATTAAAAACTATAAGTAATAACTGAAAGAGATAATTAATACGCTTTGCTAAATAGTTATAAGAATGAAATTTTAAAACGAGATGACGCAAGCTAAAAAATGAAAAGAATTTATCTTTCTTTTTGCTCTTGTCCACCGAATCTGGTGAAGGTCCCGAGCATACAAAATAAGGTGTTTCGTCCTGATGACGGCTACTGGATCATCACTGATGAGTCCAATTCAGTAGCCTGGACGAAACACCTTATTTTGTATGCTCGGGACCTTCACCAGATTCGGTGGACGAGAGCAAAAAGAAAGATAAATTCTTTTCATTTTTTAGCTTGCGTCAACTCGTTTTAAAATTTCATTCTTATAACTATTTAGCAAAGCGTATTAATTATCTCTTTCAAACATTAGCGGCTAGAGTAGATATGTCGTTTTACCACCAGATGGAGTATCATTTCTCGAATGAGAAATAACACTCTATACTTTATAAGTAAGCTGCACGAATACCTTGCGGCAGGTGTCTGATGACGGCCACTGGATCATCACTGATGAGTCCAATCCAGTAGCCAGGACGAAACACCTTATTTTGTATGCTCGGGGCCTTCACCAGATTCGGTGGACGAGAGCAAAAAGAAAGATAAATTCTTTTCATTTTTTAGCTTGCGTCAACTCGTTTTAAAATGTCATTCTTATATAAGTAATAACATTAACTGGGGAGATATATCCATAACCACAGACCCAAACAATGCACTAGATCAGCTGATACTCAAAATTAAAAAATGCATATATGAATCTGAATCAACTAATAACAATAAAAAAATAAAATTTACACCCAGAAAATGCTGGATAACCAAAGCCATAATTACATCATGTGAAACGAAAGAAAAATTATACAACATATGGAAAAAAGACCCATAAAATACAACAAAAAAAGATACTTACAAGAATTATGTAAAAATATTAAACCAAACTATAAACGAAGCAAAAAATGGCTATGATAAAAAACAAATATAAAAGAACCAAAATAACCAAAAGAATCTTTCGAAGATAATTAATAAAAAACTTGGAAACGAAGCCAATACTAATAATAACATAAACTACCTAAAAAATAACAATATAAAAATCACTGACTCAACTCAAATAGCAGAAAAGATGAATGAATACTTTTGTAATATAGGAAGAAAAATGAGTGAGAAGATAGTAACTACTAAAAATGAAAATTTACAAATGCCATCCATGAATCCCAAAACCATGTATCTATTCCCAACTAACCAAATTGAAATGAATGACATTATCACAAGTTTAAAGAACAAAAAGGAAGTATTGATGAAATAGATTCACAAGTTATAAAAACACTATAACAACACATCAGCAAACCACTTGTTGACATCTACAACACATGCATAGAACATGGTGTCTGGCCACATGCACTAAAAATAGCTGAAGCATTCCGATATACAAAGGAAAATAAAAACATTTACCAAACAACTATAGACCAATATCGCTTATCTCCAATATCGCAAAAATATTTGAAAAATTATTACACAAACGGTTACTAAACTTTCTAGATAAAAACAAAATTATATCACAGAAACAATTCGGCTTCAGAAAAAATAAAAGTACTAAAGATGCACTAAATGCTCTAACAAGTTTAATATACAATCAAATAGATCAAAGTGAACCTATAGTAGCCACCTTTCTTGATCTTGCCAAGGCATTTGACACAGTGGATCATAAGATACTTCTCAATAAACTATACAACTATGGAATAAGAGGTAAAGTTTACAAACTACTAAAAAGCTACTTAGATAACAGAAAACAAAGAGTAAAAGTAAACAATACAAATAGCACATTCGATACAATACAACTGGGAGTCCCCCAAGGAACAATATTAGGACCATTATTATTTATCATCTACATAAATGACATGTTTCAAACTATACCAGAACTTTCAATATTGGCTTTTGCTGATGACACTGCAATAATTGTAAAAGGAAAATCATGGCTAGAAATAGAAATAAAAATGAACATATACCTCAATAAAGTATCTAACTGGTTGGCTCTAAACAAACTATCCTTAAACATTGATAAAACAGTTTACATGGAATTTGGAAGTACACGAAACAGCACTCCTGGAAATTTAAATATCTGTATAAAAGGAAAACAAGTAACAAGAGTTGACAGTACCAAATACCTAGGAATAATCATTGATAGTAACATGAGATGGGAAAACCACATCACAAATATTTACAATAAATCAAAATATTTAATCTTTATTTTTTATAAACTAACTAAAATACTATCGCAACAAAATTTAAGGATGCTCTATTACGCTCTTTTTCATAGTATCATGTCTTATGGCATAATTGCATGGGGAGGAGCATGCATAAACATAACTAGAACTCTTCAAACTCTACAGTACAGAATTCTCAAAATAATAAACAAAAATAACTTTTTAAATGAAAAACAGCCACTAAATTTAGATCAACAATTCACTTACGAATCTCTATTATATCATTACGAAGATTTAAAAGAAAACTTTATAAATTCAAATAGCATCACGAGAAAGAAATGCATCATAGTTCCAAAACAAAACAAAAGAATAAGTAACAAGATCAGTTATTTATTGTTATTACTTGTTATAACAGTCTGCCTAACAATCTCAAAACACTAACAAACAAAAACAACAGAAAAATTAAACTAAGAGAATGGATAAAAATAAACTAAGATCAACAAGTTATGAAGACACAGCAACAGGAGAAATTAGAATAGACTGCAATAAAATCAGAACAATCTTACACGAAGTAAAATACACTAGAAAGGGCTATGTCCTAATATTACAATATAAAGGAAAGAAAACAACCGTCAAGTATGACTGACTAACATCGGAAGTCCATGTGGATAAGACTATGCTTGACGCATTATTATTAGATACTAGAACATACATCTGCTCGATAACCAAATGCATACGACACCAATTTCACTCACACCAACGAATGACAAATTATAACTTCACCAAATTAAAAAAATTCAATAATGATAGATACTTGCAAAATATAAACATAATCGCAGACAGCATAATCCAGTTATTTACTACAGAAACGGAAGAAAAAATTAAACAACCAAAAAAAGTATATTCTTTTATAAGGAAATTTACTAAGTGGCCCAACTCGAACAGTAATCCACAAACAATAACATATAAAAAAAATTGTCCTTATTGCCATGATCCTAAAACACGTGGAATTAAGCATACCCATTTCTTAAAAAGCACTGATACAACTGAAAATCAAGGAAAAAATAGAAAACCCACCAAAATTGAACATAATGGAGTAGAAGAAATATATGATATGATTGACAATATAGCCAATGAAAATAGCATTAAATTACTTCAAAAACCAGTAACAACAGAACCAGGAAACAAAACAACTACAAACAACATCCGTATGACATATGGTGATATTAACTACCTAGGATCTAACAAAGCACTTTTTTATTTTGATTGAGGAATCAGAGGCAAGCAAACTTTTAATAATTCAATGTACCCACTAGATGCACAACCAAAACACAAGGATATAGTAGTAATAGATGAAATAGTCTTCACATCAAACTGTAAATGCGATTCGAGTAACCAACACAGGGACATGTTCTCTCATTATAGGGTCACTTGTGCAGTTGCTTACATGCCCAGCTCGACTCAACAAACATGAAAGGATAATTTATGTAAGAAACAAGAATGCAACAACAGAAACACCTACAACTGCGAGATCTATGCTAATAAGATATTGGTGAGAGTGCTAGTGACATAGTTTTATTTATAGTTAAAATTTGTTTCTCCCTGTAGTCAAGTTACAGGAGAGTAAACAAATACGCTCTAAAAGAAATGTATTAGATTGTAAGTTTAGATTGTAAGTTTATTAGACGAGGGTCATTTGATAAGTACCTAGCCTACAAATGAAAACACCAAAATTTTACAAAAAATAAAATTTATTTTTCAATGTAGTCTCCTTTTAGTTGAATACACTTGGTCCAGCGGTGTTCCAATTTTTTTAACCCCGTTGAAAAAAATGTTTTCTCTTGGTTTGCAAAATAGGCCTCCGTGGCGGCGATTATTTCGTTATTGGAGTGGAATCTCTTCCCGGCGAGCGAATTTTTTAGGTTCGGAAACAAAAAAAAGTCGCACGGAGCCAAATCTGGAGAATACGGTGGATGGGGCAGCAGTTCGTAGCGTAATTCGACCAATTTAGCCGTGGCGAGTGCAGAAGTGTGAGCCGGTGCATTATCGTGGTGGAAAAGCACTTTCTTTTTAGACAAATGGGGCCGTTTTTCTTCTAACACGGCGTCAAATCGGCTTAATAGTTCGGCATAGTACTGTCCTGTGACCGTTTTGCCCTTCTCCAGATAGTCAATAAAAATCACACCTTGAGAATCCCAGAAAACAGTGGCCATCACCTTTCCGGCCGACGGGACCGTCTTCGCCTTCTTCGGAGCAGGTTCACCGGGTAAGGTCCACTGTTTTGACTGCTCCTTGGTCTCTGGAGTGTAGTAGTGAATCCATGTTTCGTCGACGGTCACGTAACGACGAAAAAACTCTTTTGGATTGCGATTAAACAGCTCCAAACACTGCTCTGAACTGGTCACACGGATGCGCTTGTTGTCTGCAGTCAGCAAACGCGGCACCCACCTTGCTGACAGCTTCCTCATGCCTAAAATCTCATGTAGGATATGCCACACGCGTTCTTCTGAGATGCCTACTATCGCAGCTATCTCGTGCACCTTTAATCGGCGGTCTGACAAAACGATATCGTGTATTTTTGTCACGTTCTCCTCCGTAGTGGCTGTTTTCGGAGCATCTGGGCGTGGATCATCAAAAACCGACGTACGACCACGTTGAAACTCGTTATACCAAAATTTAACGGTCGCCATCGAAGGAGAAGCATCCCCATACACTGCATCCAAGCGTTCTTTAATTTCACTGCGCGATTTCCCTTCCAAAAACAAGAATCGAATCACCGACCGATATTGTTCTTTCTCCATTTTTTCAAAAATCAACGGACACATTTGCTTTCACACGTTCTCAAAAATAAACTACAACTCCGATCCGGCTGAAATTTCGTCTGTAACCGTTTACAGGAAGATACTGCACTGTCGTGTATTTCTGGTGTGATAGTGGCACCATCTGGCGGTGAGGCTAGGTACTTGTCAAATGACCCTCGTATATACCAGACCAGCATACAGGAAGTGACTTCCTCTGCTGGACTACTTTTGTAATGTAATTTTGTATTACTCTGGTTAATAAATAAAAATAAAAAAAAATAAATAAAAAAATCAAGGTGGGATCGACCTGTAGGCACACATAAGTCTTATAGTCACGGCTAAAGAAGCTGGGAACGGCCTATAGGCATGCATAGGGCTTATGATCACGTTATAACTAATAGTCGTATCTATAGAATGTGGGATCGACCTATAGACACGCATAGGGCTTCTGGTCACGTGAAAACTAATAGTTACGGCTAATCAAGGTGGGATCGACCTATAGGCGCGCATAAGTCTTATAATCACGTAAAAACTAATAGACAGGTAGACAGGGGATTGGAATTAGTTACAGGCGCGCAATGGGCTTAGAGTAACGCAAAAACTAAAAAAAAAAAACGTAGACAGGATATGGGATTGTCTTATGGGCACGAAAAGAGCTACAGTAATGTAAGAAATAAAAGATACGTACGCAGCATCTTTGTAATTAATTACAGGCACAAAAGGGCGTTCATTCACGTAAAAACTAAAAGATGAGTAGACAGTAGATGTGCTGGGTTTATACGCTTTCAGAGGGCTCACAGTCACGTAAAAACTAAAAGATACTTAGGCAGTAGCTTGTAATTAATTACAGATATGCAATTTGGTTAGAGTCATGTAAAAACTAAAAGATACGTAGACAGGAAGTGGGATTGGTTTGTGGGCACGCAAAGGGTTCACAGTCACGTAAAAACTAAAAGATACTTAGGCAGCAGCAGCTTGTAATTAATTACAGGTACGCAATTGGATTAGAGTCATGTAAAAACTAAAAGATACGTAAACAGGAAGTAGGATGGGTTTGTGGGTACGCAAAGGCCTTACAGTCACGTAAAAACTAAAAGATACATAGATAGTAGATGTGATGGGCACTCAAACGGCTAAAAGTCACGTAAAATCAAACAGTGTGTCGATTCAGTTTGTCACTTTTCAGTAAGTCATATCGACGCGTAATAAAAGCTTATCTTCGCGTATTGTAAAGCCACCTGCCCTTCTGCTGCCCTTAAACAATCTTCTAGTCCCGCAAACACCTACAGGCACGTATGTGGGCAGAAGGTTCATTCAGTGAGTTCAATCGTCATGTAGAAGCTTAAGTCCACCTACCTTGCAGCCCACCCTGATGCCCTTAAAAAAATATATAGATCCGCAAAGACCTACAGGCACGTATGAAGAAATTGTTGATTTCTTTAAACGAAGTTAAGGCCGTACTGAAGTTTAAATTCACGTTATCTACACACACCCCCTTATGAAAGTCTACGTGCTCCTGTACAAGCGTACAGGCACGTAATAAAATCATTGAATAAAGTTATAGCGATTCAGCGGCTTAAACTTACGTTATCTATGTATACCCCTGCATCGTGAGTCGCTACAAAAGTCTAAAACCCCGCCTGAGAGTACAGACTCGTACACTTTATTGTAAATTGTTAGAGTTGGTTATTTAGTCAGCTTCAAGCTTAAATTCGCGTTATGTAAATACTTCCCCGCCTTGTGGGCTCTCATGACTAAATTACAATGAACTTAATTCTATAATTTAAATTTAAATTACAAAAATCTAACCCAAAAAAGAGCCACGGGAACAACATCCAGACGGAAGGTGGACTATGACAAAGGTCAATGTAGTTTCGAAGTACCAAAAAAATTCTTTTAATTCGTTGAAAAGAATTAGTTCTGCAATCAGTGCGTTTAAAATCGAAGCACTTAGAAATAGTTGCAAAATTGGTATAGTTATAGATAAAATATATGTACATAAAAATTATAGAGTTAAGATTATAAATAAATATACGTGAGACCATATCGATACCCTTTACGAAAACTAGTACTAGTATTCAGTTTCTCACAAACGTTAGTCCATTTTAGCACGTTTCAAAGTTGTTACTTATGCTAGTTTTCGGCGTTTTGGTTGCAGTTTTATGAAATGTGCTAGTCTTTGTGAAAACGCCAAAAAGCGGGCTAGTATTCGTAAGGAGCGTCGATTATAATAGTAATAATATCAAAACTTTATTATAAATGCATGAAATAAAATACAATTAAACTGTAACACGATCAACTGTACGCAAGGACAACATTATATAATCGCGATATCACAGAACGGATCGTGCGGTCATTAAATATCTCTACGGGTTAACATTTCTTGGAGTGAAATTTAGAATACAAATGATCCCGAAAACCACAGTAGCCGGAATCAAATATTGAACTAGGGGGGCCGAGCCCCCCTGCGTGTCTCGCTGCGCTCGACACGCCAACCCCCGCGCCCACACACACACCTGCTCCGTTTTTACATAATAGACACGACCGCAATGCTCAGAAAAGCCTTATAATTTTATTATTGCATTAATTGTAATACCTATTTTCATTGTTATTATCATTAAAATACACATAAATACATCTCTGCAGTAAAAGTTAAATGGAAATTATGCATTTACTATTACATATTTATTATTTTTTGTAGAAAATTTGCCTTTTAATTCTACACATATAGATATATGTAGATAACTTTTCAAAAGGAATATTAAATGTATAAGTACTATGATTGCAATTATATTTAAAATTAGAAACATTGTTTTCATAGTTTCTATTTGAATTATAATGATAGTTTTTATTTTTATTTATGCAAATTTTGAATAGAAAAGAAGTTTTATTTCAATGTTATCCACTACTTTTGTACTTGAAATGTTTGTGTTAAGTAAAATGCTTTTGAATAATATAAGAAAAAATACCGTTTCATTACTCCCGATTAATACAAAAATATAAAGTTAAATTTTACACAGTTTTAACGAAAACTGTAGACTAATCGCTTACTGGTATTCGTATAACTTATACATATACCGTATACAATCTCAATTACGAAGAAATACTCGAGGCACATGCACACATACACTAATACCGCGAATAGGAGAAAAACAAAAAAAGAAAACCCAACACTGGTGCATTCGTCAGTGGTAATCTGTCTTGGTGCTGCGTGCATGCAGAGTACAGGAGCCGTAACCGTAACGGCTATCTCGGCTATAGGCTGCGTATAGTGCGTTCGCACCAGCGGAAAAACGCATGCTACCCACGAGACCGTGAGCGCTCCCTGTATATAAGATATGGTGTGTATATATATATGGAAGCGTCCAGCAGAAACGGGCCACCGAGCGCGCGCGGTGCCTTTTTTCGCGTAAAAGGTGCTCTGTTTAACTCTCTCATAATCGTATGCTGCGTCTTTGAAAAAAAACCAAGGACCTATATCGATAGATTTGTTTCTGCTCTTTCCAATTGCGCCATTGTTTTTATTGCGAAACACGTTCTTCCGGACGAAAACTCGAGTTGAATATTGAAAGCCATTTTTCTCAAAGTATATCATATTTTTTTTCAAAATAAACTACACCATTGGAAAGTACAACTCTTAAGCTTCAAAACCCTATCTTGGAGAAGTTGGAGAAATAAAGGGTTTAAACGTAACAACATGAAAAAGACAGCGCCGAGGGTCCGCGCGAGCCCCTCGCGCCCGTGCGTACGGCACGTTTAAGTGCACGCTCTATTCAATTCGCTAATAATCGTGTACCAAGTCTCTGAAAAAAGAACTAAGGACATATATCGATAGATTTTTTCCTGCTCTTTCCAATGCTGCTATTATTTTTATTCCGAAATGCTTCCTTCTAGTTGAAAATTCTATTTGAATGTTTAAACTCTATTTTTTCAATAAAATATCAGTCTTTTCTTCAAAATGAATTATATTCTTCAAAACTACAAGTCTTAAACTATCAAATATTATATTTTTAAGTTGAAACATGAAAAGTTCAAAAATAGTAAGATCAAAAAGACAGCGGCTGCCCGAACTTTTTACGCTATGCTCAAGGGCGGATTAATATACGCGATGTGCTATTTCGCCCATTCTTTTTTGTAAATATAAAATGTTTTGTAACTTACAATGCCAATGCGTGGACATAATTTTGTGGATCTAGTTGTAACAGTTAGTATAATATTACAATGAACTTTGTTCATTTATATAACAAAATTTGAAAAACATAATATATTAAACATAAAAATATCCATGAACGCACTGAAAGCAGTGAAACAGAAATTTAAAATAACCTTATAGATTGTTTAATCTGGCATAACAATATTACCTTTTCCTTTAAATTCTAATTTTTTTACATTTTTTTGATTTTATAAGAATTGTCCTTTTTGCGACATCCGCTTCTTTCTTTATTTGAGTTTTAAGTACTTTTTCTTTTTTGATCGGTGGATATAATTGAGAATCTTCTGACGCTGAAAATCTTTTAAGTTCTAACTTTTTGGCATCATTTAATAATTTAATACAATGAAACAATTGAGTTCCAGGTATTGTCTTAGCTGAGGCTAGCCTGTTTTGTAGCTTTTTTGTAGCCTTTAAGTAATGGTCTTTTGATGAAAAAAAGCACTCAATATTTTTGAAATACTCAGTTGCCCATTTGTATAAATCTTGGGGCGTCAATATATAATTGTCGGATACTTTCCGTAAACTTTCTCGTGCATTTCGGAATAAAAATAATAGCACCATTGGAAAGAGCAGGAAAAAATCTATCGATATATGTCCTTAGTTCTTTTTTCAGAGACTTGGTACACGATTATTAGCGAATTGAATAGAGCGTGCACTTAAACGTGCCGTACGCACGGGCGCACACTGGGGCCGAAAGGTTCAAAACCACCTAGAGGTCATAATTCTCAACCGAATTTGAAAATTTAAAAACAGGAACTTTTGAGACAAAATACGAAAGACCGCTACGAAGCCTAATTTTGAAAATATGAACCTATAAACCTAATTTATAACCTATAACCCCAAAATTTATACTTGTGATTCCCAGAAATGCTATAAAACTTCAATTTATAAGTCCTTGACACATGCTCTCTTAACTTTGATTCATAAACGCTTGCACCAATAAACCCATGCACCCATAAACCCTTGCACCCGTAATCCCATGCACCCATAAGCCCATACACCCATAAACCCATGCACCCATAAATCCATGCATCCATAAATCCATGCACCCATAAACCCATGCATCCATAAATCCATGCCCCCCTAAACCCATGCATCCATAAATCCATGCACCCATAAACCCTTGCACCCGTAATCCCATGCACCCATAAGCCCAGGCACCTGTAAACCCATAAACCCATGCACTCAAATCCATGCACCCATAAACCCATGCATCCATAAATCCATGCACCCATAAACCCATGCATCCATAAATCCATGCACCCATAAATTTATCGTATTTTTGGGATTTGCAGGTCAAAAATTGAATTGATTGGTTGATGTGATAGGATTATATGACTCCTTAGATTTATAGGTTAATTTTTTGGAAAATCAGGCTTCGTAGGGCTCTTCGATATTTGATAACGAATGTTCCTAAACAAAAGTTTTGAGATTCCGTTGAGAATTGCGACCTCTAGGTGGTTTTGAACCAAAAAATCCGTATGGCCCCAGCGTGGGGCGCGAGGGGCTCGCGCGGACCCTCGGCGCTGTCTTTTTCATGTTGTTACTTTTAAACCCTTTATTTCTCCAACTTCTCCAAGAAGGGTTTTGAAGCTTAAGAGTTGTACTTTCCAATGGTGTAGTTTATTTTGAAAAAAAAAACATATACTTTGAGAAAAATGGCTTTCAATATTCAACTCGAGTTTTCGTCCGGAAGAACGCGTTTCGCAATAAAAACAATGGCGCAATTGGAAAGAGCAGAAAAAAATCTATCGATATAGGTCCTTGGTTTTTTTTTCAAAGACGCAGCATACGATTATGAGCGAGTTAAATAGAGCGCCTTTTACGCGAAAAAAGGCACCGCGCGCGCTCGGTGGCCCGTTTCTGCTGGACGCTCCCATATATGGATCACGCGCGCTTTCTGCTACTAGCCCTATACTAGTGAGTCTGTGTTGACTGTGGCCCTACGACGGCGTGCGCGCGCATATGTCCATGGTGTGTGATGTCAACAATCACCGGCTCCCGGCGTTCCCAGTCATGACGGTGGCTGCTGCAATACACCGCCCTAGAGAATGTCGTCCCTTTCATCGTGTTACTGGTTAATGATGATATTCGTGAGAGACAGAAAGGCAGTGTGTCGACGGCGAGAGCAAATTTTGTAAGCCCTTTCTCATTCCTAACCTCTCTGATAGGTAAGCTGATGGTACTTTCTTTTGTTGCAGATATCTGGCAACGAGAGTAGTGTAAACGATTGGCACTGCTGCAGTGGTGATTGATGTTGCTTGGCTCACTTATTTATTAGTCATATGTGGTTTTCAGATACTCAATTTTCCATGTGTGTGTTTGACTCTTATACTAATGGCTCTGTGTATAGTTAATCTACTGCTGGTGCCTTCAGCGACTCTCAGGCTGGAGGTGTGCTCAGTAATGAAACAACCAATGAGGCTCCACCAGTCTTTCCTCTCTAATTGTTACAGGTACCTGGTGCAGCGAGAACAGTGAACAATAACCAAACTTTTCTTTTATATGGTAATATTTTTTGTGTCATCTATTCATTAGTCATATGTGGTTTCTAGGTGTTCAACTCACCTCGCTTGTCTCCCAGATCAGTAGCTGATCTGTTCATGTGTTTTGTTCATACCTGCTGTGAGGCAGTCCTTGAGATTGAGACACACATGACAGTCTCTATCAGCATTTTCCTCCCAGATGGCTATTAGATAATTCTGACCAGACTGTCATTCTAGGAGTAGTGCCCGCCCTGGGCCATCCAGCCTTATTTTACAGCTTCTCCAGCTCTATCAGTGATCTTCAAGTGTTAGTGCTTTAGAATGCGAGGGGATAGATAATTAGGATAATATCAATATCAATATCAAGTTTTCTCCGCTAGGTGGCGTATCGACAAATCTAGGGGATCTGGTAATCTCGCAAGTGGCAGGAGTTATCTACGAGTAGTATATAAGAGAGGAGTGAACCATTAACCTATGCATTAGTAGATGCTCTTTCTCTCGCTATCTGTTTCTTGCATGTATACTTATGCATGAACACCTACTTTTCTTGATCTACCGATGTGAAAATGGTATTGTATTAAGTAAAACTTAT
Source organism: Torymus aiolomorphi (assembly GCA_036365515.1). Taxonomy (NCBI): domain Eukaryota; kingdom Metazoa; phylum Arthropoda; class Insecta; order Hymenoptera; family Torymidae; genus Torymus; species Torymus aiolomorphi. Next base: position 175,522,642 of record CM070874.1, on the reverse strand, counting down.
ATCTCTTTCTTTCTGTTGCATACAGGTTACAGTTCCATGTCGGCAGCAGAAGCTATAGCGTCAGTGACCTTTGCTGATATGTCTATCTCGGCTATCTCGTTTGCGAGGACCGAAGCTATGAGGATAATAGTCCCCGAATACGTGTATGATCACCATCATGGCTACCTTCTTGGTCGCAGAAAAAATCCTCCCGATATCTATTAGTTCTCCTCATCTTCATCATCATCATCTTCATCAACTTCATCAACTTCATCATCCGATGACGACGACGACGACAACGACCATCACAGCAGTGGATTCGGCAGCGAGGAAGGGGATGGATATGTAGAAGAATAACATTCTGTAATATTTAATAAATAAAAAAAAAATGACTAATATAGAAAATTAAATTTACTCGATATTTCCCTTACACACTACACCATTCGATTATGGTAACAATTTTTTTACTCTTTATTTTAAGTAGATTTTTTCCTTATCTCGAATAATACTCAACAGCAGTATTCTTTCTTCAGACGACAACTCGTTCGTCCGTTTGTTCGTCCTAACCTCTTTGTCTATCGAAATGACACTTGTGTATATGTAATATCGTCTGAGCTAGTGCGGGTGGAGAATATGTACAAACATAGTAATCGAAGAATACATTTACAGGTAAATTATTGCGTAATGCACAGTCTCCGCCTTTTTTCAACGTTGCTCACACGAATGCCTAGTCAATCAGTGCCCACCTAGTGGATTTTCGTTCTGTAGCTGAAGACAATACTATTCATGTGTTCGGTATTGGCGAGTCGTTTCTCAAATTTGGCTTTCTCTCTAATCTGGCCGAGATCTCAGACTTTACACTATTCTGTGTTGATCGACCAACAGTAAGATCAGGTGGTGTTGCTATATACGTGCCCAAATCGATTTTAATGAAAGAAGTATATGCCGCTCTAGTCAATCGGAAATATACGTGCTGAGACCAGAGTTTCTGTTTCTGGAGCTAACTTTTTCTGGTTTCGAAATACTCTGCGGTAGCCTCTATACTATATCTCTATACTCTTCGGTACCCTCTATACTCTGCCTATACTCGACTCTCTACTCTTAGGTACCCTCCGAAAAATGGTTATTGGTCATATGTTGAGGAGGTCACAATGAACTACCCGGGCTCATATGATTGCACATTTATCGTGGTCAAGTTTACTATTGAATGGACTCGCAACCTCTCGACCAGGAATACGCTCACTGACTCTCTCACATGCTGTCATGTTGCGCCATTGGATTTGCTGCCTACTCACCACGACGATGATAATACCAAGAGAACGGTCAACGCGCCTCTTTGCGACTCACTTCGCCCTCGTTGCGCAGCGCAGCGCGGCGCTTATATTAATTAATCTTTTTTTATTGTATAGCTCCCCACGTAGAAGCTTAAGTTCACGTATTTTTCAGCCAGCCTAGGCTCTGCTACCCACAATCCAATTCTGTTATGTTATAGCCGATTTATGTATTACACTTATGTTATCGTATTCTTGGTACATACTTTGACGGCAATATTTTTGTTTCATTTTAGTCTTCGTCAACCCATACTCGATTAAACCTTCATTATATTTCAAAGATTACGGTTTATATTGATTAAAACTATGTTTTATTAATTTAATAAAATTATACGGTTTACCTTTGATACAACGGATATCTAAAAATATCTAGGGTTATTCTGCAATGCTTTCAATGTTCTCCGCTATGTGGCGCATCGGCAAAACTAGGGGATCTCGTAATCCCACAAGTGGCAGGAGTTCTCTACGATTAGTATATGATAGCCGAGTTCACCATTAAATCGTGCATCGGTAGATCTCTCTCTCGCTGTCTCTCTCTCTCTCTCTCTCTCTCTCTCTCTCTCTCTCTCTCTCTCTCTCTCTCTCTCTCTCTCTCTCTCTTTCTCTCTCTGTTACTCTATATATGTTGCTTGCTTGCACATATGCTTATGTATAAACTGTTGCTCTTCTTGGTCTGCCGATGTGAAAATGGTATCTCAATGTATCAGGTAAAGCTCATATCTCTTTCTTTCTGTCATATAGATGGTACTTCCATGCCTGAAGCAGACTGGATTGCGAAGTGGATTGCACATGACTTAGCGGTTTTGAAGATGTTTTAGGTGCAGGAAGAGGCTTTTCAATTAATCCTCGATGATGTGGATCCAGATATGGAGCCCTTCTCACCTTCTTCTTTCTAATCTTCTTCATCCGACGATGTGCTGTACGAGCCCAACCATTGGAGTAGTGAATTTGGGAGCGAAGAAACAGCTGAGTAAAAAATAGTATACTGTATTGTAATTAATAAAGAAAATGATTCAGATAAAAAATGTTACTGACTTGTCAAATTTACCGCACGCCATTGGAATATGGTAACACAATTTTTTGTCTCTTAAGCTTATACTTTTTCTATATCTCCAAAAAAAATAACAGGAGATACAGAAAAAGTATAAGCTTAAGAGACGAAAAATTGTGTTACCATATTCCAATGGCGTAAGGTAAATTTGACAAGTCAGTAACACTTTTATCTGTATCACTTTCTTTATTAATTACATTACAGTATACTATTTTTTAATCAGCTGTTTCTTCGCTCCCAAATCCACTACTCCAATGGTTGGGGTCGTTGGGGTCGTACAGCTCGTCGTCCGATGAAGAAGATAAGGAAGATGAAGAAGGTGAGGAAGAAGAAGGTGAGGAGGCTCCGTATCGGATGAAGAAGATGAGGAAGAAGGTGAGGAGGGCTCCATATCTGAATCCACATCATCGAGGATTAATTCTTCCTGCGCCTCAAACATCTCCAAAACCGCCAAATCATATGCAATCCACTCCGCAATCCAGTCTGCTTCAGGTATGGAAGTACCATCTATATGACAGAAAGAAAGAGATATGAGCTTTACCTGGTACATTGAGATACCATTTTTACATTGACGGACGAAGAAGAGCATAAGCTTACGTGCAGGCAAGCAAGATATATAGAGTAACAGAGAGAGCATCTGCCGATGCACGAGTTAATGGTTCACTCGTTTCTTATATACTAATTGAAGATAACTCCTGCCACTTGCGAGTTTCCCAGATATCCTAAATTTGTCGATACGCCACCTAGCGGAGAAAAATGATAGAATATATACACATATATACATACACGCCCTCTTTCTATTCATCCTTTCTCTCTCTCTCTCATTCTCTCCCTCCTCCTCCCTGTATATATACTTGTAATAGGGATTCGCCCCAAAAAAGCTGTGATCCTCGCTATGTACTTTTCTGTAATGTCACTGGCTAAGAAGAACCATGAGTCCTTAGCCAATCAATAAAACTTATCTATCTATCTATCTATCCTTTCTCTCTCTCGCTCTCTCTCCCTCTCATTCTCTCTCTCGCTCTCTCTCTCTCTCTCTCTCTCTCTCTCTCTCTCTCTCTCTCTCTCTCTCTCTCTCTCTGTCTCTCTCTCTCTCTAAGCAATTAAAGGCGAATTTCGCAGATTTTTAGGAAATCGTACAGAAACGAAATCAGGTTAGATTTGGGGACATGCAGGAACTGGGATATGGTGCATGGCGGGAAAATTTTTTGTTTGATTAGAGAGTGTGTGAGAGTGGCGCATTGGATATCGTAACGAGAACAGGACCAAAACATATGAATTTAGTAGTGCCCTTCGCTGTAGTGTTGGTATTATTACCTACACCGCCCACCTTGATATTTACAGCTCGTTGCTTGAGCTGTAGCCGCTGGCATAGCGACTGAGTGATGATCGAGACCTGGGAGCATGGGTCGATTAGGGCTTTCGCCGATAGATGGACGCCATAATAAGGTCCTTGGATTTGTATTATGGCTGTGAAGGCAACACACCTTTGATGTGATTATTAGGTATTCCAATGGACATCGACACGGCGTTGATGAAAGGTCCCTGATTGGAATCGCTAGGCACGTGAGAGGCTGCATTAGGATTGAGCTTAGAATTAGGTTGATTGGGCATGGAAGAGTAAGCTTCATGAAGAAGAGAGTGGTACTTTACGCCACAAGCGGAATATAGCCTCGTAGATGTACACTCGCTGATGGGATGCTTTCCCAAACAATTGGAACAAAGTCCCTTGGATATCACGAGAGCTTTGCGCTCAGAAGCATTTTTGGAATGAAGCTTGTCACACGCAGAAGTATAGTGCTTTTGGGTACAAATGGCACAGCGGCTAGGCTGAGTTTTACCTTTGGACGAACTTTGTGCGACATTCGTGAATACGACTGATTTATTTAACTTCGCTAAATTAATATTAGATTTAGATCCGCCCTCATTCGATTCCAGAGTCCAAAGGCTATAGCGGGATAAGATGGTCAAAACTGCACTCACCTGGATTTTTTTTTGGGATTGACCATTTGAAAGTACATTATTAAAAACCTCTCTAGCCAAATGTTCAGCTCCCTAGGTGATGATTTGAGTCTCCTAACCTAAAAAACGTGTTTTTTCGAAAAAATTTTTTTCCGCTCGACCCTTTCTTTTAAAAAATCTGAAAATATTCACAGACATGTGTTTTTGAGTAAGAAAAAAGCCTGATTTTTTTCAGATTTAAAAAAAAAATTGAGATGAGAAAAAAATTTTTAATTTTTCAATGATTTTTTAGGTTATGTAGATAATTTTTGGCTAACTTGTAAATAATGATTTTTTGTGTATTTTTTCCCGTTCTTTCAAATGGCGGTGTCCGAATTTGCGTTTTCGAGCCGGAACATATTTAAAATTCGAAAAAACCGATTTTTTAAGCATTTTTCCCATGTTTTTGGCACATAACCTCAAAACCAATAGCTAAATAAGTGTTTATGAACAATTTTTTTTCAATTTCTTTCTATATCTTCAAATTCCACTGTCAGAACTACCATTTTTGCATCAAATAATGTAATAAAATTAAATTATAAACATTTTTTTCGTGTTTTTTACCATGTTTTTGGAACATAACCTCAAAGAAGATCGTTCAATACGTGTTAGGACATACAAAAATATTCTAAAAATTTTTTTAATGAAAAAATTTTTTTAGAATTGAGTATTACTTCTCCGGTAGCTACAAAGAGCCTGATATAGCCTTGTTCAGGCGCAGGGAAACTGCATATTACAGAATTATTCGTGAAACATATGAACATATGTATGTATTTGTAACTATGCATCAATATTAATTATTATGAGTTGATATGCAGATAGTCAAGTGCCGCATGGAGTATATATTCATCTGTACTTCAACTACCGATCTGCATAATTATAATGATAAAAATATGTTTTAAAGTAACAAACGATTGAAATAGTTCAGTAACTGAATATCAACATGTGGGGTGCGTTTTTTTTATTGGTCGTTTCGCTAGTGAACGGACTATTTCGGTCGATTCTGCTGTCTAGTTATAAAAAAAAGAGTTGAAATAGACAAATTGTGTTAAAATATAATAAAATAAAATAAAAAAATTTTACTTTTCTTCATTCTATTTAACTCAAATTGTCTATTTTAACTAATTTATTTTGTTAATTAGACAGGAGAAACGACCGGAATGGTCTGTTCACTTGTGAAAAGAACAGAAATAACATGGGTTAGTATATCTATATATACGAGGAACAGCGGGAATAAGCACTGTTCCTCATATATATAGATATACTAACCCATGGTATTTCCGTATCTGGTCCTTATATTTTTTTGAGTGTAACGGGCCTATTGAAATGAGTTTGAGTGAGTATATTGTTTATCTAAAATGAAGAACAATACTTTTTTAAATACTTGCTACTAAAAAAGTACATTACAATTTCTTGCTAGTTGCAAGTCTATTTAAAAGGATAGTCGAAAACTTATTAATTTTTTCTCAAATATTTAAGTACAACTTTTGTTGCAAAGCCAGCTAGTTTTTGCATCTGTTTTGTATGTTGTAAGTTTTTTCCGGATATATGTATGAAGAATATTACTATTCTTTTTTTTCTTATTTAATTTTATCAAAGGGAAGTATCGGTTATTTTGCACCATTACACAAACTAAATATTTAATTGCCAGGTTATATATTTTTAAAGTATGTTTTGGAAAACCACTCTGTAAACCACTGTTTATTGCAAAATTGAATTTGATAAGTACACGAACATTGATAGAAATTGATGATTATCAAAATATATGAAATCTACTAGCATCGAGTTTATTAAATATTTCATTTCTGTAAACTTTTAATGCTTTCTAGGTAAAGCGATCAAATTTATTTTTTAATTTTATCTCATTTACCATGTTGTATAACCTAAACAAATCTTGATCAGTTTACTAATTTTTTTGAATGCGTTGTGAAATAACATTGTGTAATGCAGTCATAAATCGCGCTTTTTTGTCTGGAAAGTTTTTAAAAATATTAGATGTGGGATTTAAGAATTCGTATCACTATACTTAATATCAACTTCTCATAAATAAAATGGGTTTTTCCAATGAGTAGAGGTTTTTATTAAATTGAGAAATGCACCCATTGTGCAACATATTTGGTAACCTAATTGATGATTAAGAACAATATTGTATACAATATTATAATTATAATATTAAATCTATAGATTTAATTAACTTTTAGTTTCTTGGAATATGTTGCAAATCCAATGAATTTTTTATTAACTAATAAAAAAAGATTAAATCTTTTCATTGAAAACATATATTTTATTTATAAGAACTTGCTATCAAGCATTGTCATGCACAGTTTTAAGCCTAGCCTACATATAATGAAATATTGCACTATATAATTTCACACCATGTTATTAGTATTGTAATAGTATTTTAATAGTAGTTAATATTAAAAGAAATTGATAATAATGATGGTCCAGGTTTTAAACAATATTATAAATAATTAAGAACATATCTCTTTTTTTTAGTGATCGTATGGGATTGTAATCACCAGATGTTGCTTAGCTTTCTCTAAGCAAGTTGCCAAAAAAGTATTTATATATAGATAATCTCATTCTTACAAAGGTGTGCGTTAAAAGAAGTGTATTTAAAAGCTCTCTCTTAATAGAGAACCCTCTCTTTATAAAGGTTTCGTTTTGCTTAAATTATTTATGTCTATACTTGTACTTTTGAGTCAATTAGAATAGATCGCCATCTCAATTTCCGACAATACCTAACAAAAAACAGAATACAGTCCACATTTAAGAAATATTTAATTTTTTACCATTCATTAATTATTATCAAAATAGTTTTAAGTGCATTATAATTCTTGGTGAAAGAAATCATTTTAATATAAAATAATAATCAAATTCATTAATTTTGTGATAATTACATAATGGCTTAGCTTTAAAAAAGATTGATTATTACACAAGTAACTGTTTAAAGATCACCGATATTTTTTGTAATTATATTCATGATCCCATAATATATCTTAAATATTCTCCATTTTAGTTTTTACATCGAACATGGATGAATTTGATGATACTGATCAATGCTGTAACTGCTTCAAGCGAAATCTCAGTAAAATATCAGCTCAGATTAAGATCATTAATTCAGCTAGTGAAGTCGAAGCAGTTTGTGAGCAGTTAAATGTAGATAATGTTGACATTGGGTTTAAACTTTGCGATAAATGTAGAAGACTTGTTTTTTTTGGGACACGAAAAGTAGAAGCTTCAGCCAGTGATCAAAGTCAGCCAATGAGTTCGCAGTCATGCTCGGAAATACCCAGCTCTCAGAGTTCAGAGAGCGTTGTTGAGGTAGTATTAAAACCAACTGTAGAAAAAAAACCTTCCACCGAGTTGCCCCTCAAAAGAACTATGATTTCTCATACAGCATGTTGCGTTTGTAGAAACAAAAATAACTTGACATGTGTACCATTGACTGCAAGACTGCAATGTTTCAAAGAAATGCAAATCTTTATTCCAAATGGCAATCGAGTTTTTACCGAGCATTTAATAAAAAAACGATTTTTTGATGATGAACTGAAACTAATAAAGATATACACTAACACGAGTTTTTTAACTGCAGATGAAATATGTATATTTAAAAAAAAAAATTTCAGATTTAGCCTCGGAAACATTTTTAGATTGTGACGAGGAGCTCGCGCAAACGGAGCCCTCGTATAGTCACACATAAGGAAATATCTCTCTCTGTCGGCCCGGCCAAAGTCAGCACACGAGCATATAGTATATGCCGTGTGTACATGACTTTGTTTGTTTCAAGGGACACCGGCAGCCGACTTGAAGAGAGACAGAGAAGACAGCACAGAGAAGAGAGAGAGAGAATAGGTGAGAAGTGGGGAGAGACGCCTGCGAGAAAGGAGCTAGGAGCAGAGCGAAGCAAGAAGGCTCGCTCTCTTATCGCTCGACCAGCACCGCGAGTAGTCGCAACTCTTAGTAGTCGTCGCGCATTTACATACGCTCGTCCAACACCACGCTACCTTGCCGCCCGGCCAGCCTTTAGCATCCGTATCACCATCAGCCGAGTGCATAAGGTGTGCACTCAGAGGAACCGCGGCGGAAGGCAGCCACGACAGGAGACGTACCCCGGTGTCGAGGGGCAACCACGCCGCCGAGCATCACCGCCAAGTCAGCATCGTCAGCGAGAGTACCATCGGCAGCGGCAGCGGGAGCAGCGGCAGTGCAGATCGACGAACGAGCATAGGCGAGTAACTCTCTCTCTCCCGCGCTGATAAATACCCGCGTACGGCCCCGACCACTTAGCGTTCTCGCGCGCAGCCGCTTCACGGCGAGCTCCACGAGAGTGCATAGTGCCGCGACTACTTCGCCGACCACGTGCACTGTATCGCGAGGGTAGCCCTGGCTACTGTAAAGAGCCGCGACACGTATGTTGCGGAACCATTAACGTATTAATTGTCGGGAGTGTTTCGTGTACATAAATGATTAGCCGTGTGCGACGTACGGTGTTGAATAAAGACTAGTTAACGATATATCTTGTGTTAACCCGGTAATTTCTCCTATCACTTTTCCCATCCTCGAGCGTAGAAGGTGGCCTCCCACCACCTTCGAGACGGACGGAGCAATTCCGCCTCCGGAAATCTGGCTAGAAATAAATAACTTGTAGCAGTTGTATTGGGAGATCAAATACAACGTTACAAATGGCGATCCTGCCAGGATCTCCGTCACGCTCGAGTTGGGAAATTTGAGAGAGAAAATCTAGAGTATCGCGCGCGTGAATTAACATCATTTTCAAAGTCGTAACGGTCACGTGAAAATTTCGAGCGAAGAATTTTTCAAAGTCGCGACGGCGATAAATTTTGAAGTCCGAATTCGCAATTTTAAGTGTCGTGACCGCAGCTTCGACTTTGATGAAAGTCAAGTTGAAACCCCCGCGACCTTAGAGAGGTAAACAGCGAACCGAGGCTGTTGACGTAGCGAGCGCGTGCGATAGTTTCTGAACTGTGAAATTTGAAAGGTAGAGTCGAGAAAGAAAAATATTTTAAATACGAAATATTACAGTTGATTACGCGATAAGCAGGGTTGCCGAGTAATAAACATTGTCGGGTGCTGTTTAGTGTTGCGAATAAATAGAGCGGGTAGGATCTTGAGTATTCCGAAACCGTCGTAGAATTTAAACTAAAAATTTGTTAGATACGAAATTTGCGATATTTTAAATTTTGACTGAGAGAATTTTAAATTTTAAGCGTTAAATCTTTGATAGCTGAAAGTAAAAAGTGACGGAATTTTTGGAATACTCAGGCAGGCAAATAGGTCTGAGTGAGAGTGTAAGAGTATGGTATTAAGTTGCGACGCATCTTTCATCGGGAATTTATAACACTGATTTTTTGTGTTTTTCCTAATTTTACATACTTTATATTTTACGCATGTGTGTTTTGTGCTAGCTAAAGCTAGCGTCGGTGTTGTGTCGTGCCAGCTAAAGCTGGTATTGGTGTAGTAGTATAGAGGTGACTAGTGTTCACCTGTTGCGAGCCTCGCGCAGTGCTTTCCACAGCACGCGCGAAGGATAGAGAGCAGCTGCGTGCACACGCACGCGCCGTACGCGGGAATCGGTGTATCGCGGAACCCGGAGCTCCGCGAGCCTCGTCGTGGGGACGACGAGGGGTGAAGACGTTTCTTGTAGAGAGCGCGTGAGCCGCTACCTTGTCGCTGCGCTAGGCGCAAGCACAGGCTGCGAGCTCCGCGAGTGTGTGCTAGAAAGAAAAGCATAAGAGGGAAAGTAGACTCGCGCGATATTGGGCCACCACGCGAAATTGCCACGTTTTTCGCAGCCTTTGGTTATAGAAATTAACCGCCCGTTCAGGAATATTGGCGGCAAGCAAAGTATTGCGCGTATTTTCTGATCTTGTGAGTAGTAGGTTAGATCTTGATTTCAGCAGTCTCGTTAGCGAATAACGTAGTGGAATTTCAGAACTCGGTAATTACAATAATTTTTTGTGTAAGAAGGTTGTTGGAAATAAAAATCGAATCAGACGCATAAACCGCGCTCTGATTGTTAATTATTTATTAATAACGTGGGAAAATTTATTTGCATTTGTAAATATCGTGTTTTTTTATATATAATAACTGTAGCATTTTTATAGGGGTATTTAGTTTTTGCCGAGTATTAAATTCTTTAATTAAATTCTAATTTTTTCTTACTGTTTTAGTCAGTTTTTTTTGTTTAGTGAAATAGATTTCTGTCATTCCACGCATCATACGTTAACCCAGGAGTAGAGAGCGGGAAATTGCGATCTGAACTCGTGCTCGTTAATTTCTGTAGGTTCATCAAACTCGCGGAAGCTGCGTAAAGCTCTCGCGGACCCGGGAATCAAAGAATTAGCGGATTTAGTGAATAAGTTGTCTCCGGAAGTATTAATTCAAGTACTGGATAGGAACGAATTGAGTACTACCGGGACGATGGAAGAGCTCCGCGAGCGGCCGTTGCGGTACGATATACGACGTGTTTTTCCGTCGGTGGGCGTACGCATGGATGAGGCGGATTTCCGTGGAGATAGATTACTCGTTACGACCGCGGAGCTGTTAATACACAAATCCCGCGAGGAACTTGCCGCGTCGGAAGAAAAACGGGGTGATAGAGCAACGAAGGGGGGAGCGTCGAGGACCGCCACACTCGATAGCCAAATGTCCGCGTTGGATTTGCCAACATCTCCTCCGAGCACCTCGAATGAATCTGATTCAAGAGTGCCGAAGGAGGTGATAGAGGAAAGTGTGCCGATCAGGCAGAGCTCTCGGTTGTGGAGTGCGTTAGTAGCGTTACCCCGATTATTTCTGACGCGCGGATATCGCGAAGCAGCCGCAGAGGCGGAAAATCCGTTGGAACGAGAAAGGCGAGCGAATTTTAGTGAACCTCCTCATCAACGGGTGATGGGTGCGATAGAGTGTGGGCGCGCGGAGAATAGTAGCACATCAAATGTCACCGGAGAGAATTCAAATGCGAGTAAAAATCGATTTTTGCGCGCTAGTACACCGTCGGGAAAAACGGTGATCAACGCGGATAACTGGGAGGAGATTACGCGCCGTAGATTCGCAAGGGGGGGTAATAGAGCGCAGAACAATTTTTATTCCGAAACGAGTAGGGAGTCGGCACTCCCGCACCCACGAGAGTGCGATCGAGGGCCGAATAGAGAGTCGTCTATGACTGGACTATACGACGTTTACGAGGCCGAGTCTTCGTGGTCATCCGAAAGTGAAGGGGAGATTGCAGCGAGCGGGTCGGGCGCCGCTTCTTTAGGCACTGTATTTCGGGATGGAACGGACAGTTATCGGGAGCACATGGCACGACCGGTGAGTGCAGTGCGGACATTTCGCGATTGGCGCATTCCCTGCTCAGGATCGTCTTCGGGCTAGACTGAAGAATTTTTGCGAAGGTTGCAGGAAATGCAGAAATGCACCCGTTTAAGTGACCGTGAAATCCTGGATGCAATCCACTTGCGGACCGTGCGCTGCAATGGTACCGCTCACTCGGGGGCGAAAGTTTGACATTGCGGGATTTCATAGCGCAGCTTCGCGAACAATTTGTCAGACGCATGGACCGCGAGAATTTATACGACGAGTTGCGCGCACGCACACAAGCTCCGGGAAGTGCGAACGCAATTTTCTAGCGAGTGTGCGGTGCATTGTCGCGCGATTCGATTGTCCTCCATCGGCGGTCAAGCAACTGCGAATTGTGCTGCATAATTTACATCCGAAATTTCGGCACTTTCTTGAAAATAAAGACATGCGGGGACTCGAGGACATTGGTCGTTTCGGTTTAGAATTTGAACGTCGTAAAGAGTTGAACGAGCGTTAAGCACCTTCGCCAGAGAGAAGCAAGGCGCGAATACCGGTCGCGGCTTACGATCAAGCGAGGAATACGGCGAGCATCGCCTCCGCATCAAACGACGATCAGACGGGCGCGAAGCGGAAACCGAAGAAAGAAAAAAAGAAGGATGAACGCGGCTAGTTCACCGCAAGGGCGCATTCAGGAATTAGAGGAAGCTCGAGTCGACGCACTAGTGCCAGCGTCTTTTACAGCAAATAAGTTTAGCGAGGCGCGACCGCTGCAGCATGGGCGAGGTAGTTATCTCCCTAGTGCGCAGCAGGTCGCGCATAATGGACGGAAAAATTATCCGCAACCAACGGAGGCAGGGGTGAATTCGGGACCGCGCCGGCCGTTCACGGGAAGATGTCGCGTCTGTGGCGAGGTAGGTCACATGGCACGCGATTGCGATGTAAAGGTGTGTTACGCGTGTGCACAGCCGGGTCATTTTGCCAATCGATGTCCATCGCGGCAAGGCGAAGGGAATGTAGGAATGGCGGCAAGCAGGAATTTGCCGGCGATCACGGGTCCGCGCGTACCGGAAGTAGGGGAAACGCAAGGAGCGGGAGTTACGTTGGTGGGTAAATTGGGGTGTTTTCCGATTCTCGGTGAATGGAATAAATGAACACCACACACTCACTCACAGATTCAATCGAAAGTATTCTTTATTAAAACACGTCTACAAGGCTTGAGGACCCGACAGAGACTGACGAGAGTATGTAATATTAAGTGGCTGCAACCGACTTCTTTCTTTTTCTTATCTCCAGATAGCCAGTAGCTGAGTAGGCAGCACGTGCACATTATGGAAGGTCCGCTCGAAGGGTGTCACATCACTCCTCCATGCTGAAGTTCAATGACATCCTCATCATTGGCTTGGCGGATAGGTTGGTTTTGAATCACATTGCGATTATTTCTCCTCTTATATATCAAGTATATTACCAAACTTAAAATAATCAATATCCCGATAATGATGCTAGATACTGACAGATGAAACTCAATTCTGGAAGGTTGCAACTTTGGTATAATTGCTGTTGGAACTGTTAAAGTTTTCAATGACTCAAAATTTAATTGATCGTCTTTAATAATCATAGGCAAAATTAAATCTGGCTGCTTTATGTCTCCAAAATTTTTGTTGAGTATATGTTTTTCTATTTGTAGATCGTTTCCTTCGATCAAACGGGTTTCTCGATGCATAATTTTGGTATTATTATGCGTAATGGTTGTTTCATAATTACTGGATATCAACGTTAAAGTGTTGGACAAAGGATATGCTAGAAGTAAAGGCGTATTTATTTGAAAAGAAGTGGTTTCAATTTCTCTCGTGATGATTTTCTGACACAAATAATTCTGCTTATATATTTCTTGACATTTTTGAGCTGATAATTTGATTAAGGGTCCAAATAGCTTCCATGGCGTAGTGACGATTTCAGTTTGGTTATTATTATTAATTACAGAAAGTCTTTGGAATAAGGAGAATTCGATGGGGTTTAGGATAGGAATTTTTAGCGTGTAAATAATGAGGTCATGGATACATACGATTGAACCTTGGGTGAAACGAAAATCCAACAGATTATAGTAATGCATTATTAATTCCTTTTTCGAGTAAATTCCTAATAGATGAGTAAGTATATCGACAATTTGTTCATAAGTCAACATTTCTAAATCAAACGTTTGATCTGAGAAAATAAATGAACGCTTTATTTTACCGAGCAAACTTAAGAAATTTTGTTCCTGTATTATGAGAGTAACGGCGGCTTCAAAAACATTTAATTTTTCGTTTTGTTGATCGAGAGCTGTGGAAATATTCCATAAATTTTGGTTAATTATTTCACTGTTGTTATTTATACTTTTACTAATTTTGTTTATAATAGTGACTGATTTGTTGAGAACTATCATATCTTCCTGTTGTTGATTATCGAGTAGATTTAGATAATTGTTGATTCTGTTTAAATCATTGGCATCCGGGTTTCCAAAAATATACTTAATTGCTGTGCCAAGTCCGTTTATCAAACCTCTTTTTAATCTAGTGTTCGCTGGTGATATTTGCTGTAAATTTTGATATGATTCCTCGCAGAGTAATTCGGCCTGTTTTAGTAAATTTGATTCCAATCGGGATGATGATAAATCAGTGACTTGTAACTTCAATTCGGAAGACAGTGTGGTATAGCTATCAAGGATACGATTATAAGTATATTTTAACGTCGTGATATTGATGAGAAAGTGCACATGATGGAAATTTTGAATTATTCTCCCAATTCCATGGTGGTGGTCGTAATGAGTGCTATGCTCGTCTATCTCATTGCTCTTCACTAGTATGGTCAGAAGTATCATGATTAGTCCGGTCTTCATTTTCCTGCAAAAACGAAGAAACTTTTCTTATCCTCTTTGCATCCTTTATGTTATAACGACGCGGTTGCCCGTGTATGTAGCAATCTAAGGAGGGACCCTGTTGTTTTTCTACGAGAACTTTCTGATATCGCGGCGCGGTCTTATCACGTTATTGTTGGTGTGTTTTGATACAAATTTCTTTATCTTCTGACGTTTTATCCGAATCAACTGGCAGATTTTGATTTTCGCGTTGTTTTCGATAGAGTTCCTCATAAAACGGTAAAATTTCATTCTTTCGAAGCTCGTTATAACTTTCGATAGTATCTGCATTCGGGTCAATGACATGTTTATGAAGATCTTCGTACCACCCGTATAACAGTGTAAATGGTGCATAATTTGTGCTCGAGTGTATACTTTGATTGTAGATCAAAATTGCGGTCGTCATGTGATTTTTTGTAGTCTCTCGTGGATTTTGATCGATTAGTATGCCTAATTTTTCCTTCAAGGTTGAATGTAGTCGCTCGATTGGTCCGTTGGAGATGTGTCTATTGATGGTGGTCTGATGATAGTCGATTTTATGTAATCGACAAAATTCCTTGAATACCGTAGAGTTGAACTCGCTTCCGCTGTCTGTAGTAATTTTATCTGGGAAGTTGTGGTGAGAGCCAAAATGTCTTAATTTGCTTATTACTGGTATTGCATTGCCATTAGGCAAATGATAAGCCTGAGCGTATTTCGAGAATATGTCGATGATCGTCAGAAACTTCTCCTTGTTATAGTGGAATATGTCGAGATGTAAGTGTTGGAGGGGCCTATTCGCTATTATAGGTCCATACGTCTCCGTGATATATGGCCTTCTCTCGTATTTGTGTTCTAGGCAGGTTTCGCATTGGTTGATGTAGTTTTGGATCATCCCCTCCATATTGAGCGTGTATAATTTCTTTTTGAAATGCGCTACTGTTTCTCTGATTCCGTTGTGGGTCTTATTGTGATATTTTTCCAATTCTTTTAAGAAATTATTTCGGTTGGTTACAGTAGTGTACGTATTCGTTTTGACTAATTTCAATTTTTCGTTAAAATTTTCTTTCAATATTCTATAACTGATAATTTCTAGATCTTCGCTTTCAAAATAAATTCCATACTGTTTATTTGGTTTTACATTTTCGTAGAAAAATTTAAGTAACTGCGCTTCTGCGTCATTTTTGTTTATTTTTATTAAATATTGAATTTTTAATTTATCTTTTGTTGTATTGACTTAGTAATCATTCCCTTTTTTGATTATGATGTTGTAGTTAAATGCATGTATATTTTTATCAGACACAGGTAGTGAGAATACTGGGTTTTCTTCGGCTGTATGAATCGTTGCGTCATCCTCGTCCTCGAACATTTGAGCTAGCTGTCGGTGGTGAGAGAGGTGATATCGGACGCTTGTGGGAGCATAGAGAGTCGTCTTCGTCTTCTTCTTGGTTGTTTATCTCGATTCTGCTTAAAGCGTCAGCAACTTTATTCTCACATCCTTTCTTGTACTTAATCTCATAATTATATTCTTCCAATTTCAGTCTCCAACGAATTAATCTGGTGTTAGGTGTTTTCAACGACCAGAGCCAAGTGAGTGGCTTATGGTCTGTTTAGATAATAAATTTTCGTCCGTATACATAAGGTCGAAAATATCGACATGCTTCAACAATTCCTAACAGTTCTTTTTCTATAGTAGAATAGTTCTGTTCTGCAGAATAGAGTCCTCGAAAAGTTGGATATTGGATGTTGTTCTTGGGATAAAACTGCTCCAATAGCGGTATTTGATGCATCAGAAGTTATGTGGAATACTTTATCGAAATCTGGATATCTTAATACAGGTGCATTAGTAATGAGTTCTTTAAGTTTATTGAAAGCTTCAATAAATTTTTCCTTTTTATAATCTACCTTGCCTTTTTTCTTGAGTGTGTCGGAGAGAGGTTTGGATATTTTAGCATAATTTTTTATGAATTTCCTATAAAAACCAGTAAGTCCTAAATATGTTCTTATTTCTGTTTGCGTTTTTGGTATGGGGTATTTTATTATAGCTTTAATTTTGTCTGGATTAGGCTTAATTCCTTCCGGGATAATAATGTGACCTAAGAACGGCACTTCTTTCCTCAAGAACTCGCTCTTATCTAATTGTATTTTTAATCCATGTTCTCTGAGTTCGTCAAAAATAAGTTTTATGTGTTGAAGATGTTCTTGGAGCGATTTAGAAAAAATAACGATGTCGTCCATGTACATAAAACAAAATTTGTGCAAGTATTTCATTAGAATTTTGTCCATCATTCGTTGGAATGTGGCTGGTGCGTTTTTCAAGCCAAATGGCATCCTGGTATACTCATAGTGGCCATTTTCGACGGTAAAAGCGGTCTTTTCTATGGAATTTTTCTCTACCGGTATTTGGTGGAAGCCTTGAGCTAGATCTAGTGTCGAAAAATACGCACATTTTCCAAGATTTTCCAAAATTTCGTCCATACGAGGAAGCGGATACTTGTCCTCTATAGTTTTGTCATTCAATTTTCTGTAGTCATTTACCATCCGCCATTTCTTTTTTCCACTAGCGTCTTGCTTTTTTGGCACTATCCAGACGGATGATGAATAAGGAGACTCACTCGGCCGAATTATTCCATCTTTTAATAATTTTTTTACTTGATTTTGAATTTCTTCTTTCAATGCGTATGGATAACGAAAATTTTTCACGTAGATGGGATCATCGTCTTTTGTTTTAATAACGTGAGAAACTGCTGTTGTAGCAGTAAGTTTTTCTTCTTCGTTGTAAAAGCAGTCACTGTACTTGCGGCATAGTAATGTAATCTTATCCTTCTCCTCGCTGTTCATATGGATGGTTCTTATCTGAGTAGCCGACTCTTGATGATGATTCATCTTCACGCTTTTGCTCTTGCTTGGGATATTTTTTAAGTAATTAATTTCGAATTTACTCGTACTGAATATTTCATTTTTACAATCGACGTTCGCCTCTAATTTTTGAAGATCTTTGTGACCAATCAAGCAGCCATACGTTGAATGCCAGGGTGCGAGTAAAAATGTTATTGGCGTGTCGTCACCTAACTCTTGTAAAACAGGAAAAGTTAATGCACTTGTTCCCTTAGTGACTTTATGTATAGATGAAATTTCAAAATTGTGTGAAAATATGTAATTTGGAAACAGTTTATTTGCTATACTCGGATTCATAATTGAAGATGTTGCTCCGGAATCTATTACTGGTGAATTTCCTATATTATTAAGATTTACTACGTCTCTTCTGATACTATGGGGTCCATCTGAAAATTTTCAGTATCTTCAATTTCAGCCGTCTCATTAACAAGATTTTGAGGCTGTTCTTCTGGGTAATCGCTTTCTTGTGCGACACAATTTCGTTGATCTTCTTGGTGATGAAGTTCTTCTGCTACAAAATTTGGAGGTCCCATACTTCTGAAGAAATTATTTGTTCTAGGCGCAGAGTTATTTGGCAAACTATTCAGTCTATTAACTAATAATTAATTAATTAATTACCACCCGGTCGATTGGTATTTCTTGTACTTATCGACATCGGCGTCGGTTGATAATTTTGACGTATTGCTTGATTATTATTGTTATTATTTTGCCTAAAGCTGTTGCCAAAATTGTTGTTTCCAAAATTGTTATTTCCGAGATTGTTGTTTCCGAAATTAGGTAATGCAGGTCTAAATGGGGTTTGCGCTATGGCGGGTCACGGTTGATAAGAAATAGCAGCTTTCGAGGTACTCGGCGCGTTAAATAAATTTGCTTTCGGTTTACTTTCGCGTTGCCTCATATACGAAAGAAAATTAGCTTGCTGTTCATGATTATCGTGTCTCCTACATTTATTTAGACAATCTTCAATATCGTTTAATTCGAAGTGTGTTAAGAATGAATGATAGGGTTCCTTTATTCCGTTAATAAAAGTGTTTTTAGCAACGTTTTCATAAAATCAAATTTTCATATTAACTAACTCTCTGTTTTCATTATTTAACTGAATGTGTTCTATTAATCTATTTAATCGTAATTTTATTTAGTCAGCGTAATTTTCAAACGATTGATTCGCTTTTTGGTAACAAACACTGAGCTTATTAAATAATAGTTCTTCCGAACTCGCATCACTGTATCTGTTCACTAAAAATCTTTTACATTCAGTCCAGTTTGCTGGATTATTTACTACTATTAAATCTAAAGCTTCGCCGCGTAATTTCGATTTTATAAGTGCATACAGAGATTCATTGACAAGTGGATCTGCTGTATATAACATTTGGACAAATTTGTCACATTGTTGAATAAAATGCGATAACAATCTAGTACCGCCTTCGTACGTAGGAATAGCTTCGCGCCAAATAGATAAACGCAGCTTAAATTGTTCTAGAGTAATCTGAGGTGCTTGATTTTCGTTCGCCATGATTTATTTTATTAATTCACGAAACGCTTCAAAGTCAATCGTATGAAGGGTTTAAGGGATAAAAGGAAATTCCAAAGACTTACAGACGAAATATCTTTGATGATTTCTTGGTGAGTCAGTGCCAAGTAGGTGGGTCTCGAAGCTGACGTGTAGATACTGCGACAGTGGGGAAAAATCACCGGCTGCCTCCTTGGTGAAGATTCTCGTCCTGAAGTTGGAGAGGAATCCGAAATTGGCAGTCTCGCAGTATCCTATCCGCAGCGCCAGTTATGTTGGTGGGTAAATTGGGATGTTTTCCGATTCTCGGTGAATGGAATAAATGAACACCACACACTCACTCACAGATTCAATGGAGAGGAATCCGAAATTGGCAGTCTCGCAGTATCCTATCCGCAGCGCCAGTTATGTTGGTGGGTAAATTGGGATGTTTTCCGATTCTCGGTGAATGGAATAAATGAACACCACACACTCACTCACAGATTCAATCGAAAGTATTCTTTATTAAAACACGTCTACAAGGCTTGAGGACCCGACAGAGACTGGCGAGAGTATGTAATATTAAGTGGCTGCAACCGACTTCTTTCTTCTTCTTATCTCCAGATAACCAGGAGCTGAGTAGGCAGCACGTGCACATTATGGAAGGTCCGCTCGAAGGGTGTCACATCACTCGGACGTGTTCGCAGCAATTCAGGCCGCGCCGACTGGACCGCCTGTAACTGTAGGAGTAGTGACTCACGGGTCACTCAGAAAACATGCAGAGTGAGTCTAGTTTTGCCGAGCATTCTCGATTAGACCGCGAGGAAAGGCAACAATGGTTACGCGAATCGCAAGAGGAAGGTGACGCGGGGAAAGGGTCACAAGCAACAACCACCGAGAATAACGAGCGGCGGCGTACAGGGACACAAGTTTCGGTCGAGGAGTGGGTGACTCCTGGAGGAAATCGGTTTTGGGAACTGCGTATGAGAGTAGCAGTGGCACAACCGAAGGCGCACCCCGGTAGTGAGGAGGCACGTGCGGGCACTGGCAAGAGGAAGAAGAAGAAGAGGAACAAGGGGTTGAACCTCGATAAGGCCAACTTTGTGTCCCTCTTGTTCGACGCCGAACCGGTGGGTTGCATGCGAGCCGTGACAGTGGAGGCGCCTATAGCCCCTCCACTAGTTGCAGTCTCGGCACCCCCGCCGTCCCGACCGGCTTTGCGAGCCATGCGAGGCGAGTTGCGGACGGTGAGGGAGGAGGGTTCACGCCCGAGGCCCACGCCGGAACCAGCACCGCCGCGGCGTGAAGAGGAGCCGAGTGAGCCAGCACGGAAGCGCAGATGCGGGAAGTGGCTGACTCGTGATGGCTGTCGAAAGCGCGGCAGTCAGTTTGGAGGGCTGGTATCTATAGCACGAGATGAGTCCTTGCATCCCCCGGCATATGCATGCTTCAACTGCTGCAGACAAGGGCACACGATGAAGCACTGCCCAGAGCCGTGGCGTGGCACCGTATGCTACAACTGCGGTCGCCGCGGCATGACGATGCGCACGTGCGACAGGTGTGGGCTGGCCCACCGTGCGTACCTCGCGAAGAAGAAGGAGGAGAGATTGGCGCAAACCAGGGCCGCGGATCCTCCAGCAGCCTCGTCAACAACAGCTCCGCCGCCAAGGCATAGAGAGGTTGAAGAGGGGAAGAAGGGGCTGAAGAGGAAGACGCGCCGATCTAAGCGCAAGAACCAGGCGCCCACAGGGCAGCCAGCCCCAACGTCATCGGGGATAGACGCCGAAGCCGCCCCAACCTCATCTGCTGCGACCTCGGAGCCAGGCCCAGGTCCATCGGGATCGGCCCGAGAGGTCGGCAGCAGCACTGGAACGAGGCAAGCGGTGATCGACGAGCTGCTGGGCGGATTGCCAGCTTCACTGAAGGACGAGGTCCATCTAGTCTGGAGAGGGATGGGGTTGTGTTCGTCAGCTCCCCTGGCTGAGCTTCAGCCAGGCGGGAAACCTGAATGAACCCCCCACGCCTTATAGCGAGCCCGCACTACTGGCCTTCCCGGATCAGTAGGGCAGGGTAGAGAGGCAGCTGGATGGTGCCGTAGAGAGACGAGCACGAGAAGTCAGGTAACGTAGTAAGTACCCGAAGAAATAGTAGTTTGTGATAATCAGTTTTTTTTTCTCTTTTGTTTTTGTGACTGACTTTTAATGAATTTTTGCTGAATGACGGAATCAATAGCTCGCGTTAAGTGACCGAGTCGCGCGCTAAAGCATACTAGTTCGAAAAAGGTAGAGGCGCGAAGAAGCGTATACAGGAACGGAGTGTCCTAGTGCTCTGAGACTGGATTGCGACGTTAATAAACCTCGGAGATGATACTGGTAGACAAGCGATCTGATTAATAAATTCACATTTTTTGCCTGTGTGGTGACGGCGGCCTGGAGGGACGTGAGGGAGAGAAAGCCGCTCATCTTAGAGAAATGCGCGGCTTGGAGGGGGCTGTGACGAGGAGCTCGCGCAAGCGGAGCCCTCGTATAGTCACGCATAAGGAAATATCTCTCTCCGTCGGCCCGGCCAAAGTCAGCACACGAGCATATAGTATATGTCGTGTGTACATGACTTTGTTTGTTTCAAGGGACACCGGCAGCCGACTTGAAGAGAGACAGAGAAGACAGCACAGAGAAGAGAGAGAGAGAGAGAATAGGTGAGAAGTGGGGAGAGACGCCTGCGAGCAAGGAGCTAGGAGCAGAGCGGAGCAAAAAGGCTGGCTCTCTTATCGCTCGACCAACACCGCGAGTAGTCGCAACTCTTAGTAGTCGCCGCGCATTTACGTACATTCGTCCAACACCACGCTACCTTGCCGCCCGGCCAGCCTTTAGCATCCGTATCACCATCAGTAGAGTGCATAAGGTGTGCACTCAGAGGAACCGCGGCGGAAGGCACCCACGACAGGAGACGTGCCCCGGTGTCGAGGGGCAACCACACCGCCGAGCATCACCGCCAAGTCAGCATCGTCAGCGAGAGTACCATCGGCAGCGGCAGCGGGAGCAGCGGCAGCGCAGATCGACGAACGAGCATAGGCGAGTAACTCTCTCTCTCCCGCGCTGATAAATACCCGCGTACGGCCCCGACCACTTAGCGTTCTCGCGCGCAGCCGCTTCACGGCGAGCTCCACGAGAGTGCACAGTGCCGCGACTACTTCGCCGAGCACGTGCACTGTATCGCGAGGGTAGCCCTGGCTACTGTAAAGAGCTGCGACACGTATGTTGCGGAACCATTAACGTATTAATTGTCGGGAGTGTTTTGTGTACATAAGTGATTAGCCGTGTGCGACGCACGGTGTTGAATAAAGACTAGTTAACGATATATCTTGTGTTAACCCGGTAATTTCTCCTATCACTTTTCCCATCCTCGAGCGTAGAAGGTGGCCTCCCACCACCTTCGAGACGGTCGGAGCAATTCCGCCTCCGGAGATCTGGCTACAAATAAATAACTTGTAGCAGTTGTATGGGGAGATCAAATACAACGTTACAAGATAAAATAAAATCATCAGAGCTTAGCGAAAAATAATTATTCTCTTTTACTAGTCTTTCGACTGATCAATTGCAAGAGCTGAGAAAATTATTAGTTTCTATGAGATCATCGGATTCTAGAGACGTTACACAATCCCTGGTTATATGTTTATTTAAATTACGAACTGGATCGTCGAATAATTTTATTTCGTCTATTTTCGCAATAGAAAACGAAATCAGTAATCAATTCATTTGAAAAAGATGTCCTACCGAAATATTTTGGGGTAAAAAGTATTAAAAGGGAGGATCTCATACGTGATCACACTTCCATTTATGCAAAAAAACTGTTTAAATTAGAGAACGAGCTTGTTTTGGTTTTTGATGGAACTTACTTACGTCCCCAAAAAAGTAAAAATAATGAATACCAAAGAAAGTCATATTCAGGTCAGAAGAAATATCCTTTGGCCAAGCCATTCAATATTTGCACCACAGACGGGTTCGTTGTTGATATCCCTGGTCCGTTTTTAGCCACAGAAAATGATGCAAGCATCATGAAGAAAGTAATGGATGATCCAGATGGTATAAGAACTATCATGAGAGAAGGTGATGTTTGCGTTGTAGATAGAGGTTTTAGGGAAGTGATACCTTATTTAAAAAGTCTTGGCTTTAAGATTCTCATGCCTGCCTTAAAGGGAAATAGACCCAACTTGAGTACGACTGAATCGAATGAATCTCGTTACGTTACGAAATTGAGATGGGTTGTAAAGGCTGTTCATGGTATTCTTGGTAAAAAGTATAAGCTTCTTCAACAGCAATTAGATAATAATCTTTTACTAAAAGCTGGTGTATATTGTAGAATTGCATGTTTTCTCAACAACCTTTTTGGTAAGCGTTTGAATAGCGATAAAGATGGCGGTGGCTTACAAGGTATAATCATCGAAAGAATGTTAAATTCTAATCAAAGTGAAAATACTTTAGCATTAGAAGCTGAGACAACCAGATGGTCTAGACGGCCCACTACTACGATCAAGCTAACATCCCAACAAATCATTGACTTTCCGGAGATGACTGAAAGAGATCTCAAAATATTTTTTTCAGGTACCTATCAATTAGGTCAAGCCATATGTTATTTGGCTGAGTTAATGGATGATAGTAACAATATCAATTTGGAATATATTAAGATCAAACCAAATATCATTAAAGTGTAACGAAGGCAATCATGCCCCGTTACTAACCTGCAAATAAACACATCGACTCGCGCTCCAGAAATAGGTTAGGTCCGCGCCGCGTGCTCTGGGTGTCCACGAACATGCGCGCGCGCGCTCACGCCGCTTCATGTAAGTTCGCTTGTCCACGAGCGTGCACGCGCGCGCACTCACGTCGCTCTATGTAAACCCGCCTTGTCCCGAGATTGCCGCGACTCCACACCGGCCCGCGCACACCGCGACCAACGCGACTTCAGACCGGCGCGCGCATCTTATCACCGAATCTGTACTATGTAAGCAGCTCACACACCGACGACAGGACAGACCGAGACCGACCGTCCCAGGGACTGGAACTACCGCCCTCCTCTCGTGAGCACAGGTGAGGAATTCGGTATCGCCAGCCATCGGACAACACCAATCACCAGGACACCTGCTGTTACTACCGTCGTGGGCACACGAGGTAGTCACAGGCCGTGTACCCGGATTCGCTGTTCCTTAGGCCTCGTGCGCACACGGGACTAGGGGAACACGAACTTACGTTTCCTCGCCTACTGACCCCGGCACACCTGCTGTTACTACCGTCGTGGGCACACGAGGTAGTCACAGCCCATGTACCCGGATTCGCTGTTCCTTAGGCCTCGTGCGCAAACGGGACTAGGGGAACACGAACATACGTTTCCTCGCCTACTGACCCCCGGTACACCTGCTGTCGCTACCGTTGTGGACACAGGAGGTAGTCACAGGCCGTGTACCCGGATTTGCTGTTCCTTAGGCCTCGTGCGCACACGGGACTAGAGGAACACGAACTTACGTTTCCTTGCCTACTGACCTCCGGCACACCTGCTGTCACTACCGTCGTGAGCACACGAGGTAGTCACAGGCCATGTACCCGGAACCACTGTCCCTTAGTCGGCGTGCGCACACGTGACTAGGGGAACACGAACTACGTCTACCTGTGCCTGGAACACCGGAACCACCGCGCTGCTACCGTCGTGAGCACGCGAGGTAGTCGCGAGGCGTGTTCCTAGAGCCGCTGGGACACTAGTCTGCGTGAGCACACGTGACTAGCGGAACGCGGACTAATTGGACCGGCACCAGGAAAGCCGGAACGAACCCTGCTCCTACCCCGTGAGCACACGTGGTAGGCACAAACCGAGTTCTCAAGGCTGCCAACCCCTCCTTAATCGGCGTGCGCACACGCGACTAAGGGTAAGGGGCCAGTCAAGTACCGTAGACACCGGAACAGGACCCCCGGACGTTACGACTTTGACGCCGACTCACCGCGCTGACGGCACCGTGACTAGACGTACGCGTTGTAGCAAAGCTTAGCATAACCGAGGCCCCCCTGCGAGAGGGCGCTGCGATAGCATTTAGTCTGTAAGTTCCGCGGACCTGGGCGTACGCCGAAGTAAGCACGTTTGTTTTTATTTACATGTTTCAGGTGCAAATATTGTTGTTTCAGTTTCTCATTTATTTTCATTATTTAGTATTTTTCATCTTTGTTAATTAGTATTTTTAATTAGTCAAATAAACTAGCCTTTCTATATTCAAAATATATCTATGCATTTCGTCTCTTAAGCCACCTGACACTCCTTTCTCCCCCTTCCACACCCTGGTAAACTCCTGAGCGTCCGGCAGGGGAGGAGCAACCGTTACAAAAGTATTAATAAGGTCCAGGCATATTAACAGTAAGACTTACAAATTCTATATCGAATACAAACCTAACTCAATTGGATACACACCATGCGGTTGCTGTGCCAATGGATTACGAACTGTAGGATCCTGTTCTTACATTGCTGCAGTCATATATTATCTCAGTAATGCAAGATATAAGTCAAAAATTATTAGACCAGCGAAAGTTCTTTCCGAATTATTTACTACTTCAGATATTGGTCCTGTAATAGACGAAGATAGTGACGAGGATTAAAAATATTATTATAATTCAATATTAAAAATTATTACTCATGTAATTTTGTCAAATAGAACTTCTAAAAACAATTCTCGCAAGAATAAAGGTCAAATATGAAATGGTACATACTTATTTTATTGTTTTAGTAAAAGCACAAAAATATTCATAACATATTTATAATAATTAATTTCTATTAGAAATATTTACTCATTTTTATTTATCTACAAATGAATTTGAATAAAAATAATTAATTAAAAGGCTATATCAGGCCCTTTGTAGCTACCGACGAAGTAATACTCGGTTCTAAAAATTTTTAGAATATTTTTGTATGCCCTAACACGTATTGAACGATCTTCTTTGAGGTTATGTTCCAAAAACACGGTAAAAACACGAAAAAAATGTTTATAATTTGATTTTATAGCATTATTTGATGCAAAAATGGTAGTTCTGACAGTGGCATTCGAAGATATAGAAAGAAATTGAAAAAAAATTGTTCATAAACACTTATTTAGCTATTGGTTTTGAGGTTATGTGCCAAAAACATGGGAAAAATGCTTAAAAAATCGGTTTTTTCGAATTTTGAGTATGTTCCGGCTCAACGCAAATTCAGACACCGCCATTTGAAAGAACGGGAAAAAATACACAAAAAATCATTATTTACAAGTTAGCCAAAAATTACCTACATAACCTAAAAAATCATTGAATAATTAAAAAATTTTTCCTGAGCTCAATTTTTTTTTTTTAAATCTAAAAAAAATCAGGCTGTTTTCTTGCTCAAAAACACACGTCCGTGAATTTTTTCAGATTTTTTTAAAGAAAGGGTCGAGCGGAAAAAATTTTTTTCGAAAAAATACGTTTTTTAGGTTAGGAGACTCAAATCATCACCTAGGGAGCTGAAAATTTTGCTAGAGAGGTTTTCAATAATGTACTTTCGAATGGTCAATTCCAAAAAAAAATCCAGGTGAGTGCAATTTTGACCATCTTATCCCGCTATAGCCTTTGCGATTTAGCAAATTAACGAAGCTGGTCTATAGTGGGAGGTTCGCCGGTACTCCCGAGCTGCCTCTCCCACTCTCTTCTCGTGGTCTGATCAAAACGGTTAGCGGTCAGAAATACGACAAAATCTTCGAACTTATGCGCACCCCTGACGAGAGAGTCGAGGCCACTCAAGGGATTAAAGGTCTCTTTAAATAAGCGTTTAAGCTCGCTTGAAGATTCAGATTTCATCGATTTCACGGCGAAAAATTCTGAGAAATGCAAAGTGACTAAATGGCGGTTGTTTTCATAATACTCCGTCAGAGTTGTCCAAGCTCTCTCGAAATTGCCGTTAGACATTGATAGCCCTTTGGGCTTATCTAAGGCCTCTCCGGCCAGGTGAGTTCTTAGATAGTAGAGTTTGATAGCTGCTGACAAGTCTGTTCGTCTCTGTACTAGGGAGCGAAAGACGTTACGAAAGTTTTCCCAATCAGAGTACTTACTCGAGAACTTGGGTAAATCGATTTTGGGTAAAGAATGAGAGAACGAAGAGGCCTCTGCACCGCCGGCAGAAGAATTCTCGTTAGGGCCTGCAACAGTGTCGGATTGACTTGCCCGTGCAGCAGCATCGAGGCTGTCAACGAAGTCATTAAAATCCCCGCGACGATCATAATATATATCTTCAGTTGCCTCCATTAAATTAGCGTTAAAATGAGTATGAATTTTATCTAGACCTTCCAAACTCATAATTTCGGCATGATTAGATTGAAATGTTTTGAAGTTCTCCGCCAGCTCTTGGAGGCGAGAGGCAGCAAGGACACGAGTCATTATATCCTTTCCCTTAGCCTTAAAGTTAGCGTAGCTATTTGAAATCCTGGTGTGAAGACCTTTTTGAGCTTCAAACAGAGCCTCCATGATAACTGTAAAGATAGAGACACGCAACTAAGGAATTCAGGCGTTGCCTGAATCACAGGAAGTGCCTCTGCACAACAACTAGCACAACGAAACACTTCACTACGGTATACAGCACTGACAAGCTGCGAGAAGTAGGAAGAATCAACCAAACTCCCTAGACAGAGTAGCAGATTGTCATTAAGAAGTTGCCACAATGTCAGAGGTACCGTAGCAGTGGACTCCAACCACCTATGTACACTGTAGAGGACAGAATCAATCTCAATCAAAGGTGAATTCAGAAAATCCTCAAGATTCTAATGATAAGCAAAGGTGAGGTTAGGTTTAGATAAGAGAGGCGCCAGCGAAATGCTAAGAGATGCTGTAGCGACAATCAAATTATGCACTAGTTTAAACTCCTACTTTAAGCCATCACAAGAGCGTCTCGAAGTTATCAAACCTGACAGCGGCTTAGCCTAGTAGAGATGATGATGGATACGATTAGAAGAGTGTATGTTGCAAGCACTTATTCGAAGTTCACCTCCCTATGATTACAGACTAAATTGGGTGAAACGTAATGGGCATGCGAGAGGGCAATACTGAAATGTGAAAGGTTACTAGCTAAGGTTGCTAAATGAACTAATAGACTATACGAAAGGTTACAAATTAAGCCAGCAGTACGTCAGCGGGTTGCCAATACTACAAGTTGATTACAAGTGTTGTTTAATATCCTACCTTCGCATGAGCGCTGACTAATGTCTATTGCGAAGACAGATTAAGACTAATTAAAATTAATAAAGTTACCTTCGCACAAGTACTAATGAGTTAAAGCTACAATCACTTCTTAGATGGTACAATGATATCACGCTTTGTATTTCCTGATCATCCAGCTGTGGTGCAATGCTGAAGGCGACAGTAAACTGCATGCAGAATGCACGCTCGACGAGATAGGTAGCGATGGCCTGCAGTAGTAGCAGCAGTCGAGACTGCGTGCAGAATGCACGCTCGAAGAGGCAGGCAGAGATGGCTTGCAGCAGCATCAGCAGTGGAGATTGCGTGGAATGCACGCTCAACGAGGCAGTCAGTGATGGCCTGCAGCAGTAGCAGTAGTAGAGACTGCGTGCAGAATGCATGCTCGACGAGGCAGGCAGAGACGGCCTGCAGCAGCACCAGCAATGGAGACTGCGTGGGATGTACACTCAACGAGGCAGGCAGCGATGGCCTGCAGCAGCAGCAGTAGTAGAGACTGCATGCAGAATGCACGCTCGACGAGGCAGGCAGAGATGGCTTGCAGCAGCATCAGCAGTGGAGATTGCGTGGAATGCACGCTCAACGAGGCAGTCAGTGATGGCCTGCAGCAGTAGCAGTAGTAGAGACTGCGTGCAGAATGCACGCTCAACGAGGCAGTCAGTGATGGCCTGCAGCAGTAGCAGTAGTAGAGACTGCGTGCAGAATGCACGCTCGACGAGGCAGGCAGAGACGGCCTGCAGCAGCACCAGCAATGGAGACTGCGTGAGATGTACACTCAACGAGGCAGGCAGCGATGGCCTGCAGCAGCAGCAGTAGTAGAGACTGCATGCAGAATGCACGCTCGACGAGGCAGGCAGAGATGGCCTGCAGCAGCACCAGCAGTGGAGACTGCGTGGAATGCACGCTCAACGAGGCAGGCAGTGATGGCCTGCAGCAGTAGCAGTAGTAGAGACTGCGTGGAATGCACGCTTAACGAGGCAGGCAGCGACGGTCTGCAGCAGCAGCAGTAGTAGAGACTGTGTGCAGAATGCACCAACAGCAGTAACAGCAGCCACGCAGAGCAGTGCGAACTTCTGAACGGAGAGCGCCGCATTGTGGAAACGGCAGCGATCAGTACTGCACCGCACGCTACGACCGATAAGGCAGAATATTAACGTCGGTAATGAGATTTTACCTTAGACGTAGTCGCGCTGATTTTTGGCGCACTACGGACTGACTGTCGACCTCAAAAGCCGACGCATCGCGGACACGCAAACAACTCGCAGCATCGAAGGCGTCGCTCACGTAGCAGCCATCCACAGCATCGCCGTCGCTTTGTCACAGCCTTCTGACTCGACGCCCTCAGCACCGACTTCAAGACACTTCTCAAGAACTTCAACGACCTCTTCGAGCCCAACTCGTTTCCAAGAGTGGGCCCCACCGCAGCTGTGCAGCACCATCTAGTCACGACTTGGTGTTCACCAGCTTTCGTCGGCACTTAGGAGAAAAATAGGAAGCCGCAAAGTAGCACTTCGATTTGCTCCTACTTCAGGGCACTATACGCCCGTCTAGCAGACAGTGGGCCAGCCCGCTTCATCTAATCAAACGAGGAAAGTCCTGGAGGGAGTCAGGAGACAACAGACGACTCAACTCCATCACCGTACCAGATCGGTACCCCATTCCAAGAATCGAAGACATCGAGAAGAATAGCTGTCACGACGCCCTTTGGTCTATACGAGTTTGTTGGCATGCCGTTAGGCCTGCGAGTGCCACGCAGACTTTTCAACGCCATATGGACACCTTATTTCGACACCTGCCCTTCGTACGTATCTATCTGTATGACGTCCTCATAGCTTCGGCCAACATGGACGAGAATATTCAGCACCTTCACAGCGTCTTCGAGATTCTTTGCACCAGCAAGCTCTCTTCGAACTCAGCAAAATGTCTCATCGCCAAAGAAGACGTCGCGTTTCTAGGTTACCACATCAACGCGGAAGGATTCAAGCCACCAGAAGATCGAGTCACTGCCATCTTAGAGTACCCATAACCACCAGCCATCTGCGACCTGCGCAGATTCAACGGAATTTTCACCTACTAAATCTGCTCGCGATTTGGTTGAGCGGCTTCCGGCACGTTAGTAGTCAACGACAATCGTCAGCGTGCGGAGCTCCCTCGCGTATCTCAACTCAACGATTGCTATTGCATCATTGCAAAATCGTTTAGTTTACCTTTACCGGTATAGATTCCAACGAATCTATTTATCGTGCGCTTACTTTACCTTTACGGGTATAGATTCCAACGAATCTATTTATCGTGCGCTTAGTTTACCTTTACGGGTATAGATTCCAACGAATCTATTTATCGTGCGCTTACCTTGCCTTTACGGGCATAATATTTGTGTGAAAGATGATTGTTTTGCGGCATGTTTTTGTGTAAAGTTGTACAGCGGAATTAGTGTATGGGTGCGGGCCTTGCGGCCATTGTTGGCTCCAACACATAACCACTAACATGCGTGCTCATCACTCAAGGTTTTGCATTTATGAATTTGAATAAAAGGGTTTTTATGCCGTTACAGGCTTTTTCCTCTAATGTCGTTTTATTCATTTCTTAACCTAGAACCTCAATTTTGAACAAATCTAACGATAAAATAAAATCAGTTTAACGTGACAAAGAACATAAAAACGTACGTTAAACTCATTAACTGTTGCATTTTTGCTCAGTGAAAGGGCATCATAAGTTAAGTCATTAAATTCAGCTCAACTGCCGAGCCACCTAGGGTAATGCAAGTTTTCGCGATCGTTTAACAGATCATCGATCCCCAACGCAGCCCAGCTCCAAGCTCCTTTAACAGATATTTCTTTTGTGCGCTGCAAAAATGGCATAATCCACGCCGTGAGGAGGTCTTTCCTCGCACCAGGCGCACCACTTGCCCTCTAGATAGATGCCTCTTCTACTCATCTAGGAGCGGCGCTGGATCAACTGCAAGACGACCTCTGGAAGCTACTTGGAATATTCTCAAGAAAACTTTCAACAACGGAGAAGAACTACAGCCCGTATGACCGCGAGCTTCTCGCCATCTACGCGGCTCTCAAATATTTCCAACGCCTGTTGGAAGGCAGAGAATTCGTAGCAAAGACAGACCACAAGCCTCTTGTCAAGGCTTTGGAACAACGCTCGGAAAAGGCGTCATCTCGCCAACTTCGCCAGCTGGGCTTCATCAGCCAATTTTGCCTAACTCTCACGCACGTCAAGGATGAAGACAATGTCGTCGCTGACGAACTGTCTCGAGTAGCAGCCATTACCATGCCCTCAGTACTGGACGGCGCCACCATCCACGATGCGCAAACGACAGAAGACATCACAGAAGACTACGAGCTCGCGACCTCGTCGCTCGCCCTCCAGTCACTCATCATAGACGGCCATAGGCTGCTATGTAACACCTCCACAGGGCTAGTGCGACCATACATTCCACGTGACCTACGCAGAGCAACCTTCGACATCATGCACTCACCAGCCCACCCCGGCGGCTGCGTCACTGCCAAGACGCTAAGAGAGAAGTTCATCTGGCCAGGTATTAAGAGAGACGCTTTGAAGTGGGCACGAGAGTGCATCCACTGTCAACGAGCCAAGATCCACCGTCACGGGAGACTACAGTCAACGAACATCGAGGTCCCGGACAGACGGTTCAATCACATACACCTAGACATCCTAATCGTGCCTCCTATCAACGGCTTCAGGTATTTTTTTGTGTAGTGTGGCACCCTCCATTGTTTATTGATTAAATATAGGTAGGAATAATGGATCCTTTGAGGGCCAATGTCCAAGGTGAAAATGAATTTCAGTCCATTTTTTATTTTGCGACGTTTCGCCAGACGATTTTCTGGCCTTTATTAAGAAAACATAGATAACAAACAACACAACGTTAAAAAACAGTTCAAAAAATATAATGCCATATACAGAGAATACAACAGAAAATAATTACCAAAGTTTTTTACAGTATCAGCTGATGGAGCAAACATAGCTTCGACCAACTTTATCAACAGATTTTCGCACGTGAACGCATACGTGTACATTTATACGGGAGCAGTTTTGTTTACACTTACACGCAGGTTTCGTAAGAGGCCTTTATATACGGAATTCAAATTTTGTGTATCTTCTATTTTATTGATCGTATTGTTATATGTATTAATTTGTAGCATTTCGGAAATTATCCGTTTATTGTAATTACTTTCCTTATCTAAAATTTTAATGTTATTCCAGTCTATTGTGTGTGACGTGTTTTTTGCATGTATATACTATAATACGATATGCGATAATCTGTTGACAAAGTTGGTCGAAGCTATGTTTGCTCCATCAGCTGATACTGTAAAAAACTTTGGTAATTATTTTCTGTTGTATTCTCTGTATAAGGCATTATATTTTTTGAACTGTTTTTTAACGTTGTGTTGTTTGTTATCTATGTTTTCTTAATAAAGTCTGAAGAGGCCAGAAAATCGTCTGGCGAAACGTCGCAAAATAAAAAATGGACTGAAATTCATTTTCACCTTGGACATTGGCCCTCAAAGGATCCATTATTCCTACCTATATTTAATCAAGGCTTCAGATATTGTTTAACAATAATTGATCGTTTCACTCTATGGCCGCAGTTCGAATCAACTCTCTTAGCCGCACTGGCGCGGTCGATTGGAGCAGAGAAGAACCACACGACTTCATACCACCCCTAAAGCAACGGAATAAAGGAGCGCTGGGACAGGACGCTGAAGGCAGCGCTAATGTGCAATCCGCGCATACCCTGGACGCAGCTACTACCCATAGAGCTGCTGGGCCGTAGAACCGCCTACAAAGAGAACATCACAGCGTCGCCCGCAGCTGCTCTTCGGCACGACGCTCCGCATCCCTGGTGAATTTTTCACCGTCAGCGATCAGCCGGTGGACCCGCAAACGTTTGTCGAGCATCTAAGCGACCACTTTAGAGAGCTGAAACCCACACCCACAGCGCATCACACCAGAGCCAAGCAGTTCGTCCACAGCCACCTCAGCAAGTGTACACACTTCTTCCTTCGGATCGACGCGGTCAAGCCTCCACTCACGCCGCCCTACACGGGGCTGCACAGAGTCCTTCAATGACTAGACAGGAGGTACGTCATCGAGGTCAACGGCGAAACCAAAACAGTCAACGTAGATCGGCTGAAGCCGGCGATCGTAGCAGCACAGGACCTCAACGCCCAGCCCGTCCCTCAGGCCCACAGACCATCGAGACCAGTTGTTCTGTTTCAGGTACCAGACTCGCAACAGCCCGTGGCTAATCCCACCAGACAGAGCCACCAGCGACTCGAACCTGTCCAGAGTCAGTCCAGCCTCACCTTCAGAGCCGTGCGTTCCTTGCCAGTCAACCACTAGAAGGGGAGTAGCTGTGGCGCCTGCGTCCCTCGCACCAAGCAGCTCGCGGCCAGCGCCAGCGACACCGCCGCCATTGTCGTCCGTGAGAGAGCGCAAGCCGCGCAAACAGTGCCTCGAGCCTCGAGAGGTGTTCGCGCTCGGAGCAGCGCTCTCCTTGGCCTCTTTCATCCGACAGCCGCTTCCCGAGACACACACTCTGATCAAGAGCCGTCTCGCTCGCCTAGACAACTCGCCACAGCTCTAGCGACAGAAGACTACAGCCTGAAAGCAGAGTCTTTGCGCTGGTATGCGCAATGTGCCAGCTTGTATTTAATCATTAAGTACCTGTAATAAACCAGCACTTTATACTTTTTGTACCTGGTGGTCTCACACTTTATTGTTGCTCTCCGCTCTCCATTCCTGGAATCCTACATTGAAATATCCTACATTGCGTTCCGCTCATGATAATGATGAATCATTATCATGAGCGGAGCGCAGGGCGAGCGCCTAGGTTGTAACAAACAGTTTGAACTATTACAGTATTGTTATAAGAAGGTAATGAAAAAGATTGTAAGGAGGGTAGTAAGGAGGATTGGAAGGAGGGGCGATAGAAGGGCGAGAGGACGCTTGAGAAGGGTTGAGGAGGTTTCAGGAGGGAGGAGGAGATATAAAGAGGGTTGAGAAGAGTTCAGGAGGATTGAAGAGCACTTCAAAATAACATCAATTTTGACACGATATTACGTTATTTTGAGAAGGGTTGAGGAGGGTGAAAATCTACTGATTTCCAAAACAACTATATAATATATGTTATAGGCAAAATGTTAATAAAAGCGTTCTATATCATGTCATACAAAGGGCTTTATAGAGGTCGATAGCGAGCGAGAGTTGAGTGTGTGAGATATGAGAGTGAGAGCCGAGAGAGCTCACCGGCGCGAGAGGGGCAAAACGTGGCCGGAGAGAGCGTGGATTCGTTTCTCATTGAAAGTAAGAGTTATGTGTGGGCAAGCGTGCAGAGGGTGTCTAGAGACACCAAGTATCGAGAGTGCAGAATGTGTTTATCTGTTTAGACGTGAGTCTAATCGCAGTGTAGTCGTTGAACGAAGAGCATATTTAATAAACAATTCTTTCATTATTCATCTTAAACCAAGAGTTGTTATTTCTACGACCCTTATGCACGGATTCATTCCTCGGCTAAGTAAGTGGAGTTTGGGAGTGAACTCTACTTAGCTTCTAACATATAGGAAGATATATAAACTACGACAGAAAAAGACTATTATTTAAAATATTCTTAAACTCAAATAGCCGAGGGATGCGAATCCACGCTCTCTCCGGCCACGTTTTGCCCCTCTCGCGCCGGTGAGCTCTCTCGGCTCTCACTCTCATATCTCACACACTCAACTCTCGCTCGCTATCGCCCTCTATAAAGCCCTTTGTATGTTTAGATTTGTTCAAAATTGAGGTTCTAGGTTAAGAAATGAATAAAACGATCTTAGAGGAAAAAGCCTGTAACGGCATAAAAACCCTTTTATTCAAATTCATAAATGCAAAACCTTGAGTGACGAACACGCACGTTACTGGTTATGTGTTGGCGCCAACAATGGCCGCAAGGCCCTCACCCATACACTAATTCCGCTGTACAACTTTACACAAAAACATGCCGCAAAACAAACATCTTTCACACAAATATTATGCCCGTAAAGGCAAGGTAAGCGCACGATAAATAGATTTGTTGGAATCTATACCCGTAAAGGTAAAGTAAGGGCACGATAAATAGATTCGTTGGAATCTATACCGGTAAGGGTAAAGTAAACGATTTTGCAATGATGCAATAGCAACCGTTGAGTTGGGATACGCGAGGGAGCTCCGCACGCTGACGATTGTCGTTGACTACTAACGTGCCAGAAGCCGCTCGACCAAAACGCGAGCAGATTTAGTAGGTGAAAATTCCTGTGTGCGCGTGTGCAGGTGTGCGTGTGTGTATGCGTGTATATGCGTGTGCGTGTGCGTGTGCGTGTGCGTATGCGTGTGTGCGTGTGTGCGTGTGTGTATGCGCGCGCGAGTGTGTGTGTGTGTGTGTGTGTGTTTGTGTGTTTGCGCGCGCGCCTGGATCTCAGCTTCTACTCGATCGATTTTAACCGGACAGGTCTCATTTTCTGTGTTTTTTTTTGTATGATGGCGGGTCGAAAATTCGTTTTTTGATTCGCCGATGCGTTATTGTTTTATTTCGAATTATCGATTTTCTCAAAATTGACTTTTGCTTCTTTTTAATGATAAGATCGAGATATTTGAATCGCATGGATAGCATTTGAAGGAATACCTAAATTATCTGAAAGAAAAAATTTCTCTACCTATCACGGTTCTTTTGTTATTAACAAAAACGTGTTTTTTTTCTTTAAAGCTTATAAGTCCTAAACTAAACGGTCAATTTAAAAAAAAAAATCGTGATAATG
This sequence comes from Torymus aiolomorphi, assembly GCA_036365515.1. Taxonomy (NCBI): domain Eukaryota; kingdom Metazoa; phylum Arthropoda; class Insecta; order Hymenoptera; family Torymidae; genus Torymus; species Torymus aiolomorphi. The sequence goes on along the minus strand of CM070874.1, from coordinate 175,486,660 downwards.
CAGAATATAAATAGCTATATAAAAATTTGAATCCACTTTGTCGACTATTTTTTGAGAAATAATTGAAATATGAAAAAAATGAGTTTTGTATGGCCAACGATTACGGGAGTAAAATTGACTTAATTGCTTCGAAATTCCTTGTAGAGGTAGATTTTGGATAGCTCTCGGTCGAGTTCTTTAGGCAAAATGATTAGTCCAAAAATTTCAAAAATATGAGGTTAAAATTTAACTTTTTTTCAAATCGTAATTTATCGAGAACCACTCCATGTATCAGCTCGAAATTTATATACAATTTTGTATGTCATATAGATAATATGTGTGCGAATTTTCATATAGATCGTACGAATACTTTTTGAGATATTTGATATTTAAAATTTTCGTATTTTGCAAAGTCAATTTCTTTGTCACACGATAACTAAAGAAAACAAAAATTGGTTTAATCATGTTGAAATTTTGTGGAGATATAGAGTTTATATATTATCGCATAAGTTCTTTAGGTAAAAGAATTTTCTCATGATTTTTAGAGATAATTAAGGTTAAAATTTTTTGACGGTTTTTTCAAAATCGTAATTTCTCAATGACGACTTCATGTATCAGCTTGAAATTTATAGACTATTTTGTATGTGATATAGGCAATACCTGTGTAAAATTTCATCCAGATTATATGATTATTTTTTGAGATGTTTGATATTTATAATTTTAGTATTTTCGAAAATGACTTTCTTTGTTGTCCCACAATATAACTACATTAAAATTGTTTCAATTTCTTTCAAAGTTAGTGGAGATGTAGATCTTGTATATTATTTATTAGAAGAGTTTTTAGTATAAAAGAATTCGTTTATGAATTTAAGAGATATTTGAGGTTAAAACTATTTTAGCCCTCTTTGAAAATCGTAATTATTCGGGAACGCATTTATGTATACTAGAAAATGGAAATGACATGCACTATGCGCTATGCGCGCGTGTTGTGTACCTGCTTTTGTTTTGTAACAGCCATTTATTATTTTTAAGGTTAGAACCTTTTTCTTACATCGGAAATTCCAGAGAGAGCACACAAATACGGATAGGCATACTACTAGAGACAATCTTTTTAATCTTCATAAATGAATTTAATTATAATTATGTCATAAATACGGATAGGCATACTACTAGAGATAATCTTTTTAATCTTCATAAATGAATTTAATTATAATTATGTCATAAATTATTGCAAAAATTGTAAATTTTTGTTATTAAAAATTAATTAAAGGAAGAAACAAATTAAGTTTGAGGAAGCAACGGGCCAATGAATTGGCAGCGGTTCTTATATTGTTACGAATACTTACGAACACAGTTTTTAGCGTATGTTTAAGATTTTTGTAACACAAGCATGGAATAGCACGGCAGCCCTTTAGGGGACAACACGACTGGATGTTTTTCTCTTTTACCTACTACGAAATTCCACTGCAGGACTTGAAGAAAAAATAGCTGAAAGTTCCACCTTTTGAAAATGCTACGGAATTGCACGGAAGCCCTTTAAGGGAAAAACGTCTGAAAGTTTTTCCTCTTTTACCTACTACGGATTTTCACGGGAGCCCTTCACCGAACAACACGACTACAATTTTGTTCTCTTTTACCTACAATGAAGTTCCACGGCATGACTGTACGAAAAAAAAACGGCTAAAAGTTTTTCATCTTTTACCTACTACGGATTTTCACGGCAGCCCTTTACGGAACAACACGGCAGCAAGTTCTACCATGCACGGAACACGGAAAATCACGGCCACTCATTTTCAAGTACATGATAGTCTATTCCGGAATCCCACAGGAGCCACGGAAAACCACGGCCTCGAGATATTACATTCTTTTAAACCCGCACGGAATTTCACGGAAGAAACGGAAAACTATGGCCACTCATTTACACGTACTTCATAATCCTTTACAGAATCTCACAGGAGCCACGGAAAGCCACGGCCACGAGATGTTGCCTTATTTTAAATCCTCACGGATTATCACGGAAGATACTACGGCTACTGATTTTCACGTAGTACATAATCCTTTACGGTTTTCCACAGGAACTACGGAAAACTACGGGATCAAGATATTACCTTACTTCAAAACCGCACGGAGTTGCACGGAAGACACGGAAAAATACGGCCAGACATTTTCACGTACTTCGTACCCTTTACGAAATCCCACAGGAGCCACGGAAAGCCACGGCCCCGAGATATTGCCTTATTTTAAATCTGCACGGAATATCACGGAAGATACGGAAAACTACGGCCACTCATTTTCACGTACTTCATAATCTGTTACGGAAACCCACAGAAGCCGCGGCCCCGAGATCTTGCCTTACTTTAAATTGGCACGGCATTGCACGGAAGACACGGAACAATACGGCCACTCATTTTCACGAACTTCATAACCCTTTACGGAATCCCACAGAAGCCACGAAAAGCCACGGTCCCGAAATATTGCCTTATTTTAAATCGGCACGGCATTGCACGGAAGACACGGAAAAATACGGCCACTCATTTTCAAGTACATAATAGTCTATTACGGAATCCTACAGGAGCCACGGAAAGCCACGGCCCCGTGTTATTGCCTTATTTTACTTCGGCACGGCATTGCACGGAAGACACGGAAAATCACGGCCACTTCTTTTCAAGTACATAATAGTCTATTACGGAATCCCACAGGAGCCATGGAAAACCACGGCCTCGAGATATTACATTCTTTTAAATCCGCACGGATTTTCACGGCAGCCCTTTACGGAACAACACGGCAGCAAGTTCTACCATGCACGGAAGACACGGAAAATCACGGCCACTCATTTTCAAGTACATGATAGTGTATTACGGAATCCCACAGGAGCCACGGAAAACCACGGCCTCGAGATATTACATTCTTTTAAATCCGCACGGAATTTCACGGAAGAAACGGAAAACTATGGCCACTCATTTTTACGTACTTCATAATCCTTTACGGAATCCCACAGGAGCCACGGAAAGCCACGGCCACGAGATGTTGCCTTATTTTAAATCCTCACGGATTATCACGGAAGATACTACGGCTACTAATTTTCACGTAGTACATAATTCTTTACGGTTTTCCACAGGAACTACGGAAAACTACGGGATCAAGATATTACCTTACTTTAAAACCGCACGGAGTTGCACGGAAGACACGGAAAACAACGGCCACTCATTTTCACGTACTTCATAATCTGTTACGGAATCCCACAGGAGCCACGGAAAGCCACGGCCCCGAGATCTTGCCTTACTTTAAATCGGCACGGCATTGCACGGAAGACATGGAATAATACGGCCACTCATTTTCACGAACTTCATAATCCTTTACGGAATCCCACAGGAGCCACGAAAAGCCACGGTCCCGAGATATTGCCTTATTTTAAATCGGCACGGCATTGCATGGAAGACACGGAAAAATACGGCCACTCATTTTCAAGTACATGATAGTCTATTACAGAATCCCACGGGAGCCACGGAAAGCCACGGCCTCGAGATATTACATTCTTTTAAATCCGCACGGATTTTCACGGCAGCCCTTTACGGAACAACACGGCAGCAAGTTCTACCATGCACGGAAGACACGGAAAATCACGGCCACTCATTTTCAAGTACATGATAGTCTATTACGGAATCCCACAGGAGCCATGGAAAACCACGACCTCAAGATATTACATTCTTTTAAATCCGCACGGAATTTCACGGAAGAAACGGATAAATACGGCCACTCATTTTCACGTACTTCATAATCCTTTACGGAATCCCACAGGAGCCACGGAAGGCCACGGCCACGAGATGTTGCCTTATTTTAAATCCTCAGGGATTATCACGGAAGATACTACGGCTACTGATTTTCACGAAGTACATAATCCTTTACGGTTTCCCACAGGAACTACGGAAAACCACGGGATCAAGATATTACCTTACTTTAAAACCGCACGGAGTTGCACGGAAGACACGGAAAAATACGGCCAGTCATTTTCACGTACTTTGTACTCTTTACGGAATCCCACAGGAACCACGGAAAGCCACGGCCTCGAGATATTGCCTTATTTTAAATTCGCATGGAATATCAGGGAAGATACGGAAAACTACGGCCACTCATTTTCACGTACTTCATAATCTGTTACGGAATCCCACAGCAGCTACGGAAAGCCTCGACCACGAGATATTACCTTACTTTAAACCCGCACGGCAATGCACGGAAGATACGGAAAAATACGGCCACTCATTTTCACGTACTTCATACCCTTTACGGAATCCCACAGGAGCCACGGAAAGCCACGGCCCCGAGATATTGCCTTATTTTAAATCGGCACGGCATTGCACGGAAGACACGGAAAAATAGGCCACTTATTTTCACGTACTTCATAACCTTTACGGAATCCCACAGGAGTCATGGAAAGCCACGGTCTCAAGCTATTGCCTTATTTTCAATCCGCCCGAAATATCGCGGAAGATACGGAAATATACGGAGTTCGTAGTTAGTTTTTAAGTTGTTACGGCATCTCACGGAATAGAAGATATCTTCTCACGGTAATGCACGGAATATTGTAGACGGCGCTTTACGGCATAGCCGGTTGGCCACGGAACAACACGGCACGGGCAAATGAATGATATGGAGACCATATTCCGTTTTACGGTCCGACACGGAATGTTGCAAACGGGGCTTTACGGCCAAATAGCGCATACCCTGTCTGCAACGGTATTTTACGGAGAATCTGACACGAATTCATACGGCATATTTAAGATAACCGTATCCCACGGAAGATAACGGAAAATCATCTTTAGTCGTCATCTGAATATTTTTTTACACGGAACTCTACACGGGATGGGTCCGGATGGACACTTTCATACTAAATGCTGTCAATGGGAATGGAAATAAATATTTTTTCATAGATGGCCCTGGTGGAAGTGGTAAACGCTATATTCTCAATACATTAATTGCTTATTTCAAAGATAATAAAATAAAAGTTTTCCTGTAGCACGGACAGGCATAGCAGCTAATTTATTAGAAGATGGTAAAACCGTACATACAGCATTTAAATTACCTTTAATCATTCATGAACAAACTACGTGTAATACAAGTATATCCTAATACTAACAATGGAGTATTTCTCAAAAATGTACCTGTTGTTCGACATTGTAATCGAACAATAATTATAGATAATTGTATTAAGACCAGTAAGTTATGGGTTAAGTTTGAAAATATGTGTTTAAAAGATAATAAACGCATTAAAGATAATAATATAGAGTTTAACCAATGATTATTAAATGTTGGTGATGGCATTTTTAAAACCGAGTTCGAAATAAATAATGAAATTATTAATATTTCAAATGAAATTTTATCAAACGGTGATATTATAACAGAAATTTTTGTCCCAAAATTGTCCAAAAATTGTCGAAAAATTGTTCAAAAATTGATGAAAATTGAAAGGGTGGGTTAGTAGAAAGAAATGAGAAAACGTCATCTTAATATAATAAAGGATAAATTGAATTTCAATAAAAGCAGTAAAATAAAGTAGTGAAATCTAAGTAAAGGGGCCACAAAGTATGAAAACTATTGTTGCATTATTGCAGGGGTATATTTAAATGGAATTTATTCACTTAGTATAAAGTTTACACACTGCAAAAGAACCCTCCATATCACTGCGTACTGCTCCAATTGCTGCTCGTCAGATAACTGACCGATCGACATACTCCACGTGGGTGAGCGTGTGTGAGACAAGTTTCGTCTGCGCCGGCGACCGCGTCGAGCTGGCAGCACAACGTCCACACAAGCACGCCGATGAGGTTAGGCTGATGAGTAGATGTGGGCTGCCGAAGCGAGCGAGGCTACGCTGGAGTGTGCGGTGTGCTAAAAGTGGCGTCGGCGTCTGTAGCGGCGCTTGCTCACGTTGCGACGGCGGCAGTAATTGCTGATGCTGGCGACTGTCGCGGCCGAGGCGGCCATGCAATGCTGCGGCGGCGTCTGTTGCCGGCATAGGCGTAGGCAGCGACATCGGCTACGTGGCTGGCAGTGATGTCGGCCGCTCTCCGGGGTCTACACTCCGCGCGTTACTTACAGCTTGGGGAGAGCGACTCCGTGGGCTGATACTCCTCGGCGTGGTGATGCGCGGCGTCACACTATAGGAATTTTTAACCGAATTTGAACGAAATCAAATATCTCGCGACCTAAAAAACATAGACAAATGATTTAAGTGGTATTCTAAAGTTCATATAATTCTGAGTAAAGGAAAATTATTCCGATTCATCAGACATTAATTTTCGACCTCCAAATCGAAGGTCAAATTTCTAATTTTACGACAAGAATGCTTTTTCTTCTATTTTATCATAATTACACCATTATCTTCTGAAAAGTGATTAGTCAACCTTGTTGCCCTTAAAAAAAAAAATATGACCTTCAACATTTTTTTGGTTTAAAGGACAACGAAGTAGACAAGATCTTGAACAGCCTGATGAAATGAATTGAAATTTGGTGTAAATGTATGTTTTTATGGTAGAAACAACCGGGAAAAATTTGAGGACAGTATCTTAAATTCTCTAAAAAAAAAGTAAATTTCAGTAATCCCTCCCTTTAAGGTTGTATAGGACGTAAATTCTCTGCCAAAAGTTAGTTTTTCACGTTAAGACTGCAATAAATAATTATGTAAAGCAATTGATCAATTTTTAGTTCTCGCGATCAATGTATGAATGCAATTGGAATATTATAAGCTTTGAAAATCAGAAATCAAAGACAAATTGTAAACTCGGCACTAATTTTTAAAAAATCGTCATTACGTTTAAATTAATGCATTTCGACAATTAAAAAAAATAGTGCGGAGTTTACAATTTTGCTTTGAGTTCTGATTTTTAAAGTTTATAATATTCCAATTACATTCATACATTGATCGCAAAAACTAAAAATGGATTATTTGCTTTATATAATTATTTATCGCAGTTTTAACGTGAAAAACTAACTTTTGGGAGGGACCTTACGTATACATGATTTCGCTAAATTGAGTTTTGATAAGTTTTTTTTATACTGTTTATTATTGGGGCAAGAAATAATGTTATGTCGAAATCTAAATAAAAAGCTATCATGTCTAGCAGGCCTTCTATGGGGCGTGCCGGATTTCTCTGTCTTTTGGCCAGCGCCCGAAAGCGCTATGCCTAACCAGATTACGGAGACCGAGGGAGCAAATCAGAGGACTCTACCTCTCTTTGCTACAGGCTGACGCACTGAGCGTTTCGCCTTTCTCGTAGCGGAGAAAAAGAAGCAATAAACCTTGTCTGGTTTGATGATAACATATATTTCCCCAAAATTACACAATCAATACCTTTCTAACAAGAACAATATGCGCGCTATCGGAAGATCGTCGTCTCGAAGGTCGGTGGATCTCGTAGCAGGGGGTCGTTGCGTAGAAAGGGTTGGCTTCATGGTCGTCGTCGGCAGGCCTCTGCAGGAATCCACTCCAGGAGGTAACCGTCCCTCCGATGTGGGTCAGGCGTATCACGGACAATGCTTCGTCGTGGCCCAGAGACGGTGGCTTCGTCGTGGCGAAATCGGTAATGGCGCTCAAAACGGGCGTGGCACGGGCAGCACTTCACCGTGGGGCAGTCTTATTATATCGCCCTCGTAGAAGTCCAGGAAATTACTGTGCTTTGAGGCCCACTTGCTGACCCTTTTTATAGTGCAAAACTGCCTTTGTTTTAGGAAAAAACTTGTTTTCCCCCCTTGTGGAAAGATGCGCAGGAGTTTGACTTCCACCTCCCGTTGCCATGCGTTTTCTCCTGCTCGCTTAACGGAGGAAGACATAAAAATGTCAAAAAGTCTCCTTCTTGAGAACACTCCCTCCAGAGAAAATTCCGCGAGGCTGCATGCAGAGTATATCTGTGTGCTCCGCCACCACTTAGCTTCTGAATTTAGATGTCAGAGAGACGTCTCGCTGACCCATTTTCCGTCCTGGCGCCAAGTGATATTCCCGCAGCCACCGTGCGTGTTATCGGATAAAAACAGAAAAGGAGTGCCTTGTTATTGATCCATTATCATAAGCCAGCAGGCTTCCTCGTTCTTGTGCATTTGGCTACCGTACAGGTATGCTAGGGCTTTGACATCTTTCTCTAAGTCAGTCCTTCTCTGGCATGCGTGTAAAAAAGAAAACGTCTGCGTGTACGGCCAAATTACTTCCCTTCTTCTTTTTTTATTGCGGCTCGCCATTCCGTAAATTTGGAGAGCGCGGCGCAAGCGTGCTAATATTCCCAGGCTTCGTCCGGTCCTTATCGCGTTCTTGATCTGCTTTCCCTGTTTCAGCTGGTCACGCGTCCGATTTGTTCGCCCCCCTATGGCTCTAAAATGTTCTCCCAATTCGCTTGTTTTCTATTTTTTCTCCGTCTTTCTTCCTGACACTTTCAGTTTTCCTCCCTTCCTCTTTCTCACTCCTGCTGTCTCTCTCTCTCTTCTTCTTGATATTTCTCCGCTGCTCTTCTTTCTTCTCTCTTCCCTATTGTATTTTAATTTGTCTTTAACTTGGCGGGTTGGGTTTTAAATAAAATCCGTCATTCGTAAATCCCATCATTACTTTTCTTTAAAAAGTTAAATTTTTTCAAAATAAATGTAATGATAAAATCTTTACAATATGAACTTAATTAATACGATACTGATAAATTTAGATATACTATATATAAAAATAATACATACAATAATATGAAATTAAATAAAACATACAGTATTACTTAACTAATACATAACCCATGCAATAATAAAGTTATAAAATTCATACAATAATAATAACTCAAATAATGCACATACAATGATAAAGTTAAAAATAAAGTTAAACGATACATACCATAGTAATACAAACTTATATAGTTCCTAAATACATACTCCCACAATAAAGTCAAATACATAAACAATAATATAAAATTAAATGATACATATCAAAGTATTAATGATCGTACAAATGATATAATTCATACAAATAATTTTAATTTAAATACATACACACACCATAACCCATACATTTATATTCTTAATGCATCTTTACGCATGCCAGTGTTTTGTTCTAAAAAAACTTTGTGTTTCCAAAAAAAAACCGCTGCCAATTCATTGGATTGATGCTTCCTCAAACTCATTTATCGATTCCATTTTTTAAATTTAAAAAACAAAAGTAAATTTTTCACAACAAAATTTTATTAATAAATAAAACTGTTTTCATTGTTGTTCTTTGTTGTTTGTTAAACAATTTGACTTAATACAAAAAATATTTTTTTTGTTTTTTCATTTACGTATCCTACACAAACAATTAATTATTGTTATAAAAAATTTTAAAGAAATACATTAGTTTGAGAAAGAAAAGTATGTATTGGCAATAATCTAATAAATATTTGTTTTGAAACAGGTGTTTAACTACTATCCTGCTCGACTTAGTGGTTTAAAGTTAATCAATCATTGTAACAATCATACAAATATAATAACTAAGTTGTACTTCTTAACAAAAGTCAATGAATCGTTTTGAAAGTTAACAGAGAGGTAGTTTTTTTATATTTAAGAATCGATTTCTTTGGTAAAAAAAATCTGACTTTTGCGATTAAAGATATTTTATATTTTTATGAAAATTTTACGAAATTCATATTTTGAAAGTCAATTTTTATCGTTGCCCTAGTACACGTTGCCGCGGGAGTCAATCTGAAATGACTTTCTCGGGGATATGCCCTAATACCCAATAATTATTTTTTTGATATATGATATACAAACTAAATAGAACTATTGCATATTCTGCTCTAAAACTTTATATTTCTGTTTTGGGGCTAATTTGAAATAAGTAAATAAATTTTGAGCCATTTAAAAATTTTGAGCTGAACAGTTGACATGAAGTTACCCACATATATATATTTGTGTGCTGTTTATCGTTACCATCGATATGTTTTGTTTCTAAACATTACCAGATGACATTTCATGTATGAAACTGCAACTGGCAACATTTGATTTATAATACAAGCAATAAAAGTCTTGTTCAAGGATATTGAAGTATACTATAGTGAGAAATTGATAGACTATAAAAGACAGATAATTTAAAGAGAAAGAGAAAAGGAAAGAGAGGAGAGAGAGAAAGAGAGAAGGAGGGAAAGAGCAAGGACATCAGAGAGAGAGAGAGAGAGAGAGACAGAAGGAATTACCCTTATCACGTAGGAAAATACATAGTGAAAGAAACAGTAACCGAGAGAGAGAGAGAGAGAGCGAGAGAGAGAGAGAGAGAGAGAGAGAGAGAGAGAGAGAGAGAGAGAGAGCGCGAGATTTTACGTAAGTGCCCTTCTTAATTATTAATTTTATTAATATAAATAATATTCTATTTATTTTCTTGTTTTGTAATGCAAATCAACATAACGTCTTGAAATTTTAACACAATATTGTGCTGGATAAGTGTAATAATTGGTAAAAATTTTGAGTCAATCAATCGAATATTCCTTTTAAAAATGCAAATATAAGAAATTTATAAAAAAATTTAACCTCAAGTATCTTTGGTTAAAACAGTCAGATTTTTTTGAGCAAAGAACTGAATCCTTAGATATAAAAAATCTAATTCTCTGCCAAATTTCAAACGATTCATTGACTTTTACTCCTGTTATCGTAAACGAAAGAAAACGCACTTGTTTTAAAAAATAATTTTTTTCTCGGAAACAAATCAACATAACCTCTTGAAATTTTAACACAATGTTGTACTGGATAAGTGTAATAATTGGTAAAACTTTTGAGTCCATCAATCGAATATTCTCTTTAAAAATGCAAATATAAGAAGTTTATAAAAAAATTGTAACCTCAAATATCTTTGATCACAACAGTCAGATTTTTTTAGGCAAAAAACTGAATCCTTAGATATAAAAAAGCTAATTCTCTGCCAAATTTAAAAACGGTTCATTGACTTTTGAATATTGTACTCGATACGTGTAATAAGTGGTAAAAATGTTGAGTGGATAACTGAAAAAGTTTTTGAGATATTAATTAAAGAATTATAAACCATATTTTCATTAATCCTTAGAGGTCCGGGATGGCGCCTTGAGGCGTCATGGTCTGACTCGCCAACATCCGACCTTGGTTTGGTTCTAACTTGGGGACCTCAGATCACTTTTCAGTACAAATAAAGCTTTTAAAATTTTTGAAATCCCGGCCCTCTAAGGGTTAATAACAAATGACATGCTAAAGATAATTGTAGTTAATTTAACGACCTTTTAAGAAAATTTTATATTATTAAGTAATACTGGCTGTAACAAATTAAAAAATCATAAGAACGAAAAATTCAAAATCGTTTTTTGGTTATAAAAAAAAGAAACTTGATAAAATCAAAAAGTAGGTTACGCTCTCTCTATTCTTCTCCGAAACGAAGAGAATAAGGTTTGTCCGATGTAAATCACACACACACGCACACGCACACGCACACACACACACACACGCACACGCACACACACGCACGCACGCACGCACGTAAGTAATTCTCTCGATAATTTATTTGTGCGAAATTTTCTTTAAAAAATTCAGTGCCTAATACACCCGCTTCAATAATCGGAAAACCGTCCGCTACTAAATGAAAATCGACTTTGTAATTATTGAAATCAACTCTGACTTTATCCAAAGTTTTTATGGCCTCAGTCGTTATTCCCTTCAAAATAATTATGTGATTAGTGTCAATATTAACATAAGAAGATACTTCTGTCTTATTTACAAGATTGGCAGAAGCTCCTGTATCTAACGTAAAAATAAGCAGACTATTAAATTCTCCTATGTTAATCTTTATTGTTGGCGCTAAACTTTTTTGGCTAAGTCTTACTGTCTCAAAGCTGGTGGCAGAACATTACTGTCATTCGGTGTCATGGGGCGCCATCTGTTTTCTGTCTCTCACCTGGCACCCGTATGGGAGAGATCCCCAGAGTTTCCCTGATTCTCAGACGCACTTTTTCTTACATCATTTTGAAATTTGAAACAGTCATGTTTAAAATGACCATTTTTCCCGCAATAAAAACAAGTGGGAATTCGCTGATTTATAGGAGTCGGAATGTCTTGTCTATTTCGAGCAGAGTTATTATTACCATTATTATTGCCATTATAATTATTTCGATTTGCATGATAGTTATTAAAATCGCGACCATCGTTTCGATTATTTTCATTCCGTAAAAAGTTCATTCTTTCTCGATTTTCAGAGTTCCAACCGGAAAAATTTCCTCTAAAATTATTTCTATTTCCCGAGTAACTCTACCCGATGGACCACTTTCTCTATTAAAATTAATCTGATTTCATTTATTTTGTCCGTAATATTTTGCTAATGTTAAGCAATTTAACGCTCCATGTCCTTCTCGTTTGCAATATGCACACGTTATCTGTTCGACATCCTGATTTACTATATTTACTTTTTTTATTCTCCCTTTCGCTTCTATTTTTTCGTCCTCATCGTCTAAGACACTACACGCGTATTCTCGTTCGGTCTCTAATACCGATTCGCATGCTTCTTTAAGCGTTGACGTTTTGTCGCTTTATATAATTCTTTTTCAATTTCGCGCTGTGAAGAGGCATTCTGACCGCTGTGCATGTGCAATGGGTGGCTTTAGCCGACCCTGTTGTGCGCTCTCTCCAGGTCGAAAGCTTGCGCAGTCAGAGTGCCAGGGCACAAGAGACGGGGTTGTCTCGGACAATTCGCCTCTGCCCGGCTGGGTGTCGTGGGTCCCCGTCAGCAGCTTTTCGGCGTGCCTGGGCTGCTGCTATAGTAGTTCTCACTGTAAAGTGCATGCAATAATCTCGCGAGGAAAGGGGGAATGCTAAACACGTTCATAACCATACACTTCGTTTATAAGTATATTTTCTTAGACTATTTATTCAATCGCGTGTACAATCGATAATTAATCTCGCGCTCCGAGAGCGCGTTCGCTCTCGAAGCGTCGCGTTGTACAAAAAGCGCGCTTCTGCGCTCGTAACATGAGGTATCCCGTGTGTGTGTGTGTGTGTGTGTGTGTGTGTGTGTGTGTGTGTGTGTGTGTGTGTGTGTGTGTGTGTGTGTGTGTGTGTGTGTGTGTGTGTGTGTGTGTGTGTGTGTGTGTGTGTGTGTGTGTGTGTGTGTGTGTGTGTGTGTGTGTGTGTGTGTGTGTGTGTGTGTGTGTGTGTGTTACACTACGCACGGTGTAGCTTTCCGCGAGCGGCGAGAGGCTCGAGGCAGTACAAAGGAGGCCAGTGTTGGGCAAACGATTGTGCAAAAGTGCCACGAGATATCGAACGACGGAAGCGCGCCGTGGCGAACAGCGGCGAATCCACGAAACTCGCTGCCACAGCAGCCGCCGCGGCGACCGCGGCGTCTGGCCGCTGGGGCAAGTTGAGTTGCAGGTTAAGTTCGATTACTCCAATTTAAAGAAATTGCAGTGAACGAGTAAAGTGATGTTGATATTGACGTCTTGAAACGATGGAGAAAATATCAGATAAGTGACCTATGCTATTATTTAAATTATTTTGTGTATTTGGATAATCATTCAAATACTCAAAATATTCTTCGATAAATCTGAATTATTTTTCGAATAGATACTTTGTGCATTTTTTTTATTTCAAAGAAGATGGTACATTCAGAATGCGAATATGCTTTGACAAAAGACGTATAGATTGAAGATTACTCATTCGGACAATCAGACATCAGACATGAAGAGGACAATAAGAATGTGCATTAAGTTTACAGTTCTCAACCTTCAGATTATTAAATAATTATAAAATAGTTTTGCGACTAGTGAAGAAGAAAATATTAGAAGCGAGAAGAACTAGGCCTAGTAAAAAAAAGCAATCACCAAATGCAGTTACGATCTCAGCTGTATTTTTTATTTCAGGAGATGGTACATTCAGAATGCACATTGGATAAAGAACTATAAACTGAAGATTATTCATGAAGACAACCAGACATAAAGAGGACAATACGGATGTGCATTAAGTTTTCAGTTCTCAACCATCAGATTATTAAATAATTATTGAATAGTTTTGTGGCTAGTGCAGATAAAAATATGAGAAACAAGAAGAACATGTAAAAAAGAACAGTTACATAGTGCAATGACTACTGCATTTTTTGTTTTAGAAGACGGTATATTAAGAATGCAAATTGACCAAAGAAGTATAAACCGAAGATTATTCATTCAGACAATCAGACATGAAGAGGACAATAAAGATGTGCATTAAGTTTACGGCTTTTCACCATCAGATTATTAAATAATTATAAAATAGTTTTATGGCTAGTGCAAAAGAAAATATTAGAAACAAGAAAAACATGATGTAAAAAAAAACAATCCCCAAGTGCCATTGCAATGTCTACTAATTACAGTGAAAAGTAATTTCATACTCTGTACTGGCCCACACAGCATGTATTAATTCTGAAAGGATTCTGAAAGAATGCATGAAATAATTTTATTCTTTCAGAAATCATTCAGTGAAAGGATTCTGTAATAATGCTATGTCCGGGGTATTTTCCTTTCAGAATTAATTCAATGGAATAATTCAAAAATAATTTATAATATCATTGCAAAATTTATTCAATAGAAGATTTCTGAAAGGATTCATGGATTATTACCAAAAGGTTACTAAAAGATATTTCAAAATTATTTCCTGAAATAATTCTGAAAGGAAAATACCCCGGACATAGCATCATTACAGAATCCTTTCACTGAATGATTTCTGAAAGAATCTTTCAGAATCCTTTCAGAATTAATATCACATATTATTGCAGAATCCTTTCAATGAAAGGTGTCTGAAAGGATTCAGGAATTAATTTTGTGAATTAATTCGAAAATATTATGAAAATATTACTAACAAGAAATTTGGAAGACGGATAAATCCCGTATTATTACAGAATCCTTCCAATGAAAGATGTCTCAAAGGATTCAGGAATTAATTTGTGAATTAATTCCTGAATCCTTTCAGACATCTTTCATTGAAAGAATTCTGTAATAATACATGATTTAGACTGTTCGAAATTTCTTTTTTATAAAATTTCCCTAATATTTTCGAATTAATTCACAAAATTAATTCTGAATCCTTTCAGACATCTTTCATTGGAAGGATTCTGCAATATACGTTATTTATACTCTTTGAAATTTCTTTTTAGTAATATTTCCATAATATTTTCGAATTAATTCACAAAATTAATTCCTGAATCCTTTCAATGAAAGATGTATGAAAGGATTCAGGAATTAATATTGTGAATTAATTAGAAAATATTATGGAAATATTACTAACAAGAAATTTGAAGAGGATAAATCCCGTATTATTACAGAATCCTTCCAATGAAGGATGTCTGAAAGGATTCAGGAATTAATTTTGTGAATTAATTCGAAAATATAATGGAAATATTACTAACAAAAAATTTCGAAGGTTATAAAATCATGTATTATTGCAGAATCCTTTCAATGAAAGATTTTTGGAAGGATTCAGGAATAAATATTGTGAATTAATTAGAAAATATTTAGTAAATATTACTAACAATAAATTTCGAAGGGTATATATAATCCCGTATTTGAAGGTACATTTTTATAATTTAGAATATTATTTAAATAATATTCTAACTATTTTTACATATATTTACATTGTTAATAATTTTACACTATTTTATCGCAGAAAAAAACGCAGAAAAATTTTTTACATGATGGAGATTCGAACCCGGGTCGCTTGGGTACTACGCAAATACGCTATCCATTACGCTATCGCTCGCTTGTTAGATCATTTCATTTTTTCATTATATACTGCAATATGAGTGATACGATACATTAGAAAATTTATTCTTAATATTACTTTATTTTTTAATATTAACTTTGATCAATTAATTCATAGTTATTTAATACTTTTAGTTTATTAAATATTGTATTAAGTCGATGTGAAATGTGTGTGTATAAAGGGAGCTCTTCCTTACCGACGTTATGAGTTTTTACATTTTTTGATCTTAGATTCAACTTTTGATGAATGAAGCTCTTCACTGCACTCCGTAATTGCATAAATAATACACCTATAAATTTTTCAGAAATTCTGTTCATTATTTTTCATAAAAAACTGGTAGAAAATTTTTCAACCCGTTTCCTGTAAAATCTATAACGAGCAATAACTTGAAAATTTACACATAGTGTATTTTTGTCATTACGAAGGGCAATAAAGAGCTCTTTTCCCGAAATTCGATAAAAATAAAAAAATGATAATTGCATATAATGCAGAGATGAATAGAATGAGCTCTACCTTACCGACGTTATTATTATTTGTAGTGTTTTCAATTTAGAATCAACTTTTAGAGTCAAAGGCTCTTTACTCTTGGCAGACGTATGAATAATATTTCTGTCGATTTTGAGGGGACTTCTAAACATTGTCATACTGAAAGAATACTATTATGAATAATAATAAAAAATATTGCTTATTTTAAGTACCTATATTATTCATCTTTAAATGTTTTTTTTTCCTTTTATTTTAAGTTTTTATATTCTTACATTAACTTTTCAAATTAATATTTTTCGCAATTAGTAAATGTTTCAATCTATCTTAGTTCACAAAAACGAAAAATTATATACCCCCACACATTTTAATACGTTCTTTAATAGGATCATACGAATGTAGAAAACAATGGACGACTAAATCCGATCATTATCCAATCATTTCATTTTTTTCATTATATAGTGCAAAATGACTGACAAAATAAATTAGAATATTTATTTCTAATATTTCTTTATTTTTTAATATTAACTTTGTTTAATTAGTATATACTTATTTAGTAAGTTTTGTTTATTAAATATTGTATTAATTAGGACTTATTTGATTGAAACAAATTCGAATTAAAAACAAAATAAATACATTATACGATGCCTCTTATATACGGACGCTGCCCTTTTCGTGTTGAATACTTGCAATAATTTCTGAACTATTTTATGTTTTCTTTCAAAAAATCTTTTCAAGGTTCTTTCAGGAAGAATTCGTGTAAATATCTTTTTTGCTATTGTGTTTTAAAAAATTTTATTGTAACAATCTTTTTCAAACGAATTCTAAATTATTTCTTGTATTAATTCACGTGAGTTTCCCGCAACATTTCATGAAATAATTCATGAAATTATTTTCAATAGATATTGAATTATTTTTGTGAATGATTAATTTTTATCATTCTGAAATTATTTCTGAATTATTTCGTGATATAATTCTTGACATGATTGCTGAATTGTTATGTTTTCTTTAAAAAAATCTATTAATTCACACGAGTTTCCCGGAAGATTTCATCAAATAATTCATGTAAGATTTTTGAATAGATACTGAATTATTTTTGTGAATGATTAATTTGTATCTTTCTAAAATTATTTCTGAATTATTGCATGAAAGAATACTTGCAATAATTTCGAAATTATTTTATGTATTCTTTCAAAAAATCTTTTCAAAGTCCTTTCAGAATTAATTCGTGTAATTATTTTTTTTGCTATTTTGTTTTAAAAAATTTTATTCTAAAAATCTTTTTCAAAAGAATTCAAAATTATTTCTTGTATTAATTCACACGAGTTTCCCAGAAGATTTCATGAAATAATTCATGTAAGATTTTTGAATAGATACTGAATTATTTTTGTGAAGGATTAATTTGTATCTTCCTGAAATTATTTCTGAATTATTGCATGAAAGAATACTTGCAATAATTTCGAAATTATTTTATGTATTCTTTCAAAAAAACTTTTCAAAGTCCTTTCAGAATTAATTCGTGTAATTATTTTTTTTGCTATTTTGTTTTAAAAAATTTTATTCTAAAAATCTTTTCAAAGTCCTTTCAGAATTAATTCGTGTAATTATTTTTTTTTGCTATTTCGTTTTAAAAAATTTTATTCTAAAAATCTTTTTCAAAACAATTCAAAATTATTTCTTGTATTAATTCACACGAGTTTCCCAGAAGAATTCACGAAATAATTCATGTAAGATTTTTGAATAGATATTGAATTATTTTTGTGAATGATTAATTTGTATCTTTCTGAAATTATTTCTGAATTATTGCATGAAAGAATACTTGCAATAATTTCGAAATTATTTTATGTATTCTTTCAAAAAATCTTTTCAAAGTCCTTTCAGAATTAATTCGTGTAATTATTTTTTTTGCTATTTTGTTTTAAAAAATTTTATTTTAAAAATCTTTTACAAAAGAATTCAAAATTATTTCTTGTATTAATTCACACGAGTTTCCCGGAAGATTTCATCAAATAATTCATGTAAGATTTTTGAATAGATACTGAATTATTTTTGTGAATGATTAATTTGTATCTTTCTAAAATTATTTCTGAATTATTGCATGAAAGAATACTTGCAATAATTTCGAAATTATTTTATGTATTCTTTCAAAAAATCTTTTCAAAGTCCTTTCAGAATTAATTCGTGTAATTATTTTTTTTGCTATTTTGTTTTAAAAAATTTTATTCTAAAAATCTTTTTCAAAAGAATTCAAAATTATTTCTTGTATTAATTCACACGAGTTTCCCAGAAGATTTCATGAAATAATTCATGTAAGTTTTTTGAATAGATACTGAATTATTTTTGTGAAGGATTAATTTGTATCTTTCTGAAATTATTTCTGAATTATTGCATGAAAGAATACTTGCAATAATTTCGAAATTATTTTATGTATTCTTTCAAAAAAACTTTTCAAAGTCCTTTCAGAATTAATTCGTGTAATTATTTTTTTTGCTATTTTGTTTTAAAAAATTTTATTCTAAAAATCTTTTCGAAGTCATTTCAGAATTAATTCGTGTAATTATTTTTTTTTGCTATTTTGTTTTAAAAAATTTTATTCTAAAAATCTTTTTCAAAACAATTCAAAATTATTTCTTGTATTAATTCACACGAGTTTCCCAGAAGATTTCACGAAATAATTCATGTAAGATTTTTGAATAGATATTGAATTATTTTTGTGAATGATTAATTTGTATCTTTCTGAAATTATTTCTGAATTATTGCATGAAAGAATACTTGCAATAATTTCGAAATTATTTTATGTATTCTTTCAAAAAATCTTTTCAAAGTCCTTTCAGAATTAATTCGTGTAATTATTTTTTTTGCTATTTTGTTTTAAAAAATTTTATTTTAAAAATCTTTTACAAAAGAATTCAAAATTATTTCTTGTATTAATTCACACGAGTTTCCCGGAAGATTTCATCAAATAATTCATGTAAGATTTTTGAATAGATACTGAATTATTTTTGTGAATGATTAATTTGTATCTTTCTAAACTTATTTCTGAATTATTGCATGAAAGAATACTTGCAATAATTTCGAAATTATTTTATGTATTCTTTCAAAAAATCTTTTCAAAGTCCTTTCAGAATTAATTCGTGTAATTATTTTTTTTGCTATTTTGTTTTAAAAAATTTTATTCTAAAAATCTTTTTCAAAAGAATTCAAAATTATTTCTTGTATTAATTCACACGAGTTTCCCAGAAGATTTCATGTAATAATTCATGTAAGTTTTTTGAATAGATACTGAATTATTTTTGTGAAGGATTAATTTGTATCTTTCTGAAATTATTTCTGAATTATTGCATGAAAGAATACTTGCAATAATTTCGAAATTATTTTATGTATTCTTTCAAAAAACTTTTCAAAGTCCTTTCAGAATTAATTCGTGTAATTATTTTTTTTGCTATTTTGTTTTAAAAAATTTTATTCTAAAAATCTTTTCAAAGTCCTTTCAGAATTAATTCGTGTAATTATTTTTTTTTGCTATTTTGTTTTAAAAAATTTTATTCTAAAAATCTTTTTCAAAACAATTCAAAATTATTTCTTGTATTAATTCACACGAGTTTCCCAGAAGATTTCACGAAATAATTCATGTAAGATTTTTGAATAGATATTGAATTATTTTTGTGAATGATTAATTTGTATCTTTCTGAAATTATTTCTGAATTATTGCATGAAAGAATACTTGCAATAATTTCGAAATTATTTTATGTATTCTTTCAAAAATCTTTTCAAAGTCCTTTCAGAATTAATTCGTGTAATTATTTTTTTTGCTATTTTGTTTTAAAAAATTTTATTTTAAAAATCTTTTTCAAAAGAATTCAAAATTATTTCTTGTATTAATTCAGACGAGTTTCCCAGAAGATTTCACGAAATAATTCATGTAAGATTTTTGAATAGATATTGAATTATTTTTGTGAATGATTAATTTGTATCTTTCTGAAATTATTTCTGAATTATTGCATGAAAGAATACTTGCAATAATTTCGAAATTATTTTATGTATTCTTTCAAAAAATCTTTTCAAAGTCCTTTCAGAATTAATTCGTGTAATTATTTTTTTTGCTATTTTGTTTTAAAAAATTTTATTTTAAAAATCTTTTACAAAAGAATTCAAAATTATTTCTTGTATTAATTCACACGAGTTTCCCGGAAGATTTCATCAAATAATTCATGTAAGATTTTTGAATAGATACTGAATTATTTTTGTGAATGATTAATTTGTATCTTTCTAAAATTATTTCTGAATTATTGCATGAAAGAATACTTGCAATAATTTCGAAATTATTTTATGTATTCTTTCAAAAAATCTTTTCAAAGTCCTTTCAGAATTAATTCGTGTAATTATTTTTTTTGCTATTTTGTTTTAAAAAATTTTATTCTAAAAATCTTTTCAAAGTCATTTCAGAATTAATTCGTGTAATTATTTTTTTTTGCTATTTTGTTTTAAAAAATTTTATTCTAAAAATCTTTTTCAAAACAATTCAAAATTATTTCTTGTATTAATTCACACGAGTTTCCCAGAAGATTTCATGTAATAATTCATGTAAGTTTTTTGAATAGATACTGAATTATTTTTGTGAAGGATTAATTTGTATCTTTCTGAAATTATTTCTGAATTATTGCATGAAAGAATACTTGCAATAATTTCGAAATTATTTTATGTATTCTTTCAAAAAAACTTTTCAAAGTCCTTTCAGAATTAATTCGTGTAATTATTTTTTTTGCTATTTTGTTTTAAAAAATTTTATTCTAAAAATCTTTTCAAAGTCCTTTCAGAATTAATTCGTGTAATTATTTTTTTTTGCTATTTTGTTTTAAAAAATTTTATTCTAAAAATCTTTTTCAAAACAATTCAAAATTATTTCTTGTATTAATTCACACGAGTTTCCCAGAAGATTTCACGAAATAATTCATGTAAGATTTTTGAATAGATATTGAATTATTTTTGTGAATGATTAATTTGTATCTTTCTGAAATTATTTCTGAATTATTGCATGAAAGAATACTTGCAATAATTTCGAAATTATTTTATGTATTCTTTCAAAAAATCTTTTCAAAGTCCTTTCAGAATTAATTCGTGTAATTATTTTTTTGCTATTTTGTTTTAAAAAATTTTATTTTAAAAATCTTTTTCAAAAGAATTCAAAATTATTTCTTGTATTAATTCAGACGAGTTTCCCAGAAGATTTCACGAAATAATTCATGTAAGATTTTTGAATAGATATTGAATTATTTTTGTGAATGATTAATTTGTATCTTTCTGAAATTATTTCTGAATTATTGCATGAAAGAATACTTGCAATAATTTCGAAATTATTTTATGTATTCTTTCAAAAAATCTTTTCAAAGTCCTTTCAGAATTAATTCGTGTAATTATTTTTTTTGCTATTTTGTTTTAAAAAATTTTATTTTAAAAATCTTTTACAAAAGAATTCAAAATTATTTCTTGTATTAATTCACACGAGTTTCCCGGAAGATTTCATCAAATAATTCATGTAAGATTTTTGAATAGATACTGAATTATTTTTGTGAATGATTAATTTGTATCTTTCTAAAATTATTTCTGAATTATTGCATGAAAGAATACTTGCAATAATTTCGAAATTATTTTATGTATTCTTTCAAAAAATCTTTTCAAAGTCCTTTCAGAATTAATTCGTGTAATTATTTTTTTTGCTATTTTGTTTTAAAAAATTTTATTCTAAAAATCTTTTCAAAGTCATTTCAGAATTAATTCGTGTAATTATTTTTTTTTGCTATTTTGTTTTAAAAAATTTTATTCTAAAAATCTTTTTCAAAACAATTCAAAATTATTTCTTGTATTAATTCACACGAGTTTCCCAGAAGATTTCACGAAATAATTCATGTAAGATTTTTGAATAGATATTGAATTATTTTTGTGAATGATTAATTTGTATCTTTCTGAAATTATTTCTGAATTATTGCATGAAAGAATACTTGCAATAATTTCGAAATTATTTTATGTATTCTTTCAAAAAATCTTTTCAAAGTCCTTTCAGAATTAATTCGTGTAATTATTTTTTTTGCTATTTTGTTTTAAAAAATTTTATTTTAAAAATCTTTTACAAAAGAATTCAAAATTATTTCTTGTATTAATTCACACGAGTTTCCCGGAAGATTTCATCAAATAATTCATGTAAGATTTTTGAATAGATACTGAATTATTTTTGTGAATGATTAATTTGTATCTTTCTAAAATTATTTCTGAATTATTGCATGAAAGAATACTTGCAATAATTTCGAAATTATTTTATGTATTCTTTCAAAAAATCTTTTCAAAGTCCTTTCAGAATTAATTCGTGTAATTATTTTTTTGCTATTTTGTTTTAAAAAATTTTATTCTAAAAATCTTTTTCAAAACAATTCAAAATTATTTCTTGTATTAATTCACACGAGTTTCCCAGAAGATTTCACGAAATAATTCATGTAAGATTTTTGAATAGATATTGAATTATTTTTGTGAATGATTAATTTGTATCTTTCTGAAATTATTTCTGAATTATTGCATGAAAGAATACTTGCAATAATTTCGAAATTATTTTATGTATTCTTTCAAAAAATCTTTTCAAAGTCCTTTCAGAATTAATTCGTGTAATTATTTTTTTTGCTATTTTGTTTTAAAAAATTTTATTTTAAAAATCTTTTTCAAAAGAATTCAAAATTATTTCTTGTATTAATTCAGACGAGTTTCCCAGAAGATTTCACGAAATAATTCATGTAAGATTTTTGAATAGATATTGAATTATTTTTGTGAATGATTAATTTGTATCTTTCTGAAATTATTTCTGAATTATTGCATGAAAGAATACTTGCAATAATTTCGAAATTATTTTATGTATTCTTTCAAAAAATCTTTTCAAAGTCCTTTCAGAATTAATTCGTGTAATTATTTTTTTTGCTATTTTGTTTTAAAAAATTTTATTTTAAAAATCTTTTACAAAAGAATTCAAAATTATTTCTTGTATTAATTCACACGAGTTTCCCGGAAGATTTCATCAAATAATTCATGTAAGATTTTTGAATAGATACTGAATTATTTTTGTGAATGATTAATTTGTATCTTTCTAAAATTATTTCTGAATTATTGCATGAAAGAATACTTGCAATAATTTCGAAATTATTTTATGTATTCTTTCAAAAAATCTTTTCAAAGTCCTTTCAGAATTATTTCGTGTAATTATTTTTTTTGCTATTTTGTTTTAAAAAATTTTATTCTAAAAATCTTTTCAAAGTCATTTCAGAATTAATTCGTGTAATTATTTTTTTTTGCTATTTTGTTTTAAAAAATTTTATTCTAAAAATCTTTTTCAAAACAATTCAAAATTATTTCTTGTATTAATTCACACGAGTTTCCCAGAAGATTTCACGAAATAATTCATGTAAGATTTTTGAATAGATATTGAATTATTTTTGTGAATGATTAATTTGTATCTTTCTGAAATTATTTCTGAATTATTGCATGAAAGAATACTTGCAATAATTTCAAAATTATTTTATGTATTCTTTCAAAAAATCTTTTCAAAGTCCTTTCAGAATTAATTCGTGTAATTATTTTTTTTGCTATTTTGTTTTAAAAAATTTTATTTTAAAAATCTTTTACAAAAGAATTCAAAATTATTTCTTGTATTAATTCACACGAGTTTCCCGGAAGATTTCATCAAATAATTCATGTAAGATTTTTGAATAGATACTGAATTATTTTTGTGAATGATTAATTTGTATCTTTCTAAAATTATTTCTGAATTATTGCATGAAAGAATACTTGCAATAATTTCGAAATTATTTTATGTATTCTTTCAAAAAATCTTTTCAAAGTCCTTTCAGAATTAATTCGTGTAATTATTTTTTTTGCTATTTTGTTTTAAAAAATTTTATTCTGAAAATCTTTTTCAAAAGAATTCAAAATTATTTCTTGTATTAATTCACACGAGTTTCCCAGAAGATTTCATGTAATAATTCATGTAAGTTTTTTGAATAGATACTGAATTATTTTTGTGAAGGATTAATTTGTATCTTTCTGAAATTATTTCTGAATTATTGCATGAAAGAATACTTGCAATAATTTCGAAATTATTTTATGTATTCTTTCAAAAAAACTTTTCAAAGTCCTTTCAGAATTAATTCGTGTAATTATTTTTTTTGCTATTTTGTTTTAAAAAATTTTATTCTAAAAATCTTTTCAAAGTCCTTTCAGAATTAATTCGTGTAATTATTTTTTTTTGCTATTTTGTTTTAAAAAATTTTATTCTAAAAATCTTTTTCAAAACAATTCAAAATTATTTCTTGTATTAATTCACACGAGTTTCCCAGAAGATTTCACGAAATAATTCATGTAAGATTTTTGAATAGATATTGAATTATTTTTGTGAATGATTAATTTGTATCTTTCTGAAATTATTTCTGAATTATTGCATGAAAGAATACTTGCAATAATTTCGAAATTATTTTATGTATTCTTTCAAAAAATCTTTTCAAAGTCCTTTCAGAATTAATTCGTGTAATTATTTTTTTTGCTATTTTGTTTTAAAAAATTTTATTTTAAAAATCTTTTTCAAAAGAATTCAAAATTATTTCTTGTATTAATTCAGACGAGTTTCCCAGAAGATTTCATGAAATAATTCATGTAAGATTTTTGAATAGATACTGAATTATTTTTGTGAATGATTAATTTGTATCTTTCTAAAATTATTTCTGAATTATTGCATGAAAGAATACTTGCAATAATTTCGAAATTATTTTATGTATTCTTTCAAAAAATCTTTTCAAAGTCCTTTCAGAATTAATTCGTGTAATTATTTTTTTTGCTATTTTGTTTTAAAAAATTTTATTCTAAAAATCTTTTTCATAACAATTCAAAATTATTTCTTGTATTAATTCACACGAGTTTCCCAGAAGATTTCATCAAATAATTCATGTAAGATTTTTGAATAGATACTGAATTATTTTTGTGAATGATTAATTTGTATCTTTCTAAAATTATTTCTGAATTATTGCATGAAAGAATACTTGCAATAATTTCGAAATTATTTTATGTATTCTTTCAAAAAAACTTTTCAAAGTCCTTTCAGAATTAATTCGTGTAATTATTTTTTTGCTATTTTGTTTTAAAAAATTTTATTCTAAAAATCTTTTCAAAGTCCTTTCAGAATTAATTCGTGTAATTATTTTTTTTTGCTATTTTGTTTTAAAAAATTTTATTCTAAAAATCTTTTTCAAAACAATTCAAAATTATTTCTTGTATTAATTCACACGAGTTTCCCAGAAGATTTCATCAAATAATTCATGTAAGATTTTTGAATAGATACTGAATTATTTTTGTGAATGATTAATTTGTATCTTTCTAAAATTATTTCTGAATTATTGCATGAAAGAATACTTGCAATAATTTCGAAATTATTTTATGTATTCTTTCAAAAAATCTTTTCAAAGTCCTTTCAGAATTAATTCGTGTAATTATTTTTTTTGCTATTTTGTTTTAAAAAATTTTATTCTGAAAATCTTTTTCAAAAGAATTCAAAATTATTTCTTGTATTAATTCACACGAGTTTCCCAGAAGATTTCATGTAATAATTCATGTAAGTTTTTTGAATAGATACTGAATTATTTTTGTGAAGGATTAATTTGTATCTTTCTGAAATTATTTCTGAATTATTGCATGAAAGAATACTTGCAATAATTTCGAAATTATTTTATGTATTCTTTCAAAAAAACTTTTCAAAGTCCTTTCAGAATTAATTCGTGTAATTATTTTTTTTGCTATTTTGTTTTAAAAAATTTTATTCTAAAAATCTTTTCAAAGTCCTTTCAGAATTAATTCGTGTAATTATTTTTTTTGCTATTTTGTTTTAAAAAATTTTATTCTAAAAATCTTTTTCAAAACAATTCAAAATTATTTCTTGTATTAATTCACACGAGTTTCCCAGAAGATTTCACGAAATAATTCATGTAAGATTTTTGAATAGATATTGAATTATTTTTGTGAATGATTAATTTGTATCTTTCTGAAATTATTTCTGAATTATTGCATGAAAGAATACTTGCAATAATTTCGAAATTATTTTATGTATTCTTTCAAAAAATCTTTTCAAAGTCCTTTCAGAATTAATTCGTGTAATTATTTTTTTGCTATTTTGTTTTAAAAAATTTTATTTTAAAAATCTTTTTCAAAAGAATTCAAAATTATTTCTTGTATTAATTCAGACGAGTTTCCCAGAAGATTTCATGAAATAATTCATGTAAGATTTTTGAATAGATACTGAATTATTTTTGTGAATGATTAATTTGTATCTTTCTAAAATTATTTCTGAATTATTGCATGAAAGAATACTTGCAATAATTTCGAAATTATTTTATGTATTCTTTCAAAAAATCTTTTCAAAGTCCTTTCAGAATTAATTCGTGTAATTATTTTTTTTTGCTATTTTGTTTTAAAAAATTTTATTCTAAAAATCTTTTTCATAACAATTCAAAATTATTTCTTGTATTAATTCACACGAGTTTCCCAGAAGATTTCATCAAATAATTCATGTAAGATTTTTGAATAGATACTGAATTATTTTTGTGAATGATTAATTTGTATCTTTCTAAAATTATTTCTGAATTATTGCATGAAAGAATACTTGCAATAATTTCGAAATTATTTTATGTATTCTTTCAAAAAATCTTTTCAAAGTCCTTTCAGAATTAATTCGTGTAATTAATTTTTTTGCTATTTTGTTTTAAAAAATTTTATTTTAAAAATCTTTTTCAAAAGAATTCAAAATTATTTCTTGTATTAATTCACACGAGTTTCCCAGAAGATTTCATGAAATAATTCATGTAAGATTTTTGAATAGATACTGAATTATTTTTGTGAATGATTAATTTGTATCTTTCTAAAATTATTTCTGAATTATTGCATGAAAGAATACTTGCAATAATTTCGAAATTATTTTATGTATTCTTTCAAAAAATCTTTTCAAAGTCCTTTCAGAATTAATTCGTGTAATTATTTTTTTTGCTATTTTGTTTTAAAAAATTTTATTCTAAAAATCTTTTTCAAAAGAATTCAAAATTATTTCTTGTATTAATTCACACGAGTTTCCCAGAAGATTTCATGAAATAATTCATGTAAGATTTTTGAATAGATATTGAATTATTTTTGTGAATGATTAATTTGTATCTTTCTGAAATTATTTCTGAATTATTACATGAAAGAATACTTGCAATAATTTCGAAATTATTTTATGTATTCTTTCAAAAAATCTTTTCAAAGTCCTTTCAGAATTAATTCGTGTAATTATTTTTTGGTAACACTTTTTTTATTTTTTTGGAAGATTTTTGAAAGTATTTTGTAAGGATTCCATATATTATTTTAAAAATTAATTTAAAATTAATTTTTTTTCCTTTTAAAATTCTTTCTAAATCATTTCAATGTATTAATTCATGAATTATTTCATGTAATTATTTCAGTTTTCTTTCATGCTGTATGGGGGGTTACAGTAGACTCGTCTACAACTTCTGGCTATGGGATCAAGCTTTAATATGTAAGAACTTTTCTCTTAAAATTTTCTTTAAAATAGGTGAACGTAAATCACATGTACAATATGTACTGTGTGCACTTCATATTATGGTTTGGTACAAAATATAGTGACTGATTAGAGTTTTATAATATGTTAATATTTGATGTATTATGATATAAAATAACTTTTTAGGAAACTTAATTTTAAATTACAAAAACAGCATTGAAAATGTGTAGCAAACATAATACAATGTTGTGCAAATAGATGATGGATTTCTCGCCAAGTATTTCTAAAGTGAGTTTAAAAAATACATTGAATAAAATCTATCGATCATAATTATACAAACAATAAGAGATGAACTCTAAAACAAAATACCAAAAGGAGAAATCATTATTAAATAAAAAAATATGCTTATTTGGTTACTTTTTATTTATTCAAGTCGCAACTGGCCACATAGTTGATTTAAACTTATTGCTGATAAAAGACATTTGTTTGCAAATACTGGCTTGAGTTACAAGAGTATTCTACATTTTGTCGAAGAAGTAGGACTATAAATGAGTTTAATTGAGATTGAAATTATAAATTTTATTATCACTAGCACTAATACTAATACCAAAGTGAGATCATCAATATATGTATGGTTGTGAGTCGCATCCAGTTTGGCACAAATACCATTATTGTTTTAGCGACTAAGTTATGGTGATTGATAAATTAAAAGTATTTGCAACAAACAAAATAAAATATCTCATTTATGTTGAATTACAAAACAAGAGTAAGAGTACATGTAGTAAATATAATGCCATAATGTCTAAGCCGATAATGAATTTCTTGCATTGTATTTCTGAAGTACGTTTAAAACATGGAATTTCATAAAATGTAATAAATGTTGTATGTCATTTCATAAATGTTGTTCTAATTTTCTCTCACACCTTTTTCCAATCATATATTTACAAACAATGACAGACTAAAAACATAAAATACCAGAAAAAGTTAATTTAATTGTCATTAAAAATATTAGATCCGTGAAACTTGTTGAAGTGTATTTATTTTGAATGTTGCTCTTAAACTCTTTGAATTAAAAAATATATATTCAATCAATTTTTATTTATTCGAGTCCAACTTGCTTAGTTAGTTGTTCAAACAATATTTCCACGAAATACTCTACAATTAATAGAAATTATCTCGATAATAATTTCTCAAATCATTATATTTATTTGTAATTAATTATATGTAGAATTAGCAATACAAATTTTTTATTTTTATATCGTCCAAAATCATACATTTTATAACATTTTTTAACAGTTCATAATTCTTCCTAATTACACAGTGTTTAATCTTTTTAAAATAAAATCTTTCGGCTATGGGTCAAAGTTAACATCTTTTTACATCATGTTTTTACCAGCATAAAAACTGAAAAAAATTATTTATATGTAAGTTCTACGCAGGATAGTAATGGGAGCAGGTGACAGGTTGCAGGTAAAGTTATCCATCAAATAATTTCTAAATCTAAGTAAGGTAAATGTACCACCTAGAAACACTTCGTCAAATGTAGACCCTCGGTAGGAACACTTATATTATTTCAATATAAAAAGAAATGCTTTACACTTTTAACATAGAAGAAAAATGTTATTAGTTAGTCGGTATTTATATATTCATAACTAAAATTACAAACATTTCTCTTTAACATAACTAGAAGAAATAATTTATTTTATTGACAGTGTTCATAGAAAATTAAAAACACGCTTCTACTTAGGCAGGAAAAGCAAGTTATACGCACAAGAGGGAAGGCGCCTAGGCAGGCTGACAATAAATTTAATATTCACAAAATTCCTAAACCTAAGCAGGCATGAGAGGCGAGTTTGCCCATAAAATGGAGGTGCGCCCGCAGGCTGATACCAATTATCGAATAATATTAATACTGAATCGAATAATTTTTAAACCACAATAGCTGGCGGGGAAGCAAATTCAACGCACGATAGTTATGGTGTGCAAACAGGCTATCTATATGAAGTTAGTAATCGAATTATTTCTAAACCAAAATAGGAACTGTAAAAATAATTTATTATTAATAAAATTATTAATTAAATAATTCTCAAACCAAAATAAGCGGGGGAAGGTAGTTCCGTGCTTGAAAGTGAAGCTGACAATTAGCTACCTATAAAATTAATAAGCAAATAATTTTGAAACGTAAGTTGTAAATAGGGGAAGCGAGTTTGAGGCCGAAAGTGGAGCAGAATAGAAAAAATACTAATAGAAAAAATCATAATTAGATAATTCCTATATCGAAAAAGGCGGGGGAGGAATATTCACATATTAAACTAAAAACGCGCAGACGGGCAACCTATCCAATCAAGAAGCAAGTAGTGATTTTTAAACGTAAGTAGGCAGGAAAACCGAGTTCGACGCCGTAAACTGAAACCGCGCAGACGGGCTATTATTAATAATATCAATAATTTAATAATACTTAAAGCAAAACAGGCGGCGGATGCCAGTTCCGTACCTGAAAGTGGAGGCACGCAGTTTGACGCAGAAAATTGGAGGCGTGCAGTCGGGCGAATAATAAGATTATCAGTCAAATATAACTAGTTCTTAGCCAAAAAGGGTGGGGCACCGAGATTTACACACAAAAGTAAGGACGCAATGACGAACTATCTATAAAATTCATGAGTAAATAATATTTAAACGTAAGTCGCTAGGGGTAACGAGTTTGATGCAGAAAGTGGAGCATCCCATCGGGATATTAATGCTAAAATTAATAATTAAGTAATTACTAAACCAAAATAGGCTGGGAAAGAAATTTCCACATTGTAAACTCGAAACACGTAGATGGACAACCCATGTAATTGAGAGGCAAGTAGTTTTAAATCTACGTAGGTAGTGGCAGCCAGTTCGACGTAGTACAGTGGAGCAGCGCAAATGAGCTATGAATAATGAAATTAATAATTAAATAAATTTTAAATCAAAGAAGGCGGGGATGCCAGTTCCGTGCTTAAACATAAGAGCACGCAGATCGGCTACCTATAAAATGAATAAGCAAATAATTATTAAACATATATGTACGTATAGAGGAATCGAGTTTGACGCAGAAATTAATGGAGCAGCGCAGACGGGGTAATAAAAAATGAATAATTCAATAATTCCTAAACTCAAATAGGAGGGGGAAGCGATTTCCGTGCTTGTAAGCGAAGGCACGCAGACAGGCTACCTATAACATTAATGCGCGAAATAATTTTTAAACGTACATGTAGGTAGAGGAAACAAGTTTGACGCAGAAAGTGCAGCAGCGCAACCGGGCTAGTAAAAAATTTAATAATTAAATAATTACTAAACCAAAATATGCTGGAGAAGGAATTTTCACATTGTAAACTGAAAACGCGTAGATGGGCAATCTATGCAATTGAGGAGGAAGATAATTATAAATCTAAGTAGGGAGTGGCAGCCAATTCAACGCAATGAAGTGGAGCAGCGTCTTAAATGAGCTATGAATAATAAAATTAATAATTTGAGAATTTTTAAACCAAACCAGGCGGGGGATGCGAGTTCCGCCCTACTGAAAAAAACCACATGGGATCCCATATAGGATCCCACGTGGAATCCCACACGAGATCCCATGTGTGAATTTGATATGGGATCCCATGTGGCATACCACGTTTGAACTCGAAGCATGAATTCCCACATGAGATCCCACAAGAGATCCCACATAGGATCTCATGTGGGATACCATGCGTTTAACTTGATTACGGGATCTCATGCAGATATGGCGTAAAACTTTGAATCCCCCATTGTGAGTAATGGGGATATCAAAAAACAAGGTAAGCCTTGTAATTAGGACTCTTCGTAAAGAGTCATTTGAACGGCTGACTTACACGGCTTATATACTCTCGGCCATCCAGTATATCTACAGAAAGCGCTATCGGAGCGCCGCATAGCGGTGACAAAGGAGAACTTGTGATGGGTGGCTCTCCATAAGTAAGCTGGGGCTATTTATCCGCTATGCGGCGCTTCGGTAGTGCTGTCTGTGGATACATTGGATAGCCAAGAGTATAAAGCCCTGTAAGTCAACCGTTCAAATGACTCTTTACGAATCGCCCTAATTATAAGGCTTGCCTTGTTTTTGATAACCCCGTTACTTACAATGGGGGACTCTAAGTTTTACGCTATATCTGCATGAGATCCCGTACTCACGTTAAACGCATGATATCCCACATGAGATCCCATGTGGGATCTTTTGTGGGATCTCATGTGGAAATTCATGCTGCGAGTTCAAACGTGGGATGTCACATGGGATCCCATATCAAATTCACACGTGGGATCACGCGTGGGATTCCACATGGGATCCTATGTGGGATCCCATGTGGTTTTTTTCAGTAGGGCGTGCTTGAAAGTGAAGGCACGCAGACAGGCTGCCTATTAAATTAATGCGTGAAATAATTTTTAAATCTACGTAGGTAGAGGAAATGAGTTTTACGCAGAAAGTGGAGCAGCGCAGACGGGCTAATAAAATAGTACATTACGATACATGTGACCTAGGCAGCACTTCGTTACACTGCGTGAGTTAGGGCCCGAGCGTAGCGAAGGTCCTATAATTACGCCGTGCCACAGTGATACTTAGTTCACAAGTATCGTATAGAATTTTATATCACTGCCTACCTAAGCCCGCTATCACGTCTATCTGTGTCCTCAGTTGTCCTTTATTGCACCGTGAGGTTGCAACAAAGAAGAAATTCCTTCCCCAGCCTATTTTGTTTTGGAAATTATTTAATTATCAATTTTTTATTAGCCCGTCTGCGCTGCTCCACTTTCTGCGAAAAACTCGTTTCCTCTACCTACCTACATTTAAAAATTATTTCGTGCATTAATTTAATAAGTAGCCTGTCTGCGTGCCTTCACTTTCAAGCTCGGAACTCGTATCCTCCGCCTGGTTTGTTTTAAGAATTCTCAAATTATTAATTATATGTATTATTCAAAGCTCTTCTACGCTGCTCCACTTTAATGCCTTAAATTGGCTTCCACTGCCTACTTTGATTTAAAACTACTTGTGTCTCAATTGGATAAGTTACCCGCCTTCGCATTTGCATTTAAAAATGTATGGAACTTCCATTCTTCACCTTTTTTGGTTTAGGAATTATTTATTTATTAATTTTTTTATTTGTCCGTCTGCGCTGCTTCACTTTTCGCATCAAACTCGATCGCTTCCTATCCTACATACGTTTAGAAATTGCTTCCTGCATTCATTTTGTAGGTAGCCTGTCTGCGTGCCTTCACTTCACTGCGTCGGAGTGGCTGCTACTGTAAAATTAGATTTTAAACTCTCTTGTTTCTCAACTGCATAGGTTGCCCATCTACGCGTTTTCGGTTTACAATGTAAAAAATTCCTTCTCCAGCCTATTTTGATATAGTAATTCTTTAATTATCAATTTTTTATTAGCCCGTCTGCGCTGCTCCACTTTCTGCATAAAACTCGTTCCCTCTACCTACGTACATTTGAAAATTATTTCGTGCATTAATTTCATAGGCAGCATGTCTGCGTGCCTTCACTTTCAAGGACTGAACTCCCATTCCTCGCTTGGTTTGGTTTAAGAATTCTCAAATTATTAATTTTATTATCCGTGGCTCGTCAACGCTGCTCCACTTCATTTCGTCGAAGTGGCTGGCACACTACCTACGTAGATTTAAAACTATCTTGCTCCTCAATTGCATAGGTTACCCGTCTGCGCGTTTGCATTAAAAAATGTATGGAAATTCCATCCTCCGCCTTTTTTGGTTTAGAAATTATTTAATTCTTAATTTTTTTTACTAGTCCGTCTGCGCTGCTCCATTTTTTGCATCAAACTCGATCGCTCCCCAACCTACATACGTTTAGAAATTGCTTCCTGCATTAATATTTAGGTAGCCTGTCTGCGTGCCTTCACTTACAAGATACGAAACCTGCACCCGCCTAGTTTGATTTCAGAATTGTTTAATTATTAATTCTATTATTTATAGCTCTTCTGCGCTGCTCCACTTCAATGCGTCGGAGTGACTGCTACAGTAAACTTAGATTTTAAACTCTCTTGTTTCTCAATTGCATAGGTTGCTTATCTACGCGTTTTCGGCTTACAATGTAGAAATTCCTTCCCCAGCCTATTTTGATTTAGTAATTATTTCATTATCAATTTTTTATTAGCCCGTCTGCGCTGCTCCACTTTCGGTGTCGCACTCGCTTCCTCTATGTACATACGTTAAAATATTTGTTCTTATTAATTTTTTAGGTTTAGGCTGTCCGCGTGCCTTTTTTTCAAGCACGGTACCTGCAACTCCTGCCTAGTTTGGTTTAACAATTTTTTAATTATTAATTTTATTATTCATAGCCCGTGTGCGCTGCTCCACTTTCTGCGTCGAACTCGCTCCCCTACCTATATACGTTAAGAAATGGCTTCCTGAATTAATTTTATACGTGGCTCATCTACGCGTTTTCAGTTTAAAATGTGAAAATTCCTTCCCCAGCCTATTTTGGTTTAGTAATTATTCAGGGATGCTACTATCTTTTTTTTTATTTAAGAGGAATAGAGGAAAATTATAACAAAAATGGGGAAGATTTTCAAGATTTTCATGAAAAAGGGGAAACTGAATTAGTCAATTAGGCGTTTAATGGAAAATTGTAGGGAGGGGGGGGGGGGTGCGAGTTCCACGCGTATATGGGAGCACGTCAGACGTTTATACATGGCAAAATAATTATTCAAATAATTCTTAACCCAAAGTAAGCGGGGGATGCGAGTTCCACGCATATACGGGAGCGCATCAGACGTGTCTACATGGCAAAATAATTATTTAAATAATTCTTAACCCAAGCAGAGGGGGGATGCGAGTTCCACTCGTATACGGGAGCGTGTCAGACGTGAATACATGGCAAAATAATTATTCAAATAATTCTTAACCGAAAGTAACCTGGGGATGCGAGTTCCACATGTATACGGGAGCGCGACAGACCTGTATACATGGAAAAATAATTATTCAAATAATTCTTAACCCCAAGTCGGCGGGGGATGCATCCGTATTCGCGTGGAATTCGCACCTTCCGCCTACATACGGTTAAGAATTATGCGAATAATTATTTTGCCATGTATACACGACTGACGCGCTCCGTATACGCGTGGAACTCGCATCCCCCGCCTACTTGGGGTTAGGAATTATTTAAATAATTATTTTGCCTTGTATGCACGACTGACGCGCTCCCGTATATGCGTGGAACTCGCATCCCCCGCCTACAATTTTCTATTAAACGTCTAATTGACTGATTCTGTTTCCCCTCTTTCATGAAAATCTTCCCCCCTTTTTTTGTTATAATTTTCCTCTATTCTTCTTAAATAAGAAAAAAGAGAGTAGCATCCCTGTATAATTACTAAACCAAAATAGGCTGGGGAAGGAATTTTCATATTGTAAACTGAAAACGCGTAGATGAGCAAACTTATATAGGTAGGGGAACGAGTTCGACGCAGAAAGTGGAGCAGCACACACGGGCCATGAATAATAAAATTAATAATTAAAGAATCGTTAAACCAAACTAGGCAGGAGATGCAGACTCCGTGCTTGAAAAAAAGGCAGGCGGACAGGCTAAACCTAAAAAATTAATAAAATCAAATTTTTTAACGTATGTACGTCGAGGAAGCGAGTGTGACGCCGAAAGTGGAGCAGATAATAAAAAATTGATAATGAAATAATTACTAAATCAAAATAGACTGGGGAAGGAATTTCTACATTGTAAACCGAAAACGCGTAGATAAACAACCGGTGGAATTAAGAAACAAGAAAGTTTAAAATCTAAGTTTACAGTAGCAGCCACTCCGACGCATTGAAGTGGAGTAGCGCAGACGAGCTATGAATAATAGAATTAATAATTCTGTGGCTTCCCGGAAAAACCACGTAAGGGACGAGCTTTTCAAAATCGGTTTTATGCATTTTTTCTTATCTTTAAACAGTCCTCTATCATCTAGCCGTTACAGAAATTACGAAAGTGCACTCGTTGTCTTGAATCAGCACAAGGAAAAACCACATATCTCCATTTTTTAAGAATAATTCCCGAAAAAACCACTTAACTCCACTTATTTTTTAGAATAATTCCCGGAAAAACCACGTAACTCCACTTTTTTTTAGAATAACTCCTGGAAAAACCACGTAACTTCACTTTTTTTTTTAGACTAATTCCCGGAAAACCCATGTAACTCCACTTTTTTTTTTTAGAAAAACTCCTGGAAAAACCACGTAACTCTACTTTTTTTAGAATAACTCCCGGAAACCCCACGTAACTCCACTAATATTTTATTTTATTCCCGGAATAACCACGTAAGTGCAATTCGATTTCTAAAACATGAACTCTATTGTCTCTGGTTACTATGCAAAAAATATGTTATTTACATTAGTTGTCATAGACACAGTGTTGCATTTAATCTCAGTTGCCTTGATTTATAACATCGATGCGAAACCTGCGAAACTAAAACTCGATTTACTCGAAATATTGAAAAGTGGAGATAAGTGGTTTTTCCTGGAAGGAACAGAATTAAACAATTCTGAAACCAAATTGGGCGGGTGCGGGTTTCGTATCTTGTAAATGAAGGCACGCAGACAGGCTACCTAAATATTAATGCAGGAAGCAATTTCTAAACGTATGTAGGTTGGGGAGCGATCGAGTTTGATGCAAAAAATGGAGCAGCGCAGACGGACTAGTAAAAAAAATTAAGAATTAAATAATTTCTAAACCAAAAAAGGCGGAGGATGGAATTTCCATACATTTTTTAATGCAAACGCGCAGACGGGTAACCTATGCAATTGAGGAGCAAGATACTTTTAAATCTACGTAGGTAGTGTGGCACCCACTTCGACGAAATGAAGTGGAGCAGCGTTGACGAGCCACGGATAATAAAATTAATAATTTGAGAATTCTTAAACCAAACCAAGCGGGGAATGGGAGTTCAGTCCTTGAAAGTGAAGGCACGCAGACATGCTGCCTATGAAATTAATGCACGAAATAATTTTCAAATGTACGTAGGTAGAGGGAACGAGTTTTATGCAGAAAGTGGAGCAGCGCAGACGGGCTAATAAAAAATTGATAATTAAAGAATTACTATATCAAAATAGGCTGGAGAAGGAATTTTTTACATTGTAAACCGAAAACGCGTAGATGGGCAACCTATGCAGTTGAGAAACAAGAGAGTTTAAAATCTAAGTTTACAGTAGCAGCCACTCCGACGCAGTGAAGTGAAGGCACGCAGACAGGCTACCTACAAAATGAATGCAGGAAGCAATTTCTAAACGTATGTAGGATAGGAAGCGATCGAGTTTGATGCGAAAAGTGAAGCAGCGCAGACGGACAAATAAAAAAATTAATAAATAAATAATTCCTAAACCAAAAAAGGTGAAGAATGGAAGTTCCATACATTTTTAAATGCAAATGCGAAGGCGGGTAACTTATCCAATTGAGACACAAGTAGTTTTAAATCAAAGTAGGCAGTGGAAGCCAATTTAAGGCATTAAAGTGGAGCAGCGTAGAAGAGCTTTGAATAATACATATAATTAATAATTTGAGAATTCTTAAAACAAACCAGGCGGAGGATACGAGTTCCGAGCTTGAAAGTGAAGGCACGCAGACAGGCTACTTATTAAATTAATGCACGAAATAATTTTTAAATGTAGGTAGGTAGAGGAAACGAGTTTTTCGCAGAAAGTGGAGCAGCGCAGACGGGCTAATAAAAAATTGATAATTAAATAATTTCCAAAACAAAATAGGCTGGGGAAGGAATTTCTTCTTTGTTGCAACCTCACGGTGCAATAAAGGACAACTGAGGACACAGATAGACGTGATAGCGGGCTTAGGTAGGCAGTGATATAAAATTCTATACGATACTTGTGAACTAAGTATCACTGTGGCACGGCGTAATTATAGGACCTTCGCTACGCTCGGGCCCTAACTCACGCAGTGTAACGAAGTGCTGCCTAGGTCACATGTATCGTAATGTACTATTTTATTAGCCCGTCTGCGCTGCTCCACTTTCTGCGTAAAACTCATTTCCTCTACCTACGTAGATTTAAAAATTATTTCGCGCATTAATTTAATAGGCAGCCTGTCTGCGTGCCTTCACTTTCAAGCACGGAACTCGCATCCACCGCCTGGTTTGGTTTAAAAATTCTCAAATTATTAATTTTATTATTCATAGCTCATTTAAGACGCTGCTCCACTTCATTGCGTTGAATTGGCTGTCACTGCCTAGTTAGATTTATAATTATCTTCCTCCTCAATTGCATAGATTGCCCATCTACGCGTTTTCAGTTTACAATGTGAAAATTCCTTCTCCAGCATATTTTGGTTTAGTAATTATTTAATTATTAAATTTTTTACTAGCCCGGTTGCGCTGCTGCACTTTCTGCGTCAAACTTGTTTCCTCTACCTACATGTACGTTTAAAAATTATTTCGCGCATTAATGTTATAGGTAGCCTGTCTGCGTGCCTTCGCTTACAAGCACGGAAATCGCTTCCCCCTCCTATTTGAGTTTAGGAATTATTGAATTATTCATTTTTTATTACCCCGTCTGCGCTGCTCCATTAATTTCTGCGTCAAACTCGATTCCTCTATACGTACATATATGTTTAATAATTATTCCCTGGCGGAAGTAAAAACTGCACATATCTGCACATATTTGAACATATATGTACAATTATGTAGATTTCTGCACATTTTTGTAAATTTCTGTACATTTCTGCACATTTCTGCACATTTCTGCACATTTCTGCACATTTTTGCACATTTTGTCCACTTATTAGACTTTTGTACAAAAATGTGCAGAAATGTGCAGAAATGTGCAGAAATATGCAGAAACGTGTAGAAATGTACAGAAATGTACGAAAATGTGCAGAAATGTGCAAAAATATACAAAGATGTAGGTACAATTCAATATAATTATCAGATGAAAAATTAATTAGCTTCATAAATGTATAAAAACTTTGTTAATCATTAGTATAAATATTTCGTATGTTCATGAGAAATTGTTTATTATCAATTAAATTGCATTTTAATTATCGCAGAAAAAAACTTACATAAAATTTTCTCGCTGACCGAGAATCGAACCCACGACCCTTGGGTTACTACACACGCACGCAAGCCGTTACGCTATCGCTCGCATTAAAGAATTTGGGCATTTTCATCTACATAAGGTGCATTATCCGTATTTATTTAATTGATATTACATTTTGATTATTTATCTAATATATTAATGATTTTTAATAATTTTTTATATTTACACAATATTTTAAGAAAATGAATAACTTAATGATAAGACATTAATTAATTAAATTCGATTTACTTAAAAAATTTTGTGCCGGTAAAGTAGAAATCAGACCAGTACTGAAAATATATTCTCTAAATTTTCTTCTTTGGTATTAGCTTTATTCTAGAGCGCTATCAAAAAGAAGTTAAATTTTCGTTCTGTAAATATTTTCTTACTTTAAGAAAATGTTTTTTGAATTAAAGAAAATTAAATTCTTGTTTCGTTTATTATGATAAATAAACATTCATTTGTACATATTAGAGTACATTTCTGTACATTTCTGTACATTCCCGTACATAACCGCACACTTCTGCACATTTCTGCACATTTTTGCACATTTCTTTACAAAAGTCTAATAAGTGGACAAAATGTGCAAAAATGTGTAAAAATGTGCAAAAATGTGCAGAGATGTGCAGAGATGTGCAGATATGTGCAGTTTTTACTTCCGCCAGGGTTCCCAAATGAATCAACGACTCTTCCAATATCACTTCCAGTTGAAGAAGTAGACATTCGTATTTCGCTAACGCACTCAGAAAACATATCGTTACAATCAATCCCTGAAGGTTTCCATTCATTCCCGTAAACTTCATTTCTGTAAACTTCATTTCCAATTTTTTCACTGAATTCAATTTCATGTTTTCTATTAATATGGTAAACTAAATTTTTTACATATTTAAATTCTGTAGAGCAGTTATCTACTTTGCATAAAATGTTTTCTTTACAAGGATCTCGCAGTTTAATATAATGATAATTTTGTAAATGGTTTTTGAGAGAATCGGTACTATTAAATTTATAATCGCAAATGCGAAAACAACACACTATATGAACCATTGCAACAGACTTAAAGTATCGCTCGTAAATATTTGCCGTTTATTCCTGAAAATATTAATTTAACATTAAATTTGGAAACAAGATATGAATTATCGAAAATTAAATAAAATCTGACTTATAATCTGTTATTATATGAAGAATATAGAAATATTGTTTCGTTGCTATATTGTTTTTTATGGAATTTAAGTACACATGAATAGGAGGCCTTTCTGGAAAAAGGATTTCGTTGATTTTAGATGAGGTCTTTTAATTTACAGGTTGATTATACTCAAATCCAAATTCAAATCTTTGCTACATTTTTATTCTACGGAAAATTTTGTATGATAATAATATCTCAGCTTGTCAAAATCGCAAAAAAACGTTAGACACAGTATTCAAAACTTTAAACAAAGTATTCAAACTGTATGTTACATTAAATTACTCGACGAATCTGAATCCGAATTAAAAAGTAGATTGCGGTACAAAAAGTCGGAAAATTAAAGAAAACTGCCAAAACTCAAGTGAAAAATTATTATTTTCTCTTATTAATTTTTATAAATATTATTCTCTCATTAAAAAAAAAAGAAACATTATACTAACTGTTACCATATCATAATGCATTCGATATTTTCAGGTTAGAAAAATAAATCAGAACATTAATTTTTTTAACAAACTTATTAAAAAATGCATATCAATTAGAAAATATAATCTTTATTTAATTAATCTTTCGAATAAACAAAATTTCCTTTACTATTCAAATTAAAATGTAATTTATAAAAGACATTTTCAATTTTGGCACCATTAATTTAAATACGTGCGTTTGATACCAATCACGTTATCACATGCTTGACAAAAAAAGCCATCACTTTTTTAAAACAAGAATTTTGGAATTATGACGGCAGCATTTGTTGCAATGAAACGTTTCTTGTCGTAAATAATATTATGGATATATTTTGTTGAAGGAGCTTGATTATAACAATAATAAGTAATGAAGTCGAAAAAACATTAGAAAATGGCTAAAACTTGAAATGTTTACCAGGGATTCAATTGGAACTTGAAGGGCTCAAACTTTGCAAATTATTATACATTTTTAAAGTAAAACGAACCTGTAAATTTTCGGTCAAATCAAAAGACCTCATCGAAAATAAATCACACTATTAAAAAATGAAGCATACATGTAAATAAGATATTTTTTAATTTATTTTTGTCCACATGAAGGATGAAACATCTGAAATGTTGTCGTTTTAAATTAAGGGAAGGGAAATTAAAATTATTTAATTTTCTATCTATATTTATATAAATTTTAATATGTTTTAATAAGTTTTAAATGTTAATGTATTTTAGCCAACAACAAATGACAACTTTAGTTTTTGTATTTATAACAATAAAAAAGTTAAAAAATTTTATATGTTAAAAATGTTAAAATTTAATAGTAATTAATACAAAAATTAATAATTATTAAAAAAATGCTGTGATTTGTTAATAACATTCTTTCTAGTTATTCAAAATTAATTTCCTCTATTCATATCATAAGTAATATATTGAAAAACAATATCCTAAAATTGGAGCTCATTTGGTTTATCGGTTGATTCTGAATCCTACACACAGTGAATTTGGGCTCCGAAGAGACTTTCTGTTGTATATATGTGTTGCAGGGCTTCGAAGAGGTCTTAAATCGTCCAAAATATAGGTAAATATATATACTAACAGTAGAAAAAAATTTGTTTACGTGTACATAAATTAATATATTTTTTATGTTTATCTTTTATGTTTTCATTTTCTTCTATTCAAAGGTGGTGTGGCCCCTTCATACTTCATGAGCCATTTGAATCTAAAAAAATCCTAACACAAAAGTCCCTAGGATGCCCGGTCAAAAATATCCAGTTGGGAAATCCAACTGGATTTTCCAAGAGGGAAATCCAGCTGGGGAAGAGTGGATTCCAGCTGGATTTTGGTGGATTTCCCGTCGGATTCCCAGTTGATGATACCAAATATTCCCACCCATTTTTAACTGGATATTTAAGTGGATTCCCACCTAGATATAACAGGATTCCTATGCATTATTAACTGGATTTCCATTGAATAGAAAAGCGAAAGTTAGATGGATTCCCATCTATATTAAACTGGATTTTTACATGGATTTCCGCCGTCACGCTGGGATTCCCATTTATTATTAAGTAGAATTTTGAGTGGATTCCCATTTAATAGAAATGCGAAAGTTAGGTGGATTCCCACCAACATTTAACTGGATTTTTACATGGATTTCCGCCTTCGCCCAGGAATTCCCATTTATTATAAGTGGATTTCCATTTAATCCAGTTAAAAATGGGTGGGAATATTTGATATCATCAACTGGGAATCCGACTGGAAATCCACCAAAATCCAGCTGGAATCCACTCTTCCCCAGCTGGATTTCCCTCTTGGAAAATCCAGTTGGATTTCCCAACTGGATATTTTTGACCGGGTGTAAGGGTAACGCATGTGCACCTAAGCTAATCATATGCTATGGTTTTCTAACCTACTGATTTTTCAGTTGTGGTTATGTTGACAAAGTGAACTTTGATTTTTTAAACTGTTTCTAAACAAAAATTGAATTAAATTGATCAAAACCCATATTCAGAACATTATTTAGTGACTAGTTTAAAAGTTGAAATAAGAATTTTTTGTAAATTACGATTTATTTTCTAAGAAAACTCATATTTGCATAGGCTTCATGAACTATCAGTTAAGTGTTCTAAGTTCTTTTAAACATGTAAAGCCTCCAATTAAATATTTTGTAAAATTTATCTATTTGAGACTACCTAAATTCCTTTATTTCTTCACTACATTTTTTTTTTCAAGATAAGCAGTAGTTTGTTTTTTCTTTTAGGATTTCAGATATGCAAATAAAAAATTTTATTAAGCAATGGCTATAGGATACATTATATAATTGATATTTATTTCATGTTCTGGTACTTTCTTATGTTTGTAAGTATAATTATTTATTTTGACCTAAGCAAGAATAAACATTGATTTAGATTTATTCATTTTTAAACTTTTTATTATTTTTAGGTCATTGGCGCAGACTTTCTCATGAACCAGTTGACCAAATGGTATTAAATTTTCAGGAGATCTCATGATATGCCTTCATGGAATAAGAGGAGCAGACTTTCAAAATTCATCATGTTTTCATTTTGGGGTATGCTTATAAGTTAAAAAATATGAAAAATTGTTAAAAAATTGATATACTGTGCAAGCTAATATTAAATATGATGGAATCCAAAAATCTGCTCTGCTCATTCTATTAAGACACTTAAAAAGAAAATCTCCTGAAAATTTCATCTCATTTGGTCAACTGGTTCATGAGAGACTTTACTTACACAATATAATACTTACACAAGTAAAAATTTTAATGTACGTTCATTAATTTTTCCTAAATTTGTTTCAGAGCAGTTAACATGTACCAACTACTGTGTATTTTAATTTTGTACCTTCATTGTGTTCGTGCTATTTCAATTAATTTAGATTAACTATCAACTATGCATGAACTGTTGCGTAAGGTCCAGCAGTCAATAAAAGTCATGGGTTTGAAGTTTGCAACGTTGCGATGCAACGAAAATTCGATTTTCGAAAAACACCTTTTTTCCACATGAATAGCATAATATACTGCAAATAATGGAAGAATACATGAAAATTGATCAAAATAAATCAATTCCAAACTACCCCCCACCCCTAACACGGAATTCGTAAGACAACCTAAGAGAACGAAAATTCCATTTTTCTCAAATCAAATTTCTCAGGGAGAATGACACCAGATATTGTAAATAACACAAGAATTCATCAAAAATAATTGATATAAACCGATATCAAATTATCCCCACCCCCAAAACCACCCCAAACGGGTGATTTTACAGGGTCGATGTAAAAATGCAATAAAAAAAAATTCTCCCTCGGCGGCTTTGAGATTTTCCAAACTTTTTATTGTAGAAATTACTTTCTAGGAACACAAGCTACATGTAAAAAAATTAAGAAGAAAATAAACTCCCCGGAACATTTCCAAACGGGCCCAAAAAGGTGACAAACAGCGTGTTTGTAAGAAAAAAAAATTCTCCCTCAGCGGCTTTGGGCATTTCCAAACTTTTTATCGTGGAAATTACTTTCTAGGAACACAAGCTACATGTAGAAAAATTAAGAAGAAAATAAACTCCCCGGAACATTTCCAAACGGGCCCAAAAAGTTGATAATACAGCGTATTTGCAGGAAAAAAAATTCTCACTCGGCGGCTTTGGGCATTTCCAAACTTTTTATCGCGAACATTACTTTCTAGCAGCACAAGTTACATGTAAAAAAATTAAGAAGAAAATAAATTCCCCGGAACATTTCCAAACGGGCCCAAAAAGGTGACAAACAGCGTGTTTGTAAGAAAAAAAAATTCTCCCTCAGCGGCTTTGGGCATTTCTAAACTTTTTATCGTGGAAATTACTTTCTAGCAACACAAGCTACATGTAAAAAAATTAAGAAGAAAA
The DNA here is from genome assembly GCA_036365515.1 of Torymus aiolomorphi. NCBI lineage: Eukaryota > Metazoa > Arthropoda > Insecta > Hymenoptera > Torymidae > Torymus > Torymus aiolomorphi. The sequence continues at coordinate 175,442,290 of CM070874.1, read as the reverse complement.
TAAACTCCCCGGAACATTTCCAAACGGGCCCAAAAAGTTGATAATACAGCGTATTTGCAGGAAAAAGAATTCTCACTCGGCGGCTTTGGGCATTTCCAAACTTTTTATCGCGAACATTACTTTCTAGCAGCACAAGCTACATGTAAAAAAATTAAGAAGAAAATAAACTCCCGGAACATCTCCAAACAGGCCCAATAAGGTGACAAACAGCGTGTTTGTAAGAAAAAAAAATTCTCCCTCAGCGGCTTTGGGCATTTCCAAACTTTTTATCGTGGAAATTACTTTCTAGCAACACAAGCTACATGTAAAAAAATTAAGAAGAAAATAAACTCCCCGGAACATTGCCAAACGGGCCCAAAAAGTTGATAATACAGCGTATTTGCAGGAAAAAAATTCTCACTCGGCGGCTTTGGGCATTTCCAAACTTTTTATCGCGAACATTACTTTCTAGCAGCACAAGCTACATGTAAAAAAATTAAGAAGAAAATAAACTCCCCGGAACATTTACAAACGGGCCCAAAAAGGTGACAAACATCGTGTTTGTAAGAAAAAAAAATTCTCCCTCAGCGGCTTTGGGCATTTCCAAACTTTTTATCATGGAAATTACTTTCTAGGAACACAAGCTACATGTAGAAAAATTAAGAAGAAAATAAACTCCCCGGAACATTTCCAAACGGGCGCAAAAAGTTGATAATACAGCGTATTTGCAGGAAAAAAAATTCTCACTCGGCGGCTTTGGGCATTGCCAAACTTTTTATCGCGAACATTACTTTCTAGCAGCACAAGTTACATGTAAAATAATTAAGAAGAAAATAAATTCCCCGGAACATTTCCAAACGGGCCCAAAAAGGTGACAAACAGCGTGTTTGTCAGAAAAAAAAATTCTCCTTCAGCGGCTTTGGGCATTTCTAAACTTTTTATCGTGGAAATTACTTTCTAGCAACACAAGCTACATGTAAAAAAATTAAGAAGAAAATAAACTCCCCGGAACATTTCCAAACGGGCCCAAAAAGTTGATAATACAGCGTATTTGCAGGAAAAAAAATTCTCACTCGGCGGCATAGGCCATTTCCAAACTTTCTAGCGTGAACATTAGACTCTAGCAGCACAAGCTACATGTAAAAAAATTAAGAAGAAAATAAACTCACCCGAACATTTACAAACGGGCCCAAAAAGTTGATAATACAGCGTATTTGCAGGAAAAAAATTCTCACTCGGCGGCTTTGGGCATTTCCAAACTTTTTATCGCGAACATTACTTTCTAGCAGCACAAGTTACATGTAAAAAAATTAAGAAGAAAATAAATTCCCCGGAACATTTCCAAACGGGCCCAAAAAGGTGACAAACAGCGTGTTTGTAAGAAAAAAAAATTCTCCCTCAGCGGCTTTGGGCATTTCTAAACTTTTTATCGTGGAAATTACTTTCTAGCAACACAAGCTACATGTAAAAAAATTAAGAAGAAAATAAACTCCCCGGAACATTTCCAAACGGGCGCAAAAAGTTGATAATACAGCGTATTTGCAGGAAAAATAATTCTCACTCGGCGGCTTTGGGCATTTCCAAACTTTTTATCGCGAACATTACTTTCTAGCAGCACAAGTTACATGTAAAAAAATTAAGAAGAAAATAAATTCCCCGGAACATTTCCAAATGGGCCCAAAAAGGTGACAAACAGCGTGTTTGTAAGAAAAAAAAATTCTCCCTCAGCGGCTTTGGGCATTTCTAAACTTTTTATCATGGAAATTGCTTTCTAGCAACACAAGCTACATGTAAAAAAATTAAGAAGAAAATAAACTCCCCGGAACATTTCCAAACGGGCCCAAAAAGTTGATAATACAGCGTATTTGCAGGAAAAAAAATTCTCACTCGGCGGCTTTGGGCATTTCCAAACTTTTTATCGCGAACATTACTTTCTAGCAGCACAAGCTACATGTAAAAAAATTAAGAAGAAAATAAACTCCCCGGAACATTTCCAAACGGGCCCAAAAAGGTGACAAACAGCGTGTTTGTAAGAAAAAAAAATTCTCCCTCAGCGGCTTTGGGCATTTCCAAACTTTTTATCGTGGAAATTACTTTCTAGGAACACTAGCTACATGTAGAAAAATTAAGAAGAAAATAAACTCCCCGGAACATTTCCAAATGGGCCCAAAAATTTGATAATACAGCGTATTTGCAAGAAAAAAAATTCTCACTCGGCGGCTTTGGGCATTTCCAAACTTTTTATCGCGAACATTACTTTCTAGCAGCACAAGCTACATGTAAAAAAATTAAGAAGAAAATAAACTCCCCGGAACATTTCCAAACGGGCCCAAAAAGGTGACAAACAGCGTGTTTGTAAGAAAAAAATTCTCCCTCAGCGGCTTTGGGCATTTCCAAACTTTTTATCGTGGAAATTACTTTCTAGGAACACAAGCTACATGTAGAAAAATTAAGAAGAAAATAAACTCCCCGGAACATTTCCAAATGGGCCCAAAAATTTGATAATACAGCGTATTTGCAGGAAAAAAAATTCTCACTCGGCGGCTTTGGGCATTTCCAAACTTTTTATCGCGAACATTACTTTCTAGCAGCACAAGCTACATGTAAAAAAATTAAGAAGAAAATAAACTCCCCGGAACATTTCCAAACGGGCCCAAAGAGGTGACAAACAGCGTGTTCGAAAGAAAAAAAAATTCTCCCTCAGCGGCTTTAGGCATTTCCAACTTTTTATCGTGGAAATTACTTTCTAGCAACACAAGCTACATATAAAAAAAATTAAGAAGAAAATAAACTCCCCGGAACATTTCCAAACGGGCCCAAAAAGTTGATAATACAGCGTATTTGCAGGAAAAAAAATTCTCACTCGGCGGCTTTGTGCATTTCCAAACTTTTTATCGCGAACATTACTTTCTAGCAGCACAAGCTACATGTAAAAAAATTAAGAAGAAAATAAACTCCCTGGAACATTTCCAAACGGGCCCAAAAAGGTGACAAACAGCGTGTTTGTAAGAAAAAAAAATTCTCCCTCAGCGGCTTTGGGCATTTCCAAACTTTTTATCGTGGAAATTACTTTCTAGGAACACAAGCTACATGTAGAAAAATTAAGAAGAAAATAAACTCCCCGGAACATTTCCAAATGGGCCCAAAAAGTTGATAATACAGCGTATTTGCAGGAAAAAAAATGCTCACTCGGCGGCTTTGGGCATTTCCAAACTTTTTATCGCGAACATTACTTTCTAGCAGCACAAGCTACATGTTAAAAAATTAAGAAGAAAATAAACTCCCCGGAACATTTCCAAACGGGCCCAAAAAGGTGACAAACAGCGTGTTTGTAAGAAAAAAAAATTCTCCCTCAGCGGCTTTGGGCATTTCCAAACTTTTTATCGTGGAAATTACTTTCTAGCAACACAAGCTACATGTAAAAAAATTAAGAAGAAAATAAACTCCCCGGAACATTTCCAAACGGGCCCAAAAAGTTGATATTACAGCGTATTTGCAGGAAAAAAAAATCTCAATCGGCGGCTTTGGGCATTTCCAAACTTTTTATCGCTGAAATTATTTTATGAGCTCACAAACTACTCGTAAAAAAATTACGAACCAAATTGACTCCCCGGAAAACCCCCAAACAGCTGATTATATAATCAGATATATTGCGGTCGTGACGTAAAAAAAATTCTCACTGCTCGGTGTCTGGCATTTCCAAAATTTTTAATGCTGGAATTATTTTATGAGCACACAACCTACTCGTAAAAAAATTACGAACCAAATCGATCCCCCGGAAAACCCCCAAACAGCTGATTTATAATCTAATATATAGGGGTCGTGACGGAAAAAAAATTCTGACTGCTCGGTGTCTGGCATTTCCATACTTTTTAAAGCTGGAATTACTTTTTGAGCATAAAAACTCCCTGTAAAAAAATTACGAACCAAATCGTCTCCCCGGAAACCCCCCAAACAGCTGATTATATATTCAGGTATATAGGGGACGTGACCGAAGAAAAATTCTCTCTCAGCGACGTTTGGCATTTCCAAACTTTTTATCTCTGAAATTATTTTATGAGTACACAAACTACTCGTAAAAAATTATGAACCAATTCGACTACCCGGAAAACCCCCAAACAGCTGATTATATAACCAGATATATAGGGGTCGTAACGGAAAAAAAATTCTCACTGCTCGGTGCCTGGCATTTCCAAACTTTTTAAAGCTGGAGTTACTTTTTGAGAATAAAAACTCCCTGTAAAAAAATTACGATCCAAATCGACTCCCCGGAAACCCCCCAAACAGCTGATTATATATTCAGGTATATAGGGGACGTGACCGAAGAAAAATTCTCTCTCAGCGGCGTTTGGCATTTCCAAACTTTTTATTGCTGGAATTATTTTATAAGCACACAAATTACTCGTAAAAAATTATGAACCAAATCGACTCCCCGGAAACCCCCCAAACAGCCTATTATATATTCAGGTATATAGGGGTCGTGACGGAAAAAAAATTCTCTCTCAGCGGCGCTTGGCATTTCCAAACTTTTTATCGCCGAAATTATTTTATGAGCACACAAACTACTCGTAAAAAAATTACGAACCAAATCGACTCCCCGGAAAACCCCCAAACAGCTGATTACATAATTAGATATATAGGGGTCGTGACGGAAAAAAATTCTCACTGCTCGGTGTCTGGCATTTCCAAACTTTTTAATGCTGGAATTACTTTTTGAGCATAAGAACTCCCTATAAAAAAATTACGAACCAAATCGACTCCCCGGAAAACCCCCAAACAGCTGACTATATAGGGGTCGTGACGGAAAAAAAATTCTCTCTCAGCGGCGTTTGGCATTTCCAAACTTATTGCTGAAATTATTTTATGAGCACACAATGTACCTGTTAAAAAATTACGAACCAAATCGACTCCCCGGAAAACCCCCAAAGAGCTTATTATATAATCAGATATATAGGGGTCGTGACGGAAAAAAAATTCTCACTGCTCGGTGTCTTGCATTTCCAAACTTTTTAATGCTGGAATTACTTTTTGAGCATAAGAACTCCCTATAAAAAAATTACGAACCAAATCGACTCCCCGGAAAACCCCCAAACAGCTGATTATATAGGGGTCGTGACGGAAAAAAAATTCTCTCTCAGCGGCGTTTGGCATTTCCAAACTTTTTATTACTGAAATTATTTTATGAGCACACAAAGTACCTGTAAAAAAATTACGAACCAAATCGACTTTCTGGAAAACACTAAACAGCTGATTATATAGGGGTCGTGACAAAAAAAAAAATCTGATTCCGCGGCGTCTGGCATTTCCAAACTTTTTAAAGCTGGAATTACTTTTTGAGCATAAAAACTCCCTGTAAAAAAATTATGAACCAAATCGACTCAAAATAAAAAAACGGTCAATAGTCAGTCATTTTTTATGTTTTTCATGTCCTCTTCCAATTGATATATTTATTAATATGAACAGGGGCCCACTTACGATCGTTGCACAATTTGTTTAACTTTTTTGTTTGCCAAAAACTTTAATTTGAGCCCTGGTAGGTCGGTGTGCTATGAAAATTTTTTAAGGTGGCTCCAGCGGTCTAGTTGACCTAAAGCTATGAACATTTTTTACAAAAATTCATTTACACATTCGAATCTGAAAACTAATATGACACGAAGCAGAGTTCTGAACATAACGGAAAATATTTTTGTTAGAGAATTTCCAATTTTGCAAAAGTATGTTTTGTGCATTAAAAAAAAAAAATCAATATCAAATACAAATCTTTTTTGTTTTTCATTCAATTTTAATTTGCAAGGTCTCATTTTCTTCCTTTTTAAATTTCAGGGGAAGTTGCCGATATCAAAATTGAAAAATTTTCAAAACCTGCAAAGTTATATGCATTTGTTTGTAAAATTCAGTGACAAATCTGCAAACAATACAAACAAGATAGGTTAGCGTGCAGGCAAGCGTAGCGCGCTCTGTTTTAGAATCTAGTTCCTATTGTAAAAAGGTGATAGTGATTATTATCGAATTGAAGCTTACAGAGCCAACTTCAGAGCGTTGTCAAAAAATTTCATTTGCGAATTCAGTAGGTAAGATAGGTTCGTGTTCAGGCGCGCGTAGCACGCTCTGCTTTAGAATCTAGTACGGGTAAAAAGTAGGGGTGTACAAGTACTCGGCTTGGCGTGTTTGAACTGTATCGAGCTTTTTCTTCGAACTTGAATCGAGTACATTATACTTCGAACTGCTCGAGTCAGATCGAACTACTCGGACCAACTCGAACTACTCGAATGATGTCGAGCTACTCGAATTAAGTAGTTCGATCTAGATAGAACCAGCTGGCTCTCTTAGTAACTTATAATATTATATACTTAATTAGCTGAATGTAATTTGTTTTTGGATTTAGCTACTACTTAGCGATAATAATTATAATTATCCTAAGATTACTTATAATTATCTATAATTTTTTATTCATAATTCTTTTATAATTTATTCACTACTATGCACTGGAAGTTGGAAGTGTTCTATAATTTCAAACCACTCGATCAAAGTTCGAACTACTCGAACTATTTCTAACTACTCAATATATCAAGTAAAACATTTGATTCGACTTGAGTTCGTCGAGTTGAGTTTATAGAGCAAATAGTTCGGATCTTCGAGTAGTCGTGCACCCCTAGTAAAAAATTACTGACATTTGTCAATACGTATTAATTAAATTTTCAGGGGAAAAGCTAGCATCCTTATCTATACCTATATCATTTCCAAAGATATTCCCTAAGTATTGGTATTTGTTACTCGTAAAGAAAATTATTTTATAAACGTGAGTGTGCAACGAACCTCCACAAGTTTCCTATTTAAAAAATTACTAATACCAATGTGTACCTAAAGTATAATTTTTTTTCTGTCAACTGCTTTATTATATATAAAGACAAGAAAAACACGTTTTACTAATTTGCTTACTGTTTTTATGTGATATAATCAATTTTTCTTCAAGATGCAATAGTTTCTTACAAACAAAAAGTTTTTTTATAACGGACTAATAGTATTTAATTTTAATTTTTATAAAAATGCAGCGTCGCGGAGATAATATTTTTGTTAATAGTAGGCACATCGTATCCAATCACATTTACCGAAAATTTGACAAGAGTTGATAGCCTAAAAAAGTTGGTACAGCGTTTTTTTACCATATTCTGGCTGTTTTTTTTATTAACGTTTATAAGTATAAAATTGTCTTGAGTACGCGGAGGAAATATCTAAATTCTGATGCCCCACGAGCGTATCCTTGCATTATAGTGAGTTCTATGTAGTGGAACATGTTACTGGAAGTGGATTATATAAATATTTATTTGACTTATAGTTAGCTAAATATGTGAGAACCATAGATGTATCACAGTACTATAAAAGTTATTTCCCTCCTACCTCTCGAAAAAAATTAAAAAATTTTTTTAAAGGCACATCTGCAGGACAAAGTTTTCTTGTTCCTTAAGCCTTTCTGAATGTCAACAAAATTATTTACTTTGAAATCTAAAATTAAGAATAATTTTGTCTTTTTTCTAATCGACGACACCTTATAAATACTGGCATCTACCTATTTGATCTTTGCAAGAATAATTATCTACACTGAAATTATTACTTTAAAAGTTACAGTTTTCTAAGTGATAAACGTTATTACTATTATAACTTCCTATAATAATTTGCTACTAGCGATAATTCAAATAATATCTGAAAATATTAAATATCAATTTTTTTCAATCATCACATCAGCTTAACGTATTTCTTATAATTTTTAAATAAAAAATTAAATGGGATGACTGATGTTCCTTATTCACTTATTTACTTCAATTACAATATGCATTACGTAAAGCTGATGTGATGATTAAAAAATATTGATATTTTATATTTTCAGATATTTATTGAATTATCGCCTGTAACAAATTATTATGGGAAGTTATAATTGTAATAACGATTATTCCTTAGAAAACTGTAACTTTTAAAGTAATAATTTCAGTGTAGATAACTATTCTTGCAAGATCAAAAAGGTAGATGCCAGTATTTATAAGTGTCGTCATTTAGAAAAAAGACGAAATTATCTTTAATTTTTAGATTTAAAAGTATATAATTTTTTTCGCATTCAGAAGGGCTTAAAGAACAAGAAAGTTTGTCTAGTAGATGTGCCTTCAAAATTAAATATCTTTTCCAAGTTTCGATGGGTCTGAAGTTTGCATCGTTGGAATGCAACGAAATAATTTTTTACAATTGTTTAAGTTATTAAGCAATGAAAATTTTATCTAAACCTTTGTTATTTTATACTATAAAACACTAAATCTACACGCAAAATTAATATAATTTAGTATAAACTTGAAGTAAAATGAATTTTTTTTTTTATTTCGTTGCACTCCAACATTGCAAACTTCAGATTCATTCATTATGAACGTTCGGAATTTCAAATACGTAAATAACTTACATATCTCTTTACTTTGTCATCGATAAGATTCATTTGTTTTTTAATAAAACTTAAGATACATATAATGTAAATATTAATAAATTATGACTAAATTTATTAAAAAGTTAATAAATTTCGTCATAAATACTCATAATTCATTATATTCTCCAAAGAAACATTTTTTTATTATCTTCTATTAATTACGAATATTGAGGGGAATATCGTAGGAATGTAACCGAATAGTTCGAAATTTTTTTAGTTCTTCTTTTTTGTATTAAAAAATAGCATGTAGGTGAAAAAAATTTCTTAAGCATATGAAATTGCAATGTTTGGACATATATAAAGCTCATATAACACTTTTCATTTCATTTTAAAGTTTTTAACAATAACTTTTGACTCATGTATTTTACGAGTTTTTTTTCGAGTAAAAACTCGGAAAAAAAGTTCGATTTTGAGTGCATAGACTTCATTGTTTGCATGAAGTTCATAAATGTTTTCGGAGCCTTTAAACCTTATTAGTTTACTAAATTAATGTAGTGGTTATAAAACGTGGGTGATTTTAATACATAATTCTATCATTTATATAATTTTGTTCATGTTTTATAAAAAAAAATAGGCAGAAATCTTCGAACTACTCGAACCACCCCTAGAATATCGGCATGTTCTTGTTTGTGCACATAAGGATTGTGCACATATTAATTGTGCACACTTTAGCATTGGTATATATTTATATATATAGATATATACCAATGCTATCTGCGCACAATAAAATGGGTCTGAAGTTTGCAACGTTGGAGTGCAACGAAATAATTGTTTTCAATTAATTAAAATTATTAAATAATGAAAATGTTATATAAAACCTCTGTGCAAGGATTGTGCACAATAAATATGTGCACAATCCTTATGTGCACAAACAAGAACATGCCGGAATATCCTGGGCGAAGAAATATAATTACTTTTCTGATAGTAGGAATCGAGTCTTCATAGAAAGAAAAATTGTTTTTGAATCAGACACAGATTTAGACTGAAAAGATAATTTCTATTTTAAAAGTATAACTTGGCTTTAAATAGAAAATTATTTTATTTAAATAATAATAATACATGTTTGTAAGAAACTATTGCATCTTGTAGAAAAAATGTTCATTATGTCAATTAAAAACATTAGTAAAACTTGGTTTTCTTCTCTCTCTAAAGCAGTTGACAGACAAATTATGCTTTAGCTACACATTGGCATTACTAATTTTTTAAATAGGAAACTTGTGGAGGTTCGCTGCAAACTTACGTTTATAAAATAATTTTCTTTACGAGTAACAAATACCTATATTTAGGGAGTATCTTGCCCACGATATAGATATCGAAAGGCTTCCCCATGAAAATTTAATCAATACGCATTGACAAATGTCAGTAACTTTTTCCCCCTGAAATTTCTTAAAAAATTTAGAAAATTAAAAATCTTATATTTGGGCTAATTTTCACAGCACATCAACCTACCAGGGCTCAAATTAAAGGTTTTGGCAAACAAAGAAAGCTAAACAAATTGTGCAACGATCGTAAGTGTGTTCCTGTTCCCATTAAATAAATATATTGATTGGAAAGGGACATGAACAACATAAAAAATGACTGAATGTCGACCTTTTTTTTTAATTTTGTGTACGTAGCTAGATTCTTTACCCTTATTTATAATTGTTTCTTTTTTTTTTCAAAGGCAAACATTTTGAGCTTTAACTCATTTTTTAGCGCTCAAACATTGGAATTCCCAAAAAGTTAAGAGTTCCTGAGATTGACTCATATATTAATGTGAATAATTATTTATGATACAAAGTAATATTAAACATGCACATCTCTTTTTAGATGGTAAACGATAAGTAACCGTAATAATTTTTACTTGATGTTTAATTTTGTGACTATTATTCAAAATCTCTTAAATACTGAAGATTAATATTTTAAAAATCTATAACTCTTTGAATATTGGTTTTTCGTATATGTTGAATGCAACATTTTAATTTTAAAATTGCCTAAATTTTCAAGAAAAAATTATTCTGATTTCAAAAGATTGTTTTTATTTGTTTAAATGGCGTTTTTGTTTAAACAAATGCATTTAAATCAAGGTTCCTGCCATTTTGATAAATTGTAAACTAGAAATTTAGATTTTACGAATCAAAATCTATAAAAAACGATGGTTACTTTATTCAATTGCAACAGCCGGTATAGAAAGGGAAACAGAAGCGAAAACTTTTGCGGCGCCTGGGCTAGCTAGAATCGCTAGAAACTGAAAAACGGCTCGCCAGCGGCAAAGACACTCAGTCCACGCGCACGCTGACATAACAACAATGCCGCCGACGCTGCAACCGCGCTCGGTAGGTCCCGCCTCCCTTCTCCTTCAGTCGATTGCTGTTTGCAACTTCTGCGTGCTTATCTCAAGCTTAATTTTATCTAATACAAAAAATTTCCTAGCGGCTATTTCAGTATATAGTTGGAGTAAAGCGCGCATTCAGGGATTTTCAAAATCATTATATTTGAAAGTTAAACCAATACTTGACAATTGGTGCGATGGCAAATCAATTTTAATGTTTACTAAATAAACAACTTATTGTTTAAAAAAAAAAAATGATGAACATATGACTTTTTAATACATAATAATATATTACAGTTCGTTTACTCAAAAATATAAAATTAAGGTAATGTTACGAAATAATTAATACATTAATAAAACATTAATAATTAAATTAAAAACAAATATTTTATTTAAAATAAAAAATATAAATACATGTATAAAAATGAATAACTAAGTAAAATATAATATTATTATTGGTCCTCCACAAAAAGTTTTAATTTTATTACCACCTATAGATGATTTTGTACCGAACTGCCAATGTAAAGCATGCATCAAAAACTCATGTTGTTGTGTTCGAGTAGCAATTCCATGCTGTTCCTTCTGTTTTTGTCAGAAAAATGAAACTTGTAAAAATAAATTTGAATAATATTATATTTTACTTAGTTATGAATTTTTATTCATGTATTTATATTTAAATTAAATATTGATTTTTTGTTGGTTTAAACAATAAGTTGTTTATTTATTAAACATTCAAATTGATTTGCCATCGCACCAATTGTCAAGTATTGGTTTAACTTTCAAATATAATGATTTTGAAAATCCCTGAATGCGCGCATTACTCCAACTGTATACTGAAATAGCGCTAGGAAATATCGAAAAATTAGCTTTTGTTAAATAACGAAATAAATAGTTAATAACAGAAAACTTAAAATAATGCAAATGAATATGGTGGTTTTTATCTCAAAGAATAAGAGGAAACTTTCATTTTAAAAAAAGTTCATTTTTTTCAAAGTTATTATTAATCAAAGTTGCAAAAAGAACGTAAAAATCAAATTTCAAAAATTCATAACTTTTCAAATTTTGAGTTTATAGAGATTTTGCAACTAGACGTGTTCTTTAAAATGAGCTAAAGTTTTAGGAAAAAAATACTCTGGGGCAAAAAAAATATTTATTATTATTTGTTTAAACAATTGCATTTTAAACAATTTCTACCACTTTTTTCGAATTTTAACCTCGATATTCGGATTCTACGGGTCAAAATCTATAAGAAACAACTGTTTTTATCCGGGGACATATTGCATACGGGACGGTATCCAGCTCCTAGACTATATATACTGTAGGCGCTTGGCTCTCCGGCGTGCGCCGCGCCGTCGCCGCACCTCGAGCACAGGCTCTACTGTTGCCCGTTGTCTGCGCTCTCTACGCCTCTGTGGCAGCTAGCTATCTCTCTCTCTCTCCGCGGCTCTCGCGCTGCTGGGCTCGGCCGCTATAGATTCTAACTATACCTATAGCTTGCGGCTCGCTCGACCGGCCGAGTGTTTACGTTTCGCTGCGCTCCGACTTTCGTCGACTTTGTTATTGTTGCGAGCTCGTATACGTTCCGATTATAAGCGCTTTTGAAAACTATATATATAACTCTCTCATAATACATATTCCTACTCTCTAAGGCCTAATATATTATTGATTAAATGTTAATCAACAATCAAATACCTCAACAGTAAGAGTAAAATTTCCAATTATCTTACGGTGCGATAAAATTTAAAAAACATTTTTATTCAGAGAATAATTAGAATATCGCTTAACTCTATAACCGAAAGTACGATTTACAACACGAAAAAACAATTCGGCGATGCGCAAAAAAGCCGTTAATTGGTTTATTTAGACGCAAAGAAACTAAAACGACAATCTCAAGTCAAAATCCATACGGGCTAGGATGATGAGCCTAAACGATTTACAGTTTGCAGTTGTTTGATGTAATCAGAACACCATATTCCTCTGAAATATAATTAATTATAGTCTATAATATAAAAAAATGTTATTATATTATACACATTTATTACTCTAGTGGAGTTGAAATTTTAATAATTTGAGAAATCATATTTTAGAATAGATAAATTACATAAAATAATTTTTTTAAATGAATATATTTTAATATAAAATTGCATTCTATGTGCATATTTGATTTTGCATAAATACATTATTGAAAAGTATATATAAAATTATATTTGAAAACATTTACGGGGAAAAATCGTAATTATTAAATTGCAAATTAAAAATACAAAGGTTTATGTCAAAAGTCAAATTCACAAATTTTTTACATGGTTATTGGCGCGTGAATATATCGACGTCTGCGCGGAACAAGGTTGTATTTCAGCGCGCGGACGAAGAACGTTGTATCTCACCGCGCGGACGAAGAACGTCATATCTCACTGCGCAGATGAAGAACGTCGTATCTCAGCGCGCGGATAAAGAACATCGTATCTCACCACGCGGATAAAGAACGTCGTATCCCTGCGCGCGGACGAAGAACGTCGTATCCCAGCGCGCGGACGAAGAACGTCGTATCTCACCGCGCGGACGAAGAACGTCGTATCTCACCGCCCGGACGAAGAACGTCGTATCTCTCCGCGCGGATAAAATATCTCGGCGCGCGGACAAAAAACATCGTATCTCGCCGTATACTGGCCGTGTACGCCGCAAGAACGCCGAGATACGACGTTCATCGTCCGCGCGGTGAGATACGATATTCTTCATCCGCGCGGTGAGATACGATGTTCTTCGTCCGCGCGGTGAGATACGACCTTGTTCCGCTCAGTCGTCGATATATTGAATAAATAAATTCATTGAACTAGGATTCGTTATGAAAAAAATCTTTAAAACAAAAGTGATCATCGGGTGGGGAGAAGATTCTATCTCGGCGAATCGCGTGAGAAGGTCCTATTCCAGACGAGCGCGTAAGAAGGTGGGACACTACTGAGATAGGACCTTTTCACGCGCTCCGTTGAGATAGAACCTTCTTCTTCCCACCCGAGGAAATATCCTCAAATTATAAAAAATTATATAAAAAATTATAAAAAAATATAAATTTCTTCTTTTTCTACATATATTTCCTACCTATTTACCGCTCTTTATGTGTGCCACGAAAAATTATGATTTCTTCGACGAGGGGCGCATCGACATCACGTTCTTTAGAAATGGGTCTGAAGTTCGCAACGTTGGAGTGCAACGAAATAAAAAAAAAAACATTTTTCTTCATGGTTATACTAATTAATATTAATTTTGTGGGTAGATTTAGTGTTTTATAAAATAAAATAACTTTCTAACAAAGGTTTAAATGAAATTTCCATTGTTTAATAACTTAAATTAATTGTAAGAAATTATTTCGTTGCATTCCAACGGTGCAAACGTCAGACCCATCTTTAGAACGTATTTTTAGAAAATTATAAAAACAAAAAAATTTTTTCATAACGGACAAATAGTATTTAATTTTAATTTTGATAAACATGCAGCATCGCGGAGATAATATTTTTGTTAATAGTAGGCACACCGTATCCAAAATCAAATTTACCGAAAATTTAACAAGAGTTGATAGCTTAAATAAATTGGTACAGCGTTTTTTACCATATTCTGGCAGTTTTTTTTAGCAACGTTTAAAAGTATAAAATGGTCTTCAGTACGGAGGAAATATCTAAATTTAGGCCTCTTCTGATGTCCCATGAGCTTATCCTTGCATAATAGTAAGTTCTATGTAGTGGAACATGTTACTGGAAGTGGATTATATAAATATTTGCTTGACTTAGCTAAATATCTGAGAACCATAGATATGTCACAGTACTATAAAAGTTATTTCCCTCTTATGTCTCGATAAAAATAAAAAATTTCTTTGAAGGCACATCTACAGGACAAAGTTTTTCTGAATGTTAAAAAAGTATGTACAAGCTCAATTTAATAGTATCATTTTTCGTCAAAACTTATAAGTCAATTTTGCATTAATAAGAAGTTTCACTTTTTTTTTAAATGACGAAACTTGGAAAAGATATTTAATTTTGAAGGCACATCTACTAGACAAACTTTCTTGTTCTTTAAGCCCTTCTGAATGCGAAAAAAATTATATACTTTTAAATCTAAAAATTAAAGATAATTTCGTCTTTTTCTAAATGACGACACTTATAAATACTGGCATCTACCTTTTTGATCTTGCAAGAATAATTATCTACACTGAAATTATTACTTTAAAAGTTACAGTTTTCTAAGGAATAATCGTTATTACAATTATAACTTCCCATAATAATTTGTTACAGGCGATAATTCAATAAATATCTGAAAATATAAAATATCAATATTTTTTAATCATCACATCAGCTTTACGTAATGCATATTGTAATTGAAGTAAATAAGTGAATAAGGAACATCAGTCATCCCATTTAATTTTTTATTTAAAAATTATAAGCAATGTTAAGCTGATGTGATGATTGAAAAAAATTGATATTTAATATTTTCAGATATTATTTGAATTATCGCTAGTAGCAAATTATTATAGGAAGTTATAATTGTAATAACGTTTATCACTTAGAAAACTGTAACTTTTAAAGTAATAATTTCAGTGTAGATAATTATTCTTGCAAAGATCAAATAGGTAGATGCCAGTATTTATAAGGTGTCGTCGATTAGAAAAAAGACAAAATTATTCTTAATTTTAGATTTCAAAGTAAATAATTTTGTTGACATTCAGAAAGGCTTAAGGAACAAGAAAACTTTGTCCTGCAGATGTGCCTTTAAAAAAATTTTTTAATTTTTTTCGAGAGGTAGGAGGGAAATAACTTTTATAGTACTGTGATACATCTATGGTTCTCACATATTTAGCTAACTATAAGTCAAGTAAATATTTATATAATCCACTTCCAGTAACATGTTCCACTACATAGAACTCACTATAATGCAAGGATACGCTCGTGGGGCATCAGAATTTAGATATTTCCTCCGCGTACTCAAGACAATTTTATACTTATAAACGTTAATAAAAAAACAGCCAGAATATGGTAAAAAACGCTGTACCAACTTTTTTAGGCTATCAACTCTTGTCAAATTTTCGGTAAATGTGATTGGATACGATGTGCCTACTATTAACAAAAATATTATCTCCGCGACGCTGCATTTTTATAAAAATTAAAATTAAATACTATTAGTCCGTTATAAAAAAAACTTTTTTGTGTGTAAGAAACTATTGCATCTTCAAGAAAAATTGATTATATCACATAAAAACAGTAAGCAAATTAGTAAAACGTGTTTTTCTTGTCTTTATATATAATAAAGCAGTTGACAGAAAAAAAATTATACTTTAGGTACACATTGGTATTAGTAATTTTTTAAATAGGAAACTTGTGGAGGTTCGTTGCACACTCACGTTTATAAAATAATTTTCTTTACGAGTAACAAATACCAATACTTAGGGAATATCTTTGGAAATGATATAGGTATAGATAAGGATGCTAGCCTTTCCCCTGAAAATTTAATTAATACGTATTGACAAATGTCAGTAATTTTTTACTAGGGGTGCACGACTACTCGAAGATCCGAACTATTTGCTCTATAAACTCAACTCGACGAACTCAAGTCGAATCAAATGTTTTACTTGATATATTGAGTAGTTAGAAATAGTTCGAGTAGTTCGAACTTTGATCGAGTGGTTTGAAATTATAGAACACTTCCAACTTCCAGTGCATAGTAGTGAATAAATTATAAAAGAATTATAAATAAAAAATTATAGATAATTATAAGTAATCTTAGGATAATTATAATTATTATCGCTAAGTAGTAGCTAAATCCAAAAACAAATTACATTCAGCTAATTAAGTATATAATATTATAAGTTACTAAGAGAGCCAGCTGGTTCTATCTAGATCGAACTACTTAATTCGAGTAGCTCGACTTCATTCGAGTAGTTCGAGTTGGTCCGAGTAGTTCGATCTGACTCGAGCAGTTCGAAGTATAATGTACTCGATTCAAGTTCGAAGAAAAAGCTCGATACAGTTCAAACACGTCAAGCCGAGTACTTGTACACCCCTACTTTTTACCCGTACTAGATTCTAAAGCAGAGCGTGCTACGCGCGCCTGAACACGAACCTATCTTACCTACTGAATTCGCAAATGAAATTTTTTGACAACGCTCTGAAGTTGGCTCTGTAAGCTTCAATTCGATAATAATCACTATCACCTTTTTACAATAGGAACTAGATTCTAAAACAGAGCGCGCTACGCTTGCCTGCACGCTAACCTATCTTGTTTGTATTGTTTGCAGATTTGTCACTGAATTTTACAAACAAATGCATATAACTTTGCAGGTTTTGAAAATTTTTCAATTTTGATATCGGCAACTTCCCCTGAAATTTAAAAAGGAAGAAAATGAGACCTTGCAAATTAAAATTGAATGAAAAACAAAAAAGATTTGTATTTGATATTGATTTTTTTTTTTAATGCACAAAACATACTTTTGCAAAATTGGAAATTCTCTAACAAAAATATTTTCCGTTATGTTCAGAACTCTGCTTCGTGTCATATTAGTTTTCAGATTCGAATATGTAAATGAATTTTTGTAAAAAATGTTCATAGCTTCAGGTCAACTAGACCGCTGGAGCCACCTTAAAAAATTTTCATAGCACACCGACCTACCAGGGCTCAAATTAAAGTTTTTGGCAAACAAAAAAGTTAAACAAATTGTGCAACGATCGTAAGTGGGCCCCTGTTCATATTAATAAATATATCAATTGGAAGAGGACATGAAAAACATAAAAAATGACTGATTATTGACCGTTTTTTTATTTTGAGTCGATTTGGTTCATAATTTTTTTACAGGGAGTTTTTATGCTCAAAAAGTAATTCCAGCTTTAAAAAGTTTGGAAATGCCAGACGCCGCGGAATCAGATTTTTTTTTTTTTGTCACGACCCCTATATAATCAGCTGTTTGGGGGTTTTCCAGAAAGTCGATTTGGTTCGTAATTTTTTTACAGGTACTTTGTGTGCTCATAAAATAATTTCAGCAATAAAAAGTTTGGAAATGCCAAACGCCGCTGAGAGAGAATTTTTTTTCCGTCACGACCCCTATATAATCAGCTGTTTGGGGGTTTTCCGGGGAGTCGATTTGGTTCGTAATATTTTTATAGGGAGTTCTTATGCTCAAAAAGTAATTCCAGCATTAAAAAGTTTGGAAATGCAAGACACCGAGCAGTGAGAATTTTTTTTCCGTCACGACCCCTATATATCTGATTATATAATAAGCTCTTTGGGGGTTTTCCGGGGAGTCGATTTGGTTCGTAATTTTTTAACAGGTACATTGTGTGCTCATAAAATAATTTCAGCAATAAAAAGTTTGGAAATGCCAAACGCCGCTGAGAGAGAATTTTTTTTCCGTCACGACCCCTATATAGTCAGCTGTTTGGGGGTTTTCCGGGGAGTCGATTTGGTTCGTAATTTTTTTATAGGGAGTTCTTATGCTCAAAAAGTAATTCCAGCATTAAAAAGTTTGGAAATGCCAGACACCGAGCAGTGAGAATTTTTTTCCGTCACGACCCCTATATATCTAATTATGTAATCAGCTGTTTGGGGGTTTTCCGGGGAGTCGATTTGGTTCGTAATTTTTTTACGAGTAGTTTGTGTGCTCATAAAATAATTTCGGCGATAAAAAGTTTGGAAATGCCAAGCGCCGCTGAGAGAGAATTTTTTTCCGTCACGACCCCTATATAATTAGTTGTTTGGGGGTTTTCCGGGGAGTCAATTTGGTTCGTAATTTTTCTATAGGGAGTTCTTATGCTCAAAAAGTAATTCCAGCATTAAAAAGTTTGGAAATGCCAGACACCGAGCAGTGAGAATTTTTTCTCCGTCACGACCCCTATATATCTGATTATATAATCGTCTGTTTGGGGGTTTTCCGGGGAGTCGATTTGGTTCATAATTTTTTTACGAGTAGTTTGTGTGCTCATAAAATAATTTCAGCGATAAAAGGTTTGGAAATGCTAAACGTCGCTGAGAGAGAATTTTTCTTCGGTCACGTCCCCTATATACCAGAATATATAATAGGCTGTTTGGGGGGTTTCCGGGGAGTCGATTTGGTTCGTAATTTTTTTACGAGTAATTTGTGTGCTTATAAAATAATTCCAGCAATAAAAAGTTTGGAAATGCCAAACGCCGCTGAGAGAGAATTTTTCTTCGGTCACGTCCCCTATATACCTGAATATATAATCAGCTGTTTGGGGGTTTTCCGGGTAGTCGAATTGGTTCATAATTTTTTTACGAGTAGTTTGTGTACTCATAAAATAATTTCAGAGATAAAAAGTTTGGAAATGCCAAACGTCGCTGAGAGAGAATTTTTCATCGGTCACGTCCCCTATATACCTGAATATATAATCAGCTGTTTGGGGGGTTTTCGGGGAGACGATTTGGTTCGTAATTTTTTTACAGGGAGTTTTTATGCTCAAAAAGTAATTCCAGCTTTAAAAAGTTTGGAAATGCCAGACACCGAGCAGTGAGAATTTTTTTTCCGTCACGACCCCTATATATTAGATTATAAATCAGCTGTTTGGGGGTTTTCTGGGGGATCGATTTGGTTCGTAATTTTTTTACGAGTAGGTTGTGTGCTCATAAAATAATTCCAGCATTAAAAATTTTGGAAATGCCAGACACCGACAGTGAGAATTTTTTTTACGTCACGACCGCAATATATCTGATTATATAATCAGCTGTTTGGGGGTTTTCCGGGGAGTCAATTTGGTTCGTAATTTTTTTACGAGTAGTTTGTGAGCTCATAAAATAATTTCAGCGATAAAAAGTTTGGAAATGCCCAAAGCCGCCGAGTGAGAATTTTTTTTCCTGCAAATACGCTGTATTATCAAATTTTTGGGCCCGTTTGGAAATGTTCCGGGGAGTTTATTTTCTTCTTAATTTTTTTACATGTAGCTTGTGTTGCTAGAAAGTAATTTCCACGATAAAAAGTTTGGAAATGCCCAAAGCCGCTGAGGGAGAATTTTTTTTCTTACAAACACGCTGTTTGTCACGTTTTGGGCCCGTTTGGAAATATTCCGGAGAGTTTATTTTCTTCTTAATTTTTTTACATGTAGCTTGTGCTGCTAGAAAGTAATGTTCGCGATAAAAAGTTTGGAAATGCCCAAAGCCGCCGAGTGAGAATATTTTTTCCTGCAAATACGCTGTATTATCAAGTTTTTGGGCCCGTTTGGAAATGTTCCGGGGAGTTTATTTTCTTCTTAATTTTTTTACATGTAGCTTGTGTTGCTAGAAAGTAATTTCCACGATAAAAAGTTTGGAAGTGCCCAAAGCCGGTGAGGGAGAATTTTTTTTTCTTACAAACACGCTGTTTGTCACCTTTTTGGGCCTGTTTGGAGATGTTCCGGGGAGTTTATTTTCTTCTTAATTTTTTTACATGTAGCTTGTGCTGCTAGAAAGTAATGTTCGCGATATAAAGTTTGGAAATGCCCAAAGCCGCCGAGTGAGAATTTTTTTTCCTGCAAATACGCTGTATTATCAACTTTTTGGGCCCGTTTGGAAATGTTCCGGGGAATTTATTTTCTTCTTAATTTTTTTACATGTAACTTGTGCTGCTAGAAAGTAATGTTCGCGATAAAAAGTTTGGAAATGCCCAAAGCCGCCGAGTGAGAATTTTTTTTCCTGCAAATACGCTGTATTATCAACTTTTTGGGCCCGTTTGGAAATGTTCCGTGGAGTTTATTTTCTTCTTAATTTTTTACATGTAGCTCGTGTTGCTAGAAAGTAATTTCCACGATAAAAAGTTTGGAAATGCCCAAAGCCGCTGAGGGAGAATTTTTTTTTCTTACAAACACGCTGTTGGTCACCTTTTTGGGCCCGTTTGGAAATGTTCCGGGGAGTTTATTTTCTTCTTAATTTTTACATGTAGCTTGTGCTGCTAGAAAGTAATGTTCGCGATAAAAAGTTTGGAAATGCCCAAAGCCGCCGAGTGAGAATTTTTTTTCCTGCAAATACGCTGTATTATCAACTTTTTGGGCCCGTTTGGAAATGTTCCGGGGAGTTTATTTTCTTCTTAATTTTTTTACATGTAGCTTGTGCTGCTAGAAAGTAATGTTCGCGATAAAAAGTTTGGAAATGCCCAAAGCCGCCGACTGAGAATTTTTTTCCGGCAAATACGCTGTATTATCAACTTTTTGGGCCCGGTTGGAAATGGTCCGGGAGTTTATTTTCTTCTTAATTTTTTTACATGTAGCTTGTGTTGCTAGAAAGTAATTTCCACGATAAAAAGTTTGGAAATGCCCAAAGCCGCTGAGGGAGAATTTTTTTTTCGTACAAACACGCTGTTTGTCACCTTTTTGGGCCCGTTTGAAGATGTTCCGGGGAGTTTATTTTCTTCTTAATTTTTTTACATGTAGCTTGTGCTGCTAGAAAGTAATGTTCGCGATAAAAAGTTTGGAAATGCCCAAAGCCGCCGAGTGAGAATTTTTTTTCCTTCAAATACGCTGTATTATCAAATTTTTGGGCCCGTTTGGAAATGTTCCGGGGAGTTTATTTTCTTCTTAATTTTTTTACATGTAGCTTGTGTTGCTAGAAAGTAATTTCCACGATAAAAAGTTTAGAAATGCCCAAAGCCGCTGAGGGAGAATTTTTTTTTCTTTCAAACACGCTGTTTGTCACCTTTTTGGGCCCGTTTGGAAATGTTCCGGGCAATTTATTTTCTTCTTAATTTTTTTACATGTATCTTGTGCTGCTAGAAAGTAATGTTCGCGATAAAAAGTTTGGTAATGCCCAAAGCCGCCGAGTGAGAATTTTTTTTCCTGCAAATACGCTGTATTATCAACTTTTTGGGCCCGTTTGGAAATGTTCCGGGGAGTTATTTTCTTCTTAATTTTTTTACATGTAGCTCGTGTTGCTAGAAAGTAATTTCCACGATAAAAAGTTTGGAAATTCCCAAAGCCGCTGAGGGAGAATTTTTTTTTCTTACAAACACGCTGTTGGTCACCTTTTTGGGCCCGTTTGGAAATGTTCCGGGGAGTTTATTTTCTTCTTAATTTTTTTACATGTAGCTTGTGCTGCTACAAAAGTAATGTTCGCGATAAAAAGTTTGGAAATGCCCAAAGCCGCCGAGTGAGAATTTTTTTTCCTGCAAATACGCTGTATTATCAACTTTTTGGGCCCGTTTGGAAATGTTCCGGGGAGTTTATTTTCTTCTTAATTTTTTTACATGTAGCTTGTGCTGCTAGAAAGTAATGTTCGCGATAAAAAGTTTGGAAATGCCCAAAGCCGCCGAGTGAGAATTTTTTTCCTGCAAATACGCTGTATTATCAACTTTTTGGGCCCGTTTGGAAATGTTCCGGGTAGTTTATTTTCTTCTTAATTTTTTTACATGTAGCTTGTGTTGCTAGAAAGTAATTTCCACGATAAAAAGTTTGGAAATGCCCAAAGCCGGTGAGGGAGAATTTTTTTTTCTTACAATCACGCTGTTTGTCACCTTTTTGGGCCCGTTTGGAGATGTTCCGGGGAGTTTATTTTCTTCTTAATTTTTTTACATGTAGCTTGTGCTGCTAGAAAGTAATGTTCGCGATAAAAAGTTTGGAAATGCCCAAAGCCGCCGAGTGAGAATTTTTTTTCCTGCAAATACGCTGTATTATCAACTTTTTGGGCCCGTTTGGAAATGTTCCGGGGAGTTTATTTTCTTCTTAATTTTTTTACATGTAGCTTGTGTTGCTAGAAAGTAATTTCCACGATAAAAAGTTTAGAAATGCCCAAAGCCGCTGAGGGAGAATTTTTTTTTACAAACACGGTGTTTGTCACCTTTTTGGGCCCGTTTGGAAATGTTCCGGGGAATTTATTTTCTTCTTAATTTTTTTACATGTAACTTGTGCTGCTAGAAAGTAATGTTCGCGATAAAAAGTTTGGAAATGCCCAAAGCCGCCGAGTGAGAATTTTTTTTCCTGCAAATACGCTGTATTATCAACTTTTTGGGCCCGTTTGGAAATGTTCCGTGGAGTTTATTTTCTTCTTAATTTTTTTACATGTAGCTCGTGTTGCTAGAAAGTAATTTCCACGATAAAAAGTTTGGAAATGCCCAAAGCCGCTGAGGGAGAATTTTTTTTTCTTACAAACACGCTGTTGGTCACCTTTTTGGGCCCGTTTGGAAATGTTCCGGGGAGTTTATTTTCTTCTTAATTTTTACATGTAGCTTGTGCTGCTAGAAAGTAATGTTCGCGATAAAAAGTTTGGAAATGCCCAAAGCCGCCGAGTGAGAATTTTTTTTCCTGCAAATACGCTGTATTATCAAGTTTTTGGGCCCGTTTGGAAATGTTCCGGGGAGTTTATTTTCTTCTTAATTTTTTTACATGTAGCTTGTGCTGCTAGAAAGTAATGTTCGCGATAAAAAGTTTGGAAATGCCCAAAGCCGCCGAGTGAGAATTTTTTTTCCTGCAAATACGCTGTATTATCAACTTTTTGGGCCCGTTTGGAAATGTTCCGGGGAGTTTATTTTCTTCTTAATTTTTTTACATGTAGCTTGTGTTGCTAGAAAGTAATGTTCGCGATAAAAAGTTTGGAAATGCCCAAAGCCGCCGAGTGAGAATTTTTTTTCCTGCAAATACGCTGTATTATCAACTTTTTGGGCCCGTTTGGAAATGTTCCGGGGAGTTTATTTTCTTCTTAATTTTTTTACATGTAGCTTGTGTTGCTAGAAAGTAATTTCCACGATAAAAAGTTTGGAAATGCCCAAAGCCGCTGAGGGAGAATTTATTTTTTCGTACAAACACGCTGTTTGTCACCTTTTTGGGCCCGTTTGAAGATGTTCCGGGGAGTTTATTTTCTTCTTAATTTTTTTACATGTAGCTTGTGCTGCTAGAAAGTAATGTTCGCGATAAAAAGTTTGGAAATGCCCAAAGCCGCCGAGTGAGAATTTTTTTTCCTTCAAATACGCTGTATTATCAACTTTTTGGGCCCGTTTGGAAATGTTCCGGGGAGTTTATTTTCTTCTTAATTTTTTTACATGTAGCTTGTGTTGCTAGAAAGTAATTTCCACGATAAAAAGTTTAGAAATGCCCAAAGCCGCTGAGGGAGAATTTTTTTTTCTTTCAAACATGCTGTTTGTCACCTTTTTGGGCCCGTTTGGAAATGTTCCGGGGAATTTATTTTCTTCTTAATTTTTTTACATGTAACTTGTGCTGCTAGAAAGTAATGTTCGCGATAAAAAGTTTGGTAATGCCCAAAGCCGCCGAGTGAGAATTTTTTTTCCTGCAAATACGCTGTATTATCAACTTTTTGGGCCCGTTTGGAAATGTTCCGGGGAGTTTATTTTCTTCTTAATTTTTTTACATGTAGCTCGTGTTGCTAGAAAGTAATTTCCACGATAAAAAGTTTGGAAATTCCCAAAGCCGCTGAGGGAGAATTTTTTTTTCTTACAAACACGCTGTTGGTCACCTTTTTGGGCCCGTTTGGAAATGTTCCGGGGAGTTTATTTTCTTCTTAATTTTTTTACATGTAGCTTGTGCTGCTAGAAAGTAATGTTCGCGATAAAAAGTTTGGAAATGCCCAAAGCCGCCGAGTGAGAATTTTTTTTCCTGCAAATACGCTGTATTATCAACTTTTTGGGCCCGTTTGGAAATGTTCCGGGGAGTTTATTTTCTTCTTAATTTTTTTACATGTAGCTTGTGCTGCTAGAAAGTAATGTTCGCGATAAAAAGTTTGGAAATGCCCAAAGCCGCCGAGTGAGAATTTTTTTTCCTGCAAATACGCTGTATTATCAACTTTTTGGGCCCGTTTGGAAATGTTCAGGGTAGTTTATTTTCTTCTTAATTTTTTTACATGTAGCTTGTGTTGCTAGAAAGTAATTTCCACGATAAAAAGTTTGGAAATGCCCAAAGCCGGTGAGGGAGAATTTTTTTTTCTTATAAACACGCTGTTTGTCACCTTTTTGGGCCCGTTTGGAGATGTTCCGGGGAGTTTATTTTCTTCTTAATTTTTTTACATGTAGCTTGTGCTGCTAGAAAGTAATGTTAGCGATAAAAAGTTTGGAAATGCCCAAAGCCGACGAGTGAGAATTTTTTTCCTGCAAATACGCTGTATTATCAACTTTTTGGGCCCGTTTGAAGATGGTCCGGGCAGTTTATTTTCTTCTTAATTTTTTTACATGTAGCTTGTGTTGCTAGAAAGTAATTTCCACGATAAAAAGTTTAGAAATGCCCAAAGCCGCTGAGGGAGAATTTTTTTTTCTTACAAACACGCTGTTTGTCACCTTTTTGGGCCCGTTTGGAAATGTTCCGGGGAATTTATTTTCTTCTTAATTTTTTTACATGTAACTTGTGCTGCTAGAAAGTAATGTTCGCGATAAAAAGTTTGGAAATGCCCAAAGCCGCCGAGTGAGAATTTTTCCTGCAAATACGCTGTATTATCAACTTTTTGGGCCCGTTTGGAAATGTTCCGGGGAGTTTATTTTCTTCTTAATTTTTCTACATGTAGCTTGTGTTCCTAGAAAGTAATTTCCACGATAAAAAGTTTGGAAATGCCCAAAGCCGCTGAGGGAGAATTTTTTTTTCTTACAAACACGCTGTTGGTCACCTTTTTGGGCCCGTTTGGAAATGTTCCGGGGAGTTTATTTTCTTCTTAATTTTTACATGTAGCTTGTGCTGCTAGAAAGTAATGTTCGCGATAAAAAGTTTGGAAATGCCCAAAGCCGCCGAGTGAGAATTTTTTTTCCTGCAAATACGCTGTATTATCAACTTTTTGGGCCCGTTTGGAAATGTTCCGGGAGTTTATTTTCTTCTTAATTTTTTTACATGTAGCTTGTGCTGCTAGAAAGTAATGTTCGCGATAAAAAGTTTGGAAATGCCCAAAGCCGCCGAGTGAGAATTTTTTTTCCTGCAAATACGCTGTATTATCAACTTTTTGGGCCCGTTTGGAAATGTTCCGGGGAGTTTATTTTCTTCTTAATTTTTTTACATGTAGCTTGTGTTGCTAGAAAGTAATGTTCGCGATAAAAAGTTTGGAAATGCCCAAAGCCGCCGAGTGAGAATTTTTTTTCCTGCAAATACGCTGTATTATCAACTTTTTGGGCCCGTTTGGAAATGTTCCGGGAGTTTATTTTCTTCTTAATTTTTTTACATGTAGCTTGTGTTGCTAGAAAGTAATTTCCACGATAAAAGTTTGGAAATGCCCAAAGCCGCCGAGTGAGAATTTTTTTCCTGCAAATACGCTGTATTATCAACTTTTTGGGCCCGTTTGGAAATGTTCCGGGAGTTTATTTTCTTCTTAATTTTTTACATGTAGCTTGTGTTGCTAGAAAGTAATGTTCGCGATAAAAAGTTTGGAAATGCCCAAAGCCGCCGAGTGAGAATTTTTTTCCTGCAAATACGCTGTATTATCAACTTTTTGGGCCCGTTTGGAAATGTTCCGGGAGTTTATTTTCTTCTTAATTTTTTTACATGTAGCTTGTGTTGCTAGAAAGTAATTTCCACGATAAAAAGTTTGGAAATGCCCAAAGCCGCTGAGGGAGAATTTTTTTCGTACAAACACGCTGTTTGTCACCTTTTTGGGCCCGTTTGAAGATGTTCCGGGAGTTTATTTTCTTCTTAATTTTTTACATGTAGCTTGTGCTGCTAGAAAGTAATGTTCGCGATAAAAAGTTTGGAAATGCCCAAAGCCGCCGAGTGAGAATTTTTTTCCCTCAAATACGCTGTATTATCAACTTTTTGGGCCCGTTTGGAAATGTTCCGGGGAGTTTATTTTCTTCTTAATTTTTTTACATGTAGCTTGTGTTGCTAGAAAGTAATTTCCACGATAAAAAGTTTAGAAATGCCCAAAGCCGCTGAGGGAGAATTTTTTTTTCTTTCAAACATGCTGTTTGTCACCTTTTTGGGCCCGTTTGGAAATGTTCCGGGGAATTTATTTTCTTCTTAATTTTTTTACATGTAACTTGTGCTGCTAGAAAGTAATGTTCGCGATAAAAAGTTTGGTAATGCCCAAAGCCGCCGAGTGAGAATTTTTTTTCCTGCAAATACGCTGTATTATCAACTTTTTGGGCCCGTTTGGAAATGTTCCGGGGAGTTTATTTTCTTCTTAATTTTTTACATGTAGCTCGTGTTGCTAGAAAGTAATTTCCACGATAAAAAGTTTGGAAATTCCCAAAGCCGCTGAGGGAGAATTTTTTTCTTACAAACACGCTGTTGGTCACCTTTTTGGGCCCGTTTGGAAATGTTCCGGGAGTTTATTTTCTTCTTAATTTTTTTACATGTAGCTTGTGCTGCTAGAAAGTAATTTTCGCGATAAAAAGTTTGGAAATGCCCAAAGCCGCCGAGTGAGAATTTTTTTCCTGCAAATACGCTGTATTATCAACTTTTTGGGCCCGTTTGGAAATGTTCCGGGGAGTTTATTTTCTTCTTAATTTTTTTACATGTAGCTTGTGCTGCTAGAAAGTAATGTTCGCGATAAAAAGTTTGGAAATGCCCAAAGCCGCCGAGTGAGAATTTTTTTTCCTGCAAATACGCTGTATTATCAACTTTTTGGGCCCGTTTGGAAATGTTCCGGGTAGTTTATTTTCTTCTTAATTTTTTTACATGTAGCTTGTGTTGCTAGAAAGTAATTTCCACGATAAAAAGTTTGGAAATGCCCAAAGCCGGTGAGGGAGAATTTTTTTTTCTTATAAACACGCTGTTTGTCACCTTTTTGGGCCCGTTTGGAGATGTTCCGGGGAGTTTATTTTCTTCTTAATTTTTTTACATGTAGCTTGTGCTGCTAGAAAGTAATGTTCGCGATAAAAAGTTTGGAAATGCCCAAAGCCGCCGAGTGAGAATTTTTTTTCCTGCAAATACGCTGTATTATCAACTTTTTGGGCCCGTTTGGAAATGTTCCGGGGAGTTTATTTTCTTCTTAATTTTTTTACATGTAGCTTGTGTTGCTAGAAAGTAATTTCCACGATAAAAAGTTTAGAAATGCCCAAAGCCGCTGAGGGAGAATTTTTTTTTCTTACAAACACGCTGTTTGTCACCTTTTTGGGCCCGTTTGGCAATGTTCCGGGGAATTTATTTTCTTCTTAATTTTTTTGCATGTAACTTGTGCTGCCAGAAAGTAATGTTCGCGATAAAAAGTTTGGAAATGCCCAAAGCCGCCGAGTGAGAATTTTTCCTGCAAATACGCTGTATTATCAACTTTTTGGGCCCGTTTGGAAATGTTCCGGGGAGTTTATTTTCTTCTTAATTTTTCTACATGTAGCTTGTGTTCCTAGAAAGTAATTTCCACGATAAAAAGTTTGGAAATGCCCAAAGCCGCTGAGGGAGAATTTTTTTTTTCTTACAAACACGCTGTTTGTCACATTTTGGGCCCGTTTGGAAATGTTCCGGGGAGTTTATTTTCTTCTTAATTTTTTTACATGTAGCTTGTGTTCCTAGAAAGTAATTTCTACAATAAAAAGTTTGGAAAATCTCAAAGCCGCCTAGGGAGAATTTTTTTTTATTGCATTTTTACATCTACCCTGTATAAATACCCGTTTGTGGTGATTTTGGGAAGGGGGATAAATTGATATCGGTTTATATCAATTATTTTTGATGAATTCTTGTGTTATTTACAATATCTGGTGTCATTCTCCCTGAGAAATTTGATTTTAGAAAAATGGAATTTTCGTTCTCTTAGGTTGTCTTACGAATTCCGTGTTAGGGGTGGGGGGTAGTTTGGAATTGATTTATTTTGATCAATTTTCATGTATTCTTCCATTATTTGCAGTATATTATGCTATTCATGTGGAAAAAAGGTGTTTTTCGAAAATCGAATTTTCGTTGGATCGCAACGTTGCAAACTTCAAACCCATTAAAAGTCCATATGACCAGTACCAAGGATTGTAATTTTTAATTATAATTCCTTTGGAGTTGAACAGAATTCAAGAAAAATGACTTAATTTTTTTGGAGTATCTTTATATTAAATAAAGATAAAAAGTGATAAAAAATATAATTGAAAATAAAGTAAAAGATGCAACTGCATTAAAATTTTCACTTTCTTCAAAATCTGCTTCACTCACTCCAAAGGAATTATATTAAGAAGAAGAATCCACAAGTATTGTTCATGTGAACCTTCAAAGACTTCTATACCTTACGGATCAGTTTATAAGTAGTCGAATAGTCGAATAAATTTTTTTCAATCCTAACATGAGGAAAAGCTGTGAGTGCTTACTGTAGTATACAATGTACCGAGAACTTGTTCGACAATCAGCTAATTGATCTTAAGAGCTGTCGTAACAGCTTAAAATTCTCTTGCATTATACAAGTAAGCACTTTCAAGTTTCCCTTACTTTTCAAATATATGACCTAACGTTTAATATGCGAGTTGAGGTTAAAAGTGACATATATTTAAAATAAATATAATCAGTCAAAAATATATAAAAAATTATACCTTCTAAGATATCTGTGACACTTTTAGGAATCCCTCTTTGATTTAAAAACCTTGTTAGTGATAACTTGTTTGTGAAAAAATCCTGTAAAACAATTTATTAACCTATAATCAAACTTTCATGAAACAAAGTCCTTTGAATTTTTTAATACAGATTATTTAAATTTAAATTTATCTAAATATAAAAATATTATATTAAAAAAATTTAAGAATTTTTAATTTTTAGTAAAAATATTTAAATAATTTATTTATTATTAATATCAGAACCAGTAATATTATACATGTGCAGAGAAACTCTAATACATGATCTTATTACTTATCCTATATATCAGCACAAACGTCTGAGAAAAGACCATAGACATAAGAGAGGTTATAGACTGCGGATATGTTGGTCGAAACTTTTGACCCCTGTTGCGAGTGTAAGGAACTGACGTTCCTTGGACTACATAACCGACGTAGACCCAAATTCTAGGCCCCTTTGACAATGAGTGCAATCGATCGAACCCTTTTACACTACTCATTCATGCGTATTGCTAACATGAGAATAAACCTTATGATTCGTGGAAATGATTGGAAATAATAATAATAGGTTAAAAATTATAACAAATACGGAGATTATTATTAATAATACTACAAATGCTATTAAAATCTTGGGAATAATTGATGTTCTGATAATCATTTAAATAACAGAAGCAACGCTGTCACAATTTCAGGTTAAGAAACAACCATATAATAATAATTAACAAATCATGAGCATCACCGTCGCTGATAATTAACTGTTAAAATATAAAGCTTATAATTATTTAAGAATGCGCGGTATTGTATAGCAAACGTTGCGCGACGTATAATCGGAGGATAATAACGTTGTGCAACGTTGTGTAAATAAACAAATATAATAACTAAAAATAGTTAAGGAGTTGATTAGCAACAATCATCATAACCGACCAGGAATTTAATAATATTAATAACAATAATTTATCACAAGAGCTAAAGATAAACAATAAAACGCAAGTATAGATAATTAACAACAAATTTAAAAACAATCTCGAGTTATCCGGATAATTGGCTATTCTTGGAGGTACTGACGTGTAATAACAACAATTGTTTATAATTAAGTAGTTTTCCGGGACAATAGTAACCAAACGTTGCTCAACGCAAATTGAAGGTTAATAATATCATGCAACGTTATAAAGTTAACGAACTACGACCAATCCGAGAATGATTAATATCATTTGCAATAAATAAATAAAGCCATTATTATGCAATTATCAACGGTATTTACTAGAAATTAGGAGTTGTGTAATAAAACGTAATTTGAACATACAATTGATTAATAATATCATAACTATTGGTTTATTGATTAATAATGTTAATGGTACTGATAAATAATACTAAAAATAATTGCAATTTGATAGACAATTAAGACAATATGCAACAATGTTATGCAACGTATAGTTAATAATGATAACATATAAACCTAACTTGAGAGGTTAATAAAGATTAATTAAAACAATTAAACTGAGTAATTAATAAAGTTATTAGCGATAGTTTATCATTTAGTTAACAATTTATTGTTTTAAGCACTTTTCATTAATAAATTGAGATCATTATGATTAATAAGGAAGAGACCGGATAAATAAATAAAGTAACAATAAATTACCGGTGATACAAGTTGCATAATATGTTGATTAATACTATTATTAATAATACGTCATTAAACGTAATCTAACATACATGACAATCTGTTGCAGAGTATTCTAACGGACATTTTATTCCAAGAACCCCTAGGTAGTAAACAATTCCATGAAATTACGTAATAGGTAACCGGCCAAAAGGGGAACCAATAAGAGAAGCAGTATCTCCTACCACAGAAGAAGGGGGCGGAGCCTCCTTTCAGATTTTGACGTCCTACAGCACTTCCACAGGCTATAGATGTATTTCAAGT
Organism: Torymus aiolomorphi; assembly: GCA_036365515.1. Taxonomy (NCBI): domain Eukaryota; kingdom Metazoa; phylum Arthropoda; class Insecta; order Hymenoptera; family Torymidae; genus Torymus; species Torymus aiolomorphi. The sequence continues at coordinate 175,411,218 of CM070874.1, read as the reverse complement.
TTTTACCACCAGAGGGAGAGGGATCATCCTCAACGGCTTTCAGGTCCGCGCTCACCATATAAAAGGGAGCCCAGTACACCGACGGGCAGTCTCACTTAGAGAAATATCTTCAAGAATTACGCTGAATATATATATAGTTATATCAAGATCAACGTATTTTCAACGATTTTATATCAAGTTTCAACGGTTTTCATCAAGTGTTAACTGTTAACAAGTATTAACAAGTTTCAACAATCTTCAATGAGTTTCAACAAGTTTGAACGAGCTTTAACCAGTTTCAACGAGTTTGGACGAGTTTCGAGAAGTCAACTGCACGATCTTTCGACGAGTCAACTGCATTAAACAACAACAAGTTAACAACAACGAAAGGGTCAACAACCTCACCAATTAGAGGAGGGAGAGCTGTCCTGCCCAAGGTTTTTGAGGCTGTGGTTTTCCTTGGGACTTCAGGGTGAATACCAGGACAACGGGTGATTGAAGTTGGGTCCACGGCCGTCCATATCGAAGGAAGAGCCCCAATCAACACCGAATCCGACGGATAAATCAGATAACATATAAATATATATATATATATATTTGCAAATCATCTCGTCATTAAGTCGATTAAGAGATTCAAGTCATAATAGCGAATTTAAAGATAGATAATTTACAAATTAATTCACTCTTTATATTTAACTCTGTGTTCTAAAGAATAACGAATTAGATACGATTTTAAGAAGTTAAGATTATTAAAATTATTAAGATCAATTAATGTAAATTAGACTTTATTTTAAAATATTTCAAGTCATAATATCTAAATTCAAGGATAAATAATTTACGATTTAAAGTATAAATCAATTAACTGTTTATAATTAATTCTGTATTTTAAAAGCATAATAAGGTAGATAAGCCTTTAAGAATTTAAGATATAAGATTAGTAAGGTTACTTAATACAAATACGTAATAAATTCTCTTTATTAATTTCAATAGTAGTATATGCGGGAATATAGGAAAAAATGGCGGCCGTTTCCAAGATGGCGCTTGGGGGAATATAGGAAATCCTTCGGGTCGTTTCGTCGGGTTTCAGCGGTGGTCGGGCGCGGTCCCTAATGAGCGTCGCCAGGGGTAATTAGTGGGGGTAATTAGTGACGGTTCCTCGGTGAGCTGGGGCGGTGAGAGGTTGCAATGTGGCGAGCGGTCGGTGGGTGGTGAACCGGGGCGGTGAGAGGTTGCAATGTGGCGAGCGGTCGGTGGGTGGTGAGCTGGGGCGGTGAGAGGTTGCAATGTGGCGAGCGGTCGGTGGGTGGTGAGCCGGGGCGGTGAGAGATTACATTGGGCGAGCGGGTGGTGGCTGGTGAGCGGCAGGGTGGTTGGTAAGCGGGCTGTGACAGGTTGCATGGGTCGAGGGGGTGGTGGGTGGTGAGTGGGTGGTGAGTGATCGAAGGGTAGTGAGTGGTCGGAGGGTGGTGGATGGTGAGCGGTCGGGTGGTTGGTGAGCGCCGTCATGGGTAATTAGTGAGGGTCATTAGCGTGGATGTGAGGTTCAGCTAAAAGAAATATATACTTCGAGAAAATACATTTAAATTATTTGTTTTATTGAAAATTTAAATATTACATATAGTTAAGAACAACATAATTTTGATTTACATGATTGCACATAAAGTTGTTTATTTTTTCTACAGCCGTTACCTATATGAGAATTAAATTTATTTTTACAATTTTTTCTACATGATATGCCGCGAATGCGCTTATAAAAACGATCTGGAATTCTGTCGTTTCTTGAATAGTTTGATGTAAATAATTTACAAAATTTTTCTAGCGAATATCCTCTTTTCATATAATCTAAAAACATTATACAAAACTGTCCACATACTTTAGAATTTAAACTTTGTAATTGTTGTGTATTCCATCTGTATGAGATAGTATTTCGTTGTAAAGATTTTAAATGTTGAGGAACCACTGGTGGCATAGCGTAGCTGTCGAAAAAAACTCCTCGTCCTCGTTTGTCTATGAACATAGCGACCCAATGCGATCCTGGTTGTGTGTGTACATCTGTGTTAAATACGCAGCTCGTCGGTCTCGTCAATACCTTCGGAATCTTGTCCGCTGGAAATACACCTGGCGATTGTACTTTTAATAGCTGAAGAGCAGCCCGTATTTGAATGGTGTTCATTTTGTTGTTTATACGGTGATTTGATGGTTCTTGGAATATAATATGTACTTTCGTCGATGTTCTCGTATATGTGCTCGCCTGCTTTGTTGTGAGGTGTAGGAGGTCTGGTCTTTATTTTTCTGCTTGGCTTTGTGGGTTTATTAGATAAATCCTGAGGCTCATCAGAGTCAGGCTCTGCATATGTACTGTACGATGCACAGTCGACAACTGTTCTGTAAACAGATGTTGCCCCTGTATTCTCGTAGTGATGTCTATAATGATTACTATTCAATGTTGTCATGAGAGTGATGTTTTTATTAATCCAGGTTTTTATTCTTACTGCATTATTTAATGCGCACATAAATGCTTCTGTACATTGAGCACCGTGAAAACAACAAAAAATGTCGCTATTATTTAATTGATGCAATGGAGGGCAGTTATAATTTTCCAAGTTTTCAACATATCGTGTAGTAATACTCTGAATGAGCGCGCTTTCTTGTGCACCTTTTACAAAAATTTGTCTTGCTGAACGTGTTAGCTCACGTAAATTTGCATGAAGCTGTCGATGAGGTAAGTCTCCTACAAACCATTCTATACCGTGATGATTACCAGTGAGCCAATTATTGTAGACTTGAATTTTAATTGGTAAGTCAGAGAATGAATGAGGCGCTGCCGCTATCCAGTGTGCTATGTACTCTTTTCCTAGAGCTACGACGGCTACTTCCTTTAGGACGAACTTATTATGACTGTCGCGGAAGCCTAGAACCTCGATAATATAATCCATTTTCGTGAGTGGGTTCTTCGAACGAGGTGAATACGTTGAAAGCTGAATGCGTACTATACTGCATGGGCTCGAGATATTTTCATTTTATAGGATAGACTCAGAACTTTCTAACGTTTTTTTTTTTTGAAGGTAATTAACAGTAATTTGATAATATGAAAAATAGCTTAAACTATGAATCACGTAACTTTCAAAAATATTTAAGCTGAAAAATCCATAATAATTTGACGTGATGAGTCTATTTCGAGCACGTTATCATATTCTGTATAAACAACACAATTAACAGAGTGTGATAAAACTTTACCAAATCGTAATTCTAAACGTACAGAGCCAGTTTTTACCAAATTCCAATGTGCATTACTATTTGCCGAAAGATCAGGTGTTAAATCAAAAGCATATAGGCAATAACCATGTGGGTATGATTCTCTTGAAATATTGTTTCCTTCGTTTGCAAAATGAATACCTGTTCCACTAAATAAAGTCTGGAATGCATCGGAATACGTAATCGGGTATTCAGGTTGAATGGGTTTACTGGGAACTTGCATACCATCGACAGTTAATGCAAGGTAAGTAAGGTCAAAATGTTGAAAATTAAATGGATTCTCTTTTTTATCTCCGTTAAAAGCCTTATTCGATACAAAACCAATTATAATTCGTTTAGGTAACTGTCCCAAAATTATATTATCTAGCGTTTCACCACTCGAGTTAGTGTGTAGTGTAAATGATTTAACTTCTACACGCGTTAAAGGGTATTTAGCGGTCCCTCTCGTACGTGCTTTAGAATGAGCTAGGAGAACTCCTGGGTTAATCTTAGCTCGTCGTACCCTTAATGATGCTTCTAAAAGGCGTACCTTTACATTCTCATTTTCATAATCGATTAGGCAGAACACATCTTTTGAACGAATAAGCCTGACTCTCATTTCTACACCGTTAAGCAGAAATTTTTCTTGATTAAAAACATCACAATGTAGATGGCCTAGCAAATCCAGAGTTTTCCTCCTTTTATAAAGCTATTACGTTTTTTAGCTCCCATATTAGCGGATAAATTTGGAGAAGTTGCGGTTACTTTCGTCAAAGGTGCGTTCATCTGCCCGGGTGTGTCTTCGTACCATAAAGATGAAGTTAAATGTGATATTTTAGCCTCATTGCTGTAATTTAATAATGTCTCAATATATGCGCGATACGCATAAGCATTACTTGGAGGAGATACTGCTTTTTGATTGAAAAATACGTCGACTTGGTTAAATAAACTGTGTAAAAAATTGTTTACTGGAGCAACTAAAGTATCGTCTTCTATTTCTTCACCATTTTTCTCAAGTCGTAGACGAACACTAATCATTGTGTGTGCTAAATCAATGTAATCCTCAGAATTTCCAGGTATAAGAAATTCTAAATACGAGTCCTCTGAAATTGTAGTAACAGGTTTGTATTCAATCCATTGAGTAGATTCTATAGATGTTTGTGTCGGTGGTAGTGTGAATAAATCCAATTCGGACTTTGTACACTCACACGAGTGAGTGTGTAAAAAAGCCATTTTTGATATTATGCCGGTCCGAAAATATCGCTGACTGAGCGTTTCTTTTTATTTTTCTTTGATTTTATTTTCTTCGATTTTTTTATTTTTCGATTTACGCGCTCATGCACGCTAGACGTTAGCCTCTTACGACGTTTGGTTTTTGACTGATTCTTACGCTTGCGTGCCTGTCTTTATAGCCAGATCCCTTCATAAGACTTTCCATTTTCTCTTCAGCTTTGCGTTTCAGCTTATTACCAGACTCATGAACTCGACTTCGTAATGACTCTTTAAAAGGAATTTGATGAGAACTAACATCATCAATAATATTCATACCAGCTCGGAGAGCTTCTTTACCCACTGCTCGCGCTCCACGTTTTAAAAAAAGGAGTGCCTTACGAAAAAGACCACCGAGAAATCTACCTATCCCACCGTGCCCTCTCTGAAATGGAGACCCTGCGTAAACTTGTTCAATGCCTCCATTTCCAACCTGCGCATCGTAATATTCTATGTAGTGACTCATTTTTTAATTTTTAATTTTTATTTTATTTTTATTGATACTTTAATGAGCCCGTCTAAAATGAAGCGTCACTGTTGAAGTTCCACACTCGAATGGTACAACACGACCAAGGTGATCTCTTATATCTATTACAACAGTTCTAAAACTATTTCTTATAACGGGGACGTAGCTCACAGGTGTAAAAGTGTGATGCTGATTGGAACCAAAAACGTAATCTTTGTAATTTACAGGTGCTATGCGTAATAGAGGTGAGTGTACATCTCCAACTATACAAGGTTCACAAATATCCGAATAAATAAATAGTTGACGTGGCATAGCATTTAAAACATTTGCAGGGCGAGTAGCTACAGCCGGATTGGAATCTACATTTAAATAACTTTCCACATCGACAAAACCTAGAATATCTAAAATGCCTCGGCTTATTTTTAACGAATGTTCATATCTACATGTTTCAGGTGTGCACGTTCTCTCGGCAAATACAAAAGTATTATTATGTTCTACTGAAAATCTAAAAACAATATGAATACCATCTATTGCAATGTTTAGTACTTGTAGAAATTCCACAATGTTTATGTATATCCCATAAGGAATTTTACATTTTTTCACAATAATGTCATTATTTGTGGCTTTATGTGTATCTCTAAATATTGGTGATAAATTATACGTAGCTGCAATGTCTCTTTCTTCTTCACGGATATGTAGAAATGAGCGAGGAAAATGAATTTCTGTTATACCCACTTCCCAATTACCATGTAAATTAACTTCTAGAGGTAGTTTGGTTGTATAACATGCAGTAGTATTATCGGGAAATGTGTTCATGCTACTGTTACTCGGTAGAATCATATAAAATTGATTTTTCATTTTTTAGATATTTTGCACGTTTGAAGCCAGTATCCAGGAATTAAATGTACTCGGGTATCCCACCCAACTTACAAAATATTTTTTCTCGAAGCAGTTCCACTCGTTTTTAGAATCTTATCAATTTTATAACTTGCATCCGATATATTTTTATCAATGACTGATAGTTCTTCTTCATAAAATATACCATCTACAGTTTCACCGTTCAAGTCTTCTATTTCATAAACAGGTGGTTTTCTATGTTTTAAAACACGGATTATTTTAAAAATTTCTTCGGACCAATTAGCCATATAACCTTTCTCAAAGGTTCCTTTCGTTCGACTGATACGAACTAGATTACCTACAACGTATTTAGCCTTTCTCTCGATTGTTTTGTAACGAGAATCCATATTTTTCTTGGCTGTAGAGGCATTAAAAACTGTCACACATGACGGCGCCATCTTTATACTAGAATGATAAGCATTGTTGTATCCTGTAACAAGATCTTGTAAAACATCTATGTAACGTCTTGAATTTTTGTATGTAAAATATCGCCACATTTTTTCTTTGAGTGTACGATTAAATCTTTCAACAATCGCCGCCTTAATATCGGGGTTACGGGTCACGCGGTGAAGAATATTTTGCGATTTTAAAAACTGCTGCATAACTGTACCTGTGAATTCTTTTCCTTTATCAGTTTGAAATAACCGAGGAACTCGTCCACTACTTCTAGAAAGTATGTTTTTGAATGCCTTAGTAACTTGTGAGCATGACTTATCTTTTAACGGCTCCACCCATACGTATTTACTTAAAATGTCAATAACAACGAGTATGTATGAAAATTTATCATTATATGATTTCAGTGAACAAAGTTCTATAAGATCACCTTCCCACACAGAGTCGATTTCATTGACTCTATAATGAAGTCTTTGAAATTTTCGATGTACTGGTTTATCTTATGTATAAGCATCTTGAGCACGTAACCATTTATAAATTTTATTTTTGTCGACCTTGTTTCTTATTTTATGTACAATACGTCGTGCACCTGCAAATCCGACCTCGTTCGACGGTTCATAGTAGATTTTACAAAGTTCTCCATTTTCGTCATCAGCCATTTTCTTTTTTATTTTATTTTTTTATTTTTGATTTATTTTTTATGTTTTATTTTTGATTTTTGATTTTTGATTTTTTTTTTATTTTATTAAAAAGATAAAGTTAACCATCCACCTTTTTGATTTGGATATTTTTTATTTTTATGTCTAGTTCTCCTTCTAGTCATTAGAAATGAACTATCCCCATCACTAGTAACCTCTCTATTTATAACAGTATTCTCGTCATCTGCTTCGCTTTCAAGAGATGCATTGCTTATGAGCTTTCTAGGCAATGGCGTAGAGTTATGTATGTATGCAGAAGATGTATGTAAACGCGAATCTGAAAAACTCACATGAGGTGATGAAGATGATCTATTATTAAAATTTTGTGCTTCCTTATACAAACTCATATTTCCAATAAATTCTAGTGGCATTCCAATGTCTCGTAAAAACCATGAAAAATGATCTCTACCAATGGCTTTTACACCTTTTCTACTACGAACAACATCATTTATAAGATCTATAATATTTGAACCATCGAGTACTTTATTGTCTATAGAAACTATTCCTTTATTGTTCCATGTAATGCGTGAGTATATGCCTGGGTTTTTTAAGAACTGCATCAACAACTCAGCCTTACGCCTGTACGTAACGGGTACAGATGATGTTATTGTATCAATACTTACACCGGTTAACGTTTCTTGTTGAATTTTTGACTCAACGGTGTTAACACTATTTCTCAAATTTTCCAAATAAGTCAAATACCGTTGTAAAGTTTGTTGATATTTTGTCCACTTTGTACGTTCGTCAAATTCATTCGAATTCAAAATTTCACTCATTTCAGAATCCAATCTTGTCAAATGGCTGCCAGGTGTTTGAGTTGTTTCAATATTTTTACTGTTGTCATATTTTTTTTTATTACCATTTTGTAAATTCCCAGTTTCACTTGTTCCAAAAAGTTTACCAATACTATCTTGCGGTACAAGAACCATTTTCCTGGCGTGTTCCATTATTATTATTAGTTATCAGAACGAGAAGGTAAAAGAACTGATAAAACAGTTGATAATACAGGGGCCAGCAAGGCCGTAAGAAAACCCTCACCTTTCTGCACAATCAAAAGTTTTTTACTTTTCCAGGAACGACAGTTTTTATCACACAATCTTCTTAGTATGTGCCTATGTTTTATTAATTTTTTCTTTTGGGCTGATGTGAGAGTAATTGTACCTTTTAATGTATTTAATGCACACTCGCAAATACCTTTAATCATACGATGATTTGCCGATTTTAAAATAGTCTTTCTCTGCTGTTTGTTTAAATGATACAGTGCATGTAACTCATGCGCTGTTTTCCGATCGAGTGTCTTCCTTGTTCTTGACGACGCCATTATATACGCAATACTGGATATTCTGAGTCTCCGCTACCTCTTTTTATATTTTTAGGAACATAAACATATTGGTGAATATCATCGGGGAATATACTGGTGCGCACCCTACAACTTTCAGGTGTATTTTGTTTCAAGTCTAATAATAAATATCCATGTGGTTTAGATGTAGCATCGTGATAAGCTTCTTGTAAAAATTTTGAGTTTTCCGGATAAACTTGTCGAGCCATATGCTGTATTTGAGCACGATCTCTAGGATTTTTAAAAATAACAATATAGTTAGCATTAAGCGAAATATCTCTTTGTTTTGGACCTTGATGAAATAAGTTTTGTGTAATAAAAATAACACTAATATTTTTGTGATGACTTCCTTTCGTAAATAAATCAGCCACTGTATTATTGGACGATTCGCGCATTAAATCGTCAATTACAACCAGCTTTGGTCGCGGATCTGATGAAAAATCCTCATTTTGTGGTAAACCCTCGTGAAATTCTACATCTTTCCCATATTCTAAATAACTATCCTGCCACTCTGAATAGTACAACATTTTTCGGGTAAAAGCAGTGTCTGATATACGATCAATAAAACGAAAAAATCTTTTTACAAAATAAGTTTTCCCACAACCGGTAGGACCACAAATCATGGAAGTCCATGGATGTTTCCAAGCAAGGGCCATTTTAAATTTATCTACGTAGTTTAAGTGTACTGTGTGATAGGTAGTAAGAGACTGAATAATTTTACAGGAGGAGAAGCAATATAAAGGATGTGTAACTGTGTGAACAAAATAGATGAAAAATTTACATTTTTTTTTTTTTTTTATTTTTACTAATATTTGACTTATTTCTAATACATTTTTTTCTCGAAGTAAAAACTCTAAATATACGCCTATCTAAACAAAATTATTGACTACCCAGTCATGGTTAATGTGACCGGTCCAAATTTCTCTACGAATAGGGCCACCGCGATTTTCTATATAATTGTACATTTGATCATTAACATGCTTTGGACAAACAGGGTTATCAGACCAACAGGCTAAATACCATGGTTTTGGTACGCTAAAATATATAGATTTTATTTTTTCCTGCGCTTTTAAGAAATATAATATTTTTGAAATTTTAATATTTTTATGGTATTCTACTGACTCATACCACATCGCATCTATAGGTCGATTACAATCTGTCTCGCAACAAATTATCGTCCTACACGTACCGCAAAACTCGTATTTTGACAAATACAGAACATGACAAGAAACCTTAATATCATTTATTCGTGCGTATATGATTACTTTTCCCCATAAATTGAGAAATTCTTCATGACTTTTTTTCTTCAATTCTACCAGCATGTGAATTATTTTGTGCCACGATAAACCTTGTAATGAGTTTTTATACGACGGGAAAAACTCGTAAGTTGGCACATTACAATTCACACATTCGTTTCCCGTCGTGCCTAGTTTCCAGGCGTCCTCATCTCTGACTACTGTAAACGAAAAAAGTATATACTAAATAAAAAGAAGAATATTTTTGTTTTATTTTTTATTTATTTTTGTAGTAATAATTTTATGAATAAATATTATTCGTTATAATTTAATACGCTATACTTGACATTATACGCACGGTATATTTACATTGTATTTACATTATATTTACATTATTCTTTATAAAAATATAATTATTTTTAATTTTTACGTTTTTTTTAAACCCATAAGGATAAGAGATATTTTCACTTATAAAATTTCTTTTCATACTAGTCGCTTTATATGATTTAGTTTCCTCACGAGTGACTACCGAGTGTAGGGCCGTACGTCGTATTGTTTTACAAGTATGTGTTATGACTTTATCTTTATTTAAAACTAACGATTTGATGCTATTATAATTTACCTTACTATCGGTTGAGGAGTTTAAAGTTAATCCTTTAACTTTACATATCTCATGTGTTTGACTGTTCGGTGTCTTAACAATATACGCATAAAATTTTGGTCCTGCACTCTTAAAATGTGATATATAACTACCTGACCCGTAGCATTCTAACTCATCTGTCATATCACCTAAAAATCTACCTGTTGGAATTTTGTACTCACCAGGGATGTTCTTACTTAAATAAATACATGAATCGGTATCATAATACAAAATCCTATCACCCAATTTTTCTAAATAACTGTATAATTTTAAGCGTGCTTGAGCAGTTGTATATGCTGCTATTGCCACGTTTGTGATAGAGGAGGGTGTAAAATCATCCCCTGAAAAACACCAATTCACGTAAAATACATCATCATTTACGGGTAAGATGCTTTTAACCTGGATTGCTGAATTTAAAATTAATGTCTGTAACCGATTTCCGTCACGAATGACCTCAGTCGTCCCCATATTATCGCGTTGACCAAACTTACCCCAAAATGAATTTAAACATAATTTTGAAAGTGAAGAGCGTAAACCAGGGTTTTTTTCAATTTTAGTTTCTTCCAAGTAAACGTTTTCTTTCTCAGCATATTCTCTGATATACTGTCTACGCGATTGCTCGTCAATGCAGTCACTAGGCCATCCACTAGCTTGCTGTTTAATTTTTAAAAAGTATTAATATACTCTACAAATAACCCGTTCATTTGGTTAGAGCTATCTTCTGAGGGATCGTATCGGCATGTATTATATTGCCAAATTTCAAACATATTCGTTATAATGTACCCTAGTTCTACCGCTTTTTTAACTCATCAGATACCCATGTACCTGTGAGTTCTCTCTCACAATCATTATCATGCATGCACTCACCAACGTTTAAGTTTTCACAACAAGACCGGCACAGCGGGAATATTAATTTGTTGTGTATTTTCACCGGTAACACAGGTAAAAATAAATGCATTGGTGGAAGCACTGTACATTTAACGAATCCTTCTACATTTTTCAAATTAAAAGTAGCGCCTGTTAATATTTTACATTCATCTCCAACATAAATTTGTGGATGCCCTATAGGGAATTTACCGGATTTACAAATATACGGATACAATGAACAGATATCAACGTAACTTATGCTTTCGCTACCATAAACCTCTACGTTCGCTACAATATTCTCCGTGCGCCCTCCGAAAAAAGCATCGCGGGGTTTTAAAATATCATTAAAAATCATTGGGTGATTTTTAACGAAGTTTTTTACTTCAGGGTTATCTCTTTTCTTTTTACTGAAATCACATTCCCACATTTCTGTTAAAATATACCCTAAAGATCTAATTCGATTCGATAATTCTATTGTTTTATGAAACCGATCGTTATGAGAGTCACCATGACCTTCGATTTGTCTATATCTTTTCTCACCTACAAAACACTTATCGCAACCATGCCAGAAACATCCATGAAATAAATATACATATTTCAAACCGTTTTTATTTTCATGATATCCGTCTACAAGAATATTTTCTTTTAGCCGGAATTCATGATTTTTCCCAGCGTGGATAATGTTGTGACCAGTTTCTTTTTCAACAATAAGTAACCATTCTAAAGATACCCTAGAATGGTTACTTGTTTTTCTATACCCGCCTGGCGGAATAATACCAATGACATTATCCTTTAAAAAATTTTTACGATATAATTTGGAGCACGCGCTGGCTATTGTAGAAGCCTCTGTAAACGGACACGTTTCTCCCACCTCTATAAAATTTTTTCGAAATGCCGAACACGCTTTTCTTAAAATATCCACGTCAGCTAAACAATATTTTAAAATTTCTGTTTCAAAATTAAAAATATAATTATTACCGAGGGCATCAAGATACCACTCTTCAAATTTTAATCTATCAGCATTATCCATGTTCTCTGGAGCATAAGACTCCCTAGAAGGTATAGGACCCGAATAATGTTGATTTTCAGATTTATTGAATAAATGTGGGAACCACCCTTTAGCATTTTGGCCTTCAAAACCAAAAGCTTTAGGCAGAGCCGAAAGTCTCATGTGAAAATAATTTAAACTATCTAAAAATTTAATGTTTCTACCTATACTCATGACCATTATTTTTGTCCCATTTAAAATTATTTTCGGTGTTATCTGCATATTCTCTACTAAATATTTTAAAATAAACTGCCCGTCAAAACCTTTACTGTTATGAGCAATACAAATTAATTCTTTAATATTACTTGAACGTGATTTATCATCCAAAATAAAATCTATAAAATTTTTTAAGCAGTTATTTTTAAATAACAAATTTCTCCCACCGCCACAGAACTCACACCCCGACACCATATCAGAATCTATACATTTTTCACAACATAATTGTGCTACGCACAAATTAACATTGTGGAAAGTGCACGATTGAGCGCTGTCATGTTTTAAATCCTGCGTGGTTTCAAAATCATAGAAAAGAAAAGCGTGTTCGGGTACATCTTGAGACGGCTTATTTTTTTTTACGCTAGACATAAAACATTGGTGATTATAAGGCCGCTCACGCACGCATGTTCGACAATACATAACCCCGCATGCATGTCTACTAACCTCTATCGATATAATTTTTCTACAAATACTACATTTTTTTAATGCATCGCAGACACTAACATTTTTTTTAAACTATCGCTTAATTCATGTTGGCGAAAACATTCGGCGCCATAAAACTCACGTAAACATTTCATACACTTAAGCAGCGAACTTTGCTTATCACATAAATTTGTGTGTAGGCATTTATCACAGCGCCCCGGACATTTATGTGTTGATACACGCTTTATACCAACGTTACAAATTTGACAATAATTATCACACGCCGTGATTCCTAGCATACTTGTTATTACATCGTAATGTTGGTCTTCAGGGGTAAATAAAATGTTTAACGTAAAATTAATTTTAATTTTTTCGTTTATTAAAATTAATACCCCATTAAATAACGGGGGTTCACCATTACCGACACAACCGCGTTTATACACCATAATCGCGATTCCCTCTTTTTTAAAATAAAATTGAAACTTTTCTAAATCACTTATTCCCCAACCGTTTTCATGAATGAAATTAATACGCGCTGATTTTATAAGAGCATCGGCTCTTTCGCGCTGAATTTTACTACCAGATTTTCGAATGTTACCCCAGTCGGTATATAATTCATGAGTGCAATTATCACCGGCAGCGAGTTTCCTCGCATGTACAAGGGCGACAACTAACGCGCGGGGTAAACATTTATTATCATGATTACTGATTTGGACTAATGACTTAGATTTTATTAAATTAATATTAGACGGTCTACTACTACGACCAAACCCCACGGGTGCTCTAACGCGTATCACTTTTATAATAAAACTATTATCAATTTTAAACTCGCGCGCGCTTTGCGAAACAGCGCTAATCAACTCCCACATTTCTTGAACAGAATAATTTTTTAATTTTTTAAACGAATGAATTGGCCCCAACGGTAGTCTAACGGTGGATAAGGAAATCCCAATATAATCCTCAGGATCATATTCCCGTATTATGTAAAGAAATAAATTTTCAATACACGCGTTTAAGTCGGTAATGACGTCCCCTGTTATATTCTCATTTTTAAATTTTAAAACTATTTCACGCGCACTTGTTGAAAATCTACTATATTCCGTTTCCCTTTCATCGAGGACATTGAAAAACTCACCGTTAATACTTGATCCTCCTCCTCCTCCCTGCTGCTGCTCCTCGATCTGTTGCTCCTGCGGCTGCTGTTGTGGTTGCTCCAGTTGCTGCTGTTGTGGTTGTTCGGGTGCAGTCGAGTCAGGATGTTCCTCGATTTGTTGCTCCTGCGGCTGCTGTTGTGGTTGCTCCAGTTGCTGCACCTCCTGGTGTTGAGGGCGCTCATCTGATTCTTGAAAAAGATTGTTGATCTCCATTGAGCGTTCTATAAAAAAGGAAAATTTTAAAATAATTTATATAAGTTAAAAATTAATATGTTAAAAATGTTGTTAGATAAATATCTTGATAAATTACCTCGCAACAGTTCCGCGTAAGCAGCTAATAAAGATCGTGCCAGCTGCCTCTCAGCATTACATCGCCCTAGGAGATGCACTGCGACCATCTCGAGAAACTCACTATGCTCTCTAAAAATTCCTCTTAAAAATGCACGATTTAAAAATCGGGCAGTCCTTGTTTCCACAAACGCCATGAAGCTAGCCACTGCTTCATTTCTAAATGCACATATATAGTTTCTGACGCATCGATTTTCACGCCCGTAATCTCTCAACTGATATGTACGCCTTCTTAAAATACATGCCAGACGTCTTGCTTCTATAATATCATTCTCCCGAGAGCGATTAATTGCTGCTGCTGGTGATGCCATACGTGGTACTTCATCAAGCAGTGCATTGAAAACGACGAATACTCGCGGTACTAAATCCATTTTCACGTTTTTAAAAATAAAAAATTCTGCAACTAGTAAAATAAAGAATGGCAGAGTGCACGGATATAGACGAGTACACTGCTCGACAGAAAACTTGTGAATAATGAAAAAATCACGAGCTCCGGCTCATTTATGCCAGAGGTCCAACCACGCTTACCAAATTATTTTAGAACGGTATATGACATTAGTTGGAAACATCGATGCTATGTCTTGACATCATTGAAGAGCTTAGATACCGCTACAAGATCTTAGCAAATGATTTTACAATAGGGTAAATGAAAAATCGCTTATACGCATTCTCATAATTTTTTTAGGCGATTATAGGCGCCGCCGCCGTGTCACTGCCAATGAGTATACTTGCTAATACCACTTTTTAATTTTCTTTTAATGTAAACCATCATAGAAAAGTGATTATATGAATATAGTATATAGTTTTTCTAAATTCCACACACTAATAAAATCATTAGTTACCCCGTTATCGACATTCTTACATTTTCTCAAGTAGAGTAGAGAAAAAAATGTTATCAATGGCACGAGAGAAACCATATATTCATTTATTTTAAAAGCTATTACAAATAACAGTTTTCTATTTTCATTACTCACGTTTTTCTCTTTCTCTATTTCCCTTAATTAGTATAGCTCAGTATTTAAGGAGAAGTCAAAATCGTACAAGGTACATATTAGTTTGTGCTACGACTAACGTAACATCTATCCTTTGTTCAATCGTATACTTCAAGAAGACAACACGTACAATATTTCAGTTTTTCTACATAATGTCTCAAACAACGAATCTTAAACGCATAAAAATGTCTTCGTTCAACTCTAGAGAAGAGGCAGTGCACTATTTAATAAATGCACGAGTTCATCCTATAAATGCATCATGTACGAAGAAAATTTTAACCGGACTCATCTCTCAAGGAAACGGTGATTTTACAAGTGTTGTGAAAATTATAAATAATTCATTTTCTGGAATCACGTTTACAAAAGAAGCTTGGGATGCGTTCAAGTTTTGTTTTAAAGATATCAGTGAATATTTTAATACAAAAAGCTCTACTACTCCTCAGAAAAAAACATTTAACGGAATCAATTTAACATACACAGCAACGTTTGGTACAAAAACTATCGTCCTCGATAGAGAAGACTCACCGAGTACTAGTTTACTAGATTCAGATGATGAAAATTCAACATATTCTAAAAAGAGGAAACTTTATACACCAGCCATAGTTATGCAAAAACATCGTTTGACGGAATCATCAGGCTGTCAAAGTGCATAGACAGCTGTATAAAAATGAACGAAAAACTGTTACCATTAGTTTCAAAGTGCAACAAAAATATTATTGCCGATGTGTGTAAAAAATTTAACGAGAATATATTTTTACCCGAAAAAGATGTGTTTGTAAAACAATATTTATCCTCTCACGATGAGAAAATAAAAAATAATATTACAACTCTATTTAATGATAATGAGTTTTCCACATATTATTTTGATATTGTATTTTATGAACTTATTAGTTTACACGCAAACTCAATAGTTAAAAATGTGATTTCTAAACTCACAACTTAAAAAGTACATGAAATGTATGTGTGTAAATAAATTTTCAATAAAACAAATAATTTAAATGTATTTTCTCGAAGTATATATTTCTTTTAGCTGAACCTCACATCCACGCTAATGACCCTCACTAATTACCCATGACGGCGCTCTCCGAGGGACCGACCGCGCCCGAACCCAACCAAGGGGACTCGACCACATCCCAACCCGCGCGGCGTCCCCACACCCGCTCAGCACCCATGCATCCACCCGACGCCCGCTCGCCACCCACCGATCGCTCACCTACCGCTCGCCTCATGCAACCACCCTCCGACCACTCACTACCCTTCGATCACTCACCACCCACTCACCATCCACCACCCGCTCGCCCCATGCAACCTCTCACAGCCCGCTCACCAACCACCCGACCGCTCACCATCCACCACCCGCTCACCACCCACCCGCCCGCTCACCAACCACCCGACCACTCACCATCCACCACCCGCTCGCACCATGCAACATCTCACAACCCGCTCACCACCCACCCGCCCGCTCACCAACCACCCGACCGCTCACCATCCACCACCCGCTCGCACCATGCAACATCTCACAACCCGCTCACCACCCACCCGGCCGCTCACCACCCACCGACCGCTCGCCACATTGCAACATCTCACAACCCGCTCACCACCCACCCGGCCGCTCACCACCCACCGACCGCTCGCCACATTGCAACCTCTCACCGCCCCAGCTCACCGAGGAACCGTCACTAATTACCCCCACTAATTACCCCTGGCGACGCTCATTAGGGACCGCGCCCGACCACCGCCGAAACCCGACGAAACGACCCGAAGGATTTCCTATATTCCCCCAAGCGCCATCTTGGAAACGGCCGCCATTTTTTCCTATATTCCCCCATATACTACTTTCAATTAAGGATTTTGCATCGCAATAACAAATTCAATTCATTCAATTAACTTTTATATTAATTTTCGTACTTTTTACATAGCATCTAGTAAAAGATAGATAAGATTCTTAAGTTAACCAGTTAATAATTAATAATTTTATGTAATAACTAATGCCATCCACGAATGTAACATCAATTATATCTTTGATTAATTTTATTTAAATTTATATTTGTGTTTAAGACGATAGCATAGTCTTTAAATCAAAGTTCAAACTATACAATAACAATTTATGTCACTTAATTTATAATTTGAGAAAGTGTAATAAATTTATTTCTTGTGCTATTTGTACTTTTGTACTTAATTGGACGACGATCCCACTACCTATATAAAACCCTAGGACCATTCTAGAACTTCATTTGTCATATATTACATTCGCTTGCCGCTCTATATTAAAGACTTTAGTTTATGGCCACTGGGTTCGTAACACGAGAGTGAGTGCGAGTACGTCAAAAAAACGTATTACATACAAATGTATTTAAAATGTCCAAAATGTCCGGGGACATTTAGGACGTTTTAAGTGCGTTTTTAGTACGTTTTTCGATGTACAAAGTCTTTTTTCAGACGTTTGTGCTGATATAGGGATATTATTATATATAAGGTTAAATATTTCTATATTATACTTACACTTGGTAAACCATCTGGTATGAAGGATATATATTCTCCTTCACTTAAATTAATTTTGTCCATTTAGAAAGAATCTCAACAAATTTGAAAAACTTTAAAAATGCTTTTTATAAGCTTTTATTTAGCAGAGGCACTGGCAGAGGCAAATCGAAACTGCAACAGTCGCGAGACAAGTATTATACCGCGTATTAATACTTTTTAAAAGTATGCAATGCGAGTTCAATACTTTTTAAAAGTACAAAACGTACTTTTAATGTTTTTCAAAAGTATTAATCGTGCGCTTAATACTTTTATCAAGTTTCCGTCTTTAACAAAAGTATTTATCCTTCGATTAATACTTCAAAAAAGTAATAATTGCTAGTTTATTACTTTTCAAAAGTATTTATCGTGCGGTTAATACTTTCGTTAAGCCACCATCTTTAAAAAAAGTATTTATCGTTTAATTTATACTTTTTAAATGTAATAATTGCAAGTATAATACTTTTCAAAAATATTAATCGCACAATTAGTACTTTTGTCAAGCCAACATCTTTAAAAAAAGTATTTATCGACTGACTAATACTTTTCAAAAGTATTCATCTATTGATTAATTCTTTTTCGGGTAACAAAGCGTACTTTTGGGCTGAGTGTGTATATTTTATTTAAATTTTGCACTTTATAATCTCAGTAATATATCTTATTTGAATAAAAAGTACAAAATGAATTTACTTTTAAACAAAATAATGTTACTATGAATTAATTTTCTATTGTGTCACTTCATAACACTCAAAGTATTTATATATCATTATTTTTAAGTACTTCATAATAAAAAAAAACCTAGTTAAATATTTCAAGATTTTCAATTATTGAATAAAAATACAAAATTTTATTATGTTTATTTAATAAAAAAGTGTTTGGTCCATGGCATTTTCATTTCTTTCCTGGTTTACGTACGTTGAAAATCTCAGTTAAGCTTGGTTTGGAGGGGAGTGCGAGTAGCCAATCACAGCTTTGTGCGAGAGAGACAGACGAGGGACACTCTTGCTTGCTGTCTCTCTCGCACCGTACGAAAACCGATCACGGTTTCCCCATTTAACTTACTGCCTCCAGGAGTATATGCTCTAAGCATAGAGCAGTGGCATAGAGGATGCGTCATGGAGACAGCCAATCAGAGCTACGTTTACATTATCAGAATATCTCTGATTGGCTGTCTCCGTGACGCAACCTCTATGCCACTGCTCTATGCCGCTCCATGTGATTTCAGTCTTACGATAATCGGTTGTGCACAGTCGATATAAAGATCGATGTCCCTTTTACTAAAGGATCGACTCTTTACATCATGTCAGATTCATAGATATTCGACGGCTTGGTACAAGGTACACGAAGCACGGTAAATGATGTAGAGAGTCCTTTAGGGAATTTCCACATTGACATTGACGTTATGTTCGTTCTTGATATGTGCTTGTGTCGCGCTATTCCGCGTGGTTCGTCATATTTCGGGAACATGCGCGTAGTTCGCTACTTACGAGCTATTAGCTCCGTGGCTTAAAGATTTAAAAAGAATTGTGATATTTTATTTTGCTTCCTCAAAGAGGAAGCTTTGTATAACGGTGAAAATAATTTTTGAAACAAAAGATGTTCAAAAACATGTATTAAGACTTTTGGCGCTAAAATTCGTTGTTTTTGATAAAAAAAATGTTCGTATCTGTGTGTGTGTGTGTCTGTGTGTGCGTGCGTGCGTGCGTGCGTGCGTACGTGCGTGTGCGTGTGCGTGTGCGTGTGTATACAGGCGACAACTTTTGAACCGATCGACCGATTTACATCGGAAAAGGCTTATTCTCTTCGTTTCGGAGGAGAATAGAGATAGTATAACCAACTTTTTGATTTTATAGATTTTTTTTTTTTATAACCAAAAAACGATTTTGAAATTTTCGTTTTTTTTGATTTTTTAATTTGTTACAGCCAGTATTACTTAATGTAATACATTTTTCTTGAAAGGTCGTTAAATTACCTACAATTTCTTTTTTTTTAATTCAAATTATCTTTGGCCTGTCATATGTTATTAATGAAAATATGGTTTATAATTCTTTAATTAATATCTCAAAAACTTTTTCATTTATCCCCTCAAAATTTTTACCACTTATTACACTTATCCAGTACAACATTGTGTTAAAATTTCATGAGGTTATGTTGATTTGTTTCCGCGAAAAAAAGTATTTTTGAAAACAAGTGCGTTTTCTTTCGTTAACGATAACAGGAGTAGAAGTCGAAGAATCGTTTTGAAATTTGGCTTTTTCTTTCTCTTTAAATTATCTGTCTTTTATTGTCTATTACTTTCTCACTTTAGTATCCTTCAATATCCTTGAACAATATACTTTTATTGCTTGTATAAATCAAACGTTGGCAGTTGCAGTTTCATACGTGAAATGTCATCTGGTAATGTTTAGAAACAAAACGTATTGATGGTAACGATAAACAGCACACACACACACACACACGCACGCACGCACGCGCGCGCGCGTGTGTGTGTGTGTAATTTCATGTCAACTGTTCAGCTCAAAATTTTGTTACTCATTCCAAATTAGCCCCAAAACACAAATATAAAGTCTAGAGCAAAATATGCAATCGTTCTATTTAATTTGTATATCATATATAAAAAAAATAATTATTGTATTCGATCTAGGGCATATCCCCGAGAAAGTCATTTCAGATTGACTCCCGCGGCAACGTGTACTAGAGCAACGATAAAAATTGACTTTCAAAATATGAATTTCGTAAAAATTTCATAAAAATATTTCATAAAAATATAAAATATCTTTAATCGCAAAAGTCAGATTTTTTTGGGCAAAGAAAGCGATTCTTAGATATAAAAAAACTACCTTTCTGTTAAATTTCAAAACGATTCATTGACTTTTGTTAAGGTGGATACCCACACAATTACTCAATTCTGGGTTCCCGTTTTTCTCCTTCAATTTTAAACTTTTTGAAAAAAACTCTCTGACACGTTTTAAGTTTAATAAAGAACTACAACGTATCAAAGAGTTTTTTTCTTAAAAATAAAAATTGAATGAGAAAAACGGGAACCCAATTTTGAGTAATAGCGTGGGTATCGCATCACCTTAAGAAGTATAACTTAGTTATTATTTTTGTATGATTGTAACAATGATGGATTAACTTTAAACCACTAAGCCGAGCATGATAGTAGTTAAATATCTGTTTCAAAACAAATACTTATTAGATTATTGCCAATACATACTTTTCTTTCTCAAACTAATGTATTCATTTAAAATTTTTTATAACGATAATTAATTGTTTGTATAGGATACGTAAATGAAAAAACAAAACAGATATTTTTTGTATTAAGTCAAATTGTTTAACAAACAACAAAGAACAACAAAGAAAACAGTTTTATTTATTAATAAAATTTTAATAAGTGTAATTGATACTAATGGCCATATCTACCAAGTGGTGTGTTGATTTTTATGGCAAAGATTGCAATAAAACACAACACATCTATATATTTGTTTTAGTCGACGTTTCGGACATTTTTTATTATATGTCCCTCTTCAGGAGCTAATTTAACAAAAATATTAAACAAATTTTATGTACATGTATGTTTTTTCACTATAACTTCGATGGTATTACAATATACTCTTATAAAAATATCCTATAGAAAATCCTGTAGGAAATGCTATAGAAAATCCTGTAGGCATTCCGTAGAAATCCTATAGGAATCCTATAGGATACTCTATAGGCACTTCTATATGAAATTCTATATAGGAAGTTCTATAGGAAATCCTATGTGAATTTCGCGCTTTTCCTGTAGGAAATCCTATAGGAAATCCTATAGGAAATTCTGTAGGTAATTCTGTAGGAAAACTGCAGACAATTTTACATGGAAAATCCTGCAGGGAATTCTGGAGTATTTTCGTGAAAACAGTTTATAGAGGTTTAGCATCTTATTAAGCGCTGTAACATCGCACAGCAGAATCAGTGGCAAACAGTCCTAGATAAGGAGTTGCACCTAGGGACTGCCGTGCTCGACTGCCGGCGCTTGCCGATTAAGCCCAATGAGCTCAGATATCAAAATCAAGGTAATCCTTGTCATATTGACTCTCCGTAAAGTCGTTCAAACGGTTGAATCTCATGGCTTTACATACCCTCGCGGTTCCAATGTGTTTATGAGAGTCCCGGCTGCTGCGCTGCGCTGCGGCATGCGGTTGAAGCTTGCTTCTCCAAAGCCTCGTTTATGTATGTTCGCTGCTATGCCGCTATGGGGCGCAACAGTCGAGACTCTCATAAACACATTGGAACCGCGAGGGTATGTAAAGCCGTGAGATTCAACCGTTTGAACGACTTTACGGAGAGTCAATGTGACAAGGATTACCTTGATTTTGATATCTAAGCTCATTGGGCTTAATCGGTAAGCGCCGGCAGTCGGGCACGGCAGTCCCTAGGTGCAACTCCTTACCTAGGACTGTTTGCCACTGATTTTGCTGTGCGATGTTACAACGCTAAATAAGATGCTAAACCTCTATAAACTGTTTTCACGAAAATACTCCAGAATTCCCTGCAGGATTTTCCATGTAAAATTGTCTGCAGTTTTTCCTACAGAATTACCTACAGAATTTCCTATAGGATTTCCTACAGGAAAAGCGCGAAATTCACATAGGATTTCCTATAGAACTTCCTATATAGAATTTCATATAGGACTGCTTATAGAGTATCCTATAGGATTCCTATAGGATTTCTACGGAATGCCTACAGGATTTTCTATAGCATTTCCTACAGGATTTTCTATAGGATATTTTTATAAGGGTAAACTTACATAAGAACTTAGTCAAGTACATAAATCACAGGGAAAGACCCCACGTGTCAAGGTTTAATAATTTAAAATTTTTGCCTTATATACCGAGTCTATGTGTTTGTGTAAGTTAGAGATATATAACAGACGATACTAATACATAGTGACTATAGGACTGGTGGGGAACGCAATTTACAGCGGTAGCGACAGGCGCGAGGTAGTAAGGAGACATGTAATAGTAGAGGTGGGAATTTTTGCCAATGATAGTCATAGATGTAAGCCAGCCTACAGACTACTTAGTAACATCTCCCACCAACGTGCGATCCTAATACTTTCTCGACGCAGAGACGCAGTAATAATATTATTTTGAAGCCAGAAAATTACAAGATTTTATAAAGGAATTATATTCATTAGGTAGTCTATAATTTATCTCATATTATAATCGTTGAAATTTTGATTTCTAATCCTCGCCTCCGTCAGATCGACTTAACTCATCACCTTCTTAGAAAAAATTTGGGAGTGCGATATTTTACTCATATTCTACACAATAAAATTGTCTTAGATCAGATATGGACTCACGCACTCAACTCCAAGGACAGACGTTTTTCAACTACATCGAAAATATACATGGTCCACAAATTAAACGACATCTGAAACGATGGATTAATTTAAACTATCAACTCGCCGTATCAATTCCGCAACGCTGGTTTCTTTTAAGGTGCAGATCCAACAACATCTTTCCTCAACATATGTTAAATTTAAGTAAGTGCTTTCGTACTTTTTCGTTTCACAGTGAATTTTGCAAACTAAGACTCGTTGATATGGAAAAACATATCTCCTTTAAACTTTTAAATCTAGAAATCCGTGATATCAATTTTCATATGAATTTTTTAAATAAATCATTATCTTCTCTTAAAAACCTAATTTCAGAACTCAACATTGATAATTTATCTATTAATAATTTCTTTACATATACTAACAAAAAAGCCAAATTGATTAGAGAAAAACACAACAGAAATTTAATTAAAAAATTTGAATGTATATCGAAAAAACAAAAATTACAAGCGAAGAATACCACATCAAAAGAACAATTTTTTGATATGATATTAGTTTCCTGTTTATTTTTATTTACTTTATTTTCTGTAATTAGTTCATTACTATTATACCTTTCAATATCCATTGAATTAACTTTGTTTTTCTGAATTTTTGATTCGTTAATTGTTTCTTTTGTAACATTATGGTATAATTCATCAGTATTAATACTTGGATATTGTTTAATTTCCTCACATTCTTCAGTAGTATGATCTGGATTTTTACAAAGATCACAATAATTTCCCATTGCATTATATTGCATTATAAGATTTTTAAGTTTTCTGCAGTTGTCGATGTCATGCCCGATTCTTTTGCAACATTCACATTGAATTCTTTTTCTATTTACTGTATTGGGTTGTTGATTATTAAAAATCATATTTCTTGGTTTGTAATTTTGTTGTTTGATGTTATTGAATCTGTTTGTATTCCTTGAATTGCTTTGTATGTGGTACGTGTATTTGTTTTCTAAACTTCTATAATTTGGGCTAATATTCGTGTAATTGGTAGTCATTTTTAAACTTGTATTTCGATCTGGGCAATATGCTGCAGTATGTGTGACGACCTCGCAAATTTGGCAAATTATTCTATTTCTTAAAATCGCACGCTTGCAATCTGATGCATCGTGGTTTTCTTTCTTACATAACGCGCACCATATTATTTTTTCGTTTATAGGGCAGTATTTCATCCAGTGCCCGAGTTTATTGCATTTCATGCATACTGCTGACAAGCAGTCTTTAGTTGAGTGACCCGTGCTTCCGCAATAATCACAATCAAGTTCATATTTCTTTACAACAGGGTATTGAGTAGCTGTATGTCCTATGATTTGACAGTATTGGCAATAAACCTCATTTGTTTGGTTAAATGTACACTTATCTACAGAATGTCCTCTATGATTACAGCGTTTACAGAAAAGTTCTATTTTATTTTTGATATGATATATGATCTTTACTTTTACAAAAAACACAAACTGCATTAGAGCAAAACAATGCTTCGTGATATTGATCTCGGCAAATTTGACAATGAAATACTTTAGTATAATAATGGTTTTGTTGTTCAAAATTATAAAATATATTAGCTTGATTATTCATCATCGCTTTTCATTTTATTAAATGTTCGTAATTATTATTGTAGTTTATTTTTGAATTTATCTTTTATTTTGTTTATTATTGTCTTTCTTTCATTTTCTCGTTTGAGTGTTGTTTATTTTCTTATTTTATTATATTTCCTTTTGCAATGTAATATTTTATTGTAATTCTGTTTTTGTATGATTCTTCATTATAATATTCTTACTTTTATTGTAATACTTTTCGTTTGTTTAGTTATTTTTTTATTATTATTTTGATTTCCTTATTTTGATTAAAAATGACTCGATTATTTTATACACTGATTATATCTCTCATATGTTTTCTATTTTGTATCGTGTAAATTCTCTATTATTTATTTCCTTTTATTTATTTCTCTTCATTCGTTTCTTATGTTTTATTCTTTATTCTTTTTATTTATGTTTCAGTATGGTTAGTAATCTAGTCTTAAAACTCTTAGTTTCTTTTCGAAAGCGTTCGTTTGGTTATTTATATCGTCTACTTGCTTTTTTTATTCAATCTGGGTTACTTTGTGTCGTCTATCTGGTTATAATCCCTTTTTTCTGCGCTTTTCTGATATGATATATTACTCTTTTGTTTATGATATCTATAATGTTTCTTTTTCGATATGATTTTATTATTAGTTCTACTATTTTTTGTGTATACTTATATTTTTGTAATTGTTTTATATGATTTTATAATTTGTTTATTTGATGCTTTTGTATCTCCATTACTTCTATTTTCCGTTTACTTTATTTTTCTAGTGCTTTTATATCTTATTATTTAAAATACACTATTTATTTATACACGAATTATTTAATTAATAATTTTTATTTTAAATTATTATTAATTTTCCTTTCTTGCGTTTAACCCTTTATTGTATTCTTTATTTTTCCCGTATATATTTCCAACTTATTTGGCAATTATTCTTAATCTTTTCCCTATAATCTTTGTTTGTTCTTTTAATATTCTTGTTTATGAATTGTAATGTTTCTCTTTTGTTTTATTATTTTTCCTTTTAAATATTTTATTATTGATTTTTTTTTCTCACTTGTCGTGTTTTCTTTGACTGCTATTTTTTCCGTATAATATCTTTTGATTTCAATATGTATTTTTAATTTGTTTCAATTTATTTATTTATTTGCCAATTTTATACCTCTTTTCTTAATGTTTATCGTGTAATTTGATTTCTGATATTCTTATTTCTTATTTATGTAAAATATAATATTTATCAATTCAATGATTATTATTTTGTATTATTATTTCATTTTTCTCATTCGTGTTGGATTTGTTTTAGTTATTTAAATTTCTTTTTATTTATTTATTCATTTGTTTATTTTTTTTTTCACTAATATTTTAGTTATTTGTTTTTACTGATATTATTTACTTATTTGTTTCTTAATGTTTCCCTATATCAATTTTTCACTTTATTTTTCTTGTTTGTAAAATATATTTTCGTGATGCTATTTACTTATATATTTTGATTTATTTTTATTTTATCTTTATGTGAAATCTTTTTTTTTATCTTCGTTTACGTTTGATTATTTGTATTTGGGTTACCCTTTCTTCTTTCCCTATTTCTATAACATCGTCTACTTTCTTCTTCTATTTATCTGTTAATATGTTAGTATTCTCTGGACGAGCCGTACACGTTAATCTTCAGAAGTTTAAACGATCACGCTACAATGATCCTCTCAACTTCTTACTGCAAAACGAGAAGCTCGGAATCAGTTAGTAGTGATATTTTTAGTAATTTTAATATACTATTCGTTTCCTCTTACTCCGGTCTTATTTTTCGTATAAATCTAGTAAACTTACGTTCGATTCGTACCGGAACCAATGTGAAGTCCGAGAAATAATTATTTTTATTCTTTTATTTTAAACAGTCTAGTGAACTAATGTTCGATTCGTACCGGAACCAATGTGACTTCCGAAATGTAGTTATTTTTATTCTTTTATTTTAAACAGTCTAGTGAACTAATTTTCGATTCGTACCGGAACCAATGTGACGTTCCGAAATATAGTTATTTTTATTCTTTTATTTTAAACAGTCTAGTGAACTAATGTTCGATTCGTACCGGAACCAATGTGAAGTCCGGAATGAGTGGAAATAAATAGTAATTGGTTTTATGTATGTTTATTATATAAAATACAATAATTTATTTACCACTACAAGCTGCTGGGTTCTGGTAGATCGATGCGTTGTAATTTTACTTACAATTCTTTTTTTATAATTGTTCTTTACGTTAAGAATTTACACTTGCTTTTATAAATTTACTATAAATAACTTACAAGATCTGCTTACTAGATGAGTAAGGCTTACTATTACAATTTCAATAATTTATAAGATCTGCTTGCTAGATGAGTAAGGCTTACGATTTCAACTTGACTCGAATGTCGTCTGAGTTTGACGGAGCTCTCCAGGGTTCTTGTACGCTGTGACTAACGTGCATGATGCATTTCGCAGTTTTATTATGCGGTTTAATTGGGTTATAGATGATAAATTGAGATCATCTTTATTAAGAAATTTTCGGTTGCGGCTAATACGCGTAGCATTTAAGTGGTAGCATTGTGAAATGCTGATTTGTTAAAAAATTGCACGCCACTGTCTTCTGGAGGTCGATGGCTCTCTACCTCACACGGTCTACGGTACGATGCCTGAGCGAAATGCTGCGTTGCATTCTCGCGTTTATATGTCGGAAAATATCTGATGTGAATAAACTTTCAGAATGAATTCTAAATCTCTATAATACGTCTCCGGACGTAACACCTCCCCCCTTAGACTGTTGAATGTCATAGAGATTCAACAATGTATTATGCATCAGAGATTTCCCGTTACAAAAATTTATTGATAAGTAAATGATAAAATATAATAATACGAGTTATGAATGATAATAATTATAGTAAAAATAATAAAAATAATGATGATAATAATAATAATAATAATAATAATAATAATAATAATAACAATAATAATAATACTCGTCAGTTTCACTTTGAATTAGTGGTTATCAGGTTTAAGTTTCAAATGACCCTTTCAGCATTTTTGAGGTTGTCTGGTCGAACGTTGATTTGACCTATTAATTTTTCTTCCTGATCCTCCTATCTCGGTTCTTATGGGGATTTTGATGTCGGGATGCAAGTTCTTGATTTTAGCCCTTCCCTATCTGCTGGCATTGGTACTAGTGTTTTCGGGCTTAGTCGTCGTTTAACTTGATTATACGAGGTCGGTGACTCAATGTCGCACGAACGACGTGCTGCGTATACATTATTCACGTCCATTTTCCCCGCCCCCCCAAATCACTAATCCTAAAATAAGCAATTGGATAATTTTGTACACTTTTTTTACAATTAATTACAACCACAATCGATTTTTTTACAAGTGTATAAACAAAGTTATAAACAAACAAAAGGGGGGGGGAGAAATATTTCGCCAGCCCCCACATCAAAAAACAACAATTTCCAGAACGGTAACGTAATCTACGATTTATTTACAATTATTTACAACCACAAAAACTGGTAAAAGCCGATTATTTATAACAAATTTGAGCAATAATTTCGCCAGCCCCCCCATACGCCAAAATCAATTTTTCAAAGTGCTAACGTAATCTACGATTTATTTACAATTATTTACAACCACAAAAACTGGTAAAAGCCGATTATTTATAACAAATTTGAGCAATAATTTCACCAGCCCTCTATATGCCAAAATCAATTTTTCAAAGCGCTAACGTAATCTTCGATTTATTTACAATTATTTACAATCATGAAAAATGGTACAAGTCGATTATTTATAACAATTTTAAGCAATAATTTCGCTAGCCACCTCATACGCCAAAATCTATTTCTCGAAACGTAAATAGTCTATATTGTTTAATATATTTTTAAATCATAATTTTTTATTATCCATTGTTGGGCTTTCGTTTACCAAATAATACTGCCCGTCAGGCTAGGTGCGGTTGTGATTCTGTATGACTATTGTTACTCGGAAAAAATGTATGCGGAAGTATCGCGGTTGATCGATGATAGAAAATGGAAATTTTTACCCTCGCAAATATTTAAATGACTAGTAGCGGCTTAGGGTTACAGATGACAAATTTAGATGAATCGGAACTTGGAGCGAGTACGCCGATTTGTGAGTATGATACTCTATATAGTATAACTGTTATTATAACTGTTAGAGGCTTGCGTTTATTACAGGGATGCAACTGTCTCCTCTATTTCCTCTTTTTTTCAATCCTCTATTTTACCCTTTTTCCAAGTTACTCCTCTATTTGCTCTATAATCAGCGATCTCTCCAATTTACCGATGAATTGCAATGAAAAAGACGCGCGGACTACAATTTGAAAAGATTTGGTCGTCTCCTGTAGGTAGGGTTGCCACCTTTTACATTTGAAGTTGCTGGCCGATTGATGACCGGCGGCGGGGGGGAGGCAAGTAGTCGGGGGATATGGGGTCCATGCATATTAGAGAATTACGTAGCCCTGCAACAATGAGCAAGACAATTATTTAAACAATTTTTAAACCAAAGTAGGGTGGGGATATGTGGCCTACGTATATTAAGGAATTACGTAGATATGCAACAATAAGCAAGAGAACTATTTAAACCATTTTTATACCCAAGTAGGCGGGGGATATGAGATTCACGCATATAAGGAAGTCACGTAGACATGAAAAAAATAAGCAAAACGTTTATTTAAATAATTTTTAAACCCAAGTAGGATATGGGAAATAAGGTCCACGCATATAAGGGAGTCATGTAGATATGAAAAAATAAGTAAAAAGATTACTTAAATAATTTTTAAACCCAAGTAGGCGGGGGATGTGAGGTCCACGCATATAGGGAAGTCATGTAGACATGAAGAAATAAGCCAAACGATAATTTAAATAATTTTTAAACCCAAGTAAGCAGGGAGTATGAGGTTCACGCGTATAAGGGAGTCATGTAGACATGAAAAAATAAGCAAAACGATTATTCAAATAATTTTTTAACCCAAGTAACCGGGTGACGCGAGTTCCACGCATATGTGGTGTGTTAGAAAAGTAAGGTGATTTACTTGCAGTCGATTTTCGTTTTTTTTTTCTTATATTGGTACACACGTCCCGAACATGTGTTTACAGTTTCAAGTTTATAGCATTCTTTGTTTGTTTGTGAGAAGCATAAAGGTTAGAAGTGTTTTTGTGTGCTCGGCGATTTTCTGCTGTCGAGAAAAATGGATCAAAGAATTTGCATCAAATTTTGTGTAAAAAATGGAATTAAGTGCTCCAAAGTACTTGAAATGTTGACAGTGGCATACGGTGAGTCTACTCTGAGCAAAACAAATGTTTATAAGTGGTACAAGCTCTTCCAAGAAGGATGAGAAGATGCCAATGACGAACCTCGTTCTGGACGCCCCAGCACGTCAATAACTGATGAAAACGTTGAAGAAGTGAAAAAAATGTTGTTGGAGAATCGTCGAATCGCCATTAGACAAGTTGCTGATGACATCGGCATTTCGATTGGCTCATGCCATGCAATTTTTTCGGATATTTTGGGCATGAGACGTGTGTCAGCGAAGTTTGTTCCGAAACTGCTTAATTTTGATCAGAAGAACCATCGCATGAGCATCATCCAGGAGCTGTTGGATAACGTCAATGATGATCCTGATTGGCTTAAAAGGGTTATAACTGGTGACGAATCATGGGTATATGGTTATGACGTCGAAACCAAAGTCCAATCGTCCGAATGGAAGAGCCTAGAAGAGACAAGACCGAAAAAAGCACGCCAAGTTCATTCCAATGTCAAAGTTTTGCTAACTGTTTTCTTCGATTACCGCGGCGTAGTGCATCAGGAGTTTTTGCCACAAGGTCGTACGGTTAATAAGGAGTATTACCTTGAAGTTATTCGAAAAAAACGTCCGGCGTTGTGGAAAAATAATTCATCGCTTTTGCATCACAATAATGCACCTGCTCACTCATCGTTGCTTGTGCGTGATTTTTTGGCCAAAACCAAAACCAAAATCATGCCTCAGCCACCATATTCACCAGATTTGGCCCTCTGCATCTCTTTCCTGTTCCAAAACCTGAAGAGCCTCATGAAAGGGCGTAGATTTTCAACGATTGAGGAGATAAAGACTGAACCGCTGGAAGAGCTCAAGGCTATACCAGAAAATGCTTATCAGAAGTGCTTCGAGAGTTGGAAAAAGCGTTGGCACAAGTGTATTATATCTGAAGGGGATTACTTTCAACGGGACAACATGAATATTGATGAACAAATAAATATTTTTTGATAAAAAAATAATGTCACCTTACTTTTTGAAAACACCACGTATAACGGAGTTACTTAGACGTGCGACGTAAGCAAGACTTTTATAAAAATTCTTAACCTCTACAACTCGACTCCCTTCTATGCGCGGACCTCGCGGCCGGGCTACATGAATATAGTTATTCTTTAAATAATAGTCATGCTTATTGTTGCATATCTATGTGACTCCCCTATATGCGTGGAACTCATATTCCCCGCCTACTTGGGTTTAAAAATTCTTCAAATAATCTTTTTGCTTATTTTTTCATGTCTACATGATTCCCTTATATGCGTGGACCTCATATCCCCAGCCTACTTGGGTTTAAAAATTATTTAAATTATCGTTTGTCTTATTTTTTCATGTCTACATGACTCCCTTATATGCGTGGACCTCATATTCCCTGCCTACTTGGGTTTAAAAATTATTTAAATTATCGTTTGGCTTATTTTTTCATGTCCATATGACTCCCTTATATGCGTGAACCTTATATCTCCCGCCTACTTGGGTTTAAAAATATTTAAATTATTGTTTGGCTTATTTTTTCATGTCTACATGACTCCCTTGTATGCGTGGACATCATACTCCCTGCCTATTTGGGTTTAAACATTATTTCAATTACACAGCCCCACAAAAAAGAAGAAAAGGTTCTGTACTTTAGATCAGACTATCATATCTTGGTGTATTTTGGCCCCCTAAGTACGATTCCAAGGTCAAAATTCGTCCACCACCTCTGAATTTGGAGATATCATTACGTATAAGATTTTTAAGATATCTTGAAAAACAAAGTACAAACAATTTTTTTGTTAATCTTCTCTACAAATAATGTAGCATTGTTTGCGCCCTTAAAGACCAACTTTACACCATCCCTCTACAATTTTTTTCTCCGAGATCTAAATACCTGAATTTTGTAAACTCGCACATATCTCTTAAAATCAAATTCTTCATTTCTATCTCGAAATTTATATATTCAGATCTCCGAAATAAAAAACTGTAGAGGGATGGTGTAAAGTTGGTCTTGAAGGGTGCAAACAATGTTACATTGTTTTGTAGAAAAGATTAACAAAAAAACTGTTTATTTTTGTTTATTAAGATATTTCAAAAATCTTATACCTAATCATATCTCCAAATTCAGACGTGATGAACGAATTCTGACCTTGGAATCATATTTAGGGGGCCAAAAAACACCGAGATATGATAATCCGATGTAAAGTATAGAACCTTTTCATTTTTTTGTGGGGTTGTGTTATCGTTTGACTTACTTTTTATGTCTACAGGACGCCCTTTGTAACGCTCTGCTGTGGATCAGGGCAGAAGTTCGCGGGTGATTCTCAAATACAAACAACAACTAAGTAAAATCACTAAGTACTTTATTGCGTACTAAACTACACATCAATATGGGCGCCAGCTGCGTGCGTCACTCGCACCAAAAATACAATACGCGGACAAGCTCGGCCGGGAGCAGGAAAACTCTACTCTAGCTGCGGCTACAGCACGTGCTGCAGCTTGCGCGAATTCGGAGTCGCGTGACTCCTGAAGCAGACGCGCACACACTTCACGGCGAGTAAAACCGGAACGGGGAAGTAACTGGGGATAAACCTCGACCAGGCGACCTGCTGTTACCAGCTGCACACTCTCGCTCTCTCTGCTGCTTGGCTTCCGTACAAAGGTGGCCGGCCTCTCTCTCACATACGTCCTCTCAACGGCGACGATCCGGATCGAGCTAACAGTATCACGGCTCTCCTCCGGGGCTCGAAAATAGCAGCATGCGACACGACGGCAGGCAACGGAATGGGATATCCCGACCGGTGTACTCACGCTGCTCCGCTCCGCTGTCCTCGTTCGTCCATCGGCCGTCCGGCGGATGGCCGATACCGCGCTGAGCCACTGCGTCTCTCTCTCTCGCTCCTCCTCTCTCTCTCATGGGAGAGCGAGCTCACTCATGCTCCAGCTACAGCTTGTCCTCGCTGTAGCTGCCGTCTCCTTCCGTTCCTCCTGCCGTTTCCTCCGTCTCCTGGCCTGCTGGATACGGGAGGGGAGGGACTAGTGCGCGGAGAAGGCATCGGGGAGGAACGGCCGCGCGGATGTGTGTGCGTACGACGTCGCGTGCTGAATCGTCGCTCGCCGCAACTGCCCTACATTCCCTGTTTCGCGCGTTCCTTACGTAACTGGCGATTTGCCACGTTACACCTTATATGCGTACACCTCATATTCCCCGCCTACTTGGGTTTAAAAATTATTTAAATTATCGTTTGGCTTATTTCTTCATGTCTACATGACTCCCTTATATACGTGGACCTCACATCCCCCGCCTACTTGGGTTTGAAAATTATTTAAGTAATCTTTTTGCTTATTTTTTCATATCTACATGACACTCTTATATGCGTGGACATTATTTCCCACATCCTACTTGGGTTTAAAAATTTTTTAAATTATCGTTTGGCTTATTTATCCATGTCTACATGGGGGGGGGGGGTCCAAAGTTCAGACGACTCACCTGAAAACTGAAGTCAACTATAGACGTGCTCGGTTTCGATATAAGCTACTGCAGATTGTGCAAAATTTCGAAATTCTAAAAGACGAAAATTATATTTTCGAAACTAACAGTTCACCTACTGTCCAAAACATCGAATTACTGGATTTTCTACGCCCACCCGGATTTCTCTGCTCCAGCCGTTTCCGAGAAACACGCGATCTGCTAGCTTAATATTAAGCTAGCAGAACCTTTGTCGGTATCTTGGCGAGTCTTTGTCTTAGCCAATTCGAAGACGGGGCATATTTTGGTGCTAATTTTCTGCTGCAAGATGCTCGGAACCAAAAGCCCCAAAATCCTTCGTACGTCCCAGAACTGGACATAGACCCAGATTGATGTTAAGCCAGCAGACCATTTTCGGGTATCTTGGTGAGTTTTTGCCTTAGCCGATTCGGAGAGGAGGTATGTTTTAGTGCTAATTTTCTGCTGCAAGATACCCGGAGCCAAAAGTTCCAAAATCCTTCGTAGGTCCCAGAACTGGACATAGACCCAGATTGATATTAAGCTAGCAGACCATCTCTAGCGAAAAAAAAACTAACCAGAATTTTAGAGCTAATTTTCTGCTAATTTTTTACGCCCACCCAGATTTTTCTGCTCCAACCGTTTCCGACAAATATGCGTTCTGCTAGCTTAATATTAAGCTAGCAGACCATTTGTCGGTATCGTGACGAGTTTTTGCCTTAGCCAATTTGGGAAGGGCGCAAATTTTGGTGCTAATTTTCTGCTGCAAGACGCTCGGAGTCAAAAGTCCCAGAATCTTTCGTAGGTCCCAAATCTAGACATAGACCCGGATTGATATTAAGCTAGCAGACCATTTTCCGGTATCTTGCGAGTGTTTGCAATAGCGAATTCGGAGAAACCACATATTTTGATGCTACTTTTCTGCTGAAAGATGGTCGGAGTCAAAAATCCCAAAATCCTTCGGGGGCCAAGAATTGATGAAGCTGAAGTTCATCGAAAAATTTCGCATTAAATATTGTTTACAAGCATGTGAGTCACATATAAGTGATGACACCCCATAGTAGCAATGATAAAATATATAAATCAGCGATAAAAAATTTTGGTGCTAATTATTTAAATATACCATTAAGCTTCTTACTTGCATTAAAAGCAAGGACATCCGCTGTGTTTCGAATTTTGGAGCTGTAACTCAGTTTAAAACTATGACCCGCTAACGAACCGGCTGGAGAATGTTCTTTTGATATAGAAGAACACATCGGCGTAGCAAAATTTACGGCACCAATTATTTAAATAAACAATTAAGCATCTTACTTGCATAAAAAGCAAGGATATCCACGGTTTTTCAAATTTTGGAGCTGTAACTCAGTTTCAAATTATGAGCGCCTAACGAACCTGCTGGAGAATGTTCTTCTGATGTAGAAGACCACATTGGCGTAGCAAAATTTGCGACATCAATTATTTAAATAAACAATTAAACATTTTACTTGCATAAAAAGCAAGGATATCCGCTGTTTTTCGAATTTTGGAGCTGTAACTCCGTTGCAAATTATGACCGGCTAACAAAACTGCTAGAGAATGTTCTTCTGATGTAGAGGAACACATCCGCGTTGGAGAATTAGTGCACCAATTATTTAAATAAACAATTAAGCACCTTACTAGCATAAAAAGCAAGGATATTCGCGGTTTTTCGAGTTTTGGTGACTGAACTCTATTTGAAAATATGACAAGATAGCTAAACTGCGGAAAAATGTTCTTCTGATGTAGACGAACACATTCGCGTAGGAAAATTATCGGCACCAATTATATAAATAAAGAATTAAGCATCTTACTTGCATAAAAAACAAGGATATCCGCGGTTTTTCGAGATTTTTGGAGCTGTAATTCCGTTTCAAATAATGACAGGATAACGAAACTGCGCCAAAACGTTCTTCTGATGTAGACGAACACCTCCGCAAGGAGAATTAGCGGAACCAATTATTTAAATAAACAATTAAGCAGCTTACTTACATAAAAAGCGGGGATATCCGCGGCTTTTCGAATTTCGGAGCTGTAACCCCGTTTCAAATTATGACCGGCTAACAAAACTGCAGGAGAATGTTCTTGTGATGTAGACGAACACATCCACGTAGCAAAATTTGCGGCAACAATTATTTAAATAAACAATTAAGCATCTCACTTGAATAAAAAGCAATGATATCCGCAACTTTGCGAATTTTGGAGCTATAACTCCTGTTCCAGTTATGACAGGATAACGAAACTGAGGGAAAACGTTATTCTGATCTAGAAAAACACCTCAGTGTAGGAGAATTTGCGGCACCAACTATTTAAATAAACAATTAAGCAGCATACTTGCATAAAAAGAAAGGATATTCGTGGTTTTTCGAGTTGTGGTAGCTGAACTCCATTTGAAATTATGACAGGATAACCAAATAGCGGAAAAATGTTCTTCTGATGTAGAAAAACGCCTCCGCGTAGAAGAATTAGCGGCACAAATTATTTAAATAAACAATTAAGCATCTTTCTTGCATAAAAGGCAAGGATATCCGGGGCTTTGCAAATTTTGGAACTGTAACTCTGTTTCAAATTATGAGCGGCTAACGGAACTGCTGGAGGAGGTTCTTCTGATGTAGAAGAACACATCAGCGTAGCATTATTTGCGGCACCAATTATTTAAATAATCAATTAAGAAGCTTACCTGCACAAAAAGCATGGATATCCGCGGCATTGCAAATTTTGGAGCTGTAACTCCGTTTAAAATTATGACTGGCTAACGAAACTGCGGCAGAATGTTCTTCTGATGTAGACAAACGCCTCCGCCTAGCAAAATATGCGGCACCAATTATTTAAATATATAATTAAGCATCTTACTTGCATAAAAGGCAAGGATATCCGCGGCTTTGCGAATTTTGGAGCTTTAACTCCGTTTCAAATTATGAGCGACTAACGAAACTGCTGGAGAATATTTTTCTGATGTAGAAGAACACATCCGCGTTGGAGAATTTGCGGCAAAAATTATTCAAATAAACAATTAAGAGGCTTGCATAAGAAGGATATTCGTGGTTTTTCGAGTTTTGGTGGCTGAACTCCATTTGAAATTATGACAAGATAACCAAACAGCGAGAAAATATTCTTCTGATGTAGGCAAACACCTCCGCGTAGAAGAATTAGCGGCACCAATTATTTAAATAAACAATTAAAAAGCTTACCTGCACAAAAAGCATGGATATCCGCGGCATTTCGAATTTTGGAGCAGTAACTCCGTTTAAAATTATGACTGGCTAACAAAACTGCGGCAGAATGTTCTTCGGATGTAGACAAACGCCTCCGCGTAGCAAAATATGCGGCACCAATTATTTAAATATATAATTAAGCATCTTACTTGCATAAAAGGTAAGGATATCCGCGGCTTTGCGAATTTTGTAACTGTAACTCCGTTTCAAATTATGACCACCTAACCAAACTGCTGGAGAATGTTGTTCTGAACAGAAGAACACATCGGCGTAGCGAAATTTCAGGCACCAATTATTTAAATAAACAATTAAGCAGCTTACTTGCATAAAAAGAAAGGATATTCGTGGTTTTTCGAGTTGTTGTAGCTGAACTCCATTTGAAATTATGACAGGATAACCAAACAGCGGGAAAATGTTCTTCTGTTGTAGGCAAACCCCTGCGCGTAGAAGAATTAGCGGCACCAATTATTTAAATAAAAATTAAGCTTCTTACTTGCATTAAAAGCAAGGATACGCAAGTTTTGGAGCTGGAACTCCGTTACAAATTATGACGGGCTAACGAAACTGCGGGAGAATGTTCTTCTGATGTAGACGAACGCATCCACGTAGAAGAATTTGCAGCAACAATTATACAAATAAACAATTAAGAGGCTTGCATCAAAAGGATATTCGTGGTTTTTCGAGTTTTGGTGGCTGAACTCCATTTGAAACTATGACCGGCTAACTAAGCTGCGGCAGAATGTTCTTCTCATGTAGACGAACACATCCGCGTAGGAGAATTTGCGGCACCAAATATTTAAATAAACAATTATGCAGCTCACTTGCTTAAAAAGGAAGGATATCTGCGGATTTTCGAATTTTGGAGCTGTAACTCCGTTTCAAATTATGACCGCCTAACAAAACTGCTCGAGGATATTCTTCTGATGTAGAAGAACACATCCGCGTTGAAGAATTAGCGGGACCATTTATGTAAATAAACATTTAAGGAGCTTACTTGCATACAAAACATGGATATCCGCGGCTTTTCGAATTTTGGAGCTGTAACTCCGTTTCAAATTATGACCGGGGAACGAAACTGCGGGAGAATGTTCTTCTGATCTAGACGGACACATCCGCGTAGCAAAATTTGCGGCACCAATTATTTAAATAAACAATTAAGTATCTTACTTGCATAAAAGGCAAGGATATCCGCGGCTTTGCTAATTTTGGAACTGTAATTCCGTTTCCAATTGTGACCAGCTAACGAAACTGCTGGAGAATATTCTTCTGATGCAGAAGAACACATCTGCGTAGCAAAATTTCCGGCACCAATTATTTAAATAAACAATTAAGCATCTTACTTGCAGAAAAGGCAAGGATATCCGCGGCTTTGCGAATTTTGGAACTGTAACTCTGTTTCAAATTATGACGAGCTAACGAAACTGCTGGAGAATTTTCTTCTGATGCAGAAGAACACATCCGCGTTGGAGAGTTAGCGGCACCAATTATTTAAATAAACAATTAAGCTTCTTACTTGCATAAAAAGCAAGGATAGCCACGGTTTTTCGAGTTTTGGAGCTGTAACTCCGTTCCAAATTATGACCGGCTAACGAGACTGCGGGAGAATGTTCTTCTGATGTAGTGGAACGCATCCGCGTAGAAGAATTTGTGGCACCAATTATTCAAATAAACAATTAAGAGGCTTGCATAAAAAGGATATTCGTGATTTTTCGAGTTTTGGTGGCTGAACTCCATTTGAAATTATGACCGGCTAACTAAACTGCGGTAGAATGATCTTCTGATGTAGAAGAACACATCGGCGTTGGAGAATTAGCGGCACCAATTATTTAAATAAACAATTAAGCTTCTTACTTGCATAAAAAGCAAGGATATCCGCGGTTTTTCGAGTTTTGGAGCCCGAGCTCCAAAACGGAGTTTCAACTCAATTTCAAATTATGACCTGCTAACGAAACTGCGGGATAATTTTCTTCTTATGTAGACGAAAGCATCCGCGTAGAAGAATTTGCGGCAACAATTATTCAACTAAACAATTAAGAGGCCTGCATAAAAAGGATATTCGTGGTTTTTCGAGTTTTGGTGGCTGAACTCCATTTAAAATTATGAGGGGCTAACTAAACTGCAGCCGAATGTTCTTCTGATGCAGAACAACATCGCAAAATATGCGGCAGCAATTATTTAAATAAACAATTAAGCATTTTACTTGCATAAAAAGCAAGGATTTCCGCTGTTTTTCGAATTTTGGAGCTGTAACTCCGTTTAAGATTATGATCGGCTAACGAAACTGCGACAGAATGTTCTTCTGATGTAGACGAACACATCCGCGTAGCAGAATTGGCTACACCAATTATTTAAATAAACAATTAAGCATCATACTTGCATAAAAAGCAAGGATATCTGCAGTTTTTCGAACTTTGGAGCTGTAACTCCGTTTCAAATTATGACCGCCTAACGCAACTGCTGGAGGATATTCTTCTGATATAGAAGAGCATATCCCCGTTGGAGAATTAGCGGCACCAATTATTTAAATAAACAATTAAGCTTCTTATTTGCATAAAAAGCAAGGATATCCACGGTTTTTCGAGTGTTGGAGCTGTAACTCCGTTTCAAATTATGACTGGCTAACGAGACTGCGGGAGAATGTTCTTCTGATGTAGACGAACGCAACCGCGTAAATGAATTTGCGGCACCAATTATTCAAATAAACAATTAAGAGGCTTGCGTAAAAAGGATATTCGTGGTTTTTCGAGTTTTGATGCCTGAACTCCATTTGAAATTATGACCGGCTAAGTAAACTGCGGCAGAATATTCTTCTGATGTAGACGAACACATCTGCGTAGAAGAATTTGCGGCACCAATTATTTAAATAAACAATTATGCAGCTTACTTGCATAAAAAGCAAGGATATCCGAGGTTTTTCGGGTTTTGGAGCTGTAATTCCGTATCAAATTACCACAGGATAACCAGACAGCGGGAAAATGTTCTTCTGATGTAGACAAACGCCTCTGCGTATCAAAATTTGCGGCACCAATTCTTTAAATAAACAATTAGGAAGCTTACTTGCATAAAAAGCATGAATATCCGCGGCATTTCGAATTTTGGAGCTGTAACTCCGTTTGAAATTATGACCAGCTTACGAAACTGAGGGAGAATGTTCTTCTGATGTAGACGAAGACATCGGCGCAGCAAAATAGGCTGCACCAATTATTTAAATAAACAATTAAGCATCTTACTTGCAGAAAACGCAAGGATATCCGCGGCATTTCGAATTTTGGAGCTGTAACTCCGTTTGAAATTATGACCAGCTTACGAAACGGAGGGACAATGTTCTTCTGATGTAGACGAACACATCGGCGCAGCAAAATTTGCGGCACCAATTATTTAAATAAACAATTAAGCATCTTACTGCATAAAAGGCAAGGATATCCTCGGCTTTTCGAGTTTTGGAGCTGGAACTCCGATTCAAATTATGACCGGCTAACGAAGCTGCGGGAGAATGTTCTTCTGATGTCGGGGAACGCATCCGCGTAGAAGAATTTGTGGCACCAATTATTCAAATAAACAATTTGGAGTCTTGCATAAAAAGGATATTGGTGATTTTTCGAGCTTTGGTGGCTGAACTCCATTTGAAATTATGACCGGCTAACTAAACAACGGCAGAATGATCTTCAGATGTAGACGAACATATCCGCGTAGGAGAATTTGCTGCACCAATTATTTAAATAAACAATTAAGCAGGTTACTTGCATAAAAAGCAAGGATATTCGTGTTTTTTCGAGTTTTGGTAGCTGAACTCCATTTGAAATTATGACAGGATAACCAAACAGCGGGAAAATATCCTTCTGATGTAGGCAAAGGCCTCCGCGTAGAAGAATTAGCGGCACCAATTATTTAAATAAACAATGAAGAAGCTTACTTGCAAAAAAGCATGGATATGCGCGGCTTTACGAATTTTGGAGCTGTAACCCCGATTAAAATTATGACCGGCTAACGAAACTGCGGGAGAAAGCTCTTCTGATGTAGACGAACATATCCGCGTAGCAAAATTGGTTGCACCAATTATTTAAATAAACATTTAAGCATCTTACTTGCATAAAAGGCAAGGATATCCGTGGCTTTGCGAATTATGGAACTGTAACACCGTTTCAAATTATGATCAGCTAACGAAAGTGCTGGAGAATGTTCTTCTGATATAGAAGAACACAACGGCGTACCAAAATTTCCGGCACCAATTATCTAAATAAACAATTAAGCATCTTCCTTGCATAAAAAGCAAGGGTATCCGCGGTATTTCGAATTTTGGAGCTGCAACTCTTTTTCAAATTATGACCGGCTAACGAAACTGCTGGAGAATATTCTTCTGACGTAGAAGAACACATCGGCGTTAGAGAATTAGCGGCACCAATTATTTAAATAAACAATTAAGCTTCTTACTTGCATAAAAAGCAAGAATATCCACGGTTTTTCGAGTTTTGGAGCCCCAGCTCCAAAACGGAGTTCCGACTCCGTTACAAATTATGACCTGCTAACGAAACTGCGGGATAATTTTCTTCTTATGCAGACGAACGCATCCGCGTAGAAGAATTTGCGGCACCAATTATTCAACTAAACAATTAAGAGGCCTGCATAAAAAGGATATTCGTGGTTTTTCGAGTTTTGGTCGCTGAACTCCATTAGAAATTATGACCGGCTAACTAAACTGCGGCAGAATGTTCTTCTGATGCAGAACAACCTAGCAAAATTTGCGGCAGCAATTATTTAAATAAAGAATTAAGCATTTTACTTGCATAAAAAGCAAGGATTTCCGCTGTTTTTCGAATTTTGGAGCTGTAACTCCGTTTAAGATTATGATCGGCTAACGACACTGCGGGAGAATGGTCTTCTGATGTAGACAAACACATCCGCGTGGATGAATTTGCGGCACCAATTATTTAAATAAACAATTAAGCAGCTTACTTGCATAAAAAGCAAGGATATCCGCTGTTTTTCGAATTTTGGAGCTGTAACTCCGTTTAAGATTATGATCGGCTAACGACACTGCGGGAGAATGGTCTTCTGATGTAGAAAAACACTTCCGCGTAGCAGAATTGGCT
The DNA here is from genome assembly GCA_036365515.1 of Torymus aiolomorphi. NCBI lineage: Eukaryota > Metazoa > Arthropoda > Insecta > Hymenoptera > Torymidae > Torymus > Torymus aiolomorphi. The sequence goes on along the minus strand of CM070874.1, from coordinate 175,369,466 downwards.
AAACAATTAAGAGGCTTGCATAAAAAGGATATTCGTGGTTTTTCGAGTTTTGGTGCCTGAACTCCATTTGAAATTATCACGGGCTAATAAACTGCGGCAGAATGTTCTTCTGATGCAGACGAACACATCTGCGTAGAAGAATTTGCGGCACCAATTATTTAAATAAACAATTAAGCAGCTTACTTGCATAAAAAGCAAGGATATCCGCTGTTTTTCGAATTTTGGAGCTGTAACTCCGTTTAAGATTATGATCGGCTAACGACACTGCGGGAGAATGGTCTTCTGATGTAGACAAACACATCCGCGTAGCAGAATTGGCTACACCAATTATTTAAATAAACAATTAAGCATCTTACTTGCATAAAAAGCAAGGATATCTGCGGTTTTTCAAATTTTGGAGCTGTAACTCGGTTTCAAATTATGACCGCCTAACGCAACTGCTGGAGGATATTCTTCTGATATAGAAGACTACATCCCCGTTGGAGAATTAGCGGCATCAATTATTTAAATAAACAATTAAGCTTTTTACTTGCATAAAAATAAAGGGCATCCACGGTTTTACGGGTTTTGGAGCTGTAACTCCGTTTCAAATTATGACTCGCTAACGAGACTGCGGGAAAATATTCTTCTGATGTAGACGAACGCAGTCGCGTTGATGACTTTGCGGCACCAATTATTCAAATAAACAATTATGAGGCTTGCATAAAAAGGATATTCCTGGTCTTTCGAGTTTTGGTGGCTGAACTCCGTTTGAAATTCTTACCGGCTAACTAAACTACGGCAGAATGTTCTTCTGATGTATACGAACACATACGCGTAGGAGAATTTGCGGCACCAATTATTTCAATAAACAATTAAGCAGCTTACTTGCATAAAAAGCAGGGAGATCAGCGGTTTTCCGAGTTTTGGAGCTGTAATTCTGTTTCAAATTATTACAGGATAACCAGACTGCGGGAAAATGTTCTTTTGATGTAGGCAAACGCCTCTGCGTAGCAAAATTTGCCGCACGAATTATTTAAATAAACAATGAAGCTTCTTCTTGCATAAAAAGCAAGGAAATTCACGGTTTTTCGAGTTTTGGTGGCTGTACTCCATTTGAAATTATGACCGGCTAACGAAACTGCGGGAGAATGTTCTTCCCATGGAGAACAAAATAGCAAAATTTGCGGCAGCAATTATTTAAATAAACAATTAAGCATTTTACTTGCATAAAAAGCAAGGATTTCCGCTGTTTATCGAGTTTTGGAGCTGTAACTCCGTTTAAGATTATGATCGGCTAACAAAACTGCGGGAGAATGTTCTTCTGATGTAGACAAATACATCCGCGTAGCATAATTGGCTACACCAATTATTTAAATAAACAATTAAACATCTTACTTGCATGAAAAGCAAGGATATCCGTGGCTTTGCGAATTTTGGAACTGTAACTCCGTTTCAAATTATGACCAGCTAACGAAACTGCTAGAGAATGTTCTTCTGATGCAGAAGAACACATCGGCGTAGCAAAATTTCAGCCACCAATTATATAAATAAACCATTATGCATCTTACTTGGATAAAAAGCAAGGATATCCGCAGTTTTCCGAATTTTGGAGCTGTAACTCCGTTTGAAATTATGACCTGCTAACCAAACTGCTGGAGAATATTCTTCTGATGTAGAAGACCACATTCGCGTTGGAGAATTAGCGGCACCAATTATTTAAATAAACAATTAATCAGCATACTTGCATAAAAAACAAGGATGTTGGCGACTTTGCGAATTTTGGAGCTGTAACTCCGTTTCAAATTATGACCGGCTAACGAAACTGCTAAAAAATATTCTTCTGATGTAGAAGAACACATCCGCGTACGAAAATTTCCGGCACCAATTATTTAAATAAACAATTAAGCATCTGACTTGCATAAAAAGCAAGGATATCCGCGGTTTTTCGAATTTTGGAGCTGTAACTCCTTTCAAATTATGACCGGCTAATGAAACTGCGGGAGAATGTTCTTCTGATGTAGACGAACGCATCCGCGTAGAAGAATTTTGCGGTACCAATTATTCAAATAAACAATTATGAGTCTTGCATAAAAAGGATATTCGTGGTTTTCGAGTTTTGGTGCCTGAACTCCATTTCAAATTATGACCGGCTAACTAAACAGCGGCAGAACGTTCTTCTGATGTAGAGAAACACATCCGCGTAGGAGAATTTGCGGCACCAATTATTTAAATAAACAATTAATCAGCATACTTGCATAAAAAACAAGGATGTTGGCGACTTTGCGTATTTTGGAGCTGTAACTCCGTTTCAAATTATAACCGGCTAACGAAACTGCTAAAAAATATTCTTCTGATGTAGAAGAACACATCCGCGTACGAAAATTTCCGGCATCAATTATTTAAATAAACAATTAAGCATCTGACTTGCATAAAAAGCAAGGATATCCGCGGTTTTTCGAATTTTGGAGCTGTAACTCCTTTCAAATTATGACCGGCTAATGAAACTGCGGGAGAATGTTCTTCTGATGTAGACGAACGCATCCGCGTAGAAGAATTTTGCGGTACCAATTATTCAAATAAACAATTATGAGTCTTGCATAAAAAGTATATTCGTGGTTTTTCGAGTTTTGGTGGCTGAACTCCATTTGAAATTATGACCGGCTAACTAAACTGCGGCAGAATGTTCTTCTAATGTAGACGAACACATCCGCGTAGGAGAATTTGCGGCATCAATTATTTAAATAAACAATTAAGCAGCTTACTGCATAAAAAGAAAGGATATTCGTGGTTTCTCGAGTTGTCGTAGCTGAACTCCATTTGAAATTATGACAGGATAACCAAACAGCGTGAAAATTTTCTTCTGATATAGCAAACGCCTGCGCGTAGAAGAATTAGCGGCACCAATTATTTAAATAAACAATTAAGAAGCTTACTTGCTTAAAAAGCATGGATATCCGCGGCATTTCGAATTTTGGAGCTGTAACTCCGTTTCAAATTATGACCAGCTTACAAAACTGAGGGAGAATGTTCTTCTGATGTAGACGAACACATCGGCGTAGCAAAGTTGGCTGCACCAATTATTTAAATTAACAATTAAGCATCTTACTTGCATAAAAGGCAAGGATATCTGTGGCTTTGCGAATTTTGGAACTGTAACTCCGTTTCAAATTATGTCGAGCTTACGAAACTGAGGGAGAATGTTCTTCTGATGTAGACGAACACATCGGCGTAGCAAAATTGGCTGCACCAATTATTTAAATAAACAATTATGCATCTTACTTGCATACAAGGGAAGGATATCCGTGGTTTTGCGAATTTTGGAACTGTTACTCCGTTTCAAATTATGACCCGCTAACGAAACTGCTGGAGAATGTTCTTCTGATTTAGACGAACTCATCCGCGTACAAGAATTTGCGGCACCAATTATTCAAATAAACAACTAAGCAGCTTACTTGCATAAAAAGCAAGGATTTTCGTGGTTTTTCGAGTATTGGTCGCTGAACTCCATTTGAAATTATGACAGGATACAAAACTGCGGGAAAATGTTCTTCTGATGTAGACGAACATATCCGCGTAGGGGAATTAGCGGCACCGATTATTGAAATAAACAATTAAACAACTATCTTGCATAAAAAGCAGGGATATCCGCGGTTTTTCGAATTTTTGGAGCTGTATTTCCGTTTCAAATTATGACCGGCTAATAAAACTTCAGAAGATTGTTCTTGTAATGTGGGTGAACACATCCGCGTAGCAAAATTTGAGTCACCAATTATTTAAATAAACAATTATTAAGCATCGTACTTGCATAAAAAGCAAAGATATCCGTAGCATTGTGAATTTTGGGGCTGAATCTCCGTTTCAAATTATGACAGGATAACGAAACTGCGGAAAAACGTTCTTCTGATCTAGACGAACACCCCATGTTGAAGAATTTGCTGCACCAATTTTTTAAATAAACATTTAAGCAGCTTACCTGCATAAAAAGCAAGGATATTCGCAGTTTTTCGAATTTTGGTGGCTGTACCTTCGTTTCAAATTATAACAGGATAACAAAACTGCAGGAAAATGTTCTTCTGATGTAGACGAACACATCCACGTAGGAGAATTTGCGGCACCAATTATTTAAATAAACAATTAATCAGTTTGCACAAAAATTAAAGATATTCGCAGTTATTGGAAATTTTATGCAAGTAAGCTGCTTAATTGTTTATTTGAATAATTGGTGCCGCAAATTGTTGTACGCGGATGCGTCCGTCTACATCAGAAGAACATTCTCCCGCAGTTTCGTTAGCCGGTCATAATTTGAAACGGAGGTACAGCTCCCAAATTCGAGAAGCCGCTGATATCCCTGCTTTTTATGCAAGTAAGCTGCTTAATTGTTCATTTAAACAATTCCTATAGAATTTATAATCATAGAGTTATAAATCCTATAGATTTCAGACAACAACTTTTTTGCTGACGGCAAACCGCATACGGCATGCAATGTGGATTCACTCTAACAGAGCTTATTTTAACCAATGTAAAAGTCCGCAAGCAATGTAAACATACACAGCAGTCATTTCATATAAACACTGTGATATCAGCATCAGCACCTTTTCTATACAAAGTGTTGTTATTAATTTTCATTGTTACCAACTAATTTTGGAGTACACATTTGGTGTATTATAATACGTAAATGTATTTTAAATCAGTTTTTAAAAGTGTTTGAGTAATACGTGTGACAGTTGAATTAATGTTTTAGAAATAGCTTTTAGTACTTGAACTTTTATTGGAAACTTTATACTTAAAATAACAGGGATTGATACTAAAGAAAAATTAAGTCTATATTGACTATTACAAAAAACATTTAGTGTACAGATTTAAATCAACTTTTAAAGGAAGGAAAGATATGCTATTGTGCAGAAAAATTTTACGGAACCTTCGCCTCTGCCAGAAAGCTACCATTATCAACCATTGCCTGAATCTCACTATGATATATTTGTCATTTTATTTTCTGAAGTATAAACAGTTATGCACTGCAATAAATATGTATCAGTCGTATTCTCTTTACTAAGTAATAATATTATATGTGAAAAAGAAAAATAAAGGACAAGTAAAGAAGTTCACCTTATCAGACATTAAAAAAAGATCAATATAGGAATGTTGCTGCTATAAACATTTTTTTCAAGCATTTGGCTATGGCGATACTGGCTTCATAACATGCATGAAGGATTTTGGATTTCTCAATACATTCTTTATTTACCTCAGTATATGAATAAGAATCTAATATACGTGATAAAGATTATTAAAAACATATGGATTTGAAAGCACCAAAGGATCTACATATTAAACCACTTAACAAACTTGACTGACTGATGTGGATATGACTGTTACGCGTGCTCATAGCTTACAAGTCTGATAGATCGTATACTGAGGTACCAGAATATTTGTTCTAAATGTAAAATATTTTAGCGAAAAACAATATTTTTTTGTATTTCAGGGTAGAGATGGAGTTAAGAAATAAAGAAGAAGAAATAAAGAAGTATTGTAGTAATTTTATCTTTAAAGCTGTTTTCTACATAATGTATAATTTTGAGTTCTGCCGTCGACTCTAGATTCAGGAACTGCATATATCTCTATTTGATTAAATAAGTTTTTACGATCAATGGTTGCTAAAAAATCTTAATTTCACTTAAATTTAAGATTTTTTAGCAATTTTTGACCGTAAAAAATTATTTAATCAAATAAATTGGATACATACAACTCTTCAGTCAATAGTCATATAAAATACCAAAATTGTAGGACCTCTCCCATTAAAATATATGCAGTTCCTGAATCTGGAGTCGACGGCAGAGCAAAAATTTTGAAATCGCCACATTTTTGGTTAAAATCGATCAAAATATTTTTTTTGTGTCTCATTTTATCATAAATTGAATATATTTTTACAATATTACTTCTAAATATTTCTAATTATGAAAATTAATTTTTTTCAGGTCATTTTATGAAGAAAATTGTAAATGTGTCTGATCCCCTTTATTGTTTATTTAAATATTTGGTGCCGCAAATTCTCCTACATGGAGGTGTTTGCCTAGATCAGAAGATCGTTTTCCCGCAGTTTCGTTGTCCTGTCATAATTTGAACCTGAGTTACAGCTCCAAAATTCGCAAAGCTGCGGATATCCTTGCTTTTTATGCAAGTAAGCTGCTTAATTGTTTATTTAAATAATTAGCACCAAAAATTTTTTGACACTGATTTATATATTTTATCATTGCTACTATGGGTTGTCATCACTTATTTGTGACTCGCGTGCTTCTAAACAATATTTAATGCGAAATTTTTACATGCCTCATTTTGCCCCACTATTTCAGTGCGGGTCTTGGGGCGTATAGAATGTGTAGCGAATAGCTTCAGCTTCATGCCTATGACCAATTCTGGGCCTCCGAAGGATTTTGGGATTTTTGGCTCCGACCATCTTACAGCAGAAAATTAGCATCAAAATATGCCGCCTCTCCGAATTCGCTATTGCAAGGTACCCGAAAATGGTCTGCTAGCTTCATAAGAATCTGGGTCTATGTCCAGTTCTGGAACCTACGAAGGATTTTGGGACTTTTAGCTCCTAGTATCTTGCAGCAGAAAATTAGTACCAAAATATGCGCCCTCTCCGAATTGGCTAAGACAAAAACTCGCCAAGATACCCGAAAATGGTCTGATAGCTTAATATCAATCCGGGACTATGTCCAGTTCTGGGACCTATGAAGGATTTTGGGACTTTTGGCTCCGAGCATCTTGCAGCAGAAAATTAGCACCAAAGCATGCCTCCTCTTCAAATTGGCTAAGGCAAAAACTCGCCAAGATACCCAAAAATGGTCTACTAGCTTAATATCAATCAGGGTCTATGTTCAGTTCTGGGACCAATGAAGGATTTTGGGACTTTTGGCTCCTAGTATCTTGCAGCAGAAAATTAGCACCAAAACATGCTTCTTCCCCGAATTGGCTAAGGGAAAAACTCGCCAAGATACCCGAAAATGGTCTGCTAGCCTAATATCAATCTGGGTCTATGTCCAGTTCTGGGACCTACGGAGGATTTTGAGACTTTTGGCTCCGAGCATCTTGCAGCAGAAAATTAGCACCAAAATATGCCCCCACTCCAAATTGGCTAAGGCAAAAACGCGCCAAGATACCTGAAAATGGTCTGCTAGCTTAATATCAAACCGGGTCTATGTCCAGTTCTAGGACCTATGAAGGATTTTGGGACTTTTGGCTCCGAGCATCTTGCAGCAGAAAATTAGCACCAAAACATGCCTCCTCTCCAAATTGGCTAAGGCAAAATCTCGCCAAGATACCCAAAAATGGTCTGCTAGCTTAATATCAATCAGGGTCTATGTCCAGTTCTGGGACCTATGAACGATTTTGGGACTTTTGGCTCTGAGCATCTTGCAGCAGAAAATTAGCACCAAAACATACTTCCTCTCCGAATTGGCTAAGGCAAAAACTCGCTAAGATACCCGAAAATGGTCTGCTAGCTTAATATCAATCTGGGTCTATGTCCAGTTCTGGGACCTACGAAGGATTTTGGGACTTTTGGCTCCGAGCATCTTGCAGCAGAAAATTAGCATCAAAATATGCACCCTCCCCAAATTGGCTAAGGCAAAAACGCGCCAAGATACCAGAAAATGGCTTGCTAGCTTAATATTAAGCTAGCAGATCGCATATTTCTCGGAAACGGCTGGAGCAGAAAAATCCGGGTGGGCGTAGAAAATTAGCAGAAAATTAGCAGAAAATTATGGCATTGTTTATAAGCCCGGATCATAAAAGTGATCTGCTAGTTTAATAGACGTTTTCCCACATCCTACTTGGGTTTAAAAATTATTTAAATAAACGTTTTGCTTATTTTTTTCATGTCTACATGACTTCCTTATATGCGTGAATCTCATATCCCCCGCCTACTTGGGTATAAAAGTGGTTTAAATAATTCTCTTGCTTATTGTTGCATATCTACGTAATTCCTTAATATACGTGGGCCACATATCCCCACCCTACTTTGGTTTAAATATTGTTTAAATAATTGTCTTGCTTATTGTTGCAGGGCTACGTAGTTCCCGAATATGCATGGACCCCACATCCCCCGCCTACTTGCCTCCCCCCCACCGCCAGTCATCAGTCGGCCAGCAACTTCAAATGTAAAAGGTGGCAACCCTACCTACAGGAGACAACCAAGTCTTTTCAAATTGTAGTCCGCGCGTCTTTTTCATTGCAATTCATCGGTAAATTGGAGAGATCGCTGATTATAGAGCAAATAGAGGAGTAACTTGGAAAAAGGGTAAAATAGAGGATTGAAAAAAAGAGGAAATAGAGGAGACAGTTACATCCCTGTAATAAACGCAGGCCTCTAAAAGTTATAATAACAGTTATACTATATAGAGTACTCGCTCCAAGTTCCGATACATCTAAATTTGTCATCTGTAACCCTAAGCCGCTACTAGTCATTTAAATATTTGCGGGGGTAAAAATTTCCATTTTCTATCATCGATCAACCGCGATACTTCCTCATACATTTTTCCCGAGTAACAATAGTCATATAGAATCATAACCGCACCTAGCCTGACGGGCAGCATTATTTGGTAAACGAAAGCCCAACAATGGATAATAAAAAATTATGATTTAAAAATACGAGGGTCATTTGACAAGTACCTAGCCTCACCGCCAGATGGTGCCACTATCGCACCAGAAATACACTACAGTGCAGTATCTTCCTGTAAACGGTTACAGACGAAATTTCAGCCGGATCGGAGTTGTAGTTTATTTTTGAGAGCGTGTGAAAGCAAATGTGTCCGTTGATTTTTGAAAAAATGGAGAAAGAACAATATCGGTCGGTGATTCGATTCTTGTTTTTGGAAGGGAAATCGCCCAGTGAAATTAAAGAACGCTTGGATACAGTGAATGGGGATGCTTCTCCTTCGATGGCGACCGTTAAATTTTGGTATAACGAATTTCAACGTGGTCGTACGTCGGTTTTTGATTATCCACGCCCAGGTGCTCCGAAAATAGCCACTACGGAGGAGAACGTGACAAAAATACACGATATCGTTTTGTCAGACCGCCGATTAAAGGTGCACGAGATAGCTGCGATAGTAGGCATCTCAGAAGAATGCGTGTGGCATATCCTACATGAGATTTTAGGCATGAGGAAGCTGTCAGCAAGGTGGGTGCCGCGTTTGCTGACTGCAGACAACAAGCGCATCCGTGTGACCAGTTCAGAGCAGTGTTTGGAGCTGTTTAATCGCAATCCAAAAGAGTTTTTACGTCGTTACGTGACTGTCGACGAAACATGGATTCACTACTACACTCCAGAGACCAAGGAGCAGTCAAAACAGTGGACCTTACCCGGTGAACCTGCTCCGAAGAAGGCGAAGACGGTCCCGTCCGCCGGAAAGGTGATGGCCACTGTTTTCTGGGATTCTCAAGGTGTGATTTTTATTGACTATCTGGAGTAGAGCAAAACGGTCACAGGACAGTACTACGCCGAACTATTGAGCCGATTTGATGCCGTGTTAGAAGAAAAACGGCCCCATTTTTCTAAAAAGAAAGTGCTTTTCCACCACGATAATGCACCGGCTCACACTTCTGCACTCGCCACGGCTAAATTGGTCGAATTACGCTACGAACTACTGCCCCATCCACCGTATTCTCCAGATTTGGCTCCGTGCGACTTTTTTTTGTTTCCGAACCTAAAAAATTCGCTCGCCGGGAAGAGATTCCACTCCAATAACGAAATAATCGCCGCCACGGAGGCCTATTTTGCAAACCAAGAGAAAACATTTTTTTCAACGGGGTTAAAAAAATTGGAACACCGCTGGACCAAGTGTATTCAACTAAAAGGAGACTACATTGAAAACTGAATTTTATTTTTTGTAAAATTTTGGTGTTTTCATTTGTAGGCTAGGTACTTATCAAATGACCCTCGTATATTAAACAATATAGACTAATTACGTTTTGAGAAATAGATTTTGGCGTATGAGGTGGCTAGCGAAATTATTGCTCAAAATTGTTATAAATAATCGACTTGTACCATTTTTCATGGTTGTAAATAATTGTAAATAAATCGTAGGTTACGTTAGCGCTTTGAAAAATTGATTTTGGCATATGGGGAGCTGGCGAAATTATTGCTCAAAATTGTTATAAATAATCGACTTTTACCAGTTTTTATGGTTGTAAATAATTGTAAATAAATCGTAGATTACGTTAGCACTTTGAAAAATTGATTTTGGCGTATGGGGGGCTGGCAAAATTATTGCTCAAAATTGTTATAAATAATCGACTTTTAGCAGTTTTTGTGGTTGTAAATAATTGTAAATAGATCATAGATTACGTTAGCGCTTTGAAAAATTGATTTTGGCGTATGGGGGGCTGGCGAAATTATTGCTCAAAATTGTTATAAATAATCGACTTTTACCAGTTTTTGTGGTTGTAAATAATTGTAAATAAATCGTAGATTACCTTAGGCACTTTGAAAAATTAATTTTGGCGTATGGGGGGCTGGCAAAATTATTGCTCAAAATTGTTATAAATAATCGACTTTTACCAGTTTCTGTGGTTGTAAATAATTATAAATAAATCGTAGATTACGTTAGCACTTTGAAAATTTGATTTTGGCGAATGGGGGGTCTTGCGAAATTATTGCTCAAAATTGTTATAAGTAATCGACTTTTTCCAGTTTTTGTGGTTGTAAATAATTGTAAATAAATCGTAGATTATGTTAGCACTTTGAAAAATTGATTTTGGCGTATGGAGGGGCTGGCGAAATTATTGCTCAAAATTGTTATAAATAATCGACTTTTACCAGTTTTTGTGGTTGTAAATAATCGTAAATAAATGGTAGATTACGTTAGCACTTTGAACAATTTATTTTGGCATATTGGGGGGGGGGGCTGGCGAAATTATTGCTCAAAATTGTTATAAATTATCGACTTTTACCAGTTTTTGTGGTTGTAAATAATTGTAAATAAATCGTAGATTACCTTAGGCACTTTGAAAAATTAATTTTGGCGTATGGGGGGCTGGCGAAATTATTGCTCAAAATTGTTATAAATAATCGACTTTTACCAGTTTCTGTGGTTGTAAATAATTATAAATAAATCGTAGATTACGTTAGCACTTTGAAAATTTGATTTTGGCGAATGGGGGGTCTTGCGAAATTATTGCTCAAAATTGTTATAAGTAATCGACTTTTTCCAGTTTTTGTGGTTGTAAATAATTGTAAATAAATCGTAGATTATGTTAGCACTTTGAAAAATTGATTTTGGCGTATGGAGGGGCTGGCGAAATTATTGCTCAAAATTGTTATAAATAATCGACTTTTACCAGTTTTTGTGGTTGTAAATAATCGTAAATAAATGGTAGATTACGTTAGCACTTTGAACAATTTATTTTGGCATATTGGGGGGGGGGGGGCTGGCGAAATTATTGCTCAAAATTATTATAAATAATCGACTTGTACCATTTTTCATGGTTGTAAATAATTGTAAATAAATCGTAGGTTACGTTAGCGCTTTGAAAAATTAATTTTGGCGTATGGGGGGCTGGCGAAATTATTGCTCAAAATTGTTATAAATAATCGACTTTTACCAGTTTCTGTGGTTGTAAATAATTGTAAATAAATCGTAGATTACGTTAGCACTTTGAAAAATTGATTTTGACGTATGGAGGGGCTGGCGAAATTATTGCTCAAAATTGTTATAAATAATCGACTTTTACCAGTTTTTGTGTTTGTAAATAATTGTAAATAAATCGTAGATTACGTTACCGTTCTGAAAATTGTGGTTTTTTTATGTGGGGGCTGGCGAAATATTTCTCCCCCCCCCCCCCTTTTGTTTGTTTATAACTTTGTTTATACACTTGTAAAAAAATCGATTGTGGTTGTAATTAATTGTAAAAAAAGTGTACAAAATTATCCAATTGCTTATTTTAGGACTAGTGATTTGGGGGGGCGGGGGAAATGGACGTATATTATTCTGTGTCTTGAAAAATCACTGATTTACGTTTTATTTAATGAATGCTTAAATGATACGTCTCCGGACGTAACACCGCCCCCCTTAGATTGTTGAATGTCGTAGAAATTCAAGTGAAGTAATTGAATGATCAATTTGAGTTATCAGTGATTTTTTCGTTACAAAAGATTTAATAATAATAATAATAATAATAATAATATAAAATTAATAATTTAAAATAAATGTTTGAATCGCCTATATATTTTAAAATAAATTAATTATTTTCTTCCTAATACTAGTTTTGCACTTAACCTACTGATTTACTTTGTACCGATTTTTCTAACGTTCAAATTTCAAAGAATTCCTATATATATATATATAGATAATGAAATCGTTGAATTTTTTATTTCTAATCCTCGCCTCCGTCAGATCGACTTAACTCATCACCTTCTTAGAAAAAATTTGGGAGTGCGATATTTTACTCATATTCTACACTTATCTCATATTGTTTCTTCATATAATTTTTCTGTTTATGTATAAACAAAGCTTCAGAAAATAGTCTCTTTCCATTATTTTTTTCTGTGTCTAATATCTTTATGTTATTAAAATCGATCGAATGATTATTTTCTACCGTATGTGAAAATAATCCAGAATTAAGATCCTTATCTCTGTTTTTTTGCGTGTTCTTTGGTTCTGACAATCAACCTTCTACTCGTCTGTCCATCATAAGACGCATTACAATCGTTACATTTTATTGGGTATGCTACATTCGCACTATTACATTAATCATTTTTATCCTTTCCAAGTTTTGTAATATTGTTCAATTTATTTTTCGCACTATATACTACTTGTGTGCTATATTAAAAAAAAAAAAATTTTGTGAAAAATTCTAATTCCTTGACATAAGGTAGACTAATAAAACCTTTATTGTTAACAATAATAGTTTGTGCTGATTTTTTTGTGCATCTTATCTTTTTTATGCGTTTTCTTAGGTGAAAATCTATTAAATCATGGGGATAATCATTTTTTTGTAAAACCTGTTTTATGAAAGAGATATTTTTTTCGTGGAATTTTTATGCGATAATCTTATGGCTCTGTCTACAAGGCAGTAAATGATGGCTATTTTATTACTAAGGGGGTGGTGCGAATTGAAATTTAAATAACGTCCTGAAAAGGTTGGTTTTTGGTGCCAATTTATTGTTATATGTCTCTGATTATTTATTACAATTTTTAAGTCTAAAAAATTAATGCTTTTATTTTGGAGCCAATTCAACTGTAAATTGTAAATTTTTGTCATATTCATTAAAAGTGTGTAAAGTGTGATCTATGGAAATTTTCGGTATACATAATATAATATCATCACCGTAGTGAAAATAAAACATTGGTTTACCATTCAACTTATCAATACACTCTGTCTCCAAATCCTCCATGACAATGTCTGATAAAATTGGGCTTATAGAGTTGTCCACGGCTGAGCCAAATATTTGCCTATAAACTTTATTGTTAAATTGGAAATAGTTATTGTTTAAAATAAATTTTATAACTTGTACAAATTCAGTGCAACTTATGTTAATTTTATTATGTAGCTGGGTCCAGCTTTTTTCAATAGCCTTACAAACTAAATATTCCGGGACGTTTGTAAAAAGACTGACCACGTCGAAGCTAATGATATCATGGTCAGGGGGATTTGGATGTCTTTCATTTGTTCTTTTAATTTTAAGCTATTGTCAATACGTGAAGCTGGAGGTTTTAGATTATTCTGAAGGAATTTTGCAAAAAACTTTGAGACGTTGTATGCGGGAGAATTAACGGTGGATATTATAGGTTTAACAGGGAAACCATTTTTGTGAATTTTTATTAAGCCATAGGCTTTTGAGATGTTGAATTTTTGCAAGACCGGAGGCAGCTTTGTACGGTTTCCCGTAAAATCAATTTTATTACGCCATTTTATTAATTCATTAGTTTTTCGTTCTAAACCTGGTAATGGATTTGTTTTTGTTTCTATATAATATTTTGGGTCTTTAAATAAATTTTCTGTTTTCTCTATGTACGCGGATTTATTTATTATAACTGTGGCGTTACCTTTATTCGCCCTTGCAATTAGAATGTCGGAATTGTCTTTTATGAAAGCTTTCGGTTTTTCTAAATCTATTTTGAACTTTTGTCGGTATGTACGCGAGTTCCACGCGTATACAAGAGCGCCTCAGACGTGCATACAAAGCAAAATAATTAAGTAAATAACTCTTAACCCTAAGTAGGCGGAGGATGCGAGTTCCACACGTATACGGGAGCGCGTTAGACGTACATACAAGGCTAAATAATTACGTAAATAATTCTTAACCCCAACTAGGCGGAGGATGCGAGTTCCACGCGCATACTGTAATAAGGGAGACGTCTATCAATAGGAAAATAATTATTTAAATAATTGTTAACCCCAAGTATGCGGGGGATGCGAGTTCCACGCATATACGCGAGCGCGTCAGACGTAAATACAAGGCTAAATAATTATTTAAATAATTCTTAACCCCAAGTATGCGGGGGATACGAGTTCTACGCGTATACGCGAGCGCGTCAGACGTAAATACAAGGCTAAATAATTATTTAAATAATTCTTAACCCCAAGTAGGCGGGGGATGCGAGTTTCACGCGTATACGGGAGCACGTCAGACGTACATACAAGGCTAAATAATGATGTTGTAACGGCAGGCGCGTCTGTGTGTGTGTATGTGCGCCAACACGGAGCTCGGATCGAGCCGATCTCCGACGCATGGTATACACACAGGTAGTTGACCGAAAACATAAACATACCGCGGCCTAGGAGAAGGCAAGGCCGACAATTGCGGCATGAGGATTCGCAAGTAGAGTCGGGCTTGTCCTCGTATGACTCCGGGGGCTTGCGTGTATGTGTGTGTAGTTGCTCGCACGTGTAAACACACAATGAGCCCCGAAATGAAAACTCGCGACAACCTTGCGCGAGGGGGAAGGAGAGCGAGAGACAGAGCCCGGCAGTATCGCTTCTGCCGTAGCTGAGGCAGCTGCTTGTCCCCCGTGCGCGACGACTTGGAGAGAGAGAGAGAGAGAGAGAGAGAGAGAGAGAGTCGAAGTGAAGTGCAGGAGGATCGCGGAGTGGGTGCAGTGTAGTGCATGAGAGTGAGAGAGAGAGACGCAGCACGGCTCCAAGAACCTCGTTCGCCGGTGGTTAAGGGAGAGGGAGAGAGAGCCACACTCGACCGAGGCAGCGAAAGAGCGAGAGAGAGCATCGCGGCCGATACTCACAGGAGCGAGAGAGAGAGAGAGGAAGGCGAGGCCCGTAGCAGCGAAGAAGGAGAGAGAGAGAGACACAGCGACGCGCTGCAGCAGGCACCGCCGAGCGCGTTCAACCGCGCCTTCTCGCTGCAACTAAGGAGGTAAGTCCTGGCCAGGCGAGCGCGCGCTTCCCCCGCGGACGACGAGCGTCCAGGAAGCGGAGACGCGCGAGCGAGCGAGGCCGCCGACGCGCGCGTGAGCGCCGATCGTGCGCGGCGATCGGCAGACGTGGCGCGAGCCGCTTTTGCGCGTACGGGTGTGCGGCAGAGTACACACGTACTTCGCGTGCGCGGGCGCACCACCCGAATCGGCACGTACCTAGAGTACGCGCCGCGCGTGTAAATAGTGAACAGCCTCCAGAGGCAATAAAGATAATTCGTTGCTTTTACTTGTTCGCGTATTATTTTACGCATCCTACTTTCAATTCCCTATTCGGTGGCACGGTGAAGAATACCACCGGCCTCCGCGGTCGCGAATACGTAGTACTCGCGTGATAACTGAGCAGCTGGGGCAGCACGCTCGAAAGAGAGCGCGACGACGAAGTCGCGCGTTGTAACGGAGCGCAAAGGCGCAGCTGCTGCTGAAAGCAGTCGACGGGGAGCAACAGCACGGAGCTGACGGGCCGCTAATCATCGAGGGTTGGCACGAGTAAGTGCTCGTGCCTGTTAATTGCTGCGCCGTTCATCGGCAAGTCCGCGTTGAGATATAGCGCATCGAGGACAGCTTTTAGCCCGTTACAATGTAAATAATTATTAACCGCAAGTAGGCTAGGGATGCGAGTTCCACGCGTATACCGGAGCGCGTCAGATGTGAATACAAGGCTAAATAATGATGTAAATAATTGTTAACCTCAAGTAGGCTGGGGATGCGAGTTCCACGCGTATACTGGAATAACGCAGATGCGTATCCATGGCAAAATAATTATTTAAATAATTCTTAACTCCAAGTAGGCGGGGATGCGAGTTCCATGCGTATACGGGAGCGCGTCAGACGTACACACAAGGCTAAATAATTATGTAAATAATTCTTAACCTCAAGTAGGCTGGGGATGCGAGTCTGCCACTTACGTAGGTATGAGTAAGAGGAAATTAAAAAAAACGTACATATGAACACCAAAGAGCAGTAAAACTAAAATCAGAGAATTCTACCATGGCTACACACTCGCAACAGACTGGACATTCTATTAATTTGGAAAATATTGAAATTCTAGATAGAGAAGAAAATTTATTTAAACTTTCATTTTCAGAAATGATGAATATTCACTATCACAGCAACACGATTAACCATATAGAAGACACACAATTTTTAAAAATGTCGTACAAAAAAACCATAGACAAGATTAAAAAAATAACGAAATAATTAATAACAAAAAAATTTCCTATGGATTTTTATGCTTATTGTGCTCCCCCTCAATCTATTATTATTCCATTCCTATCGCTAATTCTCTATGAGGAGCGCACGTTACCGAGTAGGTGTTCGCTGCGCCAGTAACACACAGCGAGGTAGCGGGCACCTTTGTGCCACTTCTTAAGACTATGTTTGCCGGATGCTTGGCAGGCTCTTACAGCTTACGCTCAGCATTTTTCCCTCTCCCGTTCTCCCTCCCCTCTCCCATGTCCTCTCATTTTTGATATAATTTACAACCAGCAGTATAAATAGGGGTGTTACAAACCTTTTTCCTTAGTGCTTGTACATGTAACGTTCAAAATGGGTTTACTTAGTATGTATGATTTATTCAACTTTAATAACAATAAAGTTATTGTATTTCACATAAGACTAACATAATGTGACGCATAATATTTAAGGTAATAATTTATATTGTAACAATATTGTAATTTTGCATTAAGTTTGTAAATATGGAAAATAAATATATTTATTGTGCTTTCGTATAGCCCTGAAGAGGGAAGTAATAAAACTTCCGGAACGTTGGCAATTTTTAAATAAATGCTGTTACAAAAGTTCGTCTGGTGTCCGTTAATTTCATTAAATAATTTTTTAATTGAAGTACGGGGCGGATGTAAAATCCACTAATGTGAGGGAATTACGTCCACGTGCGGCAATAAGTAAGATGATTATTTAAATAATTATTAATATCATAAAGGCGATGGACGTACGGTCCAGGCATATACGGGAATTACGTAGACATGCGGTGCTAAACAAGAGAATTATTTGAAAAATTGTTATGCTCAAGTAGGCGGATGATGCGAGGTCCACGTATGTAAGGGTGTTACGTTGACATGCGATAAAAAAAAAAACCATTGTTTAAATAATTTTTAAACTCAAGTAGGTGGGGGCTGTGAGATCCACGGATATAAGGGAGTTACGTAGATGTGCGATACAAAGAAAAAACCGCTGCCAATTCATTGGCCCGTAGCTTCCTCAACCGTAATTTGTTGACTCCTTTAATTAATTTTTAATAACAAAACTTATAATTTTTTAAAAAATTTATTGCATAATTATAATTAAATTCATTTATGAATATTAAAAATTGTTAATTTTTAAATTTATTTATTTATTTATTATTTATTTATATCAAATTTATATAAATTTTGAGCTGATAAATAAAGTTATCATTTGAAATAGAAGTAAAATATCTATATTTTATAATAAAACAAATAGCTATCACGGTTGTTTTGTTATTAACAAAAACGTGTTTTTTTTTTTATATTTCATAACATCATTGGAGTTATGAGTTTTTAAAAAAAAAACACGTTTTTGTTTTTGATGATAACTAAAGAACCGTGATAGATAGAAAATTAATTTTTTTTTTTAATATAGGTATTTTAATTTCTTTCGAATGACACCCACCCCATTCAGATACATAGAGCCGTTCTCGAGAAATTACGATTTTAAAAAAATGTCAAAAAATTTTTAACCTCAAATATCTCTGAAATTTATGGACCAATCATTTTGCCCAAAGAACTCGACTGAGAACTATAAAAAATCTACCTCTAAAAAGAATTTGGAAGCTATTAAGTCAATTTGACTCGTGTAATCGTTGGACATACAAAACTGATTTTTTTCATTTTTCAATTTTTTACTCAAAATCTAGCATACAGAAAGTATTCAAATTTTAACAGATTATAGCTATTTATATTCTGTATTATCATGATTTTTCTCAAAAAAATTGACCGTTAAGTTTAGGAGTTATAAGCTTCTAAAAAAAAACCGTTTTTGTTAATAACAAAAGAACCGTGATAGCTAGAAACTTTTTTTTTTTAGAAAATATAGGTATTTTAATTCTCTTTCGAACGCTACCCATCAGATTCGAATAACTCGATCCTAGTATTAAAAATAATCAAAAAACAGTTTTGAGAAAATCGAAAATTTGAAAAAAAACAAAAACGCATCGCCCCAATCAAAAAACGGATTTTTGACCCGCTATCACGCAAAACAAAAACAAAAAAAATGAGACCTGTCCGGTCAAAATCGACCAAGTAGAAGTTAAGATCCAGGCGTACACACACACACACACACACACACACACACACACACACACACACACACACACACACACACACACACACACACACACACACACACACACACACACACACACACACACACACACACACACACACACACACACACACACACACACACACACACACACACACATCCATACAGACATTTTTCAAAAACCATGTATTTTGATTCCTAACACCTCAGAACACAATTATAACATGTTTTTACAACAACTCAAAAATTTACTATCACAAAGCTTCCTCTAGGAGGAAGCAAAAATTGTTGAAATAATTTTTAAATTCATGTACGTGATGGATGTGAGTTTCACGTGTATAAGGGAGTTACATAGGTATGCAATACAAAGCGTAACAATTGTTTAAATAATTTTTTAATTGAAGTACTGGGAGGATGTGAAATCCACTTACGTGAGGAAATCACGTCCACGTGCGGCAATAAGTAAGATATATATTTAAATAATTATTAATATCATAAAGGCGATGGACGTAGATATAAAAGACTATAACTTAAGTTCTTCACGAAGCACATGACTGAACCAAAAAAGAAAATGTTTATTTTGTAATAGAGAAATAAAAAAAAGCCTCTAACTCTATGATAGAGGAAGTCCTTTTTATAAAAAATTACAAAGAGAGCGATAAAAGTGGTCATTTTGAGTTTAATTCGATCTAGAAAAAAAAAGTCACTTACTATCATTGTAAAATTTTTTAGAGCTTGTTCTTTATAGCAAAAGCTTCAATTTGAGCCCTGGTAGATCGATGTACCATGAAAAATATCCCAGATATAAGAGTTTTTATTTTCCAATACTCGTGAAGTAAAAAGTTAAAATATCTTGAATCTGAGCTTTCTTTCATAGCACATTAATCCACCGGGGCTTAAATTGAAGCTTTACTTATAAAGAAAAAGCTACAACAAATTTTACAATGATAAATGACTTTTTTTCTAGATCGAATTAAACTCAAAATTACCACTTTTATCGCTTTCTTTGTAATTTTTTATAAAAAAGTCTTCCTCTATGATAGAGTTAGAGGCTTTTTTATTTCTGTATTACAAAATAAACATTTTCTTTTTTGGTTCAGTCATGTGCTTCGTGAAGAACTTAAGTTATAGTCTTTTATATCTAAAATTTTGCAGCTTACAAGAAGTTAAAAGTTTCTGGGATTTGCTCATATTAGGGAGTTACATAGACGTAGGATACAAAGCATAACAATTGTTTAGATAATTTTTGAACTCAAGTAGGGAGGGTACGTAAGGTCCATGTATATAAGGGAGTTACGTAGACGTAGGATACAAAGCATTACAACCCGCGTAGAAAAGAAAGTCTGGGCCCAGTCTGGCGGCAGTCTCGCGAAAGTCTAGCAGTAGTCTGACGAAAGTCTGCCGAAAATCTGGCGAAAATCTCATGAAAGTCTAGAAAAATTCTAGTGGCGATCTGGCAGCGGTAGTCTGTCGGAAGTCTGGCGAAAGTTTTAGGCTCGTTTTATTAATGTACAGCTTTAAACCAGACTTGCTCTTAAAAAATCGGCTGTTTACTCATGAAAAGGCAGGAGCCCTATCAATCACAGTGAACTGGCATGCGTAGTGGGTATACTGATATATAAACCCTTGAAAAAGAGTAACTATTAGTAATATATTGTCAATAGGCATTGCTTATATGTGGAGAATATATTGGATATAATCCCTGGTAGAAACATTAGTTACAAAATATGGTTAGATCTCTCGTACGGATATTGACAATATTTCGACGGTGTGTATGAAGACAATTACAGCGAAGTTGAATGCTGCGAACAAAATTACGCATTAAAATTTGCGGCGAAAACTGTGACTTTTTCTAAATTAACAACGAAAAAAATCACTTTTCTATAATTTTAGTGAAGAAAATGACATTCTGAAAATTTGCGGCGAAAAAAATTACATCCGTGAAATGTGCGGCGCAGAAAATGACATTCTGAAAATGTGCGGCGAAAAAAATTACATCCGTGAAATGTGCAGCGAAGAAAATGACATCCGAAAAATGTGCGGTGAAAAAAATTACATCTGTGAAATGTGCGTTTTGAGGATGTCATTTTCTTCGCCACACATTTTGAGGATGTCATTTTCTTCGCCGCAAATTTTAAGGATGTCATTTTCTCCGCCGCACATTTTGAGGATGTCATTTTCTTCGCTGCTCATTTCGGATGATATTTTCTTCGCCGCACATTTTGAGGATGTCATTTTTTTCGCCGTAATTCTTTGAAAGTTATAATTTTCTCGCTGCCAGTTCATTAGCCTCCTCCAATTTAATTTATCGTTCCTGTATGTATAGTATATAGTTCAAATATAAAATATGTTTGCTCATTCTTTGTTTAAAATGATTTAAAAATTCATTCATATTTAAATTCAATGCTATTAAGTAGTTTACCAACCAATGATGTCATAAATATCCCAATATCGCAAACTCATTTTCTTCATTTTTCAGGTTTTACGTTTTTGGTTTATAACAAAAGAACGGTGATAGCTACAAAAAAAGTTTTTCTCAGAAAATATAGGTATTTTAATTCTCTTTCGAATGCTACCCATCCCATTTAGAAACATAGAGCCGTTCTCGAAAAATTATGATAAATTAGTGGGGCCGAGCCCCCCTGCGTGTCTTCGACACGCCGAACCCCCCCCCCCCACACACACACCTGCTCCTCGCTTCACTCGTCGCCCCCCTCTCCCTATGTAAAAACTTCGTTTTTACATAATAGGCACGACCGCAATGCTCAGAAGAACCTTATAATTTTATTATTGCAAAAATTGCAATACTTTATTTTTATCGTTTTTTTGTATATCGATTTTCCCGATCTTATTGATAGCTATTGTATTTAATATTTCTGTATCAAATCGAATTCTGTTAAATAGCGAAAATTGACTATGTAAGGTGCATTGATGCATTAAAAATCCGGTTTATAGGTTTAGATACCAGAAATTGATTTTACATGAAAATGGTAAATGGGAAAAATTGTTGTTTTATTATAATCTACAATTTTTATATTAACATATTTGTGTAAAGTTAAATCCTGTCAAGTTATAGCCGAAAATCGTCCAATTTATGTATATTTACACGTTAAACATCGTTGTTATTAGTTTAACTCGCCAGGAATTAATTTTACATGATAATGTTAAATAGAAAAAAGTTTTGTTTTAATATTATCTACAACTTTTGTATTTAACATTTATGTATAAAATTAAATCCTGTTGAGTTATAGCCGAAAATCGTCCATTTATTACCTTCTTTGACGTTTTTCACATTTGTGTTGGTAAATATTGCTCGTAGAAAAAGAGTTCTAACAGGAAAAAGGTATCTCTTAATTAGCTTTAGCAGATAGGCCTGTATATATTAGCTTAAAATTAAATTTTCTAGACATTAAGGATAAAAATCGATTTTTTGAAATGTTTTTTATGCTCCCATTTCTAAAGTATTCCATCGATCATCTTCATTAAGGAACTGTCAGTTCCATATAATTAGACGAGTATATTCCCCAAAGCCCGTTTGGATCCATCGAAATTTCGCTGAGATAATCGGATTACTTGATCACATACATACGTACAGACATACATACACCTCCAAAAACGCTTAAAATGAACTCATTGTGGGAGGAAAATAGTTTTTATATCGTAAATTTTCAGTTCTTGAAGTGTTACAATTTTCGCCCTGACGAAAATATAAGGCTCTCCCGAGAAACGGTCGTGCCTAAAAAGTGAAAAAAAATTTAACCTCATATATCTCTGAAATTTTTGGATCAATCCTTTTGTCGAAAGATCTCTCTCGATTGGTATACAAAATCTACCCCTACAAAGAATTTCAAAGCGATTAAGCCAATTTTACTCTACTTATGCAACGACAAAGAAAATCACTTTTTTTATGACTTATTTTTTTCTCCAAAAATAATGAATAAAAAAACATAACAATTGAGCAAGTTATATTCCTCAATACTCTTAAAACAAAACAAAAATATTCATGTCAATGTCTTTTTTTAATTTCGAAATATAACCTATTTTCAATAAGTTACGTTATCATCAATAACTTATGACGAAATATAGCTATTAACTTTTTTGCTTCCTCATAGAGGAAGCTTTGTAATAGTAAAATTTTGAGTTTCTTTAAATTGCTCTAGAAACATGAATAAAGGTGTTAGAAGCGAGTCACATGATTTTAGAAAATGTTTGTATGGATGTTTGTATGGATGTGTGTGTGTGTGTGTGTGTGTGTGTGTGTGTGTGTGTGTGTGTGTGTGTGTGTGTGTGTGTGTGTGTGTGTGTGTGTGTGTGTGTGTGTGTGTGTGTGTGTGTGTGTGTGTACCGCTTTATTTTCGAATCTACACTGTTGATTTTAACCAGACGGGTCTCATTTTTTGTTTTTTTATTCCGAATTCGGGACAAAAATAATTTTGTACGACTAACTGATTCGTTTTTGTTTTATGTCGAATTTTTCATTTTCGAAAAATTTATATTTGAATTTTTTTAATGGTTGGATTTAAATTTTAGAATCGGATGGGTAGCGTTCGAAAGAGCATAAAAATGTTGTAATACTCAAAAATTTTTTTTTTTCTTATTAATCTTAGAAATATATTATAATTACATTGTGTATTAAGCTGTTCCATATAATGGACAATGTTTCATAATAGGTACTTTTACCTTAACATTTCTACCAGGGATTACACCCAATATATTCTCCACATATGAGCAATTCTCAGAATTTTCTACAAGTCTAAAAAATTTCTCATGTTCTGTTTGCTAGACAATACATGAAAAAACTTTCGAACATAGGAGTGTTACGTTTGTGACGTATCTAAAATTAAATTAAATTATTTCTGGGACGTCCACACTGTATATCGACGTTATTTCTGGGACGTCCCAGAAGTGTATATGGTATATAAGCGTTATTTCTCGGACCCCGCTAGAGTCTCGGCACCCAGAGAGGGATTATTTCTTTAGTCACTTATATAGGACAATTCTGAGAAAATAAACTATAGTACACGGTAGAGTCCCAGAAATAACGTTTATGTACATATATATATATATATATATATATATATATATATATATATATATATATATATATATATATATATATATATAAAGTATATTAAAATTATAATAACATTTTGTCTTAAAGGAATAATTTATGACTTTACTTTTATTTTGCAGATCTACTCTTACTGAACAACAAGAGTCCGAAAATTCCATTCCTTTCAACTCTTTCCTTTTAATTGGAAATATGTTTCTGTGTCAACATTGCAATTCGAAATTTAAGAACATAATTCAGTATAACAAACACTTTAAAATACATACAAATTTAAGGAATTTAGAGATATCGTGTGCCTATCCGGATTGTAGTGTGAAATGTAAAACATATTTAAACTTTCAACAACATTTACTGCGATTCCACAATGTTTTCAAAAAGAATTCTGGTAAATGTAAATATGATGGCTGTTCTTATCATTGTAGAAATGTTAATATGATGAAAAAACACTATTTTATTCATGCAAAAAAAGATGATAGAAACATAATCTGTACGTATTACTCAAATGTAAAAAGAGGATTTTCAAATATAAATGCGTACAGAGTACATTTATCTCAATATCATAGAAATGAGCGTATAGATAATATCGCAAATTTACGAAATACTCATAATAGTAAAATCAACAATAGTCATTTAAAAAAATTTGAAACGAGTTCTTCAGTGAAAAACTTTGCAATGCAAGTACTTCAACTCGATCAGCTGTGTGGACAGTACCAGCCATCTGAACTGCATGACCAACAACAAGATCGTCAGGAATGTTAACAACAGTATTTACAAGATAGTAATAAGCATAAGCAGGATGCAGAAAACGATATTCATTTACCAGGAAATACGAATGATGTCAATTTAGAAGTCAATGTGGATACAGTCTTAAATAAAAATCTTGGAAATACAGTTAATTTAGAAAAAACGTCCAATTTAAAAGATAAAAGATATGTAGATTTGATGGATAGTACGATGCCATTAGCAAATGTATTCCTTACTCTATCAACAAAATAATTTGCTACTGATCGTATGATACAGGGAGTTATAGAAAGCATATATTCAGCTTTTAACGTGTATAAATACGGATTTACAAATAGCATTTTGAACAGTAATATTCCTGAATGTAATAAAACCCTTGTAAATAACGTTTTTAATAATAATTTTAATGGTTTTTCAAACGCTCTTGATCCAAGTTACGGTACTTTGAGAAACACTTATAATCGTAAAATGTATTATAAAAAAAAATTGAAGTTTGTTGAACCAAAACAAATAACAATTCAAAATACAGAACAGGAAGATACAAGTTATTTTTACAGTTATATTCCAATCCTTCAAACGTTGAAAAATATGCTATATAATAAAAACGTTATAAAATATTTCAATTATTCTGATTTGAAAAAAAATGAAAAGGACTACTTTGATATTAACGACGGAATCGTCGTTAATGAAAATAGTTTTTTTACAGAAAAAAATGTTTTGAAAGTAGCTCTTTTTCAAGATGCGTTTGAAATTTGTAATCCCCTGGGATCTTCAAAATCAAAGTTTAAGATTATAGGCCTTTATATGACACTATTGAATTTACCAGCATTTCTACGATCAAAAATTGATAATATCAAATTAGTTTTACCATGCCGAGAAAAATATGTAAAAGAATATGGATGGAATAAGATTTTAGAAGTTTTGATGAAAGATTTAAAATATTTGGAAACGCATGGTATAATGATTAAATATGAGAACGAAACAGTAACGTTCAAAGGAAGCTTGGTTGTAATGTTTGGTGACAATTTGGGAAGTCATCAAATTAGAGGATTTACTGAAAATTTTAGTAATTCTGCTTATTTCTGCCGTTATTGCGAGAAGAGTTCCGCTGAATTCCGTAAAAATCCTCTGAAAAGAACAGCATTAAGAACGGTTGAAAATTACATGGAATGTACCCGCGAAGCTGTAAAAAGAAAACAATTAATAAAAGGCATAAAAGCGAATTCTGCATTAAATGATACAACATTATCACGAGTCAAGTCCAGGTTTGCCTCCTTGTATTGCTCATGACCTTTTTGAAGGCATCGTAGCATATGATATGCAATCAGCAATAGATTATTTTCTTCAAAGAAGTTGGTTTAAAGTGGGACTTCTAAATTGAAGATTAAATGATGTCGATCTATTGGGAGAGAACAAAGTGTTTATACCATATGTCAAATTAAATTCCAAAAGACTTACTGGATCTGCATCTCAAATAAAAAGATTGTTACTGATTTTTCCAATTGCAATATCAGACTTAATTCAAGATGTTGATGACCTTGTCTGGAAAATGGTTTTAGTATTAAGAAATATGTGCAACTTAATATGCGCTCCAGCATTATCCATAAATCAAGTTGCACTGTTAGATGTGACAATTCAAAAATACATACAACGCAGAATACAATGTTTCTCTGAAGTTCCATTACGACCAAAACACGAATTCGTATTTCACTATCCAATTTTAATAAAGTATTTTGGACCATTGAAATATTCATCAACGCTTGGAACAAAAACACAAATATTTTAAAAGTATCGCAAAACATCTACAAAATTTTAAAAATACAACTCAAACATTTGCAGAGAAACACGAGCTTTTACAATGCTCTCTTAAAGATCAATTCAATTTTATAACAGAGCCAAAAGATGTATTAGTGTATGATGATAGACAATATGATTCAGAAATATCAAGTTTGATAAACGGATTTCGTAAAAAAAATATAAATAAAAAATTTGCATCTCAGAAAGTTATATTCCGTGGTACCTGCTACAGCAAAGACATGTATGTTTGCGTGAGTAAAAATATCTACGGTAATTTTCTGATTTGCAAAATAAAATTAATTTTAATAAATGATAATTATTCAGAAATATATTTTTTGGGGAGTGCAAATGAAATAGTATATTGCTTTGAAGTCGGAGTATTCGAAATTGTCCAGTACAAACATGATGAAATTCGAACGCAAAAATTATCAATTTTTCCCTATTCCTCTTTACAATAGTTCTAGGTTAATAATTATAAGGTTTGGTAATAACCAAACCTTATAATTGAATGCCAAATTAACTCCTTACCTGTTTACTTAATGAAAAATGCGCCTTATGATCCAGACATCAATGATGTTTGTAAGTACCAATATACACATAATATTTAGGTATGTGTGTGTACGTGCGTGCGTGCGTGCGTGTGTATGTGTGTGTGTGTGTGTGTGTGTGTGTGTGTAAAAGGCTCACCGGCCTTGTAAAAGTTAATAAATATTAATACAACACTGACAAAAAAAAAATATGAAAAATTCCTGTTTTCTAGTAATCTGACCATGTGTGCTAAAAACCAAAATTTTCCTCATGTTACATAGTAATTTTTCCTATACTACATATTAATTTTTAACAGCAAACTAGTACTTTTTACCAGTGAACAAATAATTTAGTAATATTTAACTCTTTTTCATCATTGTTTAGATGTCGGTCGTCAAGGTTTGGAGTAGACAGAGATCTAAAAAAACTGCAATTTTAATACAAGAGACAGAGGATATGCTACAATATGTAATCAATCAGTCAAATACAAAATTAAAAATTAATGGAATCTCGTTAGTCCTCGAAAAAGATGGTGCGCCTGTGGATGACAACGAGCTATTACAATATTTTATCGAAGAAGTATTAATTTTATTAGAAGAGGGAGAATCGTGGATAGAAAATGTACGTACAAACGCTGAGCTGCCTTTAGCAAAAGATGATCCAAAATCTATCGAACCTGATGATTCCTCGTCAACACCCGCTTCATCTGACAAAAATGATGATACACCTGAAAATTCTGTAGAGCCTCCAGAAACTGGGAAAATTGGTAAGAACAATTTTCAGAATTATTTAGGTATCTTCTTCAATGTATTATACGTGTAAAGAAGATGAATAAATTGAGTTTTTAGGTTTCCGACCACTCAATTGCGGTTTAACGCTTACGACAAAGAAATAAACATAACTGGATTTGATCGATACGCGATTCTGTAGTCTTCCTATTTAACCTCGTGATCTTGTTTGTTCATGCATGGTTGACTGTTTTGTCGCCTCGTTGCAGTTTTCATTGCGCCGGGGTGAACGACCGTGATGGTTTAATTATTTGTTCATCAACGTTAATTCCATTCTGGTTTACGCGCTTCCAAATTCTATCACTTTTATATAAAACGAAAGTGCTTATAGTATATTTCGATAGTAGTGCAGGAGAGACGATTCTCTGAAGTGTATCGAACGATATTTTTGTAAATGATGGGCGAAAAGTCGGATTTTGTGTATGCTTGCGTGCTTAAATTCGGAATATAGAGAACCTTTTATTTTTGCTATGCTCATAGTTTTTATTTATTTATTTTTTGCAGGTGAAACCGCTTTAGAAGTCACAGAAAATGTGGCTAGTTCGTCAAAAATATTAAACTGGGACGACTTCCACATAAAATGGGATACGTTAAATCCCATTACAATCCAGGCATTAGAACAGAAAACACGGACAAAAGTATTGATTAAAACAGTCGTGCACAGGGTCATCGACGAGCTAAGAGTTATAGCAATACATATTCCTGAAGGCGTCCTGCGAAGATTGGCATTCGAAATGAAAAATAAATATCCTGACACGTTTGAAGAGCGGGATGAAGAGGGAAAACTTGTGGGGAACGGCGTGGCTGATTTAACTTCATCAATGAAACAGAGAAATAATTATCTTACTAGACCGCACATGTCATTTTCTATAAGCAACACCTTGAAAATCCCTCTAAAAAAACAAAGAGCTTTCAAATATGTCCAAGCAGGATGTCGAAACTGGCAGCCGGAGTATGACAATTCAGAAACCGCAGATTATGAAGATTGTAGGAACTACCTATTAAATTTTGAGAATCTTAATTTCGAGGATGAAGAGGAATTTTCAGTAATAATGCAAAAGTTTGAGAAATGCTTTCCAGCTCAAAGGCTTTATATAAATAACGTAAACGATGCTCCCTCGGCCATGGATATAAGTGATGCTTGACCGTGTTTGTTTCGAAAATTATTTTTAGTGACTTATTTTTTCATTTTAACTAATATTGATATCAACATATTGACGAACAATTTCGACAAAAATTTATTAAAAATCTTACAGTATGGTTTATTTAAAAAATTCATTACACAAGACGATATGAATAATGAAGATGAAAAATATTCGATGGCAATTGATATAATATTCAATCATTTCAAAGAGGACAAAACAAACTTGTTTTTTAAATGTACAGTAAGTATTTTTGTAGAGAGTACCCTGCTAAAAAATAACACACTTTTAATGGTTAACGTATTAATGAAATGGAGACACTTTTTGTTTATTTCAATTTTAATAAAATTTTATGTAAAATTTCTGCCAGGGTAATAAATTAATAAAAATCGGATAATAAAATATGTTAAAAAAATATTTGTTCTTTACAGGTCAACTCGTTAATGGATAGTATTGATAGTGACAATTCTCATCCTCGAATAGCAATAAGTGGTAGGTATAATTTTTATTGCACTATTTTGTTTTATTTTAAAAATACTTATTGCAATCGTAATTTTTTACAGAAAAAGAACAACAGGTACTATTTGAAATTGAAGAGAATAATGAGGGTTACGATAATTTGTCAAATGGACCCGTTACATTAATGACCAGAGATTATTGGCTTGTCGACAACCTTGCTGTTGAAAAGACGGAAGATACCATGCAAGCTATGCAGATGCTTCTCGCATTTTACTTTGTATTCAATAGAATCTACCCACAGAACGGTTGTTGTTTCCTTTTATTTATTCAAATGAAAATGTTCAATTTGTATACACCTGTTAGCCGTTCGAAGTGCAAAGCATCGGTGGAAAAAGTAAATACTTTTATTAAGAAAATAAATACCCTATAGCACTGAATATTTGAGGAATATTCCCTCAATATTCATTTGCCATTTTCGCAATTTTCACTAAAATTCCCTCAACGTTAATGAACATGAAAGAAACCCTTAAGGAATATTCCTGCAAACCTTGATGACCGTTTTTCCATTCCTTTTCAAAAATGATCAGGTAGGCTACCTATTATTGTAATATTGCAGGAATATTCGTACAAGATTAATTAATACTAGACGAATATATAATTAAGTTACACCAATTTTTCCTCGATTAAGCAGTATTGCAGCAATATTCGTACAAGATTCATCGACACGAGAGAAGCATTCAATATATTCCCCTATAACACTTAATATTGGAGCAATGTTGCTTCAATGTTGCTGCGACATATTCGCCATATTCGTTAATATTCCCTTAACGTATACAGGTAACGTTAGTATTTAAGTTGTTTATTTCACATAGATAAGGCGTAAAATTTTGAGTCCCGATCCCCCATTGCAAACGGGATATCAAAAACAAGGCAAGCCTTGTAATTCGGACTCTTCGTAAAGAGTCATTTGAACGGTTGAATTATACGGCTTATATACTCTCGGCCATCCAGTGTAACCACAGAAAGCGCTACCGGTACGCCGCATGGCGGATAAATAGCCGAAGCTTGCATATCGAGAGCCGCCCATCACAAGTTTCCCTTTATCACCGCTATGCGGAGCGCCGATAGCGCTTTCTGTAAATACACTGAATGGCCGAGAGTATATAAGCCGTGAAATTCAACCAATCAAATGAGTCTTTACGAAGAGTCCGATTTACAAGGCTTGTCTTGTTTTTTATATCCCGTTTGCAATGGGGGATGAGGACTCAAAATTTTACGCCTTATCTATGTGAAATAAACAACTTAAATACTAACGTTACCTGTATACGTTAAGGGAATATTAGCGAATATGGCGAATATGTCGCAGCAACATTGAAGCAATATTGCTCCAATATTAAGTGTTATAGGGGAATATATTGAATGCTTCTCTCGTGTCGATGAATCTTGCACGAATATTGCTGCAATACTGCTTAATCGAGGAAAAATTGGTGAAACTTAATTATATATTCGTCTAGTATTAATTAATTTTGTACGAATATTCCTGCAATATTACAATAATAGGTAGCCTACCTGATCATTTTAGAAAAGGAATGGAAAAACGGTCATCAAGGTTTGCAGGAATATTCCCTAAGGGTTTCTTTCATGTTCATTAACGTTGAGGGAATATTAGCGAAAATTGCGAAAATGGCAAATGAATATTGAGGGAATATTCCTCAAATATTCAGTGCTATAGGGGATTCTATTAACTGTAAGTAATGTAGTGACATCAAAAAAGTGTTAAACATTCAATGTAAATAAAAAAAGTTGTGATTTTGTATATTTTTCTAAAAATATAAGGAGGGTTAAACTTTATAGGCCGGGAGTAGAAATATCGACCACTTGTAATACTATTAATAAGAAATATTTATTCCCAGCGTTTAATTTTAAGAATTAAGAATTAAAAAAAAACTTATGACATACCAAAAACTATTTGAAAAGATACAATTTAATTTTACTTATTTTAATAATTCGATTATTCATACTTTAAAAAAAAATTTCTTTATGTTTTACAATAGCATGTATTACATACTTTAGGTATATCGTTCCCTGTTGAAAATATCCATGTGGATTTTACACTAATTTCCACATGGAATCCATATGGAATCCATATGGAATCTATACGGATTCCATATGGATTCCATGTCGATTCCATGTGGAAATCAGTCCCAAATCGTCCTGTGGACTTCCACATGGAATTCCACATGGATTTCCATATGGTAATTTTAATGTTTATAAAAATGTTTATTTATAAAATTGTTATATTTTTTTTTACTAGGATACATATTTTTGACAACAAGTACTGTAGAATCTTTTCGAAGAATTACATAAGAGGAAATTATAGTTTATAATTTTTTATGCTTTACTGATATGATAAAAAACGTATCCCTAGTAAAAAAATTTTTAAATTTTATAAATAAACATTTTTATAAACATTTAAATTACCACATGGAAATCCATATGGAAATCTATATGGATCATATCGTTTTTACCTGGATTTCTCCACGGAAATCTACATGGAAATCCATACGGATTTTGTTATACAAATGTTTGTAGAAAAATTCATATAGAAATCTATATGGAATTCCATGTGGAAATCCACAGGACGATTTAGGACTGATTTCCACATGGAATCCACGTGGAATCCATATGGAATCCGTATAGATTACATATGGATTCCATATGGATTCCATGTGGAAATCAATGTAAAATCCACATGGATATTTTCAACAGGGTTGCGTATTGTACACTTAGTTTTATAATTTATGTAATGTACGCATGCATGTATGTAGGAGCAAGTGCCCGAGAAACGACTATTATAGCTTCTCCAAAATAGCGTTATATTATTAGCCATACATAATTGGTTATTTAATTGCACTGGTTAGACTGACTTAATGATCTTTGTAATTGAAACCTTTTAGTAACTACTTCTCAAAAGCTTGAAATGTTCATCCTATAAAAATTAATTGAAAAGATTCAATTTGTTTATACTTATTCTTATAATTCGATTATTCAGAATTGAAAAAAAAAATCTTTTTATGTTATATAATAGCATGTATTACATCCTTTACGTATGGTTGCGTATTGTATGTATACTCAATTTTGTATTTTATATAATAAAATTTTTATAAAAAATTAATTATTTTTATTAGCGCTAACCTGCGTTTATTTAATATTTAATTCATTGGAATCAACAAATGAATTCAATAAATATGCCTAGTAGGATTGTACATTTACTAAAAAAGTAGGAATATTGCAAATTAAAATACGTTGAAATTTACTATTAATTTTGTAATTTTAGTAGTTTTTTAGAAAATTAACAACCACAATTATAAAATTAGTAAAGCTACCGGAAATTTAGCAGCGAAATTAAAATGATGAGATTTTACTACGAATTTTGTGATTTCAGTAGTTTTTTAGAAAATTTACAATAGCAGTTGTAAAATTAGTAAATGTACCGGAAATTTAGCAACGAAATTAAAACGATGAGATTTTACTATGAATTTTGTGATTTTAGTAGTTTTTCAGAAAATTTACAACAGTTGTAAAATTAGTAAAGTAATAGAAAATTTAGCGTACTAATAAAAACATCGTAATTTTACTATTTATTTTTTAATTTTACTAAAATTCTACTAAATTTACACTCTAAATGCAAAAGAGTAAAAATTGGACAAGTTAAGTGTAAAATGTCAATTTTCTACTTGATAAAAGAGCAAAATGCAGATTTTATCCGTTAAGAGGGTTAAAATGTGCATTTTACACTTTATAAAGATTAAATTCATACTTTTACTCTTTTGCGAAAGAGTAAAGTTTACGTTTTGCTCTTTATAAAGAGTAAAAAGTTATACATTTTGGTAAAAAGAATGATTTGATACTTTTACTCTTTTACTAAAGAGTAAAATCTACGTTTTCCTCTTCATAGAGAGTAAAAAATTAGATTCTCCGTTCAAAAGATTAAATTCACACTTTTACTCATTTGCCAAAGAGTAAAGTCTATGTTTTCCCCTTTATAAAGAGTAAAAAGTTATACATTTCGTTCAAAAGGTTAATTCGATACTTTTACTCTATTGCTAAAGAGCAAATTCCGTTTCCCTCCGTTTCCCCCTTTATAAAGAGTAACAAATTATACTTTCCGATCAAAAGATTAAATGGATTCTTTTACTTTTTTGCGAAAGAGTAATACAATCTACGTTTTCTATTTTACTTATTAAAAAGATTAGTTTAACTCCAAGTAGGCGGGGGCTGTGATTTCCACGCATATACGGGTGTGCGTTAGACGTGTATACAAGGCAAAATAATTATTTAAATAATTCTTAACCCCAAATAGGCGGGGGATGCGAGTTCCACGAGTATACGGCAGCGCGTTAGACGTGTATATAAGGCAAAATAATTATTTATATAATTCCTAACCCCAAAAAGGCGGGGGATGCGAGTTCCACGCGTATACGGCAGCGCGTCAGACGTTTATATAAGGCAAAATAATTATTTATATAATTCCTAACAGCAAGACGGCGGGGGCTGCGAGTTCCACGCGTATATGGAAGGGCGTCAGACGTGTATACAAGACAAAATAATAATTTATATAAATTCTTACCCCAACTAGGCGGGGGATGTCAGTTTCACGCGTATACGGGTGCGAGTTAGACGTGCATACAAGGCAAAATAATTATTTAAATAATTCTTAACCCCAAGTAGGCGGGGGATGCCAGTTCCACACGTATATCGGAGTGCCTTAGACGTGTATACCAGGCAAAATAATTATTTAAATAATTCTTAATCCCAAATAGGCGGGGGATGCAAGTTCCACGCATATACGACAGCGCGTTAGACGTGTATACAAGGCAAAATAATTATTTATATAATTCCTAATCCCAAAAAGGCGGGACATACGAGTTTCACGCCTATACGGGTGCGCGTTAGACGTGTATACATGGAAAATAATTATTTAAATAATTCTTAACCCCAAATAGGCGGGGGATGCCAGTTCCACGCGTATATCGGAGCGCGTTAGACGTGTATACAAGGCAAAATAATTATTTACATAAACCCTTACCCCCAAGTAGACGGAGTATGTGACTTCCACGCGTATACGGGTACGCGTTAGACGTGTATACATGGCCAAATAATTATTAAAATAATTCTTAACCCCAAGTAGGCGGAAGATGCCAGTTCGACGCGTATACGGGTGCGCGTTAGACGTGTATACATGGCAAAATAATTATTTATATAATTCCTAACATCAAGAAGGCGGGGCATGCGAGTTCCACGCGTATATGGGAGGGCGTTAGTCGTGTATACAAGGCAAAATACTTATTTATAGAATTCCTAACCCCAAGAAGGCTGGGGATGTGAGTTCCGCGGGTATACGCAAGCGCCTCAGACGTGTATACAAGGCAAAATACTTATTTATAGAATTCCTAACCCCAAGAAGGCTGGGGATGTGAGTTCCGCGGGTATACGCAAGCGCCTCAGACGTGTATACAAGGCAAAATAATTATTTATTAAATCCTCACCCAAAGTAGGTGGGGGACGCCAGTTTCACGCGTATACGGCAGCACGTTAGACGTGTATACATGACAAAATAATTATTTAAATAATTATTAACCCCAAGTAGGCGGGGTGTGCGAGAGTAATGCGTTTACGGGAGCGCGTCAGACGTGTATATATCGAAAAAATCAAATAATTCTTAATCTCATGTAGGCGGGGGATACTCCCGTATTCGCGTGGAATAGGCACCTTGGTGTTAAGAATTATTTAAATAATTATTTTGCCATGTATACACGTCTAACGCGCTCCGGTATACGCGTGGAACTCCTATCCTCCGCCTACTTGGGGTTAGGTATTATACAAATAATTATTTTGTCTTGTATACACGTCTGACGCGCTCCCGTATACGCGTGAAACTGGCATCTCCCGCCTACTTGGGGTTAGGAATTATATAGACAATTATATTGCCATGTATACACGTCTAACGCGCTGCCGTATACGCGTGAAACTGGCATCCCCCGCCTACTTTGGGTAAGGATTTAATAAATAATAATTTTTCCTTGTATACACGTCTGAGGCGCTCGCGTATACCCGTGGAACTAACATCATCCGCTTTCTTGGTGTTAGGAATTATATAGATAAGTATTTTGCCTTGTATACACGTTAGACGCACTCCCGTATACGCGTGGATCTCGTATCCTCCGCATACTTGTGGTTAGGAACTATATAAATAATTATTTTGTTTTGTATACACGTCGGACGCGCACCCGTATACGCGTGGAACTCGCATCCCCCGCCTTCTTGATGTTAGGAATTATATAAATAATTATTTTGCTTGTATATACGTCTGACGCGCTCCCCTATACGCGTAGAACTCGGATCCCCCGCCTACTTGAGGTCAGGGATTATATAAATAAGTATTTTACCTTGTATACCCGTCTGACGCGTTCCCGTATAAGCGTGGAAGTCACACCCCCCGTCCACTTGGTGTTAGGAATTATATAAATAATTATTTTGTCTTGTATACACGTCTGACACGCACCCGTATACGCATGGAACACGCACTCCCCGCCTTCTTGGGGTTAGGAATTATATAAATAATTATTTTGCCTTGTATACACGTCTAACGCGCTCCCGTATATGCGCGGAACTCGCATCCCCCGTCTACTTGGGGTTAAGAACTATTTAAATAATTATTTTGTCATGTATACACGTCTAACACGCACGCGTATACGCGTGGAAGTCACATCCCGCGTCTACTTGGGGTTAGGAATTATATAAATAATTATTTTGTCTTGTATACACGTCAGACGCGCTTCTATATACGCGTGGAACTCGCATCCCCCACCTTCTTGATGTTAGGAATTATATAAATAATTATTTTGCCTTGTATAAATGTCTGATGCGCTCCCGTATACGTGTGGAACTCACATTTCCCGCCTACTTGGGGTTAGGAATTATATAAATAATTATTTTGCCTTGTATACACGTCTAACGCGCTCCCGTATACTCGTGGAACTCGCATGCCCCGCCTACATGGGTTAGGAATTATGTAAAAATTATTTTATTTTGTATACACGTCTAACGCGCACCCGTATACGCGTGGATCTCGCATCCCCCACCTACTTGGGGTTAAGAATTATTTAAATAATTATTTTCCGTGTATACACGTCTAACGCGCTGCCGTATACGCGTGGAACTCGCATCCCCCGCCTACTTGTGGTTAAGAATTATTTAAATAATTATTTTGTCATGTAGACACGTCTAACGCGCACCCGTATACGCGTGGAAGTCACATCCCCCGCCTACTTGGAGTTAAACTACACTTTTTAACAAATAAAATAGAAAACGCAGATTTTATTACTTTTTCGCAAAAATGTAAGAGAATCCATTTAATTTTTTGATAGGAAAGTATAATTTGTTACTCTTTATAAAGAGGGAAACGGAGATTTTGCTCTTTAGCAATAGAGTTAAAGTATCAAATTAATCTTTTGAACGAAAAGTATAACTTTTTACTCTCTATAAAGAGGAAAACGTAGACTTCACTGTTTGGCAAACGAGTAAAAGTGTAAATTTAATCTTTTGAACGGAGAATCTAATTTTTTACTCTTTATAAAGAGGAAAACGTAGGTTTTACTCTTTAGTAAAAGAGTAAACGTATCAAATCATTCTTTTTACCGAAATGTATAACTTTTTACTCTTTATAAAAAGCAAAACGTAAACTTTACTCTTTAGCAAAAGTGTAAAAGTATGAATTTAATCTTTATAAAGTGTAAAATGCACATTTTAACCCTCTTAGCGGATAAAATCTGCATTTTGCTCTTTTATAAAGTAGAAAATTGACGTTTTACACTTAACTTGTCCAATTTTTACTCTTTTGCGTTTAGAGTGTACTAAAACCTTTGCAAGTATGCCTTTGAGGTAATAATAATACTATGATTATAGTTAAGAAATTTGATGTCTCCATCTGTGTGCAGCGCCGGATTTAAGTATAATGGGGCCCTGGGCACTTGGGGTGTGGGGGCCCCCGTTTAAGGGATTCAAAAGCGTAAATTAAACAGTAATGCTATATATTTTTCTCGATCCATAAAATATACAAGAAATGATAGAATAATAAATAAATATACACGAACATAGAATAAAATATAAAATATCATAGTTTCATAAGGTGTAAAGCTTTTCATGGTATTTATTTTTATTGTACGCGATCAAATAAAGCGTTTTCGAGCTTTTTTTTCAGCAAAATATTTTATAATATCCTCACTGTTGATATCACGTACAATGTCTCCCTTCATGCTTATAATAGTTAAGTTATTCATTCTCTTTTGGGTGATTGATACTCTCGAGAAATCATTCACTAGGTTTAATTTCGAAAACGACCTTTCTCCAGTACAATTACTTATCATTAAAGTCAAATAAGTTCTTAGAACCATTTCAGTATTTGGAAAGGTCTCTCGTACGCCTTTCTCAATTATTAAGGAGGACATGGCTTGTTCTCTACTGATGCCAGGTTCAGGATCAAATTCAAGCAATTCCAAACAAAATTGTTGGAATAAAAGGAATTCCATTTCTAAATTAGAATCAAGATCATTTTTATAAATGGCAAGTAACATTTTAGCACTCTGTACTAGTTCTGATGTAGTCAATTTATCGAATTTCGATAAGAAACCAAATCTCAATTCAACGATCTCATATGCCGCAATCCTTTCATTTAAAGCATTCACGAAATTGTCGACCAAAGGTATAAATTACAAAATTCGAAATTTGTCAGAAGGAGTAAATTCGGTATCTGGTGCACGGCCATAATCGAGAGGATTTAATCTTGGCCGTTGTTATTTGTACGCCATATCGCTGTAGACAGGTACACTTATATATACGTAAAATCTAACCTTCAATTTTCTTTAGTCGAAGAATTGACGCTTGACTAAAGAAAAAATAGGGAAGGATTGACGTTTGACTAAAGAAATAATAGTCCCTTCCATATCAGACTCTCAAAACAGTGGTTTTTACATGTTTCTAAGTGGGTTATAGGTTATTTGTACGACAGATCTGTCGTACAAATAACAACGCCATTTAATCTTAAATTTCTGCGATGAACACGGTCTTTTCTGTAATCTAAAATATTTTTCAATTTTTTACCCAAATCTTCATAATGTAAAAACAAATCTCTCTTATTAGCCACAAATTTGTTCAACGATCGCACGCATTGCAAGGCTGTATTTAATAATACTGAGGAATAGTTTTACTAGTATTATTCAGATTCTCAAGAACGTCATTCCAAAACATTGCCATAATACCCGTTTCTAGTGTACACATTTTTCTATAAAGCCCTTCAGCCTCACACCGAACTTTCGCTTCATACTCATCATTATTATCCATAATTGATAATAAAGCTTCCAATATTAATCGATAACTTTTAACAAAAGCTTTATTAGCTTCAGCTCGACTTGACCATCTAGTGCACTCAGCTCGTTTAGGTACCATTATTCTGTCACCATCCATTTTATTCTTTTCCAGAATATCAACGAGCAAAGACCAACGTTTGTCTGATACTGAAAAAAATACGTAAAATTCTTGTAAGAACATAAAATATTCTGTCGAATAAGGCGATGCACTTGACGCCTTTCCCCGACAAGATTCAATGAATGCCCGAAACATGGAACCCAGACGGCTAAATTATTTTTTTCTGCTATTAAAGCTTGTAAACCGTTAAGCTTGCCACTCATCGAGGAAGCGTTGTCATATGATTGACCTCTGCAATCCTTCAAATCTATGTCATTCTCTTTTAAGAAATCATTTAAGCCACAGAATATATCCATAGCTTTATGGCCTTGACTTTGTAGAAATTTTAAAAATCTCTCCACAGGCTTGTACCTTCAACATATCTTAATAGTATCGTTAGTTGATCTTGATGACCTCTGTCCTTTGTTCCATCTAGGGAAACAGAATAAATTCTGGCTATTTTTAAACGTCTCATAATTTGCTTATGAACAACACATCCAATTTTTTCGATCAGCTCTTCGTAAATCGTAGAAGACAGATGATTCACATGACCACTTCCACTATTTCCATACTTCTCAATGTGCTCTTT
This sequence comes from Torymus aiolomorphi, assembly GCA_036365515.1. Lineage (NCBI taxonomy): Eukaryota > Metazoa > Arthropoda > Insecta > Hymenoptera > Torymidae > Torymus > Torymus aiolomorphi. Next base: position 175,330,113 of record CM070874.1, on the reverse strand, counting down.
TAGGAAAAGATCATATTTAGCTATCAATTCCATAATGCCTAGAAAATTACCGTTATCTGGGGATCCTAAAGTTTCGTTACTGCCTCTGAATGCTAAACCACGTTCGCCTAAAAACATTATTACGTCTATAGCGCGTGTCAAAACTTTACGCCAATACTGTGTACGATTTTCAATTTGTTTTTGTAGTTCTACATCTATACATCCAGATTGTTTCTTCATATTATTGAAACTAATTAATGATTTCATATGAGTAGTTGATGTTTCATGTTGTACTAAAGTATTGAGAGCATTCTTCCAATCACAAAAACCCTCAGAAGCAAATGGATTATCCTTTGAACCAAATAGTTTGCAGAAAAAGCAATATACGCGGCCCGTACTTGGCGAAAAGCATAACCATGAACGATATATTCGCTCGCCAGTTGGTGTTGTTCTATGAAAGAACTTGACATTACATTTTCTCATTTTTTTTGTTATAAAGACAGTACCACTATTATTTTCTTTGATAAAGTACTGAAATGTGATTAAAAAAAAAAAACGAGTTTATTTCGAAGAAAATAATTTTATTCTTTTTTTTAATGCAGTTTCATTGATCTATGACTATTAAATCTAACATTGAAAACAAAATTTAATAAAATAAGTTCGTAAAGCTGAAAAAATAACGTATAGCAAAATTGACATTTTTACCATTACAAAACTTCTTCCAGAAGTAGGTAATTATTTATAGTAAATTTCAACACATAAAATAGAATAAACTTTTTATATTTACCTTTTCATCAATTATTTGATTTGGATGAGACGACACTTGATTCAAAACGTTATCTTCCAAAGATGAAGTAGAACTCAAACTTTTATTTCGATCATTCAATGAAGACTCAATTGTTGGAAGACTTTCATTTGCATTTGCAGAAGGTGCAACTTGGTTTGTAATAATGAAGTCAGACATCCGACGCGTTTTTGCCAGAACTTCATCATCCTTTTTTTTCTTTTCAACATTGGCCTTCCGTTTAGCAGCACCACTTTTATGATCACGGATCCCTTTATGTTAATCGGATTGTTGGCTCATTTCCGAATTTTTTAATCTTATTTTTTTTAGAAATATCAGTAATGTACTGTAAATACAGCAACACAAATATAACATATTCTTATACCTCAGAGTGAAAATTATTGAAAATCCTCAGTAAAATTACAATATTACAACATTATCACAACATTACAATATTACAACATTATCAAAAGAAATTTGTGATACTTTTTCTGTTATTCATGAATTAGACGTCACTCTTGTATGCAAACTGCTCGACAAACTGTTACACGCAGAGTAATAGCTAAATGATGCATTTTCTTAGCAGACGTGTTACTTTTCTAATACACGTCGCGACTTGCAGAAACAAAGGGCTAACGGCCGCGGCGGAACGGGAGATCAGACGTACCGTAAAAATGTAAATAAACATTCTGCCGGTTGCACTCCACAACGATCAGACACTTGCTCCTATTGATAGCTGACATGGGGGCGTGGCCAATCGCTAATATATATATAGCTATATATGTATATGCCTTAACCATAGCCAGCATGGCGCAGAATAGCTCGCTCTGTACAGCGTTAAAGCGGGGCTTGCTCTAAGTTCATCGCGCCACCACGATGGTCGCATAACCAATGTCAGATCAGCGTTAGCTTCGCAAGATTATGACTGTATAAAATGTATATCCCGACATCATCGAGACGTGTAATCAATTATTTTTCAAATCATCAAATACAGCAAAAAAAGAATATTATTTTTAACCTAGTTGATAGGGCGTTTTTACTCTCAGATTCTAATTTTCACGTAGACAATATAAAACTCATAAAGAAGATTTTACGTAACAATGATTATCCTATGTGGTTTATAGAAAAACATATCGAAATTAGATTTAAAAAACTTAAGTATGGTTATACATATAATACGCACCAAAATTGCTATGAAAAATTACCAAAATTGTCTTTACCGTTTATCAAAGATTTTAATAGTCTATCTAATATGTTAAAATCTTATAACATTTGTACAATCCCATTATTGAATAAAAGTTTGTCTTCGATCATTCGGTTAGGCAAAGACATAACCAAAAAATGGGATCGTACTAATGTGGTGTATAAATTTGATTGCCTAAATTGCTCTGCTACATACATAGGAGAAACTAAAAGATCGTTACACACACGCATTAATGAACATAAAATAAACAAAAATAAAGAGTCTGTTGTCAGTATACATCGATTAGAAAACAAACATGAGTTCGATTTGGAAAATACATCCATTTTAGATTTTGAAAGCAATTACAAAAAAAGACTGATTTCCGAAATGATCTATATAAAAAGCAATCAAAATAGTATTAATAAAAAGGAAGATATCCAGAGACTAAGTACAATGCATTTTCCTATTATTAACGAACTTGACGCTGTATAACTCTTTATGTAAACATTGTCCAGCGTATATAAATACAGTGTACGTGTTATTGTTTTCAGTCGAGAATAACATCTGATCGGCGTATGATATATACGTTTATAATTTCGGTAATTTTGATTTTTGTATTTACACTTTGTGGTTTAATTGTCTTTAAAAAAAAGTTTTATATGTTAATTTATTTCTGTGTTTTGAATAAAGGCCTGATGAGGTTGGCGTACTAAGCCAACGAAACGTTGCCATAAAGAAATAAGATCATTTCATTTTGCCTCCAAAGATCGTCCTCAACTATTTAATGTGTATATATATATATATATATATATATATATTGCATGCAGTCAGTATCTCAATAGCATTTTCAGGAAATCGTCACCCGCTTTTCGTAAGCTTACTAATTAAAAGTCGCGGCGCTATGAATGTACTAATAATAACAATTATTAAATCTATATATTTTTACAATGGAACACTATCTTGAAAGTCAACTCTTGTATTACAAGAGTTATTGTTTCTTACAATACGTGTATCGATTTTGAAATTAAATAATTTCATTCTTTAAATGTTTGAAAATGTATTACATATTCGATGTCATCATCCAATTTTTTTTATCATTAAAGGGAAGAAAAAAAGCTACCTATTCATTTTGTGGGGGCCCCTAGCCTGTGGAGGCCCCTGGGCACGTGCCCAAGTGCCCTTATGTAAATCCACCACTGTTGACACAGACTGTGTGTAAAAACACTAACGAAGGAGTACTTTTCATAAAAGATACACTAATTTTAATATTCTTTTTGTGAAATTGCGACATTGAATGTGGGTCGAATATTACCTACTTTGAACCTTGTAATTTTACAAATTATTTTTTACAGTGAAGTCTTCTACATTTATCGCAAAGTTTAAATCCAATGTCAACATTATCTATCTACATTTAACTGCTCACAAACGGCTTCGACTTCACTAGCTGAATAAATGATCTTAATCTGAGCTGATATTTTACTGAGATTTCGCTTGAAGCAGTTGCAACATTGGTTAGTTGCATCAAATTCATCCATGTTTGATGTAAAAACTAAAATGGAAAATATTTAAGATATATTATGGGATCATGTATGTAATTACAAAAACTGTCGGTGATTTTTAAACAATTACTTGCGTAATAATCAATCTTTTTTCAAGTCATTAAGCCATTATGTAATTATCACAAAATTAATGAATTTGATTATTATTTCATATTAAAATGATTTTTTTCACCAAGAAATATAATGCAATTAAAACTATTTTGATAATAATTAATGAATGGTAAAAAATTAAATATTTCTTGAAAAGTGGACTCTGTTTTTTATTAGGTATTGTTCGAAATTGAGGTGACGATCTATTCTAATTGACTCGAAAGTACGAGTATAGACATAGATAATTTAAGCAAAACCTAACCATTACAAAGAGTGAGCTTTTAATACACTCCTTTTAACGCACACCTCTGTAAGAATGAGATTATCTATATATAAATACTTTTTTGGCAACTTGCTTGCGGAAAGCTAAGCAAAACCTAGTGATTACAATCCCATACAATCACTAGAAAAAAGAGATGTTCGAATCTCGATATTATATATTTATCAAAATGAAATACAAAATCTTTTTTTTTTAATATGCATTGATGGAAATTAGTAATTATCATAAAGTGTGAAGTCTATAGAATACATTTGTATCATCGAGAGTGTACTACCTAGTACTGTGATATATATTTTGAATTTTTTATTTCTGAAACGCTTTAAAATAATAATAAATAAAATAAATAAATTAATAACAATAACAATAACATGTATACGAATGAACGTATACGAGGGTTTTATATTCACAGGGTTCGTCACCGAGAAGAAATGAATTGAGAATTTAGACTCCAAGAATCTATGGTTTCAACTTCTCTCGAAAGAATAAATTGGAAAGCAGAAAAAGTAAGAAATTGTCTTATTCGCAAATAAGACAAAGTAGTTATAGGCAACGTAAAGTGTAGGCAATAAATATAGGCAACGTATAGGCAAATATGATAGGCAAGATGTAGGCAAAGTAATATGTATGAAGCATGTGCATAAAGCACCTCCCAAATCACCCAAAACACCCGGCGAGTGGGCACCGCAGGCCTCTATATGTATAGTCTTAGGTATATTTTTCATAGAAGGTTGCTCGTCGGTGCTTGCCATCTAGCGGCTCACTCGGATACTACAATCCCGAACATAACATCTTTGGCAAAATTATGTTATATAAATATCTGAACAGGAAAAGAATCCCAATGAATTGATAGTTATAACTTACCGTTATAAAGTATTTAAAAAAACAACTTATTTTTTTTAAGAATACTTATTCTTTATTTTTAAAATCTTAGTATTTATTTTTTTAAATTCACATTTGTGTGTATTTTTTTTATTTATAAGTCACATAATTCAATTTTTATGTTTATTTTATATTATATTCGTAATCATAAAGATTGCTAAGAAAGCGACCCTCAAAGGAAAGGAGTGTAAGCCGCATGGCTATAGCTTTGAGTATCACATGTAAGTATATTTATTGGAAGCGGCAACTGAGATCATACAGCACATGAAGAAAAATGATTTTATTTATATGTTAAGGAGGTTGGCTACTGAAATGAAAATGGTTACATAACATCATTCCAAAAACTTGATACTGTTGTTCTTCGATTCGATTCATCCTATCAGATCGTTTGACAACTCGGTTATGGAATAATTCAACTTCAAAGTTTAACTCTTATACACGGGTTCTTATGGAATTAAAACCATAACCTTGCTAAACACACAAGACACTTAGGATGCGATTCTTTAAAATAGGTAAGAGCGAACCAAAAAACTACTGGCAATATAGAAAATATACAGAAATCTGAAAACGACGTACAACACCGATTCTGAGTACTGCGGCAAAACGTAAACAAACGATCGAGTTCGTTGGCTGCGAGAGGGGTTGCGCGGTGCGAGGGGACTCCTTCCCGCGCGAGTTGTTGTAGCCAACCTCCTTAAGCGTTGGCATGTATTTTCATTATTAACCTGACCAGTGCGAAGGTATCATATATAAGAAAAGAAATAAAATAATTTTCATTAGATGTCTAAAATTAAATAAGCTGTGTTCTTAATTATTTATAATATTGTTTAAAACCTGGACCATCATTATTATCAATTTTCTTTAATATTAACTACTATTAAAATACTATTACAATACTAATAACATGTTGTGAAATTATATAGTGCAATATTTAATTATATGTAGGTTTAAAAATGTGCATGACAATGCTTGATAGCAAGTTCTTACAAATAAAATATATGTTTTCAATGAAAAGATTCTATCTTTTTTTATTAGTTAATAAAAAATTCATTGGATTTGCAACATATTCCAAGCAACTAAAAGTTAATTAAATCTATACAATATTGTACTTAATCATCAATTAAGTTACCAAATATGTTACACAATGGGTGAATTTCTCAATTTAATAAAAACCTCTACTCATTGGAAAACCCCATTTTATTTATGAGAAGATGATATTAAGTAAAGTGATACGAATTCTTACATCTCACATCTAATATTTTCAAAAACTTTCCAGACAAAAAAAGCTGGATTTATGACTGCATAACACAATGTTATTTCACAACGTATTCAAAAAATTAGTAAATGGTTCAAGATTTGTTTAGGTTATACAACATGGTAAATGAGATAAAATTAAAAAAAAAAACAGTTTTGATCGCTTCACTTAGAAAGCATTAAAAGTTTACAGAAATGAAATATTTAATAAACTCGATGCTAGTAGATTTCATATATTTTGATAATCACCAATTTCTATCAATAGTATGTTCGTGTATTTATCAAATTCAATTTTGCAATAAACAGTGGTTTATAGAATGGTTTTCCAAAAGATACTTTAAAAATATATAACCTGGCTAATTAAATATTTAGTTTGTGTTATGGTGCAAAATAACCGATACTTTCCTTTGATAAAATTAAATAAGAAAAAAAAGAATAATAATATTCTTCATACATATATCTGGAAAAAACTTACAACATACAAAACAGAGGCAAAAACTAGCTGGCTTTGCAACAAAAGTTCTACTTAAATATTTGAGAAAAAATTAATAAGTTTTCGATTATCCTTTTAAATAGACTTGCAACTAGCAGGAAATTGTGATGTACTTTTTTAGTAGCAAGTATTTAAGAAAGTATCCTTCTTCATTTTAGATAAACAATATACTCACTCAAACTCGTGTCAATAGGCCCGGTGCACTCAAAAAAATATAAGGAACAGATGCAGAAATACCATGAGTTAGTATATCTATATACCTATATATGAGGAACAGCGCTTATTCCTCGCTGTTCCTCGTATATATAGATATACTAATCCATGTTATTTCTGTATCTGTTCCTTGTATTGTTTTTAGTGTAACGGACCTAACAGACCATACTGTTACATATACTAAGCTTTATATTGTTTAAGGCTGAATATATACTTTTATGGGGCACTTGACTATCTGCATATCAACTCATAATAATTAAGTTTATTTGGAAAAGGCGGACATCAAACGAACCAATGAATAAGCGAATATTATTTTTTATTAGCCGACGTTTCGGGAGCGTTAGATATACTCCCCTCTTCAGGGCATAAACACTTATTGTCATAAGTTGGTATTTGGTGTAGTTCTCGTGGATGTATATGCGGCAGGACCGAATGTTTTAATAATGACTGAATAATTGTTTATGCCCTGAAGAGGGGAGTATATCTAACGCTCCCGAAACGTCGGCTAATAAAAAATAATATTCGCTTATTCATTGGTTCGTTTGATGTCCGCCTTTTCCAAATAAACTTAAATATCACGAACGTACTTTAACGATATCATAATAATTAATATTGATGCATAGTTATAAATACATACATATGTTCATATGTTTCACGAATAATTCTGTAATATGCAGTTTTACACGTTCACATGGAATGCAGTTAAGGCCGCATACACAGTCTAGCGCTTTAGAGTGAAATAGCGCTGCACCATGGGTACGTTTTTAATTGGTCGTTTCACTAGTGATCAGACCATTTCGGTTGTTTCTCCTGTCTAATTAACAAAATAAATGAGTTAAAATAGACAATTTGAGTTAAATAGAATGAAGAAAAGTAACATTTTTTAATTTTATTCTATTATATTTTAACACAATTTGTCTATTTCAACTCTTTTTTTTATAATTAGACAGCAGAATCGACCGGAATAGTCGGTTCACTAGTGAAACGACCAATAAAAAAAACGCACCCCACATGTTGATATTTAATTACTGAACTATTCCAATCTTTTGTTACTTTAAAGCATATTTTTATCATTATAATTATGCAGATAGGTAGTTGAAGTACAGATGAATACATACTTCTATGCGGCACTTGACTATCAGTATATCAACTCATAATAATTAATACTGATGCATTGTTACAAATACATACATATGTTCATATGTTTCACGAATAATTCTGTAATATGCAGTTTCCCTGCGCCTAAAAAAGACTATATCAGGCCCTTTGTAGTTACCGACGAAATAATACTCGATTCTAAAAAATTTTTCATTAAAACAAAATTTTTAGAATATTTTTGTATGTTCTAACACGTATTGAACGATCTTCGTTGAGGTTATGTTCCAAAAACATGGTAAAAACACGAGAAAAATGTTTATAATTTAATTTTAGAGCATTATCTGATGCAAAATGGTAGTTCTGACAGTAGGATATAAAGATATGGTAAGAAATTGAAAAAAAAAATTGTTTATAAACTCTTATTTAGCTATTGATTTTGAGGTTATGTGCCAAAAACATGGGAAAAATGCTTAAAAAATCGGTGTTCTCGAATTTTGAGTATGAACTCAGTCATTTGAAAGAACGGGAAAAAATACACAAAAAATTATTATTTACAAGTTAGCCAAAAATTACCTACATAACCTAAAAAATCATTGAAAGATAAACAAATTTTTCCTGAGCTCAATTTTTATTTAAAAAATCTGAAAAAAATCAGGCTATTTTCTTATTCAAAAACACAAGATTTTTTGAAAGAAAAGGTCGAGCGGAAAAAAAATTTTCGAAAGAACACGTTTTTTCGTGTACAGATAGTTAATTTTGGAATTCCGGTATTCCAGCGTTTTCGTAGCGCTAATTCTATGGATAGCCAGTAAGTTACTTCTAGACCGTCTTCGATTTTTGAGATACTGACGGAATTTATTTTTCCCTCGATGATCGCGTCCCTACGGGAATCCAAACACTGAACTATTATAGCTGCGGTTGCTATTCCATCGGATTTTTCTTTGATAAATATTGAATATATTATCTTACCCATCGATAAATCCGTTCGTACTATAGAACCCACGCCGATAGGTTCTGTTTCTAATTTTTGGATATCTATCATTTCTAAATCCACTAGTTGTTGACAAATCAGGGAATTTATTTGGCAATCAACGGCTATAAAATGCGGAATGTTATCGCGCCTCATTAGTAATTGATCTCACGAATGTCGTACAGAGGTTATGACTAAAACGTGATTGTATTCGCCTGCGGATGGTGAATTTTCCGGAGTAGTGCTTGTAGGAAAAAGTGCCATATGGTCCATATAGGATTGTATTTTGGGTGTATCATCCATATAGGATTGTATAGTGTTGTCAACACCGGACTGTATCGTTCTGTCCCCCAAGTGCTTGATTCTCTAAGCGCGTCGTTCACGATATAACCGTTTTTCCTTTTAAAGAAGCCCTCTGATTGGTCTAATCCTCTTGTCTCACCCCTGGACGGTGTCATCTTATCCACACAGGACGGTGTTTCGTGTGTATTATCCGCGCAGGATAAGATAGTGGGGGTTTCGGGAAGCAATGTTTATGCGAAATCGCGAACAAGACTGTACAAATTATTCCGATGCATCAAAAATAAATTTTTGACCTTGAAATCAAAGGTCAAAGTTTAAATTTTTTTAAAAAAGAATGCTTTTCTCTCGCTTTGGAATAATCAATTTTTTTTTTATTTAAGTGAGCACGTTCTCTTGTGTGATGTATGTCATATTCTTTCTAAATAATTCAATTTTCTATGTTAGGGTCTAAACAAATTTATGGACACAATCTACAAGACATACATCGCATAAGATACTCACTTTAAAAAAAAATGTATTAGCTATGTTCAAAATAAGAGAAAAGCATTTTTCTCAAAAAGTATAAACTTTGTAAATTTAAACAAAAATTTATTTTTAATGCATTCAGATAATTTTTCTCTATTCAGCATTACTTCAACTTTAAAATGCCATTGGATTCATTTCTCTATCTCTTTGGGATCGCGAGATATCTTATTTTGTCCATTTTTTTTTTCATACAGAACACTGTGCGGCGTTTATCTTAGGTAGGTAACCTATTGAGCATGTAGGATTTTGAACTGAAATTTGGATTAAGGTTTTAGTTCTAGCAGGCAGATAAAAGGTGTTATGTAAAATGAAAGAGTCTTCTCGGCTGCCTCTCAGTACGAGAGTGCATTATTTTCAAAAGACAGTATGGCCTTTTGCTCCTTTAAAAATTCTATCTCCAGGATCCCATCGGTTTTTATTGGAAAACTTTCCAGTACTACACCGGTGCACCATCAAGTTCTGTTCGGATATAACCCTCGGTTAGGACAAGTCCTTCGCTGATTCCTGCCAATCTATACAGGCTATTCTTATTAATTTTCGTGTCAGATTTTAATAGATCACGTTTAATAATATTTAGTTTCGAGCCTGTTCCGATAAGAAAGTGTGGCATTACCTTAGCTAAATCCTTACTTTTTATTGCGACGATTGGGGCGGTTATACCCTCGGCAGTACTCGTAACAACGGTAACAACGCGGGTCTGGAGACAGGATTGGTGTTTCTGGGGTTCGCTGTTGTTCCCCGCGGCGACGCGTATTTAAGTTTATAGCGGGGTGTTGTTGCGAATAATTCGTCATAGTTGGATAATTAGCACCCGGATGATAAAAGTTCGGCGGATAATTATAATCCGGTGGATAGCCGTAGGTTAGGGGTGGAAAATTTTCACGCAGTTGTGCCTTACATGTGTCGTGTGTATGCTCTTCCCTCTTGCAACGCCTACAATAAGAGTTATTATAATTAGCTGTTCTCCTACAACTCCGCGAGATATGCCCCGATTCCCTGCAATTATAACATTTCCGTATTTCAGAGGAAACCACGGCTCAAAAACTCTGGACAGAACGCTGTATGTGACTTTTCCTCTTTTATGGAATGATACTATTCCTTTTTGTATTTTCCTCTTGCAGTTTCCACTCGCGTAGTCCTTGGACAATTCCACTGTTGTCACCAAATTGATACGACCCGAGTTGAGATTTTAGAGCAGAAGGCTAATTCTACAGTGGCCGCCTAGTTGACCCCTCGAAATTCTGAGTTCGTTTGTTGAATTAAGCGCTAAAGCACTGGCAGCAGCCTGAGAGTTTAAATAAAACACAGAAAAATATTAAAAAATAAACTTGATTTTATTAAGTTGCTTTGCCACTTATTTTTACAACTTGATCAGTTCTAAGTAATTTTTGCTTGAACTTGACTTTGAATTTTGAGCAGGATTCACCCTTTCAGCGACGGTGAAGTGCTCAGACTGACTGGCGCCGACGGTGAGGCGCAATTTATATCCTGGGCCATGAGTGGATTTCAGGTCGATGATGGGAGGCACCATGACGCTGAGCCTATGGGGTACCAGGTTGGCCTCGGGGCCGCCTCCACTCTGGTTGTGATTGGTTGGTCGAGCGCTGATCGACCGTTGCGCTCCCTTGCGTAATAAATCTAGAAATTGTTATTCCGTCCCGTCTGGTAAATAATTCTTAGAAGTGTTTACGCTTTCGGTTGTCCGTTGACTGTCCTTGAGGTGACCACTGTTGTCATCCTGAAAGTGACTTCTTTATGCTCACGAAGGTGAACCCTAGGGACTGTTTGTTTACTGCCATCGAGGTGACTCCAGCGGTGACTGCTGCCATCGTCTGTTTATTGCCCCCTGGGGTGACCTCTATTATCGTCGGTTGCATTGCCCTTGAGATGACTCTTGAGGCGATTCCTGTAACAGAGCTTTTTGCCCTGGCAAGCGAGCTTTTCCTAAATTATTATCGTCGCGAGGGATTAATTATTATTCGTGACAATTAATTAAATAATGATTTCTGTTTTAAACTCGTCTACTTTCTATGTAGAATGGTCTTAATTCCTCCACTTCCTTCCACCCCCAAACAATAGGTTTTTTAGAAAGATGCCATCATTTACTAGTATAATATTCAAAAATGTATACGAATAAAATTTAGTGGGACACTGTTTTTTTACAACACGTCGGTTCATTCAGCACACGGTTTCACTCCCCATGAATTAATTTTCGGACAAAAAGCGCGGTTGCCTTCAGAGTTCGAAATGAAAAATATCGAGAATACCTACGAAATTTACCTAGAAGAATTAATATTTATAGTTAATAATACTCAGAGAATGGCGAATGCGCGATTATTAGAAGCGAAGGAACGATCCGAGCGATATTTTACCAGAAATTAAACGGGAAAGATTTTAAGATCTGAGAGGACGTATATTTGCTAAAAGAACCACAAATAGGTTAATTTGACGAACAATACATATGCGAACCGTTATAAAATACTTGAGTTCATAGGCGATAGAATCGCGAAAATAGATCTCGGGAATAATAAATCTAAGGTAGTTCACATAGACAAACTAAAGCATGCGTGCTTATGACCTGACTAAATGTATTTTCTTATTGTATGCGTGCGATTGGATTATAATCTATGTATCTTGTTTATAACTAAATGATAAAACATTAAGGGTCGTATGAGAGATGGCCAGTTCTCGTAAATCTAAAATCCGAAAAATTTTGAAATAATCTCTTACTTTTGCCTTGGAGATGGGAAACCGGAAGTAGTCCTGATAGATTGTATGAGAATGGGTCCCGGCGAGCTATAGGAAGTATCTCACAGAAGAAAGCGATGGCAGGGGCTCCCTTCACGCTTAAAAATTAAAATTATTAATTGAAACTTCACCCTTAAAAAATTATTAATTATTCACCCTTAAAAATTAAAATTATTATTCTCCCTTAAAAAGGCAAGGGAAATTATAATATTAAATCCAAAATCCAATCCTTAAAATCAAAAAGTCGTGATTGTAATATACTTTAACTCTAATTGAAATGATCTAATTCACTTCTTAGAATTAGTAAATGAAATAAGAGATAAAAATCCAAGAACTTCTTAATAAAACTAAAAATGAAAGCGAATTAAAGAAAGAAGACCTATAGAAAAGATAACATATGCTGGTGCTGTAACACAAGACAAAAGATTAGTGAGACTATCATTATACAAGCTAAGATACATGATATGAAAAAGAAAGCACATAATATAGTAATGAACAGGCTACTGAATGATATAATACTACCAGTTGGGAAAATAAATGAAAGTAAAGATGGTACTGTTATAATTAAATGTGCAAACAAAGAAGATGTACCACAAATGGAGGAATTACTCAAAAATAAAATAGAACATGATTTCAATGTTAAGCAAGCAGAACTCAAAAATCCAAGATTTTTAGTGTTTAATATTGAAAATAACATGGAAAGGGACGCACTTGAAGCAGACATAAATCATAGAAATTTTGAAGGAACAGATTATTTCTGTACTGTGAAGCATATATTTGAGAATGAGAAAAGGAAAACGAAAAATGCCATAATAACAGTATCAGCTGAGACATACAGAGTCATACGGAATAACAATTACAAATTATACATAGGTTATCAATGTTGACGTGCTTTCGATGACATTATCACAAGGCATTGTTTCAAGTGTCGTAGAATCGGCCATAGCGGGAAAAAATATAAAAACGAAAATGTTTGCCTACGTTGTGCGGGTGATCACCTTACAAAAGATTGCCTTGAAAAAAACAAAATTAAATGTACCAATTGTTGCTATGGAAATAAAAAATTTAATCTAATAAGAAACACATGAAGATGTAGCTATGGATACAGAAAAATGTGAGTACCTATAGGATATAATTAATAGAAAGATTAGAACAACTGATTATCCAATTACACCAAAATTCCTGGGATTTAATGGAAATCTTCTTTACCAACTAAAATCTAATGATAACGCAACTAATGAAGAAGTTACATTAACGTCAAACAACACAAATGGTAACGTCATTGACAATGAAACTAACTTACCTACAATCAATAAAACAGTAAACTCACAAAATCAACAAGACATATAAATACAATAATGGATGTAGAATGTGAATTTGATGATAAATATGAAAAAATCTTATTAAATAGTCAATCTATAAACAATTTTATGAATATTAATGATTTGTCTTTTTTTGAAAATACTTTTTGTCAACTTTTTTTTTTTTTTAATATCAATTGAAGGAAACGCCCGACGATTTATGTTAATTTAATAAATGAATCTAACGGCTATTCAGGGCGAAAGATAATAGATAAGGAAGGTAACTAACTTATCAATCACTTTTTTCTATATATGTATTTAAATACATATTTATACCACTCTAACCTCAAAATCACAACTTTGATATGATTTTTCGGCGCTCGTGGTATAAAATACCGTTCGAAACTAGTGCGTAAGTCGATTATTTAGGTGGTGTGACTTTTTCGCACTCGCTTCGCTCGTGCAAAAAGTCACACCAGCTAAATAATCGACTTCCCCACCCGTGTCGAAATGTACTATTAAATTTTTTGAAGCTATTTGACACAATAATATCAGTCAAGAATTATGCACAATATTATAATAACTTTTCGTCAACATAAGAGGCTTACAAAAAAATCATAGAAATCTTGAAATCCTTATCCACAACTTTAAAACCAAGCCAGATATAATAATTTATGCAAAAACAGGCTTTTTACCACATCATGAATTGTATAATCTAAATGATTACAATTATAATATGTACTAAAGTTATAGTTATATAAATAAATCAGATGGTGTAGTTGTGTACTAGTGTAAACGACTTAATGTGTTTATTAATATAAACACATTAAGTCAACGCATTCCACCGAAGAGGTAGGTAGAGTAAATTATCTTAATATTACTCCTATTATCAAAACTAGAAACTTATGGGGTACGGGGAATAGTACCTTAATGGAGGAACTCAAGTAGTAAAAATCAAAGACCACATAAGTAAGCCACTACCTGTAGAAACCGGAGTACCACAAGGGACAATCTTGGGACCGATTCTATTTTTAATTTATATTAATGATTTATTAACTATTGTGCCCAAAGAAAATATCATCTCTTATGCAGATGATACAGTAATATTAAGTATGGGATGTATATAGGAACAAACACAGGATTAAATGAACAAGTTACTAAGTGACGTCAGTACTTGGATAGCATTAAATGAATTATCTTTAAATGTGAAAAAATTGTGTTCATGGCGCTTGGAATTTAAAGCAATAGTGTGCCAAATAACTTAAAATTTTTTATTGGCAATAAGGAAATTGAAGAGTATACTACACCAAATATGTAGGTTTATACCTAGAAATTATTATTATTAATAGATTGTAATATGAAATGGGATAAACATATAGCGTATATTACTAAAAAAACGAGATATCTACTTTTTGTATTTAATAATGTTAAAATTTTATGATTTGGAAATATGACTGGGATAGAGTGGACGTCAACAACTAGAGTGAATTCTGTTTTATTAGAAATAACTTATGGGATCAGTACAAACGTACACGTACAGAGCGTTCGTGGTCATTTTGTCTGTGGACACGCGAGGCTTATAGCTCAAGCTCCTGAGGCAATCTAAAACACTAGCGCACCCGCACCGGTTACCGAGCGACGATCAGTTAAAGCGCTAGAGGGTGCTATAGAGTGTAAACGGACGCTCTCCCCCACTTTCTCACACACACACACACACGCATGACATGAATATCATGAGCATATGTGAACTTGCTTACATGGCTTGTGTTAACAAATAAATTAAGACCAATTCTCGAATCTAAATACTTAATAACTCTATATTACGCGTTTTTTAACAGCTTGGCTAACTATGGTATAATTGCTTGGGGAGAGGCTTGCGATAATGTAATTAAGGAACTTGAATCATTACAAAATAGAATCATAAAAATAATTAACAAATCAAAAAACCATACTTTCCAACCTTTACGAATCAAAGATAACTTTAAAATAGATTCAGTTATGTTTCATTACAATGATTTAAGGAAAATATTTCTAAATTCAAATAGCGTTACCAGAAATAAAAGTATTTTAATGCCTGAAATCAATAAGTCAATAAACTTCAAAAATAATGTTATTGTTGCTATGAAAGTAGTTAACGAATTCCCAAATGAATTAAAAACGCTTAATCTTAGTAATAAAAATATAAAGACAAAAATTACCAACTGGTATAAAGAAAAAAAAAAGAAAAAATTAATACCTTATAACATAATTTTTGTAATATCAATGGATAAAAAAATAATGACATATATGAAATAGCCAAAACTCTAGATTAATTTAAACTAATTTCTTTTTTAAAGTTTATAACAGTTTATGTAAAAGTGGAATTTTGAATATATTTTAATATAGCATAATAGCTAAAAATCAACTTTATTTTAGCATGCAAGTTTAGTATAAGTGTTGCATTAGTTTGTAAGCTACCAGACCTATATACAGATGTTTTGTCGCTGGCGAAAAAATTACGTGATTAATCATATGATTAATCATATGATTTATCACTTGATTTCTCACGTGATTTATCTCGTGATTCCTCACATGACGATTCGGCGCGATTTCTCACGTGATTAATTACGTGAAATATCACGTGACAATACAAAGATCAAAAAATAATATATAACGCATATTCATTAATGAAACTTGTTTCCTCAATGGATAGCAAATACATTATCGCAGAAAAAAACGATACATAAAATTTCCGACCCAACCGAGAATCGAACTCACGAACTTTGGGTTCCTGCGCAGGCACGCTATCCATTACGCTATCACTCGCTTGAAAGATTGTGGTCATTTTCACCTACATAAGCTTCATTCTCCATATTTATTGCTATTTCAGTTTGATTATTTATGTAAAATATCAATGATTTATAAAAATTATTTATTTCTACACTATTTTAATAAAATGCGTAACTTGCATTGAAAAATTAATTAATTAAATTCGAAGAACTTAAGAATGTAGTGCCGGTAAACTAGAAAACAGGTAACTAGAAATTAATTTTTTTTTTAAACAAAATACCGTATCATTTTTGTAAAATATTATGTATGTAAAATTGTAAATAATGATCATTATGTTTTTAAAATATGTATTACTTTTGAAAAAACTATTGGAATTTAATTCATTAATATGTTGATGTAAGTTACTCATTTTCTTTAAATAGTGTATAAATAAATAATTATTAGAAATCATTGATATTTTAGATAAATAATCGTCCTTCATATTTAATTGCTGTTTAGTTTTGATTATTTAATTTGCTCCTTAATTTTGATTATTTTGAAAATAAGTAATTTATATTGAAATATTAAATAATTAAATTCGAATAACTTTTTCAAAAGCAATACAAATTTTTAAAAACGTAATGATCATTATTTACAATTTTATATACATAACATTTTATAAAAAGTAATTCGGTATTTTGTTTAAAAAAAACAAATTATTTTTGTACTTACCTGATTTCTACTTTACCGGCACTACATTCTTAAGTTATTCGAATTTAATGAATTAATGTTTTAATGTAAGTTACGCATTTTATTAAAATAGTGTATAAATAAATAATTTTTACAAACCATTGATATTTTACATAAATAATCAAATTGAAATAGCAATAAAATGGAGAATGCAGCTTATGTAGGTGAAATGACCATAATCTTTCAAGCGAGTGATAGCGTAATGAACAGCGTGCCTGCACAAAAATCCGAAGTTCATGAGTTCGATTCTCGATGTAATTGCTGTCCGTTGAGGAAACAAGTTTCATTAACGAATAAGTGTTACCCTACTGAAAAAATCATATGATTTATCACATTATTTATCATATAATTTATCATATAATTTATCATATGATTTATTATATTTTTTTTTCTTTTTATTTAAGCAATGCCAATCTCTTTAACGAGATTATGTTGCTGTATACATTGAGAATTTCAGTACATTATATTTCTGTTGTTCTCAAACTACATACATATCGTTTGTTTTTACAAAGGTACTTAAATACTAAGGTTACAATCTTTCAAGAATGAGTACAAAATTTTGCATATTTTGACTGTTGGATTCGCAAGTATAATATGAGACGCTAGTGGCAGAAGTAGGTTCTCTTTTTGAAGTTGGCCAAAGAATGTACAGCGTTTTTCATCGTATAAATGGCATTGCCATAGGATGTGATCGAGATCTTGGCTTGGATAATTGCATTTACATTTAGGATCTTCTATAATACCTATACGTATGAGAGAAGCACCGAGATTATAATGACCTGATCGACATCTATTAATAGTAGTTACTACTTCCCGCGGCAAGGACTTTCTAAAATACTAAGGTTTAGTCTTTGAATTATAAAATAGCTTAAAGTATTTTGCTCCTTTATTTGTCCCTGTTTCGAGTAAGGTTCGGTTAGTGTTTTCGATTTATTTCAATTGAAGCGATTCTCGTATATCTGTAAATGGGATTTTAAGACCATCTAGTGGTTCTGCCATCGAAGCTTCCTTAGCCATTTTGTCCGCTATTTCGTTAAATTTGATTCCGGTGTGCGATGGTATCCAGATAAACGTCATTTTCCTTCCAAATGAGTTGTTTTTAAAAAATTCGTAAACTTTTTCCTTGATTTCGTTCAAGTAAGGGTTAATTCTTACATCCATTCTAACATTATTCAAGGATAACACCGCACTTAAGGAATCGGTAAAGATAGAGTAGTTATTTTCTTACTTTTTATTATTTTTATTTTCAAAGGATCGCATACGCTTGTGCAGCCAGCCGAAATTGAGTCTTTTGATTTACTCCCGTCTGTAAAAATTGGAATGGATTTTTCGTTGCTAATAAATTGATTTATAAGTATAAGTTCGGGTTATTAGATTTTTGAAGTTTCTTGCCGAAAATTGTGTTAGTGTCGATGTTGCTTTTTATTGTATCGTAATCGTAAACATACGGGAGGTAATGCTCATTTGAATATATTTGTTTGTTAGTATCGTCTAGATTTTTTATGCAGTGTATTATTACTCGACTGTTCGCTTTGAGCTTTTTGTTTTTACCACTATTGATTTTCTTTTTTATACGCATCACGGTTTTATTTACTAGCAAGTTATTGTTTGAGTGAATTTTATACAAATAGCAGCAGCATAAAAATTTTGTGCGTTCTTGTAGAAATGGCAATTTTGATTCCGATAGTATTATGTTAGTTGGAGTGCTATTGCGGTAACCCACAGCTAGTCTTATTTTCGATAAATTCGATAGAATTTTTTCAATTTTTTCGATTAATTTTTTTTGCGTTGGGAAATAAATTTGTCAGCCATAATCTATTTTAGAACGCACGAAACTTTTATAAAGAATTATTAATGTTTCGGAGTCGGCTCCCCACCAAGTACCTCTCAAGTATTTAATAATATTTATTGCCCGTTGACTGCTAGCTTGAACATGGTCTATATGTTCTTTGAACGACAATTTCCAGTCAAAAATAATACCCAAAAATCTGACGGAATCACTGGACTTTACTACAATATATTTTATTTTAATTTCGGGTTTTCCTGGCTTGATGTTTCGTTTATTAAAGTGAATAAATTTAGTTTTTTGTGCGCATAGCTCTAGTCCTAAATCAAGTAAATTTTTATGTACTTCATCGATACCTTTTTGTAATAAACTGTTGCATGCCTTATTCTTTGATCTACAGCAATATAACGCAATATCGTCTGCGAACAGTGAAGCCTTCACACTTTTGGGTATTCTTTTTGTTACGTTAGCGATATAAATGCAGAATAAGATAGGGCTTAGAACGCCTCCTTGAGGTACTCCTTTATGTACCATTCTGGCTGCGGTTCCTGTACTTTCAGTAATGATGAGCCTTTCGGAGGATTGCGATTTAATGAATTGTATTAAATTTAAGGGGCATCCGATTTCTGCCATCTTTTTCAATAGGATATTAACGTCAACATTATCGAAAACTCCGGCGACATCGAGAAATACAGCCAGAAGGTCCCTATTATTACAAAATGCTTCTTCCGTACTTAATAATAATTTCACTAGATTATCTGTTGTGCATTGCCCTTTCCTGAAACCAGATTGGCTTTCGGGAAGAACGTTATTCTGTTCAATCCAACATTGTAGACGATTTTTAATCATTGTTTCAAAAAGTTTGCTTAGACATGATGATAAATAAATGGGTCTAACGTTCTTGCCATCAGCTTTATTAATAAAATGTATGTAATATTCCTTCCACTGCTTTGGATAATTATTAGTGTCATACATTTCATTGTATATATCTAGTAATATAAGTTTGTACTTTGTTGGTAGCTTCTGCAAGATCTCGTAGTCTATTCCGTCGGTTTCAGGACTAGAACGAGTTTTTCTGCTATCTATCGCAGTATTAAATTCGGAAAAATCGAAGGGTGCACTGAGAAAGGTATTTTCAGCACAGTCAGGCGTCCAGTCTAGATCGGTGGGACACCAGGCAGGGCTGATTTTATCTAGAGCTATTTCTATTTTGTCATTGAGTTGGTGGTTTTCGGTCGTGTGACATGGCTTTATTTTAGTTCACTTGTTTTTAAGGATTTTACTAGTATTCCATACATAACTAGAGTTCGTATTAAAGTTTATGCTTTCTGCAAATGATTTATAGTTCTCTTTTTTTTCAATTTAAAAATTCGTTTTGCTTGAGCACAATGCTTCTTATAGTTGACAAAATCATCCATTCGTTTTGAGAAACGCCATTTTTTGAAGCTAGCTTCTCTTAAACGTTTGGCCCTGTCACACTCCGAATCCCACCAGGGAACTGGATTTCTGTAATTATTTTTGTTGATTCTCTTTTTTTTGGGGTACTATTTTTAACTGCGTCAATTACAATTTCTGTGAACAGAGTATACTTTTTGCTCGCACTTGAGTTTTCATATTCGATGCTGTATAATTGGTAAAGGTTGCTATCTAAGTTTTTGTGGACACTTTCTCAGTTAGTCCGTACAGATTTTATGCTAAATGTTTTTTTTAAATATATATATTTTTCTAGATTAACATCTATCGCGATAGGGAAGTGATCAGAGCCCCAGGTATCGTTTTTGACGTCAATATCGATTTTGTCAGCAATATTTATACTTGAAAATACTAAGTCTAAGTTAGATGTTATATTGGTACAAGCTTGTATGTAAGTAGTAGTTTTAGTATTATGTAAGATCAGATTTGTATTACTATAGCTATCGAATAGATTCTCTCCGGTTTTATCTGTTTTATTACAATTCCAATTTTTATGATGCGCGTTAAAATCTCCCAAAAGGATAGTGCTTCTATTTTTTTCTATATTATTAAATATTTCGTCCCATTGTGGTTTTGGAAAAGACTTCGATTCTGGGGCTCTGTAACATACTAAAAGGTCAATCGCCGGTTTTACATTAGTAATTTTTATCCCCGCTAACTCAACGGTAGTGTCGGGCCTTTTTAAATTATTGCGCTCTATAAAAGCTAGGTCATTACGTATTAAAACAATAGTCCTCCTTCTCTTGCCTCGCGATCCTTCCTGAAGGTCTTGAAGCCGGAGAAGTGGAAGTTTTTTTCCTTATCCGTTAGCCAGCATTCAACGCAAACAAATATATCGGTGTCCAGTAAAATTTTAGATAATTCCTCCTTTTTATTTACTATGCTTCTCGGGTTCCAGTATATTATTTTTTATTTTGGTAGAGATTTGATTTGGTATTCATAATTTCTTTTGTTTTAAACAATGTTGTAGGGAAATTCTATAGCGCTATTTATTCGTGAGTTTCAATTGAACTTTGGGAAAAATCTGAATCTCCTTCTGATTCACTTAAACTATGTTTCAGAAGTTTCTTTTTAATCCACGTGCATCTCGCTTTTAGTGCTGGATTCTCAACATGGGGGTATATTGTATCGATCATTTTGATAAGCCCTTCAATATCGTTTGTGAATTGGTACGCTATCTCTAAAATGTTTCTTTGACCGTACGAGTCTTTCACAAATGGTAAAATTCTTCTGGTTTTAGAGTGTGCGGTTCTATAAGCTTTTCTAAGCTTTGTTTGAGCGGTTGAAGCTTTTTTTCCATAAATTCTTCTTCTAGAGTATTTGCACCGGTTTCTTTTGAGATAAAGTCGTCGTGTTTAGGTTTTTTTACAGTTGGTTTTTTAAAAATTTCTTGCTTTTTTTGTACTGCTTCAAATGTAGAATTTTTTTTTGGATTTAATGTTTCTACTTGTATTTTCTCTTCAGAATAGCTGGTTGAGCTTTCTGATGTTGTTGACGGAGGTGGGGGTCTTTTTGTTGCCTTGTTCTGTTGCAATTGATTTTGTGCGGGTGCTGTCGTCTGATCAGAAGTATGTATTATATCCATGTTGTTATCGTTCGATTTATTCTGCGGTAAGTTTGCATTTATTTCTGGGAAATCTTTAGGTTTCAGACATTGTTTAGCTGTATGGCCAATTTGTTTACATTCAAAGCAGCGCATTGAATCCGTACTTAGGTACATCCAATACGTAGAATCTTCGTACGTTATTTGTAGTGATTCTGGTAAGAGGTGTTCCTCTTCTTCCTTGATATATAGTTGGCGTCGAAACGATAAAATGTGTGTTCTTTCAGGTTTACTCGTTGATGCTCTGATGTAGTAGACATTAGATACAGGATTTATGCCAATTTTTTTCAAGGTTTCTAGTAGGTATTCATGGAGTATGACTGGGCAAATAAAATGTCGCATCAAATAATAAATCTAATAATTTAAATTATTTGTATTATATGTTTTAAAATAAATCCTTAAAACAAAATTAATTTATTTAACGCAGATATGGCGTAAAATTTTAAGTCCACATTGTAAAGAAGCTATCAAAAACAAGGCAAGCCTTGTAATTCGGACTCTTCGTAAAGAGTCATTTGAACGGTTTACTTACATGGCTTACATTAGATACTCTCGGCCATCAAGTGTATATACAGAAAGTACTACCGGAGTGCCGCATAGCGATGACGAAGGGGAACTTGTGATAGGCGGCGCTCGATAAACAAGCTTCGGCTATTGATCCACTATGCCGCGCTCCAGTAGTGCTTTCTGTGGATATATTGGATGGCCAAGAGTATATAAGCCGTGTCAGTCTATCGTTCAAATGGCTCTTTATAAAGAGTCCGAATTACAAGGCTTGCCTTGTTTTTGATAGACCCTTTACAATGGGGACTGAAAATTTTACGCCATATCTGCGTTAAATAAATTAATTTTGTTTTAAGGATTTATTTTAAAACATATAATAGAAATAATTTAAATTATTTGATTTATTATCTGATGCGACATGTTATTTGTCATTTGATTTATTACATGATTTATCATATAATTTGTCATATTATGATGTTTCATATGATAAATCATATGATTTATCATATGACAAATTATAAGATGATTTTCTCGAAAACATTTCATGATTCATATGACAAATTTATGATAAATCATATGACAAATCATTTGATAAATCATATGACAAATCATATGATAAATCATATAATAAATTATATGATTTTTTTCAGTAGGGTATATATTATTTTTTTATGTTTGTATTGTCCCGTGATTTTTCATGTGATTAATAACGTCAGAAATCGCGCCAAATCGTCACGTGAGAAATCACGTGAGTAATCAAGTAATAAATCATATGATTAATTACGTGATTTTTTCGCCAGGGGTGCACCTCTATAGGATGCCAGCTAGGTGGGATATAGTCTTTTATATCCTGGTACTAGCTGCATTATCTTTTGTATAATTTCTGGTAAATAAATAAGGAAATTAAATAACAAACGTATTGGAATATATTCCCATAAAATGGTAATCTCGATGAAGATTCTAACGATAAAAATCATTAATTCATTTAATTAGTCAGATAAATAATTTCAACCCTTTCCGTAAAAAAATGATAAATAAATAATTAACGAATTTGCGATCACCCGAATAGGAATAAACAACTCTGACGACAAATAAACATGATAACAATAATTGATAATTAAATTAACAATTAAATAAAAGAAGCTCGCTCAGGGCGAAAAGATCTTCCAAGAATTATTTACTGCTCTGAGATTCTAGGAAATCACGAGGTGACTACAACGGCTATCAGGGCCCTCAAGGGCAATGAGTACGAGGTTGTCTAAGTCAACTGTCCAGGATGACATTGCGTAGCGCAGGCGACCCCAAAGATGAGAAAATACAAACAACAGCGTAGCCTGTAGCCAAGGTCAAAGGGTCAAATAGCCTATTATCTCGCAGCGCCGAGAAACACAAATAGAAACGTAGCCTGGTGTCAAGGATGGAAGGTCAAACAATATACGATCTCGCAACGTAGTCTGTTTTCAGGGACGAAAGGTCGAGATAAATATAAACAACATCCCGTATCGTAGCGTAGCCCACACTCAAGCGCGGAAGGTCACAGGAAAGCAACAAAAAATATTTGGAAGGGATTAACGAAGAAGTAAACAACTCCGAGAAGTTATGAGGGACAGCCCAGGATGTAAACACCACAACCCACTAATCCAACAGCTTAGGACCTATCTAAGAGATGGAGTACCGGGCCCAGGAGCTCAGTTGCACTAGTGTACGCACCCCGACCACGTCTCAGTATCAGCACGATTACATTCGAGTCAAATTGAATTATATCGAGTCGCGTTAACGCAGAAATTTTGTCAAAGTCGAAGTCATTATTTGCTTTAATAAATGTCAAAGTTCAAATTCAAGTCTTTATTTCAAATGTTCCGCGACTCCTTGCGCTTCAGCGCTCAATTGAACAACGAAAATTGATGGTTAAACGAACTTACTAGTAAGTGAAGTTCGACCATAATTATATAAATAAGCTTGTTCGAAGATATCACATGTAGTATCCCGCCGTCTGGTGACGCCACTTTTCAGAGTCAGTTTCCAATGGAAAAAGAGCTTCTAGCTCTCTCCTCTGGCTCGCAGACCTCTAGGAGCCCCCTGTACCCTTCATTATAGTTTAGAGAGGTATAGGAAAGAACGGGTATGGGATGAAACAGGAAGGGAGAATAAATTTCGCTTTTCTTTTCCCTTGGGATTGTATATCTTCGAACAAGCTTATTCATATAATTATGGTCGAACTTCACTTACTACTAAGTTCGTTTAACCATCAGTTATATTTCACTTGCTTGTTTGAAGACATGTAGATGTTCAGAGTGGATAAAAATTACTAGGTTAGAATAACACTAGAGTTTTTTTAATTTATTACCTATAGAAGTATTTGTACATATGTTTTACAAAATTTACATCACAGACGGTGTAACAGTTTACATGTTTATCTTTGGGTAACAGTCTATATGTTTATCTGTGGGTAACAATCGATCTTCATTGACAATAGGCGGGTGTGATTCATCCAAATGAATAATTATTCACCCCTATTAATAAACTAATTCCTTAAAAATACTGTTTCTGCAAAGGAAGAACCCTTTGACTCCACAGGTCTGTTGTAAAACCTGACAAAGGTCTTAGAATTTTGGGATCAGCCAGCAGCTGCTCTGATGCTGTTTATATCCGAACCGTTCGCTAATGCCTTTGAAGTAGACGTATGTCTGGTGCTATGACCCGTAAAATTCCCATTAACATCAGTCTTTTCTAGGACAGACTTCAGCCAACAACTGATTGTTTGGGAGTCTATAGGTTGGAAGGGTTTCTTGAAAGAGATCAGCAGTGAATCCAGCTCTCCTCTGACATCTTTAGTTACCACCAAATAATATAAGAGAGTTCGCGCTATGCACAGTGAGGTCCTTTCATTGAAGTATGGAAAGAAAGCAAGTTGCTGGTTCGCCCCTGGCTTTGATGTCTTTGTGAGATCCTCTATCCTAATCGTCACTCCGTTACTTGATCTGTATATGCTACTTAGTTTAATGAGCGCTAGTGATTACGCTCTGAATGCTGAGCCTAAAGCATTACAAGTTTTAGTGAGAGGTTTTTAAATTATTTTCGACTGACACATTTGTTAAATAATAATTAGCAAAAAATTTATTAAAATTGTATGCCATGGGTTTAAATAAAAGCTCAAAACGGGCGTTGAATTTTTTACACTTACTAGTGGTCATAATAAACAATAACCATTACCAGAAATACCTGTTTTTACATTTTAACAGTCATTTAGAATTTTTTTTTCAAAATTTTTACGTTATAAACAATTATCGTAAATCAATGAGTTTTCCATTTAATATAAAAAATCCTGACATATCTGAAAACTTCGTTTAAAAACGCTTCAATTAAAACTGGAACGACAAAATTTCATCGATTATATTCGGAGATATTACAGCTCAAAATCAATCTCAATTTATAGCTTACCTAATAGTGAAGTCGACAAAAAAAAAATATGTTGTTGTAGCTATTTACAAGTACTTTCGATAACCATAGTTTGCATTCTCAGCAGATAAAAGCTTAATGTAAAAAAGAAATAAGGAGGATCCCGTGATCACTGGAATTTCGGAGTGGGGATGCCCGAGTGTAGCAGCGTAGCGCGCGCTGCTAATGTTTCAAAACGCATTCGCGCGATAAAATTTGACTTTTCTCGGTAACGGTATCAAGATGATTTTTTTTTTAATTTGATAGAGCGAAATGTGTGGAATACGAATATTGCATTAAAAATTATTAAAACAAATAAAGTTTAAGCAAATTGTGAGCTCGAAAAATTATACAATTTTCTTTTTTGTTAAAAAAGTAGCTACGATATGAAATTAATGTTTTCTAAGTGAATGTTCATAAAAACATGCCCCAAAATTTACGTTTCTATAATTTATATGTTAAATTTTTTTTTTTTTTTTGTATTTTGAAGCTATTTGTGAATTTTAATTATTACCCGTCTTTCGTTTATATAATTATTTTTATCAATATACATGCATTGAACTTAATAATTCAGGATTTTGGGAATAGAAGGAAACTGAAGAATGAATGAAGTATTAAAATGATATTTTAAATAAATTTATTTTATCACAAAATATGAAAAAGTATCTACATATACACAAATAAATTTATCAAAAATCAAGCCTTGCTTTTTTTAGAGGTGTCATGCATTTAGCATTGGTTTCTGAATCTTCATCATCACTAGTTTCACTGTCGCTGACAGTGGATATTTGAACATCTTCATTTTCATCACAGAAATGAGTGTCGAATCCTTCTAATTCGTCTGTTTTCAATTTCAACAATTTCCTCTATGTTCTCATTCAAGGATACGTGCAATACTTCACTGTTCTTACATGTTTGCTCATGACAGTTTTTGCAATAATCAGAGCATCGCAAGCCGTGTTTAATGCAGCCACACGTTTTTTTACATTGTCCTACACATTTGCAACTAATATTTTTTAAAATGTTATCAGGTACTAAAGGACCTTCAAGATACATGGGCACAAGTGTATCTTCATTGATTTTCCACCCCCAATCTACCGGGTTCAACAAATTTCCTATCCACATCTGAACTTGATAGTAAACTCTATATGAGTGAAGTTTTGCTGCAGATTCTGTTGGTGGTAATGTCGCTAAATAAAATGTTTTTTTTGTTTTGAGCATTTTTTTTAAATATTATATCGCAAATCAGTCAAAATCATTTTATTTTTACTTTGACTACTGTACAACGCCCGCATAACCTCTTGGCCGGCTGTTGCGTTTTGTGTTTTTGTAGCAATAGGTGAATAGAAAACTGTGGCGATTTCTCTTAATTTTGAATCTTTTTCAAGAATTTTTACGATTTTTCTTTTGCCCTGCTTGTACAAAGCCGATATGGTGTTACAATCAGAAAATGCATGAATGGCTTCGGCCACAATTACGGAAGGTTTTCTTGGCTCGCTCGCATTCACTGCAGTTTCAACGATCAGAAAATTAGCATCTTCGAGAGCTTGTTTGGTTGCAAAACCAGCTTTCTCCAATTTTTCTCTTAAAAATTGTATTAATCTATTTTTGTTTTTATCATTAGATAAGAATTTTTCTTGAGAAACTTGGCTGTCATAGAAACGTCAAAAAGAATTTCTCTACGTTGCTGTCGTGTTTGTCGCCGTTGACGCTCTGCATTTTTTGTACTTAAAGATTTGTCATCGGGATATCCATCGAATACAACAACACTATCCAGAGCATAATATTTTTTCACATAACTAACGTAACGATCTAAAATATCATTAAAGCTGCCTTTTTGATGCCAAACTACTCGATGTAATAAGAAACCGCCATCGATTATATGACGACAATTTTCAAGATTAATCTTTTCGTTCTCGGGTTCAAAAAAGTCGTATAACTTTGACTTCTGAGTTTTATGCATAATCGAGTTATCGAATAAAGAAAGACGGAAAGGTGCAAGTTCATACGACAAGTAATCTTTTAACTCATCATCACCCTCCATGGCAACAGCAATTCTTTGGAATAAAAGAGTAGGGTTAATTATAATTTCATTATTTTTTCATTTTATTGCAGTTGCAGCTGCAAGAGGCAAAACTCTGTTTTTCCTCTGGTACTTGAGATTTTTAAAATTCATTCAATTTTTTGCCAACTTCTAACGCTTCGTGACAATTGATCGTTTTGTCACCTCTACACCCTGAACTAATTGACATGATTTCATCACTACGTGTAAATGGTTCGTACGACGATAAAAATTTAAAAAATTTATTTAAAAATTTAATTCGTCTGTATCTCTAGATAATCGAGAAGCTCTAGAATCTATCTGTTCTATAGCCATATCAGACCAAACTGCCGACCAGAATTTATCCGAACGCCTAATAGTAAAATAACTATTTTTAACGAATTTATCATATTCCAATACATCCATTTTTTTTTCTAATTCATACATGTCTTGAAGCTACAAATGAGCAGATTTAGCATATAGATAATGGCCACTAGCATGGAAAAATGGAATCATCTTTCTTATGCTCTGTAGGTGAAGCTCCCAATTTCCAGATCTTTCAGCTTCAATATATTGCTTCAATAGGGTCACCATATTAAAATATTGTAGCCACAGCTATGCAGTAGGTCCATTATTTGCAGTGTTTTTAATATGATCTTGAAATTTTTTAACAATAAAGCAAAATTCTTCGCTTTTGACATTAATTCATGTTTCATCATCAATACATTGCAGAAGATTATGCACAACTTCATTTTCGCTTTCACGAAAATTAAATGAAGAGAGAATTATTTGTCCCAATGCTAAATACGCTAAAGTATGACCTCTTACTGCTCTAGAATAAGCATGACCGCCTAAAATTTTTTCAACTGAATTTTCAGCAAATATTTCGCAAAAGAGCTCCTTTAATCCTCTGCCATTCATAATAAATCCTATAGCACCTATAAAAGACATTGCAAGATGAAAGCTACCAAGTCTCACAATTACCGTTGATAATTCATCTTTACAACATTCAATGATTTCTCTAGCTTTATAGTACAACGGTTGATCAAATGTCACAAAAGAATGTCTTTGGCCCTTTTCTTTACAGCTTCTATCAGCTTCAAACAGAACAGTGTATATCGTATAGTAATGGCTTGGCGAAGCATCCAGGAATGGTAAAAAATTGGTTTTACTTTTTTGTACTTCTTTTTTTTGGTTATTAGTTCCATAAACCCATTCCAACCCTCAAAGTTTGATTCATACTTTTGCTTACCGAGCAACCATAAAGTTCAGTTGCTGATATTTTAATGTCTAATTTTTCCGGCACTCTTAACGACTCTGAGGCGCTCATCTGTCTCATTTCTCGATTTATTTTTGTACCAATTATCGATTAAAATTTTGTGCCCACTATTAATAAAATTTATTATGTTAGTATCTGGAAGTGTGTACAATAATATCGTCACCAAAAATATTTTGTAGGTTGTTAAATTGGGCCATTCAACACATTCAAAATTTTCCAATATTTCTTTAATATTAAACTGACACTCTTCCTTATTTTCTATTATGTACCTAGAAATGAACTTTGCCGCTTCGTATACAGTAGATACCTCGACTTCAGAATTTTTTCGAAATTTATTATAGAATAGTTTATGACAGTTCATATGACATCGAGTACCAACAGCTACCAAATCTTCAACTGTCATTATACGCGATAAAATATCTATGCACTGCCTATCATCAACACTTCTCAATTTACTTATTAAAATTTTTCTCAAATCTGCACTAGTCACATCAAAAACCGCTTGTTTTTTGTCTTTTGGTACCTTAACTTGCTTTGCAATGAAATCATCACTGGCATCTCTTCGCAGATAAAACAGAACGTATTAAAGTTAAAGTCAGCATCATTTGTACTTCGTGTCGAACAACCACTAGGCAATGACTTTTAAATTTTTTTTCAGCTGATTCTATACTTTTCTCCCAAGTGTAAGATTTAGTACAGTTTGTATGCACATTGATAGATGAAAATTTTCGAAACTCCAAATGTTTTTTATCATGTCTTCTTATACTGGCTTTAATGCAACTCTTAATACTATCTTCTTCAAGATACGAATAGCACTGTCACTTAAAAGTTTCTCGCAAATAATACAATTATCCGCCTGCTCAGCCATTAGTTGTTTCTTAGTAGAAGCTGTAAAAAAAAGTATTTCTGTGAAGAAAGTATGTATATTACTTTATTTTTAGGATTATTTTTCTTTTTGAAGGTTAGAAATTTTGAATACACAATTTTTCCTTAAATTAATATAAAAATAATAATAATATACTCAATATTGTCTTCCTTTGCTCAAATAAAAATAAAGATATTATGCAAAAAACGTGCTTGAAGAACAAACTCCACGCTCGAGAATACTTTCAAATGCTAATCGATGCCAAAACGACGCTTTCAAACTATCAGCTGACAACCGTTGAAGAACATTCTATACTATACTGCTAAGGGATCGCGTATGCCGTACGTTGCGATTCAGAAGCAACATCATCGATTGGCCAGAATTCCCTGAGTAGCCAATTAGCACGCTGGACAAAACGCAACGCACAGCACTTATGTAGGCGGTGCTTAAGCCAGATTTCCAAACGAATGGTAGGTATAGAACATGCGTAAACCGCACTTGAAAACAAAAGGTAGGTATAGAATATACGGGAACGCAGCCCCTTTTGAATGAAAAAAATCCTGCCCTTTTCGTAACGTAGTTCGTGTACCTGAATTGAAATATTACTTTCGTACATGAAAAATTCATCGAATTTTATAACACAAACAATTTATTTACTACATTTAAGCTGTTTGTTTAAATAGTCAGTTGAATAGTTTAATACATGTATATTTATAAAAATAATTATATATAAACGAAAGACGGATAATTAAAATTTACAAATAGCATCAAAATACAAAAAAAAAAATTTTAACATATAAATTATAGAAACGTAAATTTTGGGATATGTTTTTATGAACAATCAGTTAGAAAACATTAAGTTCATATTGTAGCTACTTTTTTAACGAAAAAGAAAATTGTATAATTTTTCGAGCTCAACATTTTCTTAAAGTTTATTTGTTTTAATGATTTTTAATGCAATATTCGTATTCCGCACATTTCGCTCTATCAAATTAAAAAAAATCATCTTGATAAGTGCTACCGTTACCGAGAAAAGTAAACTTTTATCGCACGAATGCATTTTGAAACATTAGCAGCGCGCGCCAACACAGCTGCACTCGGGCATCCCCACTCCGAAATTCCAATGATCACGGGATCTTCCTTATTTTTTTTTACATTAAGCTTTTATCTGCTGAGAATGCAAACTACGGTTATCGAAAGTACTAGTAAATAGCTACAACATATTTTTTTTGTCGACTTCACTATTAGGTAAGCTTGTAACGGCCTACGCGTGTACGTGCGCGGGTATACGTGTATCGGTGTGCGCGAACGAGACATGAGGCGAGTCTCGGCACACCGCGTCGGCACGCACTAATGCCCGAAAATAAAACACCTCTCAACCTTGCGCGAAGGACAAGGCCGAAAGATGCTTGCGCGTGCCGACGAAGCAGCAGGGAGGCAGTATCGTTTCGGCCATTGCCGCGACCAATAGCCCGCATTGAGAGAGAGGGAGAAGAGTGCGAGATAGTGCACGCGAGTGCAAATAAGTGCAGTCGAGTGAGAGAGAGGGAGAGCGCCACCAGCCTCGCGGCCGATCCACTGCGGCGGCCGGACTGCCAGCGAGGGAGAGAGAGAGAAGAGGGGACGCCGCCGGCAGCCTGCATCGCAGAGAGAGAGAGAGAGACGCCGCCGGCAGCCTACACAGCGAAGGAGAGAGAGTGGTACGGCTGCCCGAGCCGCCCGGCCAATCTTTCGCGGACGCCGCTGCACCTGTAAGGTAAGCCCTGGCCAGGCGAACGCGCGCTCTTCCCGCGGACGACGGGCGTCCGGATAGCGACCCCTGCGCGAGCGAGCGAGGTTCACCGCCGCGCGCGTGTGTGTCGTTCGCGCGCGGCGATCGACCAACGTCGGTGCGAGCCGTTTCTCCGAGTACGTGTGTGCGATCGCGCGCACACATACATAGCGTACGCGGGCGTACCAGCCGTACCGGCGCGTATAAAGGATACGCGCCGCGTGTATAAAACTTATTAAGCCCGCGGGGCAATAAAGTTACCGTCTTTTGTTAAATTCGAGTACGCGTGTGATTGCCGCGTCGTTCCTTTCCCTTTTCCACGTCGGTGGCGCGGCGGTATAGAATACCACCGGCCTCCGCGGGCGCGAGTACGCAATGCTCGCGCGTATCTGAGCAACCGAGGAAGCACGCACGAGAGAGACAGCGCGACAGCGAAGTCGCGCGTTATAACACCGGTAGGTACGGCTGCCGACAAAGGCAGCCAACGGCAAGCGACAGCGCGCCGGCGAGCGCGAGGAGATTTCGCCGAGGGTTGGCACGAGCCAGTGCTCGCGCCTGTCAACTGCTGCGCCGTTCATCGGCAATTCCGCTTCGGGGATTTGCGGCACTGAGGGGAAAACCTACCCCGTTACAACTGGCGCCCTTAACGTGTGGATACACGTATACCTGCCACGGACGAGCGTGCGGGAAATCAGATTGGGAGAAAGAGTTTTTCTCTGGTTTTTTTCCTCTAAAAATCGGGATTAAAAGTTAAAATTAGGAATTTGACTAAGTCAAATCAGCTTTTCTTTCTACGGATTGTAGAATCGGGTGGAGCGAATAACCGCGACACGCCGCGTATGAAAATTTTGCGAGCGCGCGATAAACCACGAGTGTAAGCGTGTGTGTGCGCGAGCGATAAACATCACCTTCTTAGGCGAAAGACCAGCATATACAAGCTGAGGAAAGTAAAAATTGACGGGACGACGAGAGTTTAACTTGTAATTGCCCTTTCTTTTGTCGCGTTAGTTAATGGAATAACTAGCGAATTGAAAAAATTAATTAAATATTAATTAGATAGTCGAGATAGAAAACCGATAAACAGGATTAAAAAAAAAAAAACAACCTGTCCTTTTTTTTTTCTTTTCTCGTTATTCGACAGTTAAAAATTTTTTTTAGTTTTTTTTGCGTTTCAGCGGTTTTTCATTTTTTTTCTCTATTAATTCCTTTTCGGTGGTTTTTGCCGAAGAGAATAAAGGCGACAGAAGGAAGCGGTTCGTCGTCTCTCAGCGGTGGTAGAGAGATTGTGAGCCACAACTGAGAGTCGAACCGGAATAGACACACACACGCACTTGATCGGAGTATACCTGATAGGAGAAAAATTACTTTGTATATTTTTTGTTGTTGTATTTTTGGTGCGCCCATTCGATACGCAAACGTACTCGTTTAGCCGCGCACAGGTATACTCCGGGAGAGGTTTATTTGTAAACAAACGCAACGATGGGAGAGTCTAATGCCTCACCGAGGACGAGATACTGGGCTACACGCAAGCGCTCGGACTGAAGAGAAGCGGCGGAACGTTCCTGAAGCTAGAGCGCATCAGTATGTGGCTGGCAGGCGACTACGATCCAGAGGATTTTGAAGGCGTAGCCGCCGCTGACGAGCATTCCGCGTAGGTGGAACGCGCAAATGCTCGCCGCACGTTCCTGGATCGAACGTCCGGTTCGGAACACGACATATCGTGGGCAAACTCCACGTCGGACGAGCCGCACGCGCTCGAGATTTTAAAAACGGACGGGCTAGTCCAGAAAAATCTCGAGCGCAGTCGCGAATGGGCATCAAACGCAACCACAGTCGACAGCGAAGAGGAAACGACGGGCCAGGGTGACACCACCAACAATGAGGCTGAGGAGAGCGAACGAGGCACGGCCATGAAAGGACCGGCAATGTTCGAAATGTCAATGGCGGACGGCACGACACTGCCAACTGATGCCAAGTGCCAACCGATTGGGCCATATACGTGGCCGTGGTTGACAAGAAAATTCGGCAAATCGAAGAGTCGACGGGGATCCTAGCCGCCAACTCAACTCAGCATCCAAACGCCAACAGCACTCGCCGGGAGAGCGCCGAAGCAATGCGGCGAGTGACGTTCACGGACATCACGCCTGCCCGCCGGAATGAAGAGAATCCACGAGAAGAGACGCAATTGAGAGGCCTGTCCTCTCGGCTAGACATCGGCGGACGGGGACTGCCGACCCCGATACAGCAGCCCAGTTCGAGGCCTAGACAGCCTCCGGCGGATGAGAGGCCGCTGCCACCTATTACCCCGCTGTCGCGCCGAAACCGGGTTCGGTGGCGCCTGGGGGGAGGGGGGGTCACAGAGCCAGCCAGTTGAATCGACTGACTCTGAGATAAGGCGCGAACCAAGAGGAAGGTCGATGCCAGGATCGTTCGAAGAATCGAACCACACGACAGGCGGCGAACTCCGAGATGTCGACCAAGTAGTGGGCCGATAGGGATTCAAGTTCGCCGGCGATCCTGGCGAAAGCATCGACACCTTCCTCGAGCGAGTCGAGGAAAATTGGGAACTCGCCAAGCTTACGGAAGGGGAAATACTGAGTGCCCTTCCGGAGCTATTTGTCGGCGTAGCCGGTACCTGGGTGCGATCCAACAGTACGAGCTGGATCACTTGGGAGGAATTCTGTCGCCGGATACGGCAATGGTGCGGCATGACGGACCGTGTACAGCAACGGCTGAGGCACGAGGTCGCTTTGAGAACGCAAGGACCGGAAGAGTCCGTGCGTGATTATGTTACGTGCCTCGAAGCCATGATGCGGAAGATGGAGCCACTGCCGACGCTCGATTTCAAGCTGGGGACGCTACACCGGAACATGAAGCTGCGACTGCAGCAACTCATTCGACGAAGCGACTTCGAAGACATTGAGAAATTGCTGGATTTAGCAATGGAGGCGGAGCTTGCAGTGGACGCGGAAAAGTCCTTCAAGCCTCCGCCGCCGCCGGAGTCGTGCGTGTACGCGGAGTGGACGTACAAACCACGCAAACCGGCTCCGCCTAAGGTGAAGGCCGCGGCGGTAGAGACAAAGCTGCCGCCGACTCCACCGCCCCCGAAAACGCCGACGATAGATGAAACGATCAAGCGGTTCGCGAAGGTGATCCTGGAGGGGATGCAACGCATGCAACAGAACAACCGCCCCCTCCTCCACCTGTACCCCCTTCGACGCGGAACCGGAGCGGAGAGAAAGCGGCACGGAGAAAGAAGAGTAGCTCCAAACGCCCCAGCCGGAAGACGAGTAGAAGGAGCGAGAAATCAAACTCCAGCAGCGATTCGAGCGAAGAAGACCAAGCCAAGAGGTCGCCAAGGAGGACAGGCGAACCGAGCGCACCGGGAGCATTCAGCTGTTATGGATGCGGCGCTCCCGGAGTAATTCGCCGTAATTGCCCGAAGTGCGCGGGAAACGTACCGCATGCGAAGTAAGCGGGGTTTCCGCTTCGTCTGCCGAAGTCCCCGCACTAAATCCGGACGCCGTCGCCGGGCAAATAACGGCTGAGCCGGCAGCCGAGCACGAGCAGGAATCGCGGTGGTGGCTACAGGTGGCGATCGGAAATTACAGACTCCGCGCCCTCTACGATACGGGGGCTTCACGCACCGTAATGGGGGCGGTAGGACTGCAGCTCGCCTCCGCGTTAGGGCGACCATTAATGCCGAGCTACGGTCGCCGGGCGAAAGTCGTCGGAGGACAGACGGCGACGATCGCCGGTTACGTCGAGCTGCCGTTCGAGGTAGCTGGCGTAAAGCGAGACATTCGGGTAGCGGTGCTGCCGGATGACAAAGTGGATTGTTACTTGGGCGCAAACTTTGTCAGAGCCTTCGGTAGGATCCACGACCCCATCAACAACCAGTTGATCGTGAGCGCGGCGGATAAGCGCGTAGACTTGGAAGTCGCGGTGGTCTCATCCGTCGAGGCGCTAGAGGTATCGTCGATCGACCTCGAAGACGTCTCGGATGAACAGCGCCAGGAGATGGCGGAGCTGGTAGGCCGAATTCTCGGCGGAGAGGACCAAGCTCTCGGCCGCACTACGTGGGCGAGCCACCACATTGAAGTGGGGAGCGCACGCCCCGTGAAGCAGCGGTACTACCCGGTGACCAAGAAGCTCGAAGATGATATGCACCGTCAAGTGATCGAGATGCTCGAATCCGGGGTAATCGAGCCTTCTACGAGTGCGTGGTCGAGCCCCGTCGTCATGATACGGAAAAGCAACGACAAGTACCGTTTTTGCATCGATTTCCGTAAATTGAACGCGGTTTCGAAGGCAGACGCGTATCCGCTGCCGTACATGGACGCGATATTGCGCAAGCTGAAGAGCGCGAAGTACATCTCGACACTCGACCTTAGCTCGGCGTACCACCAGATTCCGCTGACGCCGGAATCGAAGGTGCTGACGGCTTTCACAGTACCCGGATTGGGCCTATATCAGTTCACGAGAATGCCATGCGGCCTATCTCAGGCCGGAGCGACGTTTCAACGCCTTGTGGACAAAGTCATCG
Organism: Torymus aiolomorphi; assembly: GCA_036365515.1. NCBI lineage: Eukaryota > Metazoa > Arthropoda > Insecta > Hymenoptera > Torymidae > Torymus > Torymus aiolomorphi. The sequence continues at coordinate 175,293,650 of CM070874.1, read as the reverse complement.
GCCCCGAGCTCGAGCCGTACGCCTTCTCGTATCTCGATGGTATCATCATCGCGACAGAGACGTATGAGGAGCACTTGAAATGGCTCGAGCACGTGCTAAAGCGCGTCAAAGAGGCCGGGTTGACGATCAACCGCGAGAAAAGTGTGTTTGGCAAGACTGAAGTCAAATACCTCGGTGTGCTCGTCAACCGGGACGGATTTCGGCCGGATCCTAATAAGATCGAGCCGATGATAAACTTTCCGGTACCAAAGAACTTGAAGCAACTGCGCCGCTTTATGGGAATGGCATCTTGGTACCGAAAGTTCTTGAAAGACTTTGCCACGATAGCCGAACCGCTCACAGCGCTAACGAAGAAGGATCGACGATATGAATGGGGCGACGCACAGCAAGAGGCTTTCGAAAAGATAAAAGACTTGGTGTCCTCGGCTTCTGTCCTCGCCAGACCCTCGCTCGATGTTCAGTTCGTCGTACAGACAGACGCGAGCGACACCGGCATAGGCGCGGTGTTGTTGCAAGGAATCGAGGGACAGGAACAAGTCCTCGAATTTGCCAGCCGAATACTTTCGCCAGCGGAGCGCAATTACAGTGTCACGGAGCGCGAATGCCTAGCGGTGATCTGGGCGATTAAGAAGTTCCGCCCGTACATCGAAGGATATCACTTCTTGGTGGTAACGGACCATAGCAGCTTGCGATGGCTGCACAGCCTGCACAGCCCCACAGGAAGACTGGCGAGATGGGCTCTCGAGCTGCAGGGACACTCCTTCGATGTGGAACATCGAAAGGGCGCGCTGGACCACGTGCCCGACGCGCTTTCGCGCATGTACGAGGAAGAAGACGACCTCGAGGTATACGCGAGCACGTGGTCCGACGGTACCAAAGATGAGTGGTACCGAACCTGGCTGGACGAAGTGACACGCGACCCCTCAACCCATCCCAGGTGGAAAGTGGTAGGGGGTCGATTATTCTACTTTCTCGCAGATGAGATATTAGAGGTGGCGGTCGCCGACGACGAGGCATGGAAACTCGTCGTGCCTCAGGAGCATCGTCGCGAAGTGCTCCGCGAATCACACGATGATCCGACCGCCGCACAGTGGGCTAAAACCCGATTTTTTTTTTCAAAATAAAATAACTCCACACAGAAGCCACCGATTTGGATGACTTTTACTTCTACTTATAGCAAATTAAATGTAGATTAGAGGAAAAATAAAGAAAATTGTTAAATAAATTTTTATAACCTCCAAATTCAACAAGAAACATAGGTATTTTTCTAAATTTTGTAGAAAACCGTATTTAAGTTTTAGAAAAATGATTCTTTTTGGGATAAATGTTGCCTCCTCTGTACATCCATGCATAATATATAATCTCTATATCTGTGAACCATAACCTAACAACTTGAAGATGAACACTTCGCAGCAAAGTCAGGTTAATACGATAATCTGTAATGCACTATAACTTTGTAAAGTATTTATGACAAAATAAGTGATCTGTAACATTACAAACTTTTAATGACCATAACCTAAACCTTTTTAGAGATTAGCTTATTATTTTGATTTAGAAAAAAAGTAATTCCACACAGAAACCACCGATTCGGATGATTTTTGTTTGTACTTATAGCTAATTAAATGTAGATTAGGGGAAAAGTGAAGAGTATTGTCAAATCAATTATTATAACCTCCAAACTCTACAAGAAACATAGGTATTTTTCAAAATTTTGTAAGAAACCGTATTTAAGTTTCAGAAAAATGATTCTTTTTTGAAAAAATGTTGCCCTCTGAATTCCTCCATGTATAATATATAACCCCTACACCTTTGAACCATAATCTAACAACTACGTTGAATACTTCGCCGCAAAGACATGTTAATATGATAATCTATAATGCACTATGACTTTGTAAGTTAGTTATGAAAAATTAAGTGATCTGTAATATTAAAAACTTTTAATGATCATATCCCAATACTTTTTACCGATTAGCTTATTAATTCGATTTAGAAAAAAGTTATTCCAGACAGGAACCACCGATTCGGATGATTTTTGTTTTTACTTACAGCTAATTGAATGTAGATTAGGGGAAAAATAAAGAGTATTGTCAAATCAATTATTATAACCTCCAAACTCTACAAGAAACATACGTATTTATCAAAATTTTGTAGGAAATCGAATTTAAGTTTTAGAAAAATGATTCATTTTGGGAATAATGTTGCCTCCTGCGTTCATCTATGTATAATATATAACCTCTACACCTAAGAAACATAACCTAACAGCTCTACGTGGAATACTTCGCCGCAAAGACATGTTAATATGATAATCTGTCATGCACTATGACTTTGTGAGGTAGTTATGAAAAATTAAGTGATCTGTAATATTAAAAACTTTTAATGATCATATTCTAATAATTTTGAACGATTAGCTTATTATTTTGATTTAGATAAAAGTTATTCCAGACAGGAACCACTGATTCGGATGATTTTTGTTTGTACTTACAGCTAATTGAATGTGGATTAGGGGAAAAATAAAGAGTATTGTCAAATTAATTATTATAACCTCCAAACTCTACAAGAAACATACGTATTTATTAAAATTTGGTAGGAAACCGTATTTAAGTTTTAGAAAAATGATTCTTTTTAGGAATAATGTTGCCTCCTGCGTTAATCTATGTATAATATATAATCTCTACACCTATGAACCATAACCTAACAACTTGAAGATGAATACTTCGCCGCAAAGTGAGGTTAATACGATAATCTGTAATGCACTATAACTTTCAATGTATATGTAGTTCGGGTCGTTCCTTCAGGCTTCTTCTATACTTGCCTTCGGAGCGCGCCCGCGCTCCTTGATGTTCACAGGTCTAATGGTAATATATTATATATGGACGAACTCAGAAGTAAACATTTTTACCACTAAGAATCATTTTTCTAAAACATAAATACAGTTTTCAACCAAATTTAGAAAAATTTAGAAAAAATGTTTCTCGTACAGTTTGGAGGTTATAAAAATTGATTTGAAAATACTCTTCATTTCTACCCTAATCTACATTCAATTAAATGTAAGTCCAAACAAAAATCATCCGAATCGGTGGTTTCTGTCTGGAGTAACTTTTTTTCTAAATCCAAATAATAAGCTAATCGGTAAAAAGTTTTAGGTTATGGTCATTAAAAGTTTTTAATGTTACAGATCACTTACTTTGTCATAAATACCTTACAAAGTCATAGTGCATTACAGATTATCGTATTAACCTGACTTTGCGGCGAAGTATTCCACGTAGAGTTGTTAGGTTATGTTTCTTAGGTGTAGAGGTTATATATTATACATAGATGAACGCAGGAGGCAACATTATTCCCAAAATGAATCATTTTTCTAAGACTTAAATACGGTTTCCTACAAAATTTTGATAAATACGTATGTTTCTTGTAGAGTTTGGAGGTTATAATAATTGATTTGACAATACTCTTTATTTTTCCCCTAATCTACATTCAATTAGCTGTAAGTAAAAACAAAAATCATCCGAATCGGTGGTTCCTGTCTGGAATAACTTTTTTCTAAATCGAATTAATAAGCTAATCGGTAAAAAGTATTAGGTTATGGTAATTAAAAGTTATTAATGTTACAGATCACTTAATTTTTCATAACTACCTCACAAAGTCATAGTGCATGACAGATTATCATATTAACATGTCTTTGCGGCGAAGTATTCCACGTAGAGCTGTTAGGTTATGTTTCTTAGGTGTAGAGGTTATATATTATACATAGATGAACGCAGGAGGCGACATTATTCCCAAAATGAATCATTTTTCTAAAACTTAAATACGGTTTCCTACAAAATTTTGATAAATACGTATGTTTCTTGTAGAGTTTGGAGGTTATAATAATTGATTTGACAATACTCTTTATTTTTCCCCTAATCTACATTCAATTAGTTGTAAGTAAAAACATAAATCATCCGAATCGGTGATTCCTGTCTGGAATAACTTTTTTCTAAATCGAATTAATAAGCTAATCGGTAAAAAGTATTGCGATATGATCATTAAAAGTTTTTAATATTACAGATCACTTAATTTTTCATAACTAACTTACAAAGTCATAGTGCATTATAGATTATCATATTAACATGTCTTTGCGGCGAAGTATTCAACGTAGTTGTTAGGTTATGGTACAAAGGTGTAGGGGTTATATATTATACATGGAGGAACTCAGGGGGCAACATTTTTTAAAAAAAGAATCATTTTTCTAAAACTTAAATACGGTTTCCTATAAAATTTTGAAAAATACCTATGTTTCTTGTAGAGTTTGGAGGTTATAATAATTGATTTGACAATACTCTTTATTTTTCCCCTAATCTACATTCAATTAGCTACAAGTACAAACAAAAATCATCCGAATCGGTGGTTTCTGTGTGGAATTACTTTTTTTCTATATAAAAATAATAAGCTAATTTGTAAAATGGTTTAGGTTATGGTCATTATAAGTTTTTAATGTTACATATCACTTATTTTGTCATAAATACCTTACAAAGTCATAGTTCATTACAGATTATCGTATTAACCTGACTTTGCGGCGAAGTATTCATCTGTAAGGCGTTTAGGTTATGGTTCACAGGTGTAGGGGTTATATATTATACATGGATGAACTCAGGAGGCAACATATTTCCCAAAAAGAAACATTTTTCTGAAACTTAAATACGGTTTCCTACAAAATTTTGAAAAATACCTATGTTTCTTGTTGAATTTGGAGGTTATAAAAATTTATTTAACAATTTTCTTTATTTTTCCTCTAATCTACATTTAATTTGCTATAAGTAGAAACAAAAATCATCCAAATTGGTGGCTTCTGTGTGGAGTTATTTTATTTTGAAAAAAAAAATCGGGTTTTAGCCCACTGTGCGCCGGGCACCAAGGTCAAGAAAAAACGTACGAGCGCGCGGCCAGGTTATATTACTGTCCGAAAATGTACCACGCAGTAAGGAAGTACGTGAAACATTGCCAAGTGTGCCAGCAGACAAAGGCGGAGCAAAGACCGCCAGCGGATCAGATGGGACAGCGAGTTATCGACGGGCCATGGCAAGTAGTTGCGGGAGATATAACCGGCCCGTTCGTGAGAAGTAAACTCGGGTACGAGTATATCTTGGTGTTCCAAGACCTCTTCACTCGCTGGGTAGAGTGCGTCCCCATACGCAAAGCGAATGCGAAGACCATCTTGAAAGAGTTCGAGGAGAGAGTGATTCTTCGATTCGGCACTCCGGAGGTATTCTTGTCCGATAACGGCACAGAGTTCAAGAATAAAGTCGTGGACGAATACCTCGCCGGTCGGCGTCCATCACTCGACTACCTCGCCGTATCACCCTCAGGCAAACCCCGTGGAGAGGGTAAATCGGACGTTAAAGACCCGCTTAGTCGCGTTCGTCGAGGAATCTCACGCCGAGTGGGATCAGAAACTGCCGGAGCTGAAGTTCTTGTTGAACAACTCCGTACATGCTTCGACCGACGTGAGCCCGGCCGCCCTCAATTACGGTAGACAGACGGTTCCCCCGGCGACAGCTCGTCGCGAGCAAGTGCGCGAGGCCCTTGAGCAACGAGAGCACGAGGCGGTGGATACGTGGGCGGAGCGCCTGCATGATATGGATAGCCTGCGAAAGAGGGCTGCCGCACAAATTGCCGACGAGCACCGGCGACAAGCGGCATACTACAACGCGCGTCAGAGAGAAGTATCCTACGGGGTAGGAGACCTCGTCTTGAAAAGGAACAGAGTCCTTTCCTCAACAGCGCAAGGGATATCGGCGAAGTTAGCGCCGAAGTACGCCGGTACACTGAAGGTGACCGAGATAACAGGCTCCAATACGGTAAGAGTAATAGACGAGAAGGTTGCGAGCGAGGAGATCCTGCATGTTTCTCACCTCAAGCCTTACGACGAAGAAAGCAGCGACGAAACGGGCGAAGAAGTCGACGACGTCGAGGATCCGCAACCGCCGAGGGAAGACGTAAGCGTCCCGGTGATGAGCGACCCACCGGAGGCCGGCGGAGCGCCGCCGAGCGATGTGCGTCCCGTCGAAAAACGTCCTCGGGGACGTCCGCGTAAAACGGTTCGCGTCGTGGTTCGCGCGGTTCCCGGTAAAACGCGCGCGACAGCGAAGGTGAACCCCGGGACGGGAAAACCCCGGCGCCGATCGAAAGGTTCCGCGAAGCGACAGGAACCGAGGTCGCACCTAGATGCCTCATCGCGGTCGACTCGTGCGTAGCGGCGTGCGAGAGTGTTAGGCAAGAGCAGGAGTTCGAGAGTTGTTAGCGACTCCGACTAATGCACCTTTTCGCTCGGGCTATTTTTGTTACAGATGGCTGAGAAATCACCGGTGCCAAGCACCGAGGGCAGTGCCCTCGACACTGAGGCGATGGTGCGCGGGGTTCTGCGCGCCATCGAGCAGCTCGGGCGAGCTGAATTCGCTCGCCCGTCTTCGGTGGTGCTGGAGGAGCTGCCAGAGGCGGCCGGAGCCCTAGCGCTCCCTCCTCCGCCCACCGCGTCCCCAGCGGCGCCATTCCTGCGGACGCCACCGCCACGGAGGACGTCCAGACAGGCCCGGCGGCCCCGATCGCCGAGGGACGGGGACCAGCGGTCCCCGCAGCTACGGAGCCGATGCGGCCGAACCGGCTCCGCCATCGCCGATGCTGGCCCACTGGGGGTCGTTGGAGCACCTCCTGGAGAGGGCGCGCACCTCCAGTCGCCAGGCCTGGGCGCCGGAACGCGAGGCGATCCACGCCTGGGATCGGTTCCTCGCCGAGACACCGTACGCCCATGAACTCGCCGGACCCTGGGCTGCCCGCATTGAGGGCCTGAGAGAGGAGCGGGACCTCCTTTACGCGGCCCGGCGCGCCCGGAAGAAGCGCCGTGCAGGCGAAGAGGCGGCGGCCCGTGCCCGCGATGAGATCCGGGCCGCCGAGCCAGACGCCTTGCTCGCGAGGAAGCGGGGAGGAGCGGCCGAGGAAAGGCGGAGAGAGGTCGTCCGCAGAGCCGGGGAAGCGACGATCGCGATGGTGCCGGCCACGGCGCTACGGCAGGTCGCGCCTTTGATGCTCCCACACCCGCATCGCGAACAATCGAAAGGTGAGGCCGCACCGGCGGCGGGAGGATCCTGTCGCCGCTGATACTACTGCGGACGACCAGGCGTGTCGACGGCCTCGAAGTGCCCGAACGCCGCCCGCCATGACAAGACACGGCCGTGGTTCCGCAACCGGAAGTAGCCACGGCCGAAATCCGCTCCAACCCGGGTGTAAGCCCCATCTTCGGGGAGAATAAAGAGAGGGGTTGGCTCCGTTACATTTTCTTGTATACGACTATCATATTATTCTGCATCCGCACCCTAACCCCTTTTCAGGACAACCCGTGCTGCCGTTGAAGAGGCCGAACGCGAGGTAGCAGAGCAGACCCTCCGAGGGAGAGTTCGCGTCTGGACGGAGGGTGTAACGGCCTGCGCGTGTACGTGCGCGGGTATGCGTGTATCGGTGTGGGCGAACGAGACATGAGGCGAGTCTCGGCACACCGCATCGGCACGCGCTAATGCCCGAAAAGAAAACACCTCTCAACCTTGCGTGAAGGACAAGGCCGAGAGATGCTTGCGCGTGCCGACGAAGCAGCAGGGAGACAGTATCGTTTCGGCCATTGCCGCGAGCAATAGCCCGCATTGAGAGAGAGGGAGAAGAGTGCGAGATAGTGCACGCGAGTGCAAATAAATGCAGTCGAGTGAGTGAGAGAGAGGGAGAGCGCCATCAGCCTCGCGGCCGATCCACTGCGGCGGCCGGACTGCCAGCGAGGGGAGAGAAGAGGGGACGCCGCCGGCAGTCTACACCGCAGAGAGAGAGAGAGACGCCGCCGGCAGCCTACACAGCGGAGGAGAGACAGTGGTACGGCTGCCCGAGCCGCCCGGCCAATCCTTCACGGACGCCGCTGCGCCTGTAAGGTAAGCCCTGGCCAGGCGAACGCGCGCTCTTCCCGCTGACGATGGGCGTCCGGAGAGCGACCCCTGCGCGAGCGAGCGAGGCTCACCGACGCGCGCGTGTGTGTCGATCGCGCGCAGCGATCGACCAACGTCGGTGCGAGCCGCTTCTCCGAGTACGTGTGTGCGATCGCGCGCACACGTACATAGCGTATGCGGGCGCACAACCCGTATCGGCGCGTATAAAGGATACGCGCCGCGTGTATAAAACTTATTAAGACCGCGGGGCAATAAAGTCACCGTCTTTTGTTAAATTCGAGTACGCGTGTGATTGCCGCGTCGTTCCCTTCCCTTTTCCACGTCGGTGGCACGGCGGTATAGAATACCACCCGCCTCCGCGGACGCGAGAACGTAATGCTCGCGCGTATCTGAGCAGCCGAGGAAGCACGCACGAGAGAGACGGCGCGACAGCGAAGTCGCGCGTTGTAAAGCCGGTAGGTACGGTTGCTGACGAAGGCAGCCAACGACGAGCGACGGCGCGCCGGCGAGCGCAAGGAGATTTTGCCGAGGGTTAGCACGAGCCAGTGCTCGTGCCTGTCAACTGCTGCGCCGTACATCGGCAATTCCGCTTCGGGGATTTGCGGCACTGAGGGGAAAACCTACCCCGTTACAAGCTATAAATTGAGATTGATTTTGAGCTGTAATATCTCCGAATATAATCGATGAAATTTTGTCGTTCCAGTTTTAATTGAAGCGTTTTTAAACGAAGTTTTCAGATATGTTAGGATTTTTTATATTAAATGGAAAACGCATTGATTTATAATAATTGTTTATAACGTAAAAATTTTGAAAAAATTTAAAAAAATTCTAAATTACAGTTAAAATGTAAAAACAGGTATTTTTGCTAATGGTTATTGTTCATTATGACCACTAGTAAGTGCAAAAAATTCAGCGCCCGTTTTGAGCTTTTATTTAAACCCATGGCATACAATTTTAATAAATTTTTTGCTAATTGTTATTTAACAAATGTGTCAATCGAAAATCATTTAATGAATCGATGCGAAATTTTAGGGGTAGAATCGGTATATGGTAAACTATCTTTTCCCCAAGTTTCATCAATATTTATTAATATTGAATCCCTTTAAAAAATTCATTAGATATACGTATGGTTTTTTCTTATTTTTCAATGCAATTTTTGCATTTTCAATGCAAATATCGATTTTTTCAATTCGCAATTCTTGTAACTTTATAGAAAATGGAAAAATAAACAACTTTTCAAGAACAACTTTTTTCGATTTAAGGCTTTGTTTTCAAGTAACAGCTAAAAATGTGTCAAAAATGGATCATTTTTCGTAATTTCTTGATATTTGTTGTTCTACTAAATTTGACTCTTATTTTTTGCAGTAGGCAAACACGGGATCTTATTCTACATAATATTTGGCAACTTACTACGCAAAAATATGTTTAACTTCAAATTGAATCCACGGCTGCTTAATTTTTCTGCTCTACCGCCTGGACTAACTCACATTTTCTAAAACAGGCATATTTCGTCTTAGGGAACTCGGATATATCGGAAATCATCCAAATCTCAGAGTCGAAAAATTTCATCGTTAGAAAGTTTTCTCTTTGAGAAAACAATACGTAAACCTTAATTAGCCCGAGTAGGCGAGCTCCACGTAAAATGCGAGGTGTTACACAGATATGAGGCAGTAGGTGAGTTGAATAAAAAATGTCTACACCTTAATTAGCCTGGGAATTCGAGCTCAACGAAAAAGATGCGGAATTAGGCAGATGGGCAGCGGCATGCGAGTTCTTTATAAAAAAATACATAGACCCCATAAATAGCCCAGGTCTCTGTTCCCCAGTGATACATTTCGCCTGTCGCCATAGAAGATCTTATGATACATAGTTAATCTATAGCTGTTTTATCGCTGTAGAACAACCCCTCAGAGGATGCGAGCTCCACGTAGGAGACACGGAGACATGCATACGGACGGAGTAGGCGGACTACAAAAAAAACTAGATCCTAGTTTGACTCGAATTATAAGTTTCACAGAGAAGCTACGGAGTTACGCAGAAGGGCGGCGGCAGTCGATTTTCTTATTAAAAATATTCAAACTCCAAATAACCTAGGGATGCAAACTCTACGATAGAAGGCACGAAAGTGCAAACAGAAGGACGGTGGACGACGAATTTAATAAAAAATATCTAAACCGTGAATGGCCTGGGGATGTAAACTCTCCACGTAGAAATTGTGGAGTTGCGTAGATGGATGGCATCAAGTAAATTTGTAATTCAAAATATTCAAACCCCAAGTAACCTGAGAATGCAAACTCCTCAGAATAGGTATGGAGTTACGTAGACGGGCGATGACATGCAAGTTCAACAAAAAGTATCTAAATACAAAAGACCATGGATATTTGAACAAACAAGCGGAACTACGCTGACGAGCAGCGGCAAACGAATTTCATATAAAAAATATCTGAACCAAATAAATAGCCTGGAGTTGGATACTTCACGTAGATGGTGCCGAATTACGCAGAGGCCAGCGGTAGACAAGTTCCTCAGAAAAAATATCTAAATATCATTAACAGTCTGAGCATGCGAGCTTATGCAGCGGGTGCGGAGTTACGCAGACAGGGGGTGGCAACCGAGTTTTTCATTAAAAACATATTTTATCTCTGAAAAGCATGCATGGAGATGCGCGCTCCTCGTGATGGGGTAAGGGGACGCAGGCAGGCGAAGGCGGACGAGCTATCTAAAAAATACCTAAATCGTAAGTAGCTTGTGGAGGTTAGCACCACATAAAAGGTTAGGAGTTAGCTACATGGGCGGCCGCATGCAAGTTCAACAAAAAGTATCTAAATACAAATGACCATGGAGATCCGAGCTCCATGTATAACAAGCAAAGTTACACAGACAGTAGCGGTAAACGAGTTTCATATAAAATAATATCTAAATCCAGTAAATGGCCTAAGGATGCCACTTCCCTGTAGGAGGCACGGAGGCACGCATACTGGAGGCTGCCAGCAAGATAAATATCTAAAGTTTAATTAGCCTGGGGATGCGAGTTCCATGTAGGAAGTGCGGAGGCACGAAGACGGACGCCGGTAGGCGAGTTAAATAAAGCAGATCTACAGCCCAATTCCCTTGGAAATGCGAACTTCACTGAGAAGCTGTGGAGTTACGCAGATCGGAGGCGGCGGACGAGTTCCTCATTAAAAATTTCTAAATCAGAAAAAGCCTGGGGATGCAAGTCCCACCTAGAAAGTACAGAGTTACGTAGATGAGCGACGGTAATCCAGCTTCTTATTAAAATATATTTAAAGCCCAAATGTTCTGGGCATGGGAGCACCACGTAGAAGATACGGAGTTACGCAGACTGACAGCGGCAAGAGAGTTTCTTTTAAAAATATCTGAATCACATAAATAGCCTGAGGATGTGAGATTCAAGTAGAAGGTGCGACATTGCGAGATAAATAAAAAATTTCTAATCCCTAAATAGTTGATGCCGAGTTACGCAGACAGGGAGCGGTAAGCAAGTTTCTCAGAAAAAATATCTAAACCTCATAAACAGTCTGAAGATGCGAACTCCACGTAGAGGATGCGGAGTTACGCAGACAGGTGGTGGCAAGCGAGTTCCTTATTAAAAATATATTTTATCTCTAAAAAGCACGCACGGTGATGCGCGCTCCTCGTAGATGGATCAAGGGGACACAGGGAGGCGGAGGCGGACGAGCTAACTAAAAAATCTCTAAACCATAAGTAGCTTGTGTAGAAGATCTGGGGCCGCGTAGAAGATCTGGAGTTATGTAGACGTGCAACGGCAAGCAGATTGTTTAAGCGTTTTGCGGGATTAAATTATAGTAAGGTATGTACGATATGACTCTATTTACGAGATCTGTAGCCCAGCTACCTTACGTCTGCGGAACTCCTTATTAATAATATTTACGGCATACAAAGCATGTGGTAGAAGTTGGAGATTTATGCAGACTTGCCTAATAACCAATTCTGCTTTAGGAAGGGTCGCTCAATGATCGATGCCGTCGATAGGGTTGTGTCAGTAGCCAAGGACGCCGTAAGTGTTAGCCGATGTACGTAACGCATGTGTGCTATCATCCGTTTAGATATACAAAATCTTGCCACTGTATCTTCGAAGAGTCATCTGGAATTACCTAACGGACCGACCCTCGTCTGCTATGACACAGATGATGGCCCGCTTTATTATAAGATCACAGAAGGTGTTACTCAGGGCTCTGTACTGATTTCCAATCTGGAAAGTCCTCTACAACGGTTTAGTTAGGCACCCAGATGAGGTGTCGATTATAACCTATGCGGACGATGTTGCCCTCATCGTCGTAGCAAAAAGCATTGAAGAGGTGCAATACCTCGGAGATACCACAGTGCAGGAAGTAGGGAACTGATTGAACAATTATGGGCTCAGTCTTGCTGTTGAAAAGAACGAAGCGGTGCTCATTATCCAAACAAAAAAGAGAGAGTACGACACTTTCACGGTCAAGGAAAAGAGGTGCAAGACGAGGGATACCATTGAATACCTAGTAGTTACAATGAATGCGTGGCTGTCATTCAAAGACAACCTTAGGAACGCTGGACTAAAGGCATCAAAAGTCTCTCGAGCGCTCGCGGGCATTATGCCGAATATAGGGGTGCTGAAGCAGCCACGACGCGACGGTTCCTCCTTTCCTGGGTGGTATATTTCGTGATTCTGTAGGGAGCCCCAATCTGGACTGATACTATAAGTAGTAACCCTAGCTAAGGTGCCGTTTGGCGAAAAGCCTGCAGGAAAATCGTGCTGAGAGTGACCTGTGCCAACAGTACTGTGTCAAACATCGCTTACTCGATAATTGCCGGGATACCACCCGTAGAACTCATGGCGACCGCGAGAGCTGAGATGTAACACGAAGGTATGGTTACCGAAGAAGATGACTTCTACCAGGGATGACGTCCAAACCAATGGTCCAGGAAGACCGGGGAAAATGGCAGCGCCGATGGGATGCAGCAGGCGAAGGTCTGTGGACCCACTGCATCATTCCACGTGTCGAGGAGACATGGACTCGTCACTTTTCATCTCACGCAGGTACTCACCGGGCATGGCTGCTTTCGTAGCTACCTGAAGAGAATTGGAGTATCGAAGCATGGAGTGCTTGGCATGTCCTGTAGATGAGGAGGACATGGACCATGCTTTGTTTATGTGTCCCAGGTTTCGGGAAGAGAGAAAACAGTTCAGGGCCTTATGGGAGGGCCTTATGGGAGGGCCCCTTGTCTTGGGGGCATTTGAAGGTGCTTGCTCTCCTCACAGAGAGGTTGGAATGCGGTAATTGGTCTTACCACCAGTGTGGTAGACAGACTAAATCGCATTAGAAAAGAAGAGAACCTGCCCAGAAAATCGGCAGGAGGATTTTTAGTGGGTATTGTTGGCAATGGTCAAGTCCCACATAACATCTTTGTATGTATAAAGGCGTCTTTTCTAACTCCTCTAGAAAAGAAAGTCACGCACACAAACACACACACATACGCAAACACACACGCACACGCCTGTGTCGAGTTGCTAGCCTCGCATCAGGTGCTTTTCAATGCAGAGGATAGAGGAAAGCTCGTCAGATATGAAGGGTACCGGGGAACTAAAATACCCGGGGCGCACCAAAACTAGCTTGGGGAAGGCATCCCGATTAATAAACCAACTATGGTGGATGTGCACGATTCCGATCGAGTGGAAGCCGCGGTGGTCGGTGCAGACCCCACGAATTTATAGGGGGGAGGTAGACTGGACCACAGTCGATAAAAGGGGCAAGAAAAGAAAGGATGACAACAAGCAGGGGCAGAGAAAATGACTGGCCAAGGTCAAACTGAGACCGCCACGTTCTGATGTCATTAAGATCAAGGCATTAAGTAAGGACGGCTACAGCGATATCGATTAAAGGTGCAGAAGAACTGTTAGGTCTTAAAGAAAGAGTGACATACATCAGGCGAACTAAATCAGGGAACTACTTCTGGAGCTGAGAAAGCCAGGTGTTGGCACTGCAGAACTCCAAAAGCAATAGAATCGAGGATATCGCAAGCAGCCGGTGTCTAGGTGCTGACACAGAAGGAGTCTATTAACATCAGGGACATAGATGAGACCATGATAGAATTAATAAGGTCCAGGCTATTAATAAGATGTTCAGTCCGATCAGCGTACAACCAAAGAATATTATACTAAGGCAATCTTATGGGGGCACTCAGGAAGCTAACCTCCTGCTTCCACCTACAGTGGTAAGAAAGCTGCTGGAAAATGGAAAGCTAAGGGGGTTACCTGTGTGAATTGCCGAATTCGTCTTCGCCAGATGGCACCGCGTTAAAATAAATGCCACGAGACCAGCCATCAGGCAAGAGACTGTAAGAGCAAGATAGATCGTTCGGCACAATGCTATCGGTGTGGAAGAGAGGGTCACAAAGCAGTGGAGCGTTCGACCATAGCTGGAAGAACACAAGAGTCGATGGAAACACAGCAGAGCGATGGCGAACGTACTTTAAATAAATCTGAAACTCTGCTAAGGGGCCCAAGATCTATTGTCGCAGCTGGCGCAAGAAGAGAAGGCTGACGTCGTCATAATTAGCGAAATGTACCAAGACCGTAGAGAATGCAACTGGATCAGGTATGCCTCTGGAAAAGCGGCCATCTGGGTAGGTGGAGATCTCCACATAACCAAAAGGATGGACATCCCAGCGCCTGGTTTTACCTGGGTCGAGGTAGTTGATATGAGGATGTACAGTTGTTATATCTCGCCCAGCGATAGCATTGATGAATTTGTCAGTTCCATGGATGCAATAGTCGCCAGAACGCAGTCTTCCCAGGTACCAGTGGTGATCGACTACGGTACCAGTGGTGGGAGACTTCAATTCATGAGCAGCAGAGTGGGGTAACGCCAGAATCAACCAACGCTGTAAGGCACTTCTGGAGGTTTTCGCGATACTGGAGTTGGAGATCGCGAACTGTGGGATAAAGCTGACCTTAGCGTCGCTACCCCAGCCGAGGCGATTTCTTCTATTTTTACTAAAAAAATAATTAACAGACAAGAAAAAAGTTGTGCTAAATGTTAATTAATTTGCTCATAATTACTCAATATTTAAATAGTGCAAACATTGAAAACAATAACAGTAAAAAATAGAACGCGTTATTAGCGTTTTGTGCTTTCAAGCCAAAATTTTGATCTGTACAATGAATGAAGAGCTGAGCAAAATTGAGCAAATTGAAATATTAAAGATGCATATTTTATCATTTGATATGGATTATTTCTTTAGTATAGAAATAAAGAAAAGCTGATTAATACCACCGGCTGTGATGGCTGCGCTGCCTACCTTTGCCAAGGGATGCAAGACCTCCATAGTTGACCTGACCTTCGTTGATCCAAGACTGAAGGAGGATGTGTGCGGCTGGAGAGTCTCCGACCGTTACACGGGCAGTGACTACCAAGCCCTCGTATACCGACTGCAGCAGTCACGGAAAGGAGTAGATATGGCGATACAACCAAGAAAAAAAGAGGCGGGCTCCGATCACCTTACACAAAGACACATTTCTGCACTCTTTAGAGAGAGTTGCAAAGAAATTGCAAAAATACGGTGCGAATGCCATCGGGCTGAAGGCTGCATCAGAGAGCGGTTGGCGGGCCTCGGTTCGAACAGCTTCGTGCGGACTTCGAGATAAAGAGAAAGCAGCTACAGATAACCATTAAGATAGCGAAGAAGAAATGTTGGCAGGACATCTGCGAGGAAGTGGAACAAGACCCCTGGGATCGCCCGTGCAAGACGGTCATGAGTAAAATCAAGCCAAGAGGGGATGTTGTTCCTACATGTTCTGCCTTCCTTGACAGGGCTGTTCAACACTCGTTCTCAGCTCATCGTGTACGGCCGCAGGGAATAGGACTGACGAAGGGTGACGATTCGGCCGACCACCAGAAGTCATCAAAGTCGAGGTACAGACGGCCACCAACAGGATCTGCGTCCAAAAACTCCACGACGGGACGGAATCCCCGGTCTGGCCATAAAGGCCGCAGTGCTGAATGCTCCAGATATCTAAAGGACCACGCTCACGTGAGGGAATTTTTCCGTCACACTGGAAGGTGCGGAGGCTAGTTCTTCTCCCCAAGGGTCCTCCAGACGAACCATCATCCTACCGGCCGCTTTGCATGCTAGACATTACCGGAAAGCTATTAGAGCAGATTATCCATGCCAGACTAGAAGCGGCCATACAGCAGGCTGGGGATCTGTTGGAGAACCATTGGCGCCCGGCCGCGTGGTGGAGATAGCATCAGAGAGTATTAACGACAGCCAGTTCACCAAACGCATGTGTGCCGTCATTGCTCTGGATGTGCGGAATGCGTTTAACTCCGCCAAATGGCATAACATCATGTTTGCACTAGAAAATCTAAAAGTGCTGCTATACTTGCGAAGGATCATGTCAACCTATTTTGCAGATAGAACTCTGCTACACAACACTGACGATGACATGCAATCCTACAATATTACAGGAGGAGTGCCGCAGGGTTCAGTAGTAGGATCTCAAATTTGGAACGTCCTGTACGACGGACTAATCAGGCAGTCGCTGGCAGAGTAGTCAATGGTTGCTTACGCGAACGACATTGGCCAGGTTGTCGTTGACAAAACAACTGAGGAGATCGAGCATGCAGAAGATGCCGCTATAGAAGTGATCGCGGAGTGGCTAAGCAAAAACGGACTGGTGCTTGCAGCTGAGAATACTAAGACGCTGCTTATTTCCCGTACCAAGAAGAGGAAATACGCCACCTTTACCATAGAGAGAAGAAAGATCATACGACGAACACCATGAAATATCTCTGGGTTACTCTGGATTCACGGCTGTCGTTTAATGTTATGAACTGCGTTCGCATGAAGGAGTAGCAGAACATTTAGGATTATTCTACAGTCATAATTTAGTTTTTAAAGGATTAATTTCAAAATTAATATTAAATAAATTAACAACCGATTAAATAACAAACGTATTGGAACGTATTCCCGAATAAAATCAAAAACCTATGAAGATTTCAACAATAAAATAATTAACTTGTTTAATTAGTCAGATAAATTATTTTAACCGTTCCATAAATAAATAATAAATAAATAATAAACGAATTTACGATAATCGAATAGAAATAAATGGCTCTGACGATAAATACTAATTTCGTATGTAATTATAGTACATTTCGACACTGGTGCGGAAGGTGATGATTTACTTCATGTGACGTTTTCCGTACGAGCGAAGCGAGTGCGAAAAGTCACATGAAGTAAATAATCAACTTCCGCACTCGTTTCGAACGGTATTTTATAGAACGAGTGCCGAAAAATCATACCAAAGTTGTGATTTGAGGTTAGAGTGGTATAAAATAAATAATAAACCGGTGATCGACAATTGGTAATTGATAACGTAATAAATAACGATAATTGATAAAGGGAGCTCGTTCAGGGTGAAACGCTTTTCTGGGGACTATTTATTACCGTAAGATTCTAGGAAATCCTCGGGTGGCAGGTGGCTGCAATGGTCAAGCCACTCAAGGAAAAAGAGGACGAGGTTGCCAGAGTAAACAATTCCCAAAATAGCATAGCGCAACGCAGTCAGCCACAACGGTCAATTTGCCTTTGAAGGACAGAAAGGTCAGAGAACATCAACACCCGCTGGGCTTCCAGCGACAAACAATTCCAAGAATGCATTAGCGAACGTGACCCACGGGAGTAAACACTTCTACGAATCCAGTAGCAAAGGGATTGAGGAAACCCAATCTCCTTCAAGGCCGAGGGCAGAAACAATTCCCAGAACTGTTTGTTAGGGCTCAAGAGACAAACACTTCTCAGAACTATTGCGCAATGGAGCGCGGCGGCCTAACGGCCCAAGCCATCGTCAACAACCAATAACGGACTAGCGGCGTCCCACGCCACTGGAGGGGGGCGGCCCGTCACCCACTGCTCATCACTCTCGACCCTATTTTCTAATCTAGGGTCTCTTCAACGCCTGTCTCCGTACTTGGGAGTGGGGAAAGGCTTCTGAGGTAACCTAGCATCCTACAACTTTTACACCATACTGCCTCCCACTACCAATCTGAAGCGCCACCCACGATTCAGAATATAAATTGGGCTTCACCGCCGGCATCGAGTCAGTCGCTACCGAGCACATGAGAAGCTCTGTAGTCAGTTGCACTATCGCACGCGCCCTGTTCACGTCACTGTGTCAGTCACAGTTACGCCGTTTATATTGTATAGAGTCACGGTCAAAAGCCTATCCGTTAATTTGTCAAAGTTTACAAAGTTCTTAATTAAATTAATAAACATCAAGTTAAAGTTAATTCTCTCGAGTTCGAGTTTTATTTCAAACTTCCCGGACTCCTTGCGCTTCAGCGCTTTATTGAACAACGAAATTCCACGATCCGGTTGGTCAACTCGGCGATCATTGCAAAAGTGCCTTTAAATTCATAGAACTCGACTTGTGTCATAGCATTAAAGAACATCTGACAAGGGTAGGTCTGAAGACATCAAAAATAGCTCCTTGTACGCGGAGTTCGCATCCTGAGGCTGTTTATGTGCTTTCGACTTTTTTTATAAGGAACCTTCTTGCCGGGGCTTGGCTGCGTAACACCGTCTCTTCTGCGTGGTACTTGCATATCCCGACGATTTAGTTTAGATTTTTTGGATTTAACAAGACTGCCGTCGCCCACCTGCGTATCTTCGCACCATCTACATGGATCGTGCAACCCTACACTTTTTAGATTTTCAATATTATAAATAAGAAGCTTGCTTGCCACGGCCTGTCTGCTTTGACGAGGCGCTTAACTTTAAGAATGAATGTTTGCCCAGTTTTGGTAAGCACGCTATTATTAGTACTACTATTAATTATTTCATGCCAGTGCCTGTAAGAGATTCCTTCTCCTACAGAGACTACAAAAATATCTGTCCGAACACATTTAATGAATTGCTGGCAAGCTGTGACTGCGCAAGCATGAGTTCGGTTGAATCCGATTTGGAGGAAGCGTTACGTTATTTAAATTCGAATTTAAAATATGTCATTAATAACTTAGCGCCTTTAAAAACTGTGAATCCTAAAAAAGTAAATGCTCCTTGGATTGGTTCCGAGCTGAGGCAGCTGATTAACAAACGCAATGCAGCCCATAGACGTTACAAACCTACTGGGCGCGCGGCTATGTTGGGTGAGTTCCTCAGGCTCAGCAATGAAGTCGATTTACGCAACTCGCGAGAGCGTAACTCCTTCCTTCATAACCATTTCACTGACGCTCTTGATGATATCAAGGACATATGGAAGGAAATGCGTAAAGTCGGCCTTCCACCGAAGCGTAGAGAGGATGATCTCCATGGCTTCACGCCGGGGGAGCTGAACGCTCACTTTGCTGGAATCTCCGTGTCTCCTCTTGAAAACATCGACGAAGCAGTGGACGTCATTTGGCCTGCGACAGAGGAAGGTTTCTGTTTTAAACCAGTTACCTTGAGTGACGTAGTCCTTGCCATATCGCATTTCTCATCGCAGGCAAAGTAATCGTGAAAGCTTTACCTATAATCGGCGAATTTTTAGTCAGGATTTTCAATACCTCTTTTGCGCAGGGAGTTTTTCCTGGCTCTTGGAAGCAAGCACAGGTAATTGCTCTTAAAAAGGAGCTAGCGCCATCTACCATTTCGGACTTTCGTCCTACAGCATTACTGTGCTTTCTTTCCAAAGTGCTTGAAAAGATTGCTCATAACCAAATCACGGAGTATCTTAATAATAAAAATTTACTAGACCCCCTCCAGGCCGGATTTCGGCAGCACCACAGCACTCAGACGGCACTTCTCAAGCTGACTGACGACATTCGTTTAACCATTGACAACAGAAAACTGACGCTACTGTTACTAATTGACTTTAGCAAGGCCTTTGATACCATTTCACCGACAAAACTATTGCGTAAACTCAGTCAGCTAGGGTTCTCAAGGTCAGCTCTCCTGTGGATCAAATCGTATGTACAAGGTCGCACCCAAATGCGCATCTCTAATAAAAGTGGCAATTCTGATTGGCTAGGTACTAACCTAGGAGTTCCACAGGGTTCTGTTCTGGGCCCTTTGCTTTTCTGTCTTTACGTCAATGACTTACGAGACGTACTTGACGGTGATACTATCAAACATATTTTCTACGCGGACAACCTACAGATTTACCTACACACTACCAAGGATAAAATCTTGGAAGGCATTGCTCGGCTATCCAATGCGGCGCGAATGGTGGCTGGATGGGCGGAGAGCTTTGGTTTGTATCTCCATGCTGGCAAGACAAAAGCGATCGTGTTTGGCTCCAAAGCTGGAGTTAATCATGTGGAATCATTGGATTTGCCGAGTATTGGTTTGCGATCTGGAGAACTCATCCCATTTACTAGCGAAGTCGTGAGTCTCGGTGTTACACTTGATAGCAAATTAACATGGAAACCTCATATTGAACAAATTGCTAAGAAGCTTAATAAAGCCCTTTATAGTTTGACTCTCCGCGAAAGATTAGTTGAGTGCCTTGTTCAGCCACACCTTGATTATTGTACAGTAGTCTACCTAGACGCGTCAGCTGAGCAGCGTGAGAAAATGCAACGGTTAAGCAATTCTTGTGTGAGATATGTCACAGGAGCTAAGAGGGACGAGCATATCACCCCCTATAGGAAACACCTGGGCTGGCTTCGTATGGACTCACGTAGGCTCTATTTTGTAGCATTATTACTATACAAATTATTAAGGATACGTGAGCCATCATATTTAGCTGCGTTTTTCACGAAGCATAAGCCTAGGCCGACCAGTGGGGGAGTGCAGCCGGAGCTTGAGTTTCCAGCCATAAATTACAAAACGGGTGATAGGGCCTTTTTGGTCCAAGGTGTTCGTATCTGGAACTCCCTTCCTCCCTGCATACGTTACCTACCCTCATTTTCAGCGTTCAAGAGGGCAGTGCGTCAACATTTTATTGATCTCGATCCGTAGCTTCTCTTGGTGGGAAAGGAGCCTTCCAAAAACTTCTAGTAAATAGACCATGTAATTTTATTTTGACTTATGACTCTGCCAAGTGGCATTATGCTGTGATATTAGCCTAGGATATATAATGAACTGTGATATTTTTATTTTTATTTTTATTTTTATTTTTATTTTATTTTTATTTTATTTTTATTTTTATTTTAAATTTTCAATTTGCTTATACTCTTACCTTTTTACTTTTTATACTTTTACTTTTGGCAAAACTATATTAATTGTATTACAAAATGATATTTATTTATTTATTTATGTATTTGCGACCTTTGTTATAATTTATTTTTATATTCGTCTCTGTCTTGATTTTACTTCGTATTTTGGAATTGTTTTAATTTGACTTATTATCGTATATTTTATTATTTCGCTTGTTGTTTATATGTATCAAGTTTTGCCCTACAGGCGAATAAAGAGATTATCTATCTATCTATCTATCTCTCTCACTCTCTATCTCTTTCTCTCGCAACGCACTCTCTCTCTCGCTCTACCCTCCCGCAACTCTCTCTCTCCACTCTTAATCCGCGCCCTCCTTACCTCGACGATGAGCTGCTCCTCGGCGCCGGCTCTCGGTCCTCGGTCTCGCGTCCCATCTCTGTCCCCCTCGCTCTTCCCCTCGCCTCTCCGCAACCGCCGCTCTCCTCCTCCGGCAGGCCGATGCCGTCTCCGCGCTCAACTTCGTCACCTCCTTCACGTACTCGTCGTCGTCTCACTCGCTCACCCTCTCTTGCACCGCTCTCACTTTCTCTCTGTCTCACCCTCGGCTCGCACACACTCTCCGAAGTCTCTTCCTAACTCTCTCGCACATGCTTACTCGCCAACCTCACGTTCGGTACTGCCGATTTCCCGCGCTCGCGCCGTGCAGCCTCCATGGCGGATTGCATCAGCCCCGCACGAGGGGCCTGATGGCGACTACGCCACTGCCGCCCGCGGGGTGCTGCCATCTCGTACATCGCCGCTGCACCGCTCACGCGCGCGCGAAACTCAAACGTGCCTCATGCTGCACCTTACCTCTTCTCTCTCTCTCTCTCTCTCTCTCTCTCTCTCTCCCTCTCCCTCTCCCTCTCCCTCTCCCTCCTCTCTCTCTCTCTCTCTCTCTCTCTCTCTCTCTCTCTCTCTCTCCACTTACCTTCTTCTACACCACGGAGCGTTCCGGAGTCGTCGTCGTCTCCCATGGTCTCTCGGAAGTTGTCAAAACCGGGAACAAATAAGGAATATTCCCCCCATTAGCTCCCGAATTAATCAATCGACATTCGGCCGTCCAAATCGGTGCGCCGCGAGTCCAGCGAGAGGAAGAGGCATTTGGGGCGAAAATACATCGTCACAAACTCCTCCTCCCTCAGGCGGAACACTCCCCGAGATTCACTTTCGTTAACCTCGTCTGTCACGCTCCTCTCGCCGCGCACCGGTCCAATCAGCTTAGCGTATAGAGTTTTTGACTTACCGGGAGGACTGCTTCCCCTCGCTTGATCTCCACCTCGGGCTCCGCAAGGTCGGTTTGGTGTAGCCTTCTCAAGCCTCTTCTCCTCTGGTGGCATGGCCGCCCCTACCCTTCCCTCAGTATCAGTCCCGGCTCTCATCTCATACTCTTCACTCTCCCGTCTCCACTCTCTATTCTCCAATCTCCACTCTCCACTCTCTATTCTCCACTCTCCACTCTCTCCACCTATTTAGGCTCGGGTTTCGGCCCCCGGGCTGGGCTCCCGACCAAATACTCTCAAGATCACGGCGCTCCGGATCTCAATGGGGAGGTCGCGCAGAGAATCCGCCAACCGCAGCGCCTCACTCACGGTGGGCGCCGCGGGCGGGGCTCCTCTGGCTCTCTTCCTCGGAGAAAGCGGGATCTCCACCACCGAGGACACCGACACAGTCTGGTCTCTCGCGGGAGGAGTCCCCGCTTCCGTAGGCCCGGGGCGCGGGGAACGCCTGCGACTCTCGCGAGGCCGACGCAACATCTCGGGAGGCCCGACAACGACGGCGGCCCCCTCTATCCGGCGATTGGCCGCCCCTCTATCGGCCGCTGCCGTCGCCCGGCCTCCCTGGCGATGCGAAGCCGAGAGCCGCGGGACCTCCCGCCCGTAGCGCTCCTTCATATACTCTCGGTGAGCCACCCAGCACCGAGGACACACCGTGAGATCCACGCCCCGGCGACCGCAATTATGGCAGAACACCCTCGGGGGACGTGGATAACGGAGGCACGTGTGCCCCCACTGCCAACAATTGTAGCAGTTCTTCGGAGGGGGATCGGGTGCGGGATCGGTCGGGATCGGAAGGAGGCCCCCGAACATGATACCCCTGGTCCTCACGGGGTAGGCCGGCCTTCCGCTCCCCCTAGATCCCACACTCGTCCTCGACCGAGCCCTCTCTCTGGCGCCACCTCCCTCTCCTTCGTTCTCCACTCGCGAGAAGGGAAGCCTACTCGGTGGTCCCGGAGGAGGAGACAGTGACCCGGGTGGCGTAGCCGTCCGGGACACGTAGTAAACGGCCTCCAGGTGCCGCCGAGGATTATATGGCTTCGACCTCCTCTTCCTCCTCTTCTTCATCACTCTCTCTCCACCTTGCGTAGTCTCTCTCTCAGCTGCACGGCTTAGCTCTTCTTCCTCGCTGGGAATCTCCCTCGGTATCTGTAACGCAGGGCACGATTGTCTGCTGCCGCAGGCGGCGAGCCGTCGCGGCAAGCCTCCAGTTCCGCTTCCGCGTCCTGTTCTGTTGGAGGGCAAACCGGCGCTGGAACGGAACTGGCAGCGGCGACAGAAACCTCCTCCCTCGTCGCCGCCACCGAAGGCGATTCCTCACTCATCACTCTCAGTCTCTCCACTCTCTCTCGCTCTCTCTCCAGCGATGTTCTCTCCACTCTCATCCTTTTCATTCTCTCTCTTTCCTGCTCTTCCCATTCCACCCTCTTTAACTCTTCCTCTTTCTCTCTCACTACTCTATCTCTCTCTCCCTCCCCTCTTTCTCCACTCTCACTCTCTCTACCCGCTCTGCCTCCAACCGCATCCTTTCATCTCTTTCTCTCTCCTCTCTCTCCTTCACCCTTCTTATACTCTCCTACCTTTCCACTCTCTCTCCTTCCTTTCATTCTCTCTCCGTTCACTCTCTACTCTTTTCCATTCTACTATCTCTTTCTCCACTCTCGCCAATTCCACTTCCTCTCTCTCCACTTCCTCGGCCCAGGAGAATTGGGGTAAAAGCCAGGGTGGCACAAGTGACCGCACTCGACCCGTCCCCAGGTCCACGATTTCCGCGGTCGGCGTTGCTCGCGACTCCGTGGAACTCCGGGTATGGGAAGTGTGGTGTTCCCCCACCACCCCTCTTCTGCCATCTTCTTCTGGCCCGCATCTGAAACGAAGAAAGGTTAGTCTCTCAATCGCGCTGGGATCTCCGCTCGCTGAGGGACGTAACGCTTAAGTTCAAAAACATGCACTTTCGTTATTCGGCGGTTCGCTGTTTCCCCCCTGCCCTAGCACGTAAACCCTGGGAGAGAGAATCTCGACCACTTCGAACGGGCCCTTGAATTTCGGCGCTAGCTTCGCGTTAAACTTCTTTGCGACGTCTAACAGGTAATGCGATCGCCTCAACACCATATCTTCTATTCTAAACTGCACATCTTTTCTTCCTCTATTATAATGCCTCTCCTGGATCTGCTGCGCCTCATCATTGTGACGGCTCACGAGATCTCGCAATGCGTCCAATCGCTTCATTCTATCCTCCCAGGCTTTTGGGTCTATCTCCTCCACTAACTTCCCACTTTCAACTTCTCATCGCAGGCTCTTGACTGGTCGTGGATGCCGCCCAAAGTTCAGAAAGGCCGGTGACACCTTGGTGGTTGCTTGCACTGCCATGTGGCGTGTCGGAATTCATGGACGTGCAGATTCCAATTGCGCTGATCATTACGCACGAATGTCGAGATCATAGCTTTCAAGGTACGGTTACTGCGCTCCACCGGGTTGGCCTGCGGATGATAGGGCGGCGTAGTCATATGTCGCACCCCATATTCATCTAGCATGCCCTTCACGACCTTATTGTCGAACTCCTTCCCATTATCGCTGAGCAGATAGTCAGGTGTCTCCCAGCGGAACAAAAGCAGTTCCTCCATTGCTCTCGCAACCGACTTCCTGTCAGCCTTGCGAAGGGGCTTGATTTCAATCCACCGGGTGAACAGATCCTGAAAGACGAGCAAGTATCGATGTTGACTCTTGCTAGGTGGGAACCCCATAGTGTCTACGGTGACCACAGCCCAAGGTCTCTCCACGATTCACTTGCCCATCAAGCCCTGTGGACCTGTTTGCAACCCCTTGTACTCTGGCACAGCTCACAACTCTTCACGAACGTGCAAACGTCATGATAGACTCCTTTCTAGTAGTACTCTCTCGCCACGCGGTCGTAAGTCTTCTCCACTCCGAGATGTCTAGCGGATGGAGCGCAATGCACATCCATTAGCACCCGCTCTCTAGACTCCAACGGCACCACCAATCTCCACTTTTCCTCTCTATTCTCCACCGGGTCGAGTAAGGGATCCGTCCTGTACCTGTACAAACAACCATTCTCCACTTTCCATTGCTGATACTTTGTAGGAAACTTCTCCACTTCTTCCATTCTCGCCACGTACCACGGATCCTGAATTTCCTCGAATACTGCTATCTCCGCCTCACTTATTGTAATTGCAATGCCCAGCGTGCCAACCTTCCTGTCGGCTCTTTGAGGTTACACAGCCACTTCAATGCGCTATGATCTGTCACCACGGTAAACGTGTATCCCTCCAGATACGGTCTCAGCTTCTTAATTGCCCACACCATGGTCAGACACTCCTTCTCGGTTGTGGTATAATTCTTCTCAGCCGGAGTCAGTACGCGACTAACGTAGACGATGGGATGCTCTCCGTCTTCACCTTCCTGAGTTAGAACTGGTCCTAACGCATTTCTACTGGCATCACACTGCATCTTAAATGGTTTAGTGAAATCTGGTCGCGCCAAGACCGGAGCCGATGCAAGCGCTCTCTTCAGCCGCTCGAACGCCTCTTCCTGTTCGTCTCCCCAACTCCACTCTCTCCCTTTTCTCAACAACTTCACCAGCGGTAGTTTTAATCCCGATTCATCCTTGATAAAACGAGAATACCGCCCCAGCATCCCCAAGAACCAGCGCAACTGCCTTACGTTCTTGGGTACGGGATAGTTAGCCACAGGTGCCAAGTTTTCAAGATCCGGTCTCAAACCCTCTCGGTCGAGCAGAAACCCCAAGTAGGTGACCTGTGAGCAACAGAACTCACACTTCCCCCGGTTAACCTCCAACCCTGTTCCCACTAACTCCTTCAGCACCACTTCAACCCAGTAAAGATGATCCTCAAACGATTCAGTGGCTATGATTATGTCGTCAAGATAGCCGAAAACATTCGGTTGCATCTCGGGACCGAACAGCAAATCAATAAGCCGCTGAAACGTACTTGGCGCGTTCTTCAACCCGAAAGGCATCCGGGTGAATTGCCACAGACCTGATCCCGGCACCGAGAAGGCGGTATATTTCCTACTCGCCTTCTCCAAGGGAATCTGGTAGTACGCTTGTCTGAGGTCAATCTTCGTTAGGTACTTCGCCTGTCTCAACTTGTGCAGGATTGTATCCATATTGGGGATAGGGTACGCATCTCGACGCGTTACCTTATTTAAGTCCCAGTAATCGACACAAAACCGATAAGTACCGTCAGACTTCTTGATCATCACCGGAGCGCTGCTGTAATCGCTAGCTGATCTCTCGATGATCCCCTCATTAAACATCCGATCCACTTCCTCTATCGCCACTTGTTGCATCTTTGGCGGCGTCCGGCGGGGATGATGCTTAAAGGGTTTCGTCCCTTGCACATCTATCGTATGCTCAGTCAACGTCGTCACCCCCTTTCGCTTCCCTCCTTCGGGGTAGATCAGCAGGCGATCCACCAACTCTCCACCTTCTAGAGTTTTCTCCTCCTCTAGCTCTGATATCCCCGAGCACTCCCCATGAATAACGGCGTTTTTCTCCTTGCCCGTCTTGGCGAAAGGTCTCCAACGCCACTCTCTCATTCTCCACAGTCCTTTGCCGAGCTGCGCGTCTACGTTAAATCGCTTGCAGAAATCCATCCCTAGGATGATCTCGATCCAGATTGTGCAGGGCCTTCATCGGTAAAGACGCAGCATGGTGATCGACCTCCAGCATCACGTTTAGTACGCCCATGACCTTGGTAATTCCCCCGATGACGTTGCGTACCGCAGTAGTGCTATCTCCCAATCGATCTCGAACCGCTCGGCTACACTGGGTCCAACCACCGATAACATCGCCCCTGGATCGAACAAGGCTTTATAAACCTGCCCACCGAGCTTCACCATAATGAAATTTTGGTTCTTCCCGCACAATCCGGCGACCGCATCGGGATCCTCCTCTAACTCCTTCTTCTCTCCACTAGTTTCTGGTCCCCTTTCTGCTCTCTTTTTCTCGACTTCTTTCTCACCTCTCCTCTCCACATCGATCTTCCGGGTATCCACCGGCAACACATCGATGGTTGATTTCCCTTCCTCTTTCTTCATACTCTCCAATTTACCCATTATCTCCTCCAGCCAACTGTCGTCACTGGAGTCCTCGCTCCATCCGTCTACGGATACACGGGTGTCTGGCTCCAACGACTCTGGCTGTTTCACTGCGAGTGTGCCGCTCACCTCCTTAGTTACCTCCTCCCTTTCCTTCGTCTCGTTTCCTCTTTGGGTCGCTGGTACTGCTAATTTCCGCTTCTTTTCTCCACTCTCTTTCTCGCATCCCTCTCCTTCTCCACGGGACTCACTTCACCTCTCACTTCTACGCATACGTCTCTCTCCACCTTCTTCTCTTCCCTCTTTCTCTCTATACTATCTCTCTTTCCACGAGTCTTCTCTGACTCCACTGACGGTCGCTGAGGAACAAGCACATTTAAGACGCTCGCCCCACAGCTTGCCCGTTTCCCAGCTTTGTTCGTAATGGTGCACAGCTGGGACAGGTCTTGAAGGTTACATTCGGCGCATCGCAGTTTTGGCAGCTCTCGCGTGGAGGTTGGGCAGGCTGATTACGGATGGTGCAGCTTCGCACCGAATGCCCCTTCTGCCTACACCAGTAACAGACCACTTCAGGACAAACGGAGGCCTTGTGGCCCACCGCCTGACAGAGGATACAGACCCCCATAAACGGCCTCTCCTCTCCTCCGGTAAACGGAGTTTGGCCAGGTCCAGCTGGACGCCCATAACTGTCCCTTGGAGGAACAGATCGCCCTCCTCCAGGGCCCTGACTCTGCGCCGGAGCCCCTCTCCACGGTTCGCCCCCATAATCTCGGCCTACTCCATAAGGAGGCCTGGGATTTCCAGGACCCCCTTGGATTCCAGGCCCGCCCTGCACCACGGCCGCATAGGTCTTCGCCTCTTCCTTCTCCATTGTCTGCGCATTCGACATCTTCGGCTGCGCAGTCTCCGGCTTGGACTCTCCGACACTTGCCTTGGCGGAGTTCGGAACGTTGACTTTAGCCGCCTTCTTCGCCGCTTTCGTTTCACTCGGCTTAGTGGGCTTTGACGAAACGCTCTCACTCTCCACTCCTTTCTCCACGGCTGCTACGGCTTTCTGGCGACCAGTAGTACCCGTATATGCTGCTTCTGACACCCTCATCTTGTCAGCAGGAGGCGGCGGGAGATAGCGACTATCTAAGTCCTTCTGCCTCTCCCAACGACGTTCGTACTTCTCCAAGTCCTCCATCGTCTTCACTATTTTATCAGACATCGCCGTCCTGTTCTCTGGAAGGATATTCCGATAGGCTGTTTCCACCAGCTGCCTCTCTGACGACGGGCGTTCGAAGCGAGAAACAATGTAGTTGAAGTTGGAGATGTAGGTGGCTATTTTCTCACCCCTGGCCTGAGTCCGTCTCAAATCGCCCAACAGATCCTCTCGATCATATTCTGTGACGAATTGGTGCTTAAAGGCCTTGCAGAAACCCAGCCACGAGTAAGTCTCCAGCCTTATAGTTCTGAAGCATCTGCCAGCTCTCTTAGCTAAGATGCAGGGCAATGCCCCAAGCAGCTCTTGATCTTGCAGCCCAGCACCTTCGCGGCGATCTTCTAACTGTTCTAAAAACTCCTCGGGGTCTTCCTTCTCCTCTCCACTAAACTTAATACCCCAACTCTTCAGTAGCTTGACTGCGCGGGTCTTCTGCTCCGCCGCAGGCGCCGCTCTCCACCTTCTTCTCGGCTCAACTTCTTCGTCGTCCTCCGTCTCGCTGATGATTCGGTGTCAACGATGAGCTAAACTGTTCCTCTCCGACTTCTCTCCACTCTCACTACTGCTCGAATCGTGAGCTGCGTACCGCCGACTTCCTTTCCCTCGCAAATCTCCCAGGCCACTTCTGGTCTCGCACTCCTTCCTCGAGTGTACCAGCTCTCTTCGATAGGTTTTCCTGGCGGTTTTCCATTTCTTCCTCAACGCTTAATCGTTCCATGAGGGGAGGATCGATAGGTCTTCGACGAGGACGCCCTGATGTTTTCCTTCTCAGTAGTGGCTTGACCCCGTCGTGGTCCGAAGTACTGGTCGGCTGAGGATTCTTCACGGGCCGGTACGTCGTGCCGCTTCCTCCTCTCTCCGAGTATGATGAGCGAAGGCTTCGACCCTTCTCCCTCTTCAACTCTATCTCTGCCTCCACGTCACTCTCTTCTCCACTACTCGTCTCCACGTTATAAATTTGCCGTATCTTGTCCCAAGCCTGGGCTGGCGTGTACCACTCTCTTTGGGTCAGCCCCTTCTCCCTCGCAGGGGTCTTCATCTGAATGGGAGCTGGCGGCGCCCTGAAGGGGGTAGGAGCTTGAAAGGTCGAAGGTGTTAATGGTTCCGAAACGCAAACTCTCCAGATTACCGCGGCTATTTTCTCTCCGTTCCTCTAACTCCGCAATTAACTCCGCCGACTGCAACTGGGCCACCGTCCGGGTCCAGCGCCTGGCCGTGCAAGATTGAGCCAACTCCGCCATCCTCATGGCGTGCTCGCCCATAGCTCACGACCGCTTCTCCACACCTACTACTCGCTCGCGAAAGCCGAGTAGTCCAACTCTCAACTCTCTGCTCCGTCTACACTCTCTCTCTTACTCCACAAATTATCTCCGAACGCACGGCCACCGCCTGTGCGACTAGCAATTACATCACCAACTCTCCACAAAGAAATATTCAAAATCAAGAATTATATATAATATAGGGGAGAACAAATAATTAAAATATTTAATATATATATATTTATTATTCGCACGCTCCGACTATCACCACGCCACAATTATCGCTAACTCGCCACGACTGCACCACAACACACACTCTTACTCTCACTCTCTTTCCCTACTCTACACACTTCCCAACCTTTGTCACAGCAGATCTCCCCACAAGGGATGCCAATTTGCGATGGTGTACTTAGGCGATGAACGCCGAGCCCGAACACCCGCAAATAAAAATGATTGTTAACCTCCTCTCTCTTTCTCTCGCTTTCGCTCGACAAACTTACCGTCCACAAGAAGATTCCGCTGTGACATCGTACGCTTGGGCGAGCTACGATGCTGAAAAAGGTTGGGAAGAATATGGCGCCAAATAAATACTCCAACACTCACTCCAGTTAAACTCTCAATTTATTAAACAGAAACCCTAACTACAATTAGCTAGTTTCACTCGTGCACACACCTTCACTCACACGCACTCGCCTTCCACGCTCCCGCGCACCCCGTAGACACGCCGCGCCGAAACCTCGTACCCCAGCAAAGGCCCCCACGACGCAATTACAGAAATCGCCGCACCCACAAACCTCTCTTACTCCCTCTCCCTCTCTCTACTCTCTTTCTCCACACGCAAACGTAACTTCCTCCGGCGCAATTCCGAGAATTGCTGCGCATCCGAATCTCTCTCTCTCTCTCTCTCTCTCGCAACGGTAGTTAGCGCGCGTGGTTCGAAAAACCCCGCGTCGCGCTTCCCGAATGTCGAGCTCCACACTCTCTCTCTCTCTCTACTCTCTTTCTCCACACGGAAACGAAACTTCCCTCAGCGCGATTCCGAAAATCGCCGCGTATCCGAATCTCTCTCTCTCTCTCTCGCAACGGTATTTAGCGCGCGGATACGAAATTCCCGTCTCGCGCTTCCCGAATGTTGAGCTCCAATCTCTCTCTCTCTCTCTCTCTCTCTCTCTCACTCTCTCTCTCTTTCTCTCGCAACGCACTCTCTCTCGCTCTACCCTCCCTCAACTCTCTCTCTCCACTCTCAATCCGCGCCCTTCTTACCTCGACGATGAGCTGCTCCTCGGCGCCCGCTCTCGGTCCTCAGCCTCGGGTCCCGTCTCTCTCCCCCTCGCTCTTCCCCTCGCCTCTCCGCAACCGCCACTCTCCTCCTCCGGCCGGCCGATACCGTCTTCGCGCTTGCCTTCGTCGCCTCCTTCACGTTCTCGTCGTCGTCTCACTCGCTCACCCTCTCTTGCACCGCTCTCACTTTCTCTCTGTCTTACTCTTGGCTCGCACACACTCTCCGAAGTCTCTTCCTAACTCTCTCGCACACGCTTACTCGCCAACCGCACGTTCGGCACTGCCGATTTCCCGCGCTTGCGCCGTGCAGCCTCCCTCCGCTCACGCACAGCAGAACGGCGGGTTGCATCAGTCCCGCACGAGGGGCCTGATGGTGACTACGCCACTGCCCCCCGCGGGGTGCTGTCATCTCGTACATCGCCACTGCACCGCTCACGCGCGCGCGAAACTCAAACGCGCCTCATGCTCCACCTTACCTCTCTACACTCTCTCTCTCTCTCTCTCTCTTTCTCTCTCTCTCTCTCCACTTACCTTCTTCTACACCACGGAGCATTCCGCGATCATCGTCGTCTCCCATGGTCTCTCGCAAGTTGTCAAAACCGGGAACAAATAAGAAATATCCCCCCCCCCCCCTAGCTCACGAATTAATCAATCGACATTCCGCCGTCCAAATTGGTGCGCCGCGAGTCCAGCGAGAGGAAGAGGCATTTGGGGCCAAAATACATCGTCACAATTTAGATATTTTCAATAATGAATCCGCTTGCTTGCCATCCATCTGCGTAACTCTTCATCTTCTACGTGGTGCTTGCATACACAAATTATTTAGGATTTAGATATTTTTATTTAACTCGTCCGCTAGCGCCGGCCTGCGTCACCTCACACCATATACGAGGAGCGCTCATCCCCATGCATGATTTATAGGGTTTAAATATATTTTTAATAAGAATCTCGCTTGTCACCGCCGAACTCAACCCCCTCTACTTGGAGCTCGCATCCGCAGGCTATTGAGGGCTTAGATATTTTTCATTGAATTTAATAAAGAATTCGGTTGCTGCCACCCGTCTGCGTAACTCCTCAGTTTCTACGAGCGCGCATCCTCATGCTTTTTAGGTTAGATATTTTTAGCAAGAAACTTACCTGTCACTGCCCTTCAGCGTAACTCCGCGCCTTCTATGTGGAGTTCGCATCCTCACGCTGTTCAGGGTTTATTTTTTATTCAAGTCGCCATCCACCGTCCGTTTGCCCCTATTAAAAATTCTCGCGTGATTACTCACGTGAGAATTTCGACCATTTTCTCACGTGGAAATTACGTGAGAGGTCACGCGAGAATCACGTGAGATATGAGAAAATGATCTTAAAAAAGTAAACATATTTGTTATGACTTCTTTGGTATATATTAGATTTAATTGAAAAATACTAAATAAAAGAGTAAAACTTCCCAATTTGATGAGAAGTTATCAAGTACGAGGTACGCCTCGTAGATGCGGCTTTGAAAAGTCGCATGATTGTATAAACTCTCGCTTCCTTATGTACTTTAGGCGGAGATAATTCTTTTGAGGGAGCTCCGACACCAAGCCATCTAGCGGTTAACGGCAGTACTCAGCAATGCCCAACTGCAGTACTGTACGTTGACCGCTAGATGGCTTGCAGTCGGAGCTCCCTCAAAGGAATTAGCACCACCTAAAGTACATAAGGAAGCGAGAGTTTATACATTCATGCGACTTTTCAAAGTCGCATCTACGAGGCGTACCTCGTTTTTGATAACTTCTCATCAAATTGGGAAGTTTTGCTTTTTTTATATAGTATTTTTCAATTAAGGGGATATGCAACCCTAATTTCAATATTATTTTTAATGAACATTCAAATATTTATTTGGAAAAAGACGGCTGTCAAGCGCTCCGTACACGCAAACACTACATGCAGATTTTTTTCTGGATAATTCTATTGATAATTGCGTGAGTTATGCTCGTTTGAAAAGTAGGTCAATTGTAGATTCCTACTTACCGACAGTACGGTTTTTATTTAATTTTAATAAATTCTCATCATTTTTTTGGAAAAAGACGTCTGTTAAGCGCTCCGTACACGCATATGCAGATTTTTTTCTGGATAATTCTATTGATATTTGCGTGAGTTATGCTCGTTTGAAAAATAACGTCGGTACTCACATCCCCTTAAATCTAATACATACCAAAGAAATCATAACAAATATGTTTATTTTTTTAAGATCATTTTCTCATATCTCACATGATTCTCACGTGAGCTTTCACATGATTTTCACATGAGAAAATGGTCGAAATTCTCACGTGAGTACTCACGTGAGAATTTTTAATAGGGGCGTCACTCCTCACCTTCAGGATTTGGTATTTTGGTTTTAGGTTTTTGGTGTTCGAATAATTTAATCCCCAGAATTACACGGCGTGATATTTAGCTGTTTAGAATGTCTCTCTTAGAATTTAGATTTAAATTTGTAGTGGTATGTCTCTTCTACTTTACATTTAAATTTGTTGCGAGTATGCAGTTTTTGACTCAACGATTTGTTTTTGTTATTATTAAAGTTTAGATTGATTTTTTTCACTTTTATTTTGGTTAGGTTTGGAACCGATTATTATTCTTAGAAAAACTATCGTTTCCTTAATAAAGGCCTCTTATTAAATTATTAATGTAAATATTAATTTTTAATGTTATCAATAATGTTGCTTAATTTAAATTTCTTTTTTTTACTCCGTTATATTCAATCCTGTTTAAATTTCTGTTGTGTTTTTTATTTAATTCTATTGTGTGTTCTATCAATTAATTCTTATATTTTTATTATTTCATAAATCAAATTATTAATTTTTCAGTTCTTTGACAAATTTCTCTACAAGAAACATTATCTTCTTATCAAGATCCAATGCACTGTTTCAAATCAGATGAAAGTCGTAATACAAAATATATGATTTTATAGCTGATTTATTCAGTCTAACATTTTTAATTAGAATATCTCGCCTAAAGGACGATAAACGAAGAATAAAATATTTATTTATCTCTAAATCTAGCTAAATACTTAGTTTGTTAATAATTAAATGTTATTACACTCACAATATCATTTGTTTTATTTCATTTTCTTGCAGAACTCATGATTTTATTTAGAAAAGTTTGTTAATTATAAATGCAATATAAACTGAAAAAAGTTACTTTTACTTTTATTATAATTGTATAAATTTTTATTAGATTAGTATTTTATTTACTAATTATTATTGCAGTATTGTGTATAATAATATCTTTTTTTTTATTATTAATTTATTACTGTCGTGTTGTTTTCAGTAAGATATATGTTTTGGTATAATACTACTGTTTATGAGGACTTTTGGGTATAATTTCAATTGTGGTATTCTACTGCAGTTTACGACAAATTTAGAGTATTATACTAATTTTAGTATTATATGGTATAAAACCTCTCCACCGTCTCGCAAAACCAACCCTGCCTGTTGGTCAACCTGTCGACCATTGTAGAAACACTTTTCTACTCTAAAAATCCGACTCGGGTCTGTTATGCCCTAATGCTGTTTATACAATATACCGAATTTTTTTGGCGTATCCGCCAAAATCACTAGAGCGTATTGGTAACATTCACGGAGACAACCTTCCAAAAAGGTAACCGCAAAGTATCTAGCATACGAGAACACACCTATACCTCTTACTATCTACCAACATCTATATACCCTCCTAACCTCTATATACTAAAGATCAAAACAAACTACTTATCTAGATTTTCTGTATAGCTGAATTAATTTTTTTACAATGACTCCGTCAGAAAAAATCATAGTCAGATTTTACTCAGCGAATACTTTTATGTATAATAATCAAGAATGTAGTGAAATTGAAAAAAACAAAGTATATAATGACATCCAGAGAGCTTTGGAATATGAAGGAAATGTGAATTATTCAGGTATTTATAATAAAAATATATATTTACTTCTATTTTTTTTATTAAATGGATATTATATATTTTTTATTGTTATAGTTCAACAAATCCGTGACAAATGGCAATACCTTTGTGATAGTTTTATTACAGCGACTAAGAAAGTAGAAAAGAAAGAAACTTTGACATATTTAGAAAACAGCTTATATCAAAGATTGTTCTTTTTAAAATCATTTATTATTTCAAAGAAGGCTCAAGAAGATAGCATGTTATTGCAAAACTATGACTACAAAAACAATGTCAAAGTGAATGGAACTGCTGCAACCTTCTAGATTTCTTTCTTCGATTTTTTAATTGTTGTCGTAATCGAATATAATTAATGTTTAACTCCAATAGTTCAATAATTACATTATAATGCTCCATTTTGCAGTCACTTTTTTAGAGAAAATTTAAGTTTAAGTACTTTGTTTGCAGAAAGCAGAAACTCGTTTGTTTTGATCATCAGTATAGGTGTGTTCTGGTATGCTAGATACTTTGCGGTTACTTTTTAGGAAGGGTGTCACCGTGAATGTTACCAACATGCTCTAGTGATTTTGGCGGATACGCCAAAAAAATTCGGTCCATTGTATAAACAGCATAATCACATAACCGCGTACGATCGCGTACATCTGCATACAACCGCGTCCGACGTTAAGGAAGAATCTAGTGATTTTCGCTGTTGCCAACAGCGGCAGTGTCAGTGCAATAACTAGTACTTTCGAGGAACAGACCTACGTATACGAAAGTCGGCTACTACACCAACGACAACAGACATAAACAAGCAAGCGTTACTCCGATCTACTGCACTTCGTGTGAGTAGGTCTGTTCCTCAAAAGTACTAGTTATTGCACTGACATTGCCGCTGTTGGCAACAGCGAAAATCACTAGATTCTTCCTTAACGTCGGACGCGGTTGTACGTAGACGTACGCGATCGTACGCGGTTATGTGATTAGGGCATTATGACCCAAGTCGGGGTCTGAGAGCAGAAAGGCGCTTCTGCAATGGTGCCACGTTGACCAATAAGATTGTGGGTTCGTCGTTCGATGAAGCGCTAAAGCGCAAGGAATTGCGGGAAATTTAAATGAGAACTCGAACTCGAAGATATAACTTTAACTCTGGAGTTTATTCAATTTAAATAAATACTTGTAGACTTGACAAATAAAATAAACTTTCAACCGTGACTCTATACAATTCAAGGTAACGTCGAGTATAATGGCGACTGACACTAGGATGTGATCAGGGCGCCTGCACTAGTGCAACTGAGCTACGAAGCGTTTCATGCGCTCGGTAGCGACTGAGCTTTGAGCTCGATTCCTCTTCTTATTATAATCCTCGGGAAAATCTAGTAGTGGGAGCAAAGACCAATCAGAGCCGTTTCCCCCTCTCGAGTGGGAGGAGCTCCGCTGGAGAATTCTAGTTTTCTGGGTTTTCTCTCGAGTGTGGGTGTGGCTTAACTGCTTTTATCTTCGAGAGTGGGGGATATCTGGATTTATTTGGTTCCTTTGTTTTCCTTTAATTGGGTCCTTGAGTTCTAAAAATAGAATATTCTCCAAATTCTTTATCCCTTCGTTGATGATTTCTTGGAAAAAATGTAGTAAACAACTCCTGGAATTAAAGATGATAAATATTTCCTAGAAAAGAGAAGAGCGTTTCCCTGAGCGAGTTTTATCCTGTTATAATTTATTTTAATCTTAAATTATTAAACTCCTAATTATTATTAGCGCCTAAATTTATTGTTATTTGACATATTTCTACCGGAATCGCAATCTGCTAAATATTTATTTTTTCGGAGTTTATTATTAACGAAATGGTTTATTAATCATCGCAATACTGTCCATCAAACTATCTATCGCTTAATTATTATTTATTATCGGGTTATCATAAATTCATGATTATCATTTATTATTATTTATTTACGGAATGGTTGAAATAATTTATGTGATTAAAGATAAAGATTTTAACAATAAAATCTTCATTGGGTTTTATTTTATGGGAAGACGTTTGATTACGTTTATCATTCAATTAATCGTTTAATTACGTTTTGACCGTTTTATACGTTTCAAATTGGCTTGTTATCCAATTAATTATATTTATTATTTAATCGATCTCTTATTGAATACCTATGTCCACGTTTATTATTTAATTGATCAAATACGTATAATTACGTTTGTTATCTAATATTAATTCCTCAAATTCCAAATTTACTATTGTAGAATCGCCCCTAAATATTCTGCTATTCGTCCGTGTGAACGCAGTTCATAACAGGTCATAACCTCATAACAGCCTCATATGTTTGTAGGATGGTGAGCATGGATCTATCATCGTTGACTTCAGACTGATGTCAAGAATTCTGATGGCCCTCCATTATTACCTCATATTTACGGAGACACTCAGTTATAAAAATAGGCGTAGGAACGCCTTTATTTCATTATGTATCCTTTAGTATATGTTAAGTCAATGGCGCCTCTAAACTCTGTGACTGTAAGATGTATGTATTTCTATCACAAACATGTTTTTAATTTATAATTCATTGACAACTAACCTCTGAGTTTTTGTAATCTAATTACTTGTCTGTTAATTAGATAAAATCTAAATTTTGTATGGAACAGTTAGCATCTGTTAGATTATAAAGAAGTTCTAATTTACGTTTAACTCTCTTAAACCATGCATATTGAATTATTGTTTCAATTTAGATACTTCATCACATTCTATTATTAATTAAATGAATTTGTTCATTACAGATTACTACTGCAAAAAGTTATGGTTAAGCAACAGAGCCTTGACGAGTTTGGCTGTAGTGTATAAAGGCATTATTGTATCTAGATCTATTTCGAGTTTTAAAAAATGTCAACCTTCTGTTTTGTGCTGTCGTTTTAATGTGAATCATATTCAAATATATTCTTTTCATATTAGAACAACAGAAAGGGGACAAGAAGCATCATCTAAAGTTGAAGAAACTGTTAAGAGTATTAAAGAAAAAAAAAAACAATCAGAAAAAATTCAAATAACTGATGTTGTTAAAATTTCTGATAAAGCTTTGGATAAAAAGCAGTCTCTTTGGCAAAGAATTAAAGCAGAACTGTTACATTATTATCATGGGTTTAGGTTATTGGGTTTAGATATGAAGGTATCAGCAAAACTTATCTGGAGAATCCTTCAAGGATATGACTTAAACAGAAGAGAACACAGATTGGTAAGTTTTTATAGGCTTGTAACAACTCAAAATAACTTATTCAACATATTTTTTCTTTTAGCTTGTTAAAACCACAGGTGATGTGTTTAGGCTAATTCCATTTTCTGTTTTCATAATAGTTCCTTTTATGGAGTTTTTGTTACCAATAGCCATTAAAATATTTCCTGGTTTATTACCATCAACATTTCAAACATCGACTGAAAAAGAAGACAAATTAAAACAAGCTTTGAAGGTATTACACATTTTATTATTAAGATGATTTCATTAGTCAGTGCAGTATAACAAATTTATAACATTCATAATTATGGACTGTTTTATTTATGTATTGGATGTGTGTATGTTTGCCATTGTATACTTATTATAAATACACAAGTGCAGCATTTTTTGGTTTTTTAATATGGAGATAAATTTGTTGCAATTAAAACAGACTTAAGTTATGGCATGCCTGTTATACATTATGTATGAATTACCTTAAATGCAACAATTACAGTATTAATTACATTCCTAAATTCCATATTAAATTTGTAAGAAACTGCTGCTTTCTAGGCATCAGCTCCATGTATGTAAAATGCTGGTGTGGTTAGAGCAAACATAAATAAATAAAAATGTAAAATGTTAAAATAAAAGTAAGTTAAATCCAAATATATAAATTTATAATTGATTGTGTAGCTGGAAAAGGGATACAACTTCTTTACAATTTAAATGAGTTATGCGCCCTTTTTCCAGTCACACCATCAATTATGGTTAATTTTGCATGTCTTAAATATGTGGATTTGTTTCAACTGATATTAAGTCATTTTACTCAAATGAGTCTCATGAGAATCATCATTGGTATTTTTATATTAAAAACCCTTGGCTTTGATATATTAATTGCATGTTATTATTGTAATATAAAAGTACAGGTGAAAACAGCAACAAATTTAATGCCATAATAGTAACAGATTTCTCTGAAAAATTTTCAATAATTTTATGGTATTAAAAGAATTAGTAGAATTAAAATAGTCATATTTTGTATTATAAGAATTATAAAACAGCCTTCGTGAAATACATCAATTGCATGTAATTTACTTATTTATAAATTTACTTATTATTAATTTATTTATTATAAAATTTTAAATTGTTTTAACATTATTGCAGGTTACTAGAGTAACAAAATTAAAATAATTCTTTTAATTAGTAAAAAAGAGGGGACCAATTTGAACACAAGACTAGT
Organism: Torymus aiolomorphi; assembly: GCA_036365515.1. Lineage (NCBI taxonomy): Eukaryota > Metazoa > Arthropoda > Insecta > Hymenoptera > Torymidae > Torymus > Torymus aiolomorphi. The sequence goes on along the minus strand of CM070874.1, from coordinate 175,254,042 downwards.
TAAAAAAATATTGAGTAGGTTTATATTTATTTATATTAACTGACGTCATGAAAAATGTAAGCCAAGAATAGGGGAAAGAAGTTTAAAATTTTAATTATAAATGCATACAAAGTTTTTTTGAAATTTTAATTATATGATGAACCTAATTCTGAGTTTATATGAAAAGTAGATTAACAGTGTAACGAGCAGTGAGAAGTATAGTTCCCACTTCATTTTTTGAATTTTTTTTTTTTCATATATGATTTTTTTTCGTCTATGATATTGTATCAGCATGAAATAAACCTTTCAGTACCAGTTTTGTATCAATTATGCAATTTGCAATTGCTATTAAATAAACAATCACGAAAAAATCTCCTTTTCAAAGAAAAAATGTGCCTGTTTAAGGATTAACAAAGAACAGTTTTCCCCATTATCAAAAGTCAAAAATTGTAACAGCTAAAGAGTTCTTATAATTAAAATTTTCGTTTTATCTAGTGCTAATTTGTATTTTAATTTATTTAAATGAGGGACTGTAATTTTCTTATTGGCTATTTTTAAATTGTACTCTAATATTACTATATTGGAAGTATTAACACTTTCACTGCAGCTAATGCATAAGGAGATTTTGATTAAGTTTATACTAATTTAACCAAAATTTTAATAATATAGATAGTTTTGATCTTGCTTTAATTTTTTAAGATATAAAAAAATGTAATAATTGATTGTAAAAATATTTTTATCATTGACAATTTTTGCAATATTATAAATAAATAATTAACGAATTTGCGTGCAATATTATAAATATATCAAAATTTTTTAATAATTTATGACTTATATAGATAGCACCACACTGAAAATGTTAAGAATGATCTATAGGTTTCTGCGAATTATCCTTAATTACTTTTCTTGGGCTTGATTTATATCAATTGGTACAGACTTTGAGTGGAATTGCTTCAGTATTCATTGTAAATTCTTAGTTATCTGCAGAGTTAGCTAGGTCAGCAAAATATTATTTTAACATTTTCAAAAAAATTTGTGTTATTTTTCAGTTTTTATCCAAAATCTTGATTTTATTACATTTTTTGAAAAAATTACAAGTGACCTGTTTTTATCATTATCTTTTCTACAGCGTAAGCTATTTTTGTACTCTCCAAGACAACAGTTATCTTGTAGATAACTGTCAACGTTACAAAAGTGTTGTTTTCACTATTTAATAACTCTTGAAAAAATGAATGTAGTTGCTTGAAAATTTGTAGAAAATTTACTTTTATTTTGCAGAAAATATGTTATTATAAGGAAAAATTAAATTATTTTTGAGTGAAATTCCAACTCGAAAAATGTATAGATTTTTCGAGATCATCTTTGGTATTGCAAGTGTGCTGATGAGGTGGAGAATAGGACTTCTTTGTAGAATATGTACTTTATATTTAGCTGTCATTTTGGAGAGGACCCTGGAGGAAACCAAGAGAAGCACCATCTGATCTCCTCTTGGTAAGGAGGCATGCAGTTCTAGATGAGATAGCTGAAGCACTATTTAAATGTAATATTGTTTATATATTATGAATTCACTCTATGCAAGATAAAATTCTCTACAATTAAAAAAAAAAAAAAACAATGCCGATAGCTATGTTTTATCATAAGTTATTGATAAAAACGTAATTATTTCTAAATAGGTTATATTTTGAAATTAAAAAGAGAAATTGACATGAATATTTTTTGGTTATAAAGAATAATGAATACTATATTATGCTAAATTTTTAAGATTTTCTATGGATTATTTTTGAAGAAAAAAAATAATTTATAAAAAAAAGGTGATTTTCTTTCTCATGCGATAACTAGAGTAAAATTGGCTTAATCACTTAGAAATTTTTTTTGAGGATAATTTTTGTGTACCTTTCGGATGAGTTCTTTGGGAAAAAGGATTGGTCCATAAATTTCAGAGATATTTGAGGTTAAAATTTTTTTAACATTTTTATAAATTGTAATTTCTCGAGAACGGTTTAATGTATCAGCTTGTAATTTATGGACAATGTTGTATATGATATAGGCAATATTGTGCAAAATTTTATCAAGTTCAGTCGATTGTTTTTGGAGATTTTCAGCATTGAAAATTTTCAAAATTTGTTTAACCTTTTCTTCAAATAGTAATTTTATAGACAATTTTGTATGTTATTTAAACAATATGTGTGCAAAATTTTATCAAGATAATTCGATTATTTTTGGAGATATTTGACATTGAAAATTTTTGTATTTTAAAAATTGATTTTCTTTGTCACAAGATGAAGGGAGTGAAATTGGCTTAATCACTTCAATCAATTTTGTTTTAAATCATCATTTCTCGAGAACGGCTTTATGAATAAACATAAAATTTATAGGCCATTTTCCCTCAAGGTTATTAAGCAGGTATGCAACCCTGATGCAATATTACTGCAAACCAATGATTTCTGTTTCTCCATTGCAAATATTTTTGTTAGAATTATTCATTTTAACATTGTAACCATATTGCTATAATGTTATATGCAATATTGCTGCAAGGTTATACAATATTGTCGAAAGTTCAGTTTTACAAAAATTAAAAAAGACATCTATGTGTACAAAGATTCCCACTTTGGAGCCTATCTTCCGGATGGTACTCCCCAAAGGGACATTTTTATTTGTGTAAGTCTGGTTACTTTTAATTTAAAAAAAATAAACTTTCGCCAATATTATATAACTTTGCGGTAATATTGCACATAACATTGTAGCAATATTGTTACAATATTAAAATTAAAAATTAGAAATAAAAAATTTGCAATGGAGAAACGGAAATAATTGGTTTGCAGCAATATTGCCTCAGGATCGCATACATGTTTACTAACCGTGAAGGAATATTCGTAAAAATTTCGAAAATGTCAAAGCAACATTCAGGAAATATTACCCTGGCGGAAGTAAAAACTGCACATATCTGCACATCTCTGCACATCTCTGCACATTTTTGCACATTTTTACACATTTTTGCACATTTTGTCCACTTATTAGACTTTTGTAAAGAAATGTGCAAAAATGTGCAGAAATGTGCAGAAGTGTGCGGTTATGTGCGGGAATGTACAGAAATGTACAGAAATGTACTCTAATATGTACAAATGAATGTTTATTTATCATAATAAACGAAACAAGAATTTAATTTTCTTTAATTCAAAAAACATTTTCTTAAAGTAAGAAAATATTTACAGAACGAAAATTTAACTTCTTTTTTGATAGCGCTCTAGAATAAAGCTAATACCAAAGAAGAAAATTTAGAGAATATATTTTCAGTACTGGTCTGATTTCTACTTTACCGGCACAAAATTTTTTAAGTAAATCGAATTTAATTAATTAATGTCTTATCATTAAGTTATTCATTTTCTTAAAATATTGTGTAAATATAAAAAATTATTAAAAATCATTAATATATTAGATAAATAATCAAAATGTAATATCAATTAAATAAATACGGATAATGCACCTTATGTAGATGAAAATGCCCAAATTCTTTAATGCGAGCGATAGCGTAACGGCTTGCGTGCGTGTGTAGTAACCCAAGGATCGTGGGTTCGATTCTCGGTCAGCGAGAAAATTTTATGTAAGTTTTTTTCTGCGATAATTAAAATGCAATTTAATTGATAATAAACAATTTCTCATGAACATACGAAATATTTATACTAATGATTAACAAAGTTTTTATACATTTATGAAGCTAATTAATTTTTCATCTGATAATTATATTGAATTATACCTACATCTTTGTATATTTTTGCACATTTCTGCACATTTTCGTACATTTCTGTACATTTCTACACGTTTCTGCATATTTCTGCACATTTCTGCACATTTCTGCACATTTTTGTACAAAAGTCTAATAAGTGGACAAAATGTGCAAAAATGTGCAGAAATGTGCAGAAATGTGCAGAAATGTGCAGAAATGTGCAGAAATTTACAAAAATGTGCAGAAATCTACATAATTGTACATATATGTTCAAATATGTGCAGATATGTGCAGTTTTTACTTCCGCCAGGGTACTCAAATGTTAAATGTTATATGGGGGAGGTTACGGAGCAACGTCCTTGCTTGTTTTGTTGGTATACAACAAACGAGTTTCGAGCGCGGTCCGCGCGCTCTCCTGCCCTTCTTGATTTTACAAGTATAACAGCAATTTATTAACATTCAAGAAATGATTACTTTACAGTAAGGATTTGCAACGTTTATCATAAAATGCGCCCGAGTATTAACAGAATGTTCATTTGAGTCAAACATAATGAAAAAATTTCTAAGCAAATAAATCGCGCATTTCTCTCATGCCATTCTTTTTATCAGTGTATGTGGTATATATAGGCAATATAAGTGTAAAATTTTATAAAGAAAATATGATTTGAAGTAAATGTTATTTAGTAATTTTAAAAGCTTAGCTACCTATCTACCTCGATGTATGTAATTTTTGTATAGTGACTCAGTGTTCATGACATACTCAAAGCGTCGAAACGGCTTTAGTTTAGCTCAACAATTTTGAATATTTATAAATTTTTCTCTACAAAAATATGCGTTCAATCGAAAAATGTGACATAAAAAAATCAAGAGAGAGCGTAGCGAGGGATTGGCAATGACGGTTGAGGCATCCCTGTTGGAAAAAGTTGATAGAAGTCGATAAGATTTCTTATCGACTTGAATGGGGAATGTTAATTCCTTTTTCTGTATTAGAAATTGATAAAATACGATAAAATCGATATAAGTCAATATAAGCCGATAGAACTATACGAAAAATCACAATTGAAATCGATGGAATTTCAAGATGATCTTTTTATTGCTTTCAATTGTAATTTTATTTATTGATTTCAATTGTAATTTTTCTTATAGATTTTTATCGTCTTATATTGACTTATATCGATTTTATCGCATTTTATCAATTTCTAATGCAGAAAATGGAATTAAGATTCACCATTCAAGTCGATAAAAGATTTTATCGATTTCAATGGCAAGTCTTATCGATTTCTATTGATTTCTATCAACTTTTTCCGGCAGGAACTGCAGTTCCACGTAGTTATTTGAGCTTTCAAATTTCTTATAAATAGTAAACATTCAAACAGTAATGGTGATGTGAGATTGAATGATGTTGAACTTAGGTGAAAGGGTGATGAGGGGGGCTGAGAGGGGTTGATGAGGCTTGGGTGGTGGCAAGGAGTGGGGGGTGGCTTGACCTCTTAAATTTCCTTGAAAAGGACGTATAAATAATCATATTTTTACGTTATTTTGAGGGGGCTGTGGGCGAGGAGAGGGGGGCTGAGTCGCAAGCTCTTTGAAATAACTATAATATAGGGAGATATATCTGTTATATATATACTCGTAAGCAGAGATTTTACGACTCAGCCTCTCTACGCCCCTCCAACTCCCTCCACACACCATCCATAGCCCATCCACACCCCCGCCACAAAATATGGAAGAAATGTTATTCAAAGTAAAAGTTTGTACGATTATAAATGCTCCACTAAACCCCTCTACACTGTTTCTACACTACTTAAATTTTCACTGCTTCCTGCGGTCATATCTAGATACCATTCTATGTGGAACGTGCCTCCCCTGGTTATTTTCGGGTTAGAGTTTTTTATTTTTAACGTCTGCTCGCTTGTACGTATAGCCAGCGGGCGCGTGCGACCCTTTTTTTCGCATAAAATGCGCTCTCTTCAACCCGCTCATAATCATACGCTGAGTGTTACGAAAAAAAAAAAACAAAAGACATATATCGTTAGATTTTTTCCTCCTCTTTCCAATGGTACTATTGTTTTTCTCCGAAACGCTTTCCTGTGGTCGGAAATTCAAGTTGAAAGTTCTGAGCCATTTTTCTCAATGTATGCCATTTTTCTTTTCAAAATGAATTGTACCATTCGAAAGTACAAGTCTTAAGCTACAAAAGCCTATAGTTTCAAGTTGGAGAAATGAAAGTTTCATAAGTAATAAAAGCGAAAAGATAACGGCGCGCGGCCGCGCCTGCTCTCCGCTCTGCGCTCAAACGCGCTGTTAGTGTTGTATTGCACTTTTCGTTATTTTATACTTAAAATATATGACATAATCAATTTTCTAAGCATTATTTTTTATTTAAGTCCACATATTTATATTCTATTTTATTTATTTCTTAATTTTGTTATTTTTGTCTAAATTTATTTGGATAGGTCTTTTCTCGATACTTGTTTTTTTTCCTTCTGATCTTCATATTCTTTTACTTTTTTGCTTGATTTTTTCCTTTTTTCCTAGTGCTGAAAATCGTTTTAACTCGAGCCTTTTAGTGTTTGATAGCAACTTAACACAATGTAATGATAGAGTTCCAGTCACTGTTTTTGCTGATTCCAGTATTTTTTTAAATTTTAGTTTAGTTTCTAAAGATTTGTTTTTTGATGAAAAAAAGCAAACAATGTTTTTAAAATATTTAGTTACTCGTAAAGATGAACCGTCAATATATAATCATCGGAGGTATTTTATCAGAATAGTAAAATGTTAAATGAGTATTTTCTCAGAAAAGTAAAAAAAAGAAATTAGAATATCTTATGATAGAAGAGTAAATTCTGCAAATGTTTAAAAATGTATAATATATAAAAATTGGAAAAATTTGGCACAATATTGTCATGAAATTATTTTTATGTGATATGTGATATCAACTTTTAGAATGCCATTTTTAGCACGATTTAATTATACAAAATGCAGTGATTTAGAAAAGCTACAACTTCGAGAAATGAGCTAAAAATCGTATAGGAATTAATGTTTTAGATTTTTCAAAATTTTATTTTTCTAGTTGAAAATGTCTTTATAATTTTATGCAATCGGTTGTCAATTTTTATAGATGAAAATTTTTTGGAATTTACAGTATCGGATTCGGAAAATATTTTAATCGATAGTATATTTTCTGAGAAAATATCTAAAATTTTACCATTCTGATAAAATACCTCCCCCTATCGAATACTTTTCGTAAACTTGCTTGCCTAGCATTGCTGCTAGCGGATAAAATGCACGTGATGAAATTGGTGCTTCCGTAAAAAGGCTAGAGTTAAAACGATTTTCAATATCAGGAACTTTTGAATTATACCAACCTATCGAAAAAGAATATAAGGATCAGATAAAAAAACAAGTATGGAGAAAAGACCTATCCAAATAAATATAGACAAAAATAAAAAAAATTAAGAAATAAACAAAAAATTAACACGATTGCGAATATGAATATATCGACTTTATAAAAAATAATGTTTAGAAAATTGATTATGTAATATATTTTAAGTATAAAACAAAGAAAAGTACAATAGAATACTAACAGCGCATTTCAGCGCAGAGCGGAGAGCGGGCCCGGCCGCGCGCCGCTGTCTTCTCAATTTTATTACTTATGAAGCCTTCATTTTTCCAACTTGAAACTATAGGACCAGAGGAAAGCGTTATGGAGAAAAAATAATAGCACCATTGGAAAGAGGAGGAAAAAATCTAACGTTATATGTCTTTTGTTTTTTCTCGAGAGACTCAGCGTATGATTATGAGCGAGTTGAAGAGAGCGCATTTTATGCGAAAAAGGCGTCACACGCGCCGGCTGGCCCGTTTCTGGCAGTCTCTCCCATCTGTGTAATAACTGTAGTTACATAGAATAGTATCTATACGCACAAGCGAGCAGGCGCTAAAAATAAAAACTCTAACCCAAAATAACCAGGGGATGCAAGTTCCACATAGAATGGTATCTACATGTGACCGCAGGAAGCAGTGAAAATTTAAAAAGGTTAGTGGGATTTAAAAGCTTTTGGTTTATTGTTCAAACATTTACTTAGATTCCTACTTGTTGCCCTTGGATTAGTGGGAGCTATGGGTACTTATTTTATTGTTAAAACCATTCTTAATGTTTAGACTTGATTTCCTAGGATTAGTGAGGTATACGTGTATGACTTTATTTTTAGTTATAATTAACTTGTAACTTTTTAACTTAACTCTTAGCTTCATTAGTTTTATCAATTAGTAAGTTTTAACTGAACTGAGTTAGTTTTTATTTCAATAAACTTTTAACTTAACTTTTCTAAATTTGTAAAAGTTTCCCAACCCTGAAAAGCTTCCAATTGAATGTTATCTTTAGTGTCTTTTAATAGTACATTTCGATACTAGTGCGAGGATTTGATTTTTCCCTCGTGTGACTGTTTGCACCCGAGCAAAGCGAGGGTGAAAAGGTCACACGAGGAGAAAATCAACTTCTCACACAAGTGTCGAACCGTATTTTTTGACACGACGTGCGAGAAGTGAGATTTTTGCACGCATCGTTTAACGCAGCGTGCGAGAAATCGAACTTCTCGCACGGAGTTTCAAAAAATTATTTTCAGAAATGTACTCCCCTATTTCTGTTTTTACGTTCCCCTATTCCCCTATTTTGAAAAAAAGAGAATGCGATCCCTGCATAATAACAAAATAATATAATAAAAGAATACACCTTATGTTTTCGAAAGATTTAATAACCGAGAGATTTCATTAATAAATATATGGCTTAATTAAAAAACGTAATCAATTAAATAATCCTGGAAATGTTGCTATTTTACACCTGGAAATTCGGGAAAATTCCGGGAATTTCATGGATTAAAAATTGTAGGTACCCAGGAAAAGTACAGGAAAAGTCTTGAAGTTTTTTTTTCTGAACCTTTCCGCCTTTTGCAATCGCACCTTTCCGAAACCTTCAGAACATTTTAACCAGGTGTGGAAAAGACAGAAAAATATTAATAATAATAAAACTTTATATCGTTATTACACATACTTCAGTATATGGCTGTTTGAGAATACCATAATAAGTTTAATGAGGACATGCTGTGGGTGTTTGAAATAATGTTGAGTCTCACAGTTTAACGAGAGAAAATTTCAGTACATTATCTCAATTTACAATAAACTCTTAAAAGTATAATTTCATAAGTAACAAATGTTTATTAGAATTATTGGTGTGTAAGCGAGTATGAATTTACAATAATTGTGTAGAAGCGAGTATGAATTACAATAATTGTGTGTTTACGAGTGTGAAATTTCAATAAATGGTTTGTATACAAATTAGGAAGTTAATCGGAGTTATCTTGTGTACTGAGTTGTGTAGAATTCCCCTTTGAGGGGAAACTAACCTGTTGATAAGTTAAGTTTTGCCGAGTTGCCGAGTACAAAATGAATGAGTATTATCTGTTGGTGCAGTTTGAGTATTGTACTTTGCTCTCTCCTGGGCGCATGTACGTTGAAGCTGATCACAGAAAGTTGCGAGTAAATATTATTGATTTACTGCAATGAGAATACACGGAGAGAAAAGTTAAGTATCGTTAACTGGAGACTTAGGCCAAAATGGCGTGAGTGATTCGGGTAGTAGGCATGAAGCTAGCATTACTGGAGTCTCCGGTAGTTTCTGACTGAGAGTCAACAGTAAAGATTTTTTTTCCACGTTCACCAATTCTTAATAATTGGTTTTGTTTAGCTAAATTATAATAGAAAAACGTTTTACAATTATACTTAACTTATGTAAATGGTATATAAACTATGTGAAGTTTATTTATTTGCATGCAAATGATGTTTGCATCTCCTAACCTCAAAAAAACATGCGACTGTGATGTTTACGTTTACGGAGGACTCAGGAAAAAACGGTCTAAGAGTCTGGCATTGGCGATTGGTTCCATGCACTAACCTTGGGGGATGAAAATAAGGTTGTATTTATTCAAGTTTTCTCTCCGTGTATCCGAGTAATCATTGATGATCTGGTGCCGGTGCCAACACGAGCCTTGGTGAGAATGCAGATGAGCGAGTCCGGTGGTGAGATGAGATGAGCCAGTGAAAATGCATGAGTGTAGCTGTGAAAAATAAGCGGGGCAGTTGCGTCGCGAAGTTACCTCGTAGCGAGCCAAAAGCAGATAGAGCGCATGAGAGCGAATATCCATCTTCATCACCTTGTGCCTGTCATAGGGACGCGAATCAAATTAGCATCTTTCCCATTTACGCATGGGAGAGAGAGAGAGATAGATAGAGAGAGAAAGAAAGAGACAGAGAAAGAGAGAGAAACAGAGAGAGAGAGAGAGAGACACAGAGAGAGAGAGAGAGAGAGACAGAGAGCGAGAGAGAGAGAGAGAGAGAGAGAGAGAGCGTCCGAACCGAGTTAATCAACGCGGCGTCTCAGCTGTTCCGTAGAGTCGCCGCGAGGTGCTGCCGCTTCGTGGCAGCGCAGCGACTCACGCCGAGTCGCGCGCAACCGCGGGGAATTTAAAACGAGTGTAATTCCCAAACAATGGCATTAAAAAATGTTTGAAGACATGATATGATTCCTCAAGGTTTTCTTATATGGAAATTCTTAAAAAATATTTACCATACAATCTCTTTTAATCTTAAAAGTATAATATTTTACACTACTTGGGAGTAGGGGAACGTGGGGCGGTAAGGGCAGTTTTATTCATTGATTTGTTAATACTGTTAAGTATTCAACAAGTTTCGTTTTATTACCTAATTTATGATAAGAATATTGAAATTATCGAATATTCATTTATATAGTCAAAAATATAGATCAAACATGGTCATCTAAAAAACCTCTAACATCCCATTGGTGGGGCGTGCAGTGTACTATTGTCATGAAATTCGTCCGAAAATCAAATAACTTTTGAACGAAAAGGTCTAAAAAGACGATTCAGGTCGCATTTAGAAGCTAAATAGATGTAGAATACAGGAAAATTATCATTAAGATTTTATCTTGATTTTATGACCTTGAAAAAATTACCTTAAGTTGGAAAATTTGAAAAAAACGCCTTTTCGGGGCTTCAATCCCAAGATTTTACTGTTACTCTTGTTTTTGGGCATCCATTTCCGAGTAAAACAAAGTTATATATAATTATATATGATTTAAGTATAAATTATATATAATTATACATAATTTATCATATATTGATTTTGACCTTATATAAGTATATATAATCATATATAGTTATATATTGATTTTGATCTTATATAAGCATATATGATCATATAATATGTATATCTAAAATCATTATATTTGATCATGTATGACCATATATACTTATATATGAGTATATATTACCATATATTGTCAGATAAAATGATATATAAATGCGTGATGTAGCATCGAAAATTTTTCATATGTATGATAATATATAGTTACACATGAGAATATATGACAATATATTACCATATATTAGTAAACATGATCATATATATTTTATAAGGGCAAATTCAATATATAACCATAAATGGTCATGTATAATTATAAATTTCCAGAAGCGTTATTTCTGGGATGGTATAATATACCGGGTGTCCCATTTTAAAACCACCAGGCAAATATCTCGAAAACTAAGGGAGATGGAAAAAAACTTTTAATACAAAAGTTGTAGGGTTCAGAGGGGCCCAACTGATCGTGACCTTGGCTATGACCTTGAGGTCAATGATCAAGGTCATTTGAAGGTCAAATCGATTTTTTCGAATGGGAATCCCCACTTTTGACCTCGTAAATGGAAAGAGCGGAACATTTTACGTTCCGATATGTCCTTGAGTCATGGTCATGGTCATGGTCATGTTTAAAATCAAAATCAATAAACGCATCAAAACATTCCCATAATTAGGCATACGAGACAAATTGTTAAATACCAAAGTTGTAGGGTTCAGAGGGGTCCAACTGATCGTAACCTTGGTTATCACCTTGTGGTCAATGATCAAGGTCATTTGAAGGTCAAATCGATTTTTTCAAATGGGAACCCCCATTTTTGACCTCGTAAATGGAAAGAGCGGAAAATTTTACGTTCAGATATGTCCTTGAGTCAAGGCCATGGTCATGGTCATGGTCATGTTTAAAATTAAAATCAATCAACGCATCCAAACATTCCCATAATTACGCATACGAGTGTTAAATACAGAAGTTGTAGGGTTTGGAGCGGCCCAACTGATCGTGACCTTGGTTATGACCTTGAGGTCAATGATCAAGGTCATTTGAAGGTCAAATCGATTTTTTCAAATGGGAACCCCTATTTTTGACCTCGTAAATGGAAAGAGCAGAAAATTTTACTATTTTTACTATTATCAATATTTACCAGGGTTAACCACTTATATCAAATAATAACAAAAGTTAATAAGTGTTGACCACCTGTATCCAATAGTGACCGGTAGTATTCAGCATTGATCGGTAATAGTCAATAATTATTACTGTTTACATCAAATTGTTTTCAAATTGAGCACACTTATATTGGCACAGAAAATTAAACTTTTTCGTTTTAAAATATTGTATAGTATAATAACATATTATTTCTTTTGTGGTGTGTTTTGATAAATAATTGCATTTACAACTAAAAAAGAATGCCTGACTATTCTGCTAATGAAATAGTTGACATTCTTCTTATTTTAGGAGAATGTCGACGAAACTATCGAGAGGCAAGCAGATTGTATCGTGCTCGGTTCCCTCAACGACAACATCCTGATCATACGGTAATACGTGACATTGAACTGCGCGGTCGACAAGGAAACTTCGTTCGAAGAAGGAGGACACTGAATGAACACGATTATGAAAATAATCCTCGCTTTCTTGCTGTTCTAGCCATGGTACATTTAAATGTTCATGTCAGTTTACGCGAAATCGAGTTAACAATGGGTATTCCAAGATCTACGGCCAGTAGATATTTACGATATGCGCGTTACCATCCTTACCACATTACTCTAAATCAAGCTTTAACTGTGAAAGGTTATCGACGGAGAATAACATTTTGCCAATGGGCAACACAACAAATTACTGATGATGAAAATTTCTTTAGCAATGTTCTTTTTAGCGACAAGGCTACATTTCAGAGTACTGGTATGTTGACTACTGGTCTCCTGTTAATCCTCATTGGATGCGAGAAGTTGATCATCAGCATCGCTGGAATGTAACGGTATGGTGTGGTATTATTAACGGATGTCTGATTGGACCTTATTTTTTTGAAGGTCACGTAACTCAACATACTTATTTACAGTTGCTGAGAGACGAGCTGCCACTCTTTCTAGAAAACGTTGATCTCCATACAAGGGCCAGAATGTGGCTACAACAAGATAGTGCTCCTCCACATTATGCCAGAATTGTCAGAGATTTTCTTAATGAAAGGTTTAACGGTCGATGGATTGGTAGAGGAGGTCCCGTAGCATGGCCACCAAGATCTCCAGATCTGACATCTCCAGATTTTTATTTATGGGGCTTCCTAAAAAATACAGTCTACCGCAACAGGCCAACTACAAGAGATGACATGATTCAAAGGATTACACAAATCTGCTTAAGTATTCCACGTCAAGTATTATTAAATACTGTTAGAAACTTTAAATGGAGAATAGAATGTTGTCAACAAGTAAATGGTGCAACTTTTGAGCATCTTCTTCAGTAAATGGTGACCGAAACACTTGGATCCTATGACTAAATACACATGAACGTGGAATTTTCCAATGAATTTTTAGCTGGCCTGATCATCCCCGACCTTGCCTTAACTGGCCGGGTCATCTCCGACCTTGTCTTAACTGACCGGGTCATCTCCGACCTTGCCTTAACTGGCCGGGTCATTTCCGACCTTGCCTTAACTGGCCGGGTCATCTCCGGCCTTGCCTTAACTGGCCGGGTCATCTCCGACCTTGCCTTAGGTGACCGGGTCATCTCTGACGTTGCTCTTAACTGCACGGAAACTGACCATAACTTTGACCATGACCTTGACCCAAGGTCATATCAGAATTTTTCGGTTTTTCTATTTACGAGGTCAAAATTGAGGGTTGCCGTTAAACAAAATTGATTTAACCTTCAAACGACATCATCCTTGACCTCAAGTTCATGGTCAAGGTCACGATCAGTTGGGCCCCTCCAAACACTACAACTTCTGTATTTAACACTCGTATGCGTAATTATGGGAATGTTTGGATGCGTTGATTGATTTTGATTTTAAACATGACCCTGACCATGACCATGGCCTTGACTCAAGGACATATTTAAGCGTAAAATTTTCCGCTCTTTCCATTTACGAGGTCAAAAGTGGGGGTTCCCATTTGAAAAAATCGATTTGGCCTTCAAATGAACTTGATCATTGACCTCAAGGTCATAACCAAGGTCACGATAAGTTGGACCCCTCTGAACCCTACAACTTTTGTAGTAAAAGTTTTTTTCCATCTCCCTTAGTTTTCGAGATATTTGCCTGGTGGTTTTAAAATGGGACACCCGGTATATGAGCGTTATTTCTGGGACGCTCCTCTGATTTCTGGGACGTCCCAGGTTTACATCTGGTATATAAGCGTTATTTCTGGGACGTATATAGAGTCCAAACTTTGAGAGTTCGGACACCTTAGAGGGATTATTTCTTTAGTCAAGCATATGACTGGCTGTAGGGGGTTGAGGTCCCCGAAATAACGTGTATATACATTTATATATGTATATATTGTAACGGATAAATTATTCCTGGCTGCTCAGCGATTATCCGTTTACAAATAGTGCATGCGGCGGCGAGGCTAGCGCACCTCGTGCAGTGCGCACCGCATGCGGAGGTTTAAGTTTGGAACAATGATGGGAGAACGGGGTTATAAATAGTCACTCGCGATATTTGAGTAGAACTAGCGGTTTTTATTGACTGGAAAAAGGTGAGTAGGGGGTACAGCGCACGATGTGCGATTCGCAGTTAATGAGCGCGGGAAGGAGGCCCGAGCTGCCGCGAGTTAGGGAGAGAGAGAGAGATAAGACGAGCCGGCACTTACAAACTGCGTGGGTTGCTGTCGCGGGAGACGCTTCGCCTGGGCTCCTGGTGCGGATTCGCTCTCGCTTGCCTATCGGAGGCTGGACCCGTCGTTGACTCGTGGCTGGGGCTCACCCACTCACACACACTCTCACAGAACGCACGTCGCGACTCTTCTTCTACAACGCGGGATGGCGAGGAGCGGGGGTGCTATCCCAAACAAGACTCATTCGACTCTCTTGAGTCTAAACGGGTTGCCTCTCTCTCTCTCTCTCTCTCTCTCTCTCTCTCTCTCTCTCTCTCTCTCTCTCTCTCTCTCTCTCTCTCTCTCTCTCTCTCTCTCTCTCTCTCTCTCTCTCTCTCTCTCTCTCTCTCTCTCTCTCTCTCTCTCTCTCTCTCTCTCTCTCTCTCTCTCTCTCTCTCTCTCTCTCTCTCTCTCTCTCTCTCTCTCTCTCTCTCTCGGCCCAGCGTCCTTCCGCGTTGTCTGCATCTGTAACATAGTCTGGAAGGGAATTAATATAATTATCATACGGGGAGGGAGGAAAATGACGATGAATAATTTTCCGTCATAATATATATATATATATATATATATATATATATATATATATATATATATATATATATATATTTATGTTTTATGTTAGTTTCCAGGACATTCCAGATGTTTAACGTTGGTTTCGGGGACATTTGTTAGTTTTGGGGACAGTCCCTGAATCTACATATGTTTAACGTCAGTTTTGAGGACATCGGCCCCCATAAGAGACATTATTTCTTTAGTCACGTATAGGTATACAGTAACATGGGGTCCTGGGAACTAACTAACTGGGAACACTAGAGCCAAAGTTATAGCCATTTTTATAAAAAAATATTTTTCAAGTGGTAAAATTAGAGCTTGTGAAATATAGGAAAAGTTTTATTTACAAGATCAACCATAAGTTTGGCATAATTGTCCTAAAAAAAGTGCTGAGGCTGCATATTTTGAAGATCTTAGGCCATGTCTACACTATGCGAGAAGCACGTGCGATCAGCCCAAGCGATGCGAGCAAGCAATGCGTGTTGGACAAAATATTTAAAATACTTAAAGTGATAAATAATATCATTTCACTACGATATTATTGACGATATTATTTATCGCTAAATATAGATCTACTACCTGATCTACTACGATTGTTCGGAATTGAAGTATCCAAAGTGCCCGCTAGATGGCAAGCGTCCGATGCGCTCCCACTATGAAAAACATCACCCAGCGGGCTTAAATAGAGTCCTGCGGCGCCTAGTCGCTACGTGCTTTATGCACATTCATTTTACCTTACCACTTTCCGTTTTACCTATACAATGCCTTATTACCTGTTTACTCGTACGCATAAGCGTTCATACCTTTTTCTGCAATAACTTTCACTTTCGAGTAGAGTTGGTTGCATAGACGCTTGAAGTCTAACTTTCCCGTTTATTTCTTCTCGCTGACAAACCCTAATAATATAAACTCAGGTTTACGTTCAATCGTATACAACGATATTATTTATCATTTTAAGTATTTCAAGTACTTTGTGCAAAACGTATGGCTTGTCGCATGCGCGCACCGGTTGCGCTTCTCGCATACCTAGTATAGACATGGTCTTAAATGCAGGTTTTCTATAGTTTTACGTGCGTTATACGTATAAGCTAAGGTTAAATGAAACATACATAGATAGTATCATTTAACCTGTGTTGACGTAAGTTAATAGATAACAGACATCCATTTTTCTGTGCGAGGCACCCGTGAACCCGTCATTCGTTACACGACACACGGTACGGAATGTCCTAAAACAATGAGTACAAGTTACAATAAAAAATGAAATGAATTTTTCTAAGTAGAATTGTGAAGGTAGTTGAGCAGAACTATTACCAAGTATATCAGTATTGGTTCGGTTGAGTTTTATAAATTGTACAATTGTGTTTTGTAAGTGTTATCTTCTCAGGAATTGAAAGAAAATGATGTGCTATATTGGTGAATTGCATGAGGATGATAAATGTCATTTAGAGCATTACACAAGAAATAAATCTCTTAATCTAATTAGTAATCTTAGTAATGAATTAAAGCTGTATTTATCATTTAAGATTAAAAATTTATTTGCGACCATCATCTTCATAAATATGATACTCGATATACAAGTAGACAAAGGAAGTGTTGCAATTGTTTTAATAATCATTCAATAATAATTTTGATTCAATAATAATTTTGAATGATTATTAAAACAATTGCAACACTTCCTTTGTCTACTTGTATATCGAGTATCATATTTATGAAGATGATGGTCGCAAATAAATTTATTTTCTACATTAATATCAAAATTTTTAATCCTAAATGATAAATACAGCTTTAATTCATTACTAAGATTACTAATTAGATTAAGAGATTTATTTCTTGTGTAATGCTCTAAATGACATTTATCATCCTCATGAAATTCACCAATATAGCACATCATTTTCTTTTAATTCCTGACAAGATAACATTTACAAAACACAATTGTACAATTTATAAAACTCAACCGAACCAATACTGATATACTTGGTAATAGTTCTGCTCAACTACCTTCACAATTCTACTTAGAAATATTCATTTCATTTTTTATTGTAACTTGTACTCATTGTTTAAGGACATTCCGTGCCGTGTGTCGTGTAACGGATGACGAGTTCACGGGTGTCTCGCACAGAAAAATGGATGTCTGTCATCTATTAACTTACGTCAACACAGGTTAAATGAAACTATCTATGTATGTTTCATTTAACCTGAGCTTATACGTATAACGCACGTAAAACTATAGAAAACCTGCATTTAAGACCATGTCTATACTAGGTATGCGAGAAGCGCAACCGGTGCGCGCATGCGACAAGCCATACGTTTTGAACAAAGTACTTGAAATACTTAAAATGATAAATAATATCGTTGTATACGATTGAATGTAAACGTGAGTTTATATTATTAGGGTTTATCAGCGAGAAGAAATAAACGGGAAAATTAGACTTCAAGAGTCTATGCAACCAACTCTACTCGAAAGTGAAAGTTGATTGCAGAAAAAGGTATGAACGCTTATGCGTACGAGTAAACAGGCAATAAGGCATTGTATAGGTAAAACGGAAAGTGGTAAGGTAAAAGGAATGTGCATAAAGCACGTAGCGACTAGGCGCCGCAGGACTCTATTTAAGCCCGCTGGGTGATGTTTTTCATAGTGGGAGCGCATCGGACGCTTGCCATCTAGCGGGCACTTTGGATACTTCAATCCCGAACAATCGTAGTAGATCAGTTAGTAGATCTATATTTAACGATAAATAATATCGTCAATAATATCGTAGTGAAATGATATTATTTATCATTTTAAGTATTTTAAATATTTTGTCCAACACGCATTGCTTGCTCGCATCGCTTGGGCTGATCGCACGTGCTTCTCGCATAGTGTAGACATGGCCTAAGATCTTCAAAATATGCAGCCTCAGCACTTTTTTTAGGACAATTATGCCAAACTTATGGTTGATCTTGTAAATAAAACTTTTCCTATATTTCACAAGCTCTAATTTTACCACTTGAAAAATATTTTTTTATAAAAATGGCTATAACTTTGGCTCTAGTGGTCCTAGAAAAATCAGCGACTACGGATTTTAAAGGTCTAGGAACCACCTTTGTATCTATGTTACGTATACGTGTCAAAAATAATTATAAGATGGTAGAATTCATGTCAGTAGAGTGCCATTTTTGATTATTTTAGGTGTCGAAAAATTAGATATTATAATGCTCGACAAAAAATTATTTTTTGACTTTTCCCTATGATAGGAAAAGAGTATAGTTAGATAACATCATATTCTAATGAAAAATACTTTTGTTAATGATTTTTAATTAAAATTCGGTTGACACTGTGACCATGAACACGGTTGATTTTGGCGATTTTTGATAAAAACGTCAACTTCAAAAGGCTGTATCTTGAAGTCTATTCAATCAATTTAGGTTCTCAAAAAAAGAAATTAAAGGTCTCGTTGAGGCAAAAAAAAGAGACCTAGTGAGCTCAAAAATGTGGAACTAGTTACGAGATATAGAGGTTTAAAGATGATCTAAAAATGATGAAATGCAATGGCCATATCACAGATTGCCAATAAAACCTAAATCATCATTTCATATCAGTGTATTTTTTTTCTTAAAATTTGAAGAAATACAAAAAAAATGAGACCTCACCGACATCATTTTGTTAAAATTTCAGCCTTTTAGTATTTTTTGAAAACTGGCTAAACACAGGTCAAAATCAGGGTTTAAAAAAATTCCAGCAGGAATTAGGAATGAGATAAGGGGCTGAAATTTTGCACAAGCTATTTTTTTTATATGTACTTTCATAAAAAAATTCGTCGACAAAATCGACTACCCCCCCGCGCACACTTTTTAAAAAAATTACAGGAACGACCCATATATATATATAGAAATATTTAACTATACATAAATTATATATAATTATACATGACCGTATATGGTTATATATTTAATTTGACCATATATAAGTATATATGATCGTATATGTGTGATTCCGGAAGTTTGGGGAGTTTTTTCGTGTGACTGTTATGGAAGTTTGGGGAGGGTCCTCAAAGTTCCTTTTTGTTTTTTTCTCGGAATTTCCTATAAAAAACACTTAGAAATTGCAATCAGGGGCGGGAAAGCGGGGAACTAATAAAAAAAACCCCTTTCCCCCTGATTGTATTTTTTTTTGTGTTTTCTTGTATTTTTCCCTATATACAGTACCCGGGTAAAAAAAATATATATATATATATACATATTGTAACGGGGTACAGTTACGGAGAGGGTAATCCCTCTCAGGGGTTCGCGGGGTAATATACGGGTGTATTCTACGCCCGGACAACTCACCGTTGTAGAATCACCTGTAGTCCGGCAGAAGCGCCTCAGCACAGGTTCCGAACATGCGAGCCCGGCTTCGATTGTAGAAAGCCTAGGCCGCTTTCCCCTGGAACCGGCGCTGCGCTCTGCCGCCGCTGCCAACTGCTGCCCGCGTACTACCGGCTGCTCGCTATGACCTAGCGTTACCAGCGCAGCCGGTCTTTCCCGCGTACAACGCCGCTCGGTCGAACCTCTCGAGCGGCTTTTAACTTACTCCCGCTACCGATGATCCTCTAGGAGGCTATGCCTCGACTAGCTGCAGCCACTGAAAAGGGTAGAGGGCGGTATTCGGGAAATCATGCACAGGCTAAGGTCTCCAAATAAGAACGCGTGACTCGACAGTTAAGATAAAAACAATGGCTCTAAATTTATTAAAGAATAAGTTCGCTCGCGAAAGGGCGCGAGGTCCCGAACAAACTAATATAAAATTAAGACGCGACAGGCCGAGACTATTCTCGCTCGCTCGCTAATGTTGGTGACGGGAGGGAATATCCTCGCGCCTCCGTCACTACGCTGCGCCAGTACAAACACGCGAAAAGCAATCAAACGCTACTTACGCGGGGCTGGCCAGCCATCGTACGCAACAGCAACTCTCTCTCTCTCTCTTTCGCTCTCCCTGTCTGGTCGCGCTGCCTCTCTCTCTTTCTCTATCACTCCTCGCAGTAGTGGCGGCGCGTCGCTGCCGTCTGCCGCAGTGGTGGAGGCGCGCACACACCGACACACAACACTCACTGTATCGCGCGACTTCTCTCTCTCGTGGTCACACCTGTTGCCGCTCACACGGCGTACGACAAGATGGCTCTCATGCTCCCCTCTCGCCCGTGGCACGGCGTCGTCTTCTTCTTCTCCGACTCCTTTTTGTTCTCCCCGCGTGGCGCGCTCCGAACCATGATACGTGCAGGCGCGCGAGATTCGAATCTCGCAGCGCTGTGTCGGTGGTTCACTTACCTTACGTCGGCGCCCGTCACACCCCCACCTAGATTTGGCGTCCCTCGGACGCTATATCGATCAGGAAGGGAAGAGGGCGCTGACAATAATGAAGAGCGCGGACTACAAATTGTTCACTTTCTCATTTCTTTTTATTGGAGGGTCCTTCTGCCCTTACGACGGTTGCCTTCTTCGGCGGGTGGTTGGCCCGGTTTGGGCACCTGCTCGCCCCTCTCAGGGTGGCTCGGCCGCAAACCGGGCAGTACCGCGGCATCGGCGCCGAACGGGGTTCTGCCGGGCCCTCCCTGGCCCCGGCCAGCTGG
Source organism: Torymus aiolomorphi (assembly GCA_036365515.1). Classification (NCBI taxonomy): domain Eukaryota; kingdom Metazoa; phylum Arthropoda; class Insecta; order Hymenoptera; family Torymidae; genus Torymus; species Torymus aiolomorphi. The sequence continues at coordinate 175,233,189 of CM070874.1, read as the reverse complement.
TCCTCTTGGCGCCGGGCTTCAGCGAAACGCGCCCGGGCCTCTGCGAAGGCCAGCTCCTCGTCCCGGCGGCGGATCTGGGCCGCCTTCAGCCGCTCCTGGTGGCGCTGGCGGGCCTCCTCCTCTTCAGCCGTCGCCCTTCGTCGAGCCTCCCGGTGCTCTGCCAGCCAAGCGACAGTGTGGCGCAACTCCTCCCTCTTGTTTTGCACCAACCGCTGCCACTTAGCGGCCTGCGTTGAGGACTCGGGGTGATGGGCGGTCCAGGCGTCCAGAGCCTTGAAGGCGGTGTCGCGGAGTCGCTGGCCCTCGCTCTCCGCTTCGCGGGCCCGCATCAAGGCCCGCTCCACTTCCTCCCAGGTCGTCGGAGGGGCCTCCGCGCCCCCCTCTGTTTGAGTGCCCCGCTCAACCGTTGGCACCCGGTTCCACCCCATGGGAATGGGTGTGCTGGGGGAAGTGGCGAGAGGGTCTCGCGGTGCGGAGACCGGGACGCCAGGACTCGCCCGGGCGGCGGCCTCCTCCTCGTCGTTCCACTCCTCTAAGACGGGGCGCTCCCAGGCGGCCTCCTCCTCCCGCTGGCGCTCCCGGTCCAGGTGCTGCTCCCGGAGGAGGTGGAGGGCGGCCTCGACGGTGCCGTCGACGGCCGTCCCCAGGTTGAGGCGCATGAGCCGCGCCAGAACCTCTGCTAGGGTCTCCTCCGAGATCTCCAACATCTGCAACATAGAAGGAGAACATGGTGAGGCAGGGAGGTTGGTCGCTAGGACGCCGCCGGCCCGCTGTGGTTTACCACCGGCCGCGGCGGGGAAAGCGGATGGTTTAGGTGACTTTCCTCGGACGCCCGCGTCCTCGCTTTGGTGGGGGGATGGCGGGGGGTACCGCGGGGACGGACCCGAGTGGGCCTACTGCCACTGCGCGGGCCCCCGGAGGTCTTCCACGCCGTCTTGGTGGGGGAGATGTGGCGGGAGGTGTCACCGGGTCCGGCTCGAGTGGGTCTAGTACCACTGCTCGAGCACCCGGTGGTCCCCCGCGTCTCCGCGGAAGGGTCTCGTCCATCAGGGGCCCGTCGGAGGGCTCGCTCGTCGGCGATGCCTCCGCATCGACCGCCTCTTCCGGCTCTTCGGGCTCCGGTGAGTTAGAGTGATAGCTTTTCAGCTTCTCCGCAGCCACCACCTCTTCTACCTCGCCGCCGTCGCCTACCAGCCTGTAGGTGTTGGGCTCGAGGGCGTCCGTAATCCGATACGGGCCCTCGAACTTCGGCGCTAGCTTTGCTGCTATCCCCTTGGCAGCCGAGGATAGAGGATGGCTGCGTTTCCATACTCTGTCGCCGGGTTTGAAAGTGGGCTCGCGCCTGCCGGCGTCATAGTAGCCCGCTTGGCGTTCTTGGGCCGCGCGCGCGCGCGTAGCGGCACGCGCGTGTAATTCTGGAAGGGCCTCCATTCGCTCCTTCCAGCGAGCCCAACTTTCCCCTTGAGCCGGGACGTCTGCTGCTACTTCTTGCATCCTTCTTTGCGTGCCGGGTGGTTCTGGTTGTTTCCCATATAGCATAAGGGCCGGGCTCATCCCGGTAGAACTCTGCTCAGCCGTATTTAGGGCAAAGAGAAGTTCCGGAAGCTTCTCGTCCCATGCACTATGTCGCTCCTTAAGGTAGGATGCGACCATCGCCTTTAGGGTACGGTTGGCTCGTTCCACCGGGTTGGCTTGAGGGTGATAGGGGGAGTGTGGGTGTGATGCACACCGCGCTCCCGCAGGAAGTCTTCCACGGCATGGTTCTTAAACTCTGTGCCGTTGTCAGACAGGAAGACTTCCGGGCAACCGAATCGAAGGAAGACCTTCCGATTCAACTCCTCTATCACCGTCTTGGCATTTGCTTTGCGTATGGGAGATGCCTCTACCCCCCTGGTGAAAAGGTCTTGGAACACCAAGATGAATTCGCAACCTTTAGAGCTTCGAGGCAGCGGTCCGATAACGTCTCCAGCCACGACCTGCCAAGGTTTGTCGATAACGCGACGCCCCATGAGGCCGGCTGGAGCCCGTTGTTCTACGTTGAACCGCTGGCATGTCTCGCAGTTCCTCACGTACGCCTGCGTTTCTGCATAATAGCGTGGCCAATAGTAGCGCAGCGCTACTCTGGCCACGCCTGCGTTTCTGCATAATAGCGTGGCCAATAGTAGCGCAGCGCTACTCTGGCGAACGTTTTCTCCCTGCCGAGATGTCCAGCGGTTGCGTCGTCGTGGCATTCCTGCAACACCTCGCGACGATGCTCTTCTGGGACCACCAGTTTCCAGGCATCTTCATCGTTGCCGAGGGTTGAGTCTACCTCCGGGTTGTGACGATACCGATAGATACTGCCTCCTGCAAGTTTATAAGTTGGGTAGTCATTAGGTCGCGCCTTCACCTTGGTGCACCACTCCTGGTACCACGTGTCCTCTGTGTCCATCGACCAGAACACTGCCGAGACCTCTACCTCCTCCTCGTCTTCATAAATACGAGAGAGGGCATCGGCCACGTGGTTCAGGGCACTTTTACGGTGCTCCATCGTCAACCGGTGACCCTGCAGCTCGAATGCCCACCGAGCCAGCCTGCTGGTTGGATTCTTCATCTGGCACAACCAGCGCAGGCTACTATGGTCGGTGACTACTTTGAACTCGTAGCATTCGATGTATGGGCGGAACTTTTGAATGGCCCATACGACCGCAAGGCACTCTCGCTCGGTAACACTGTAGTTTCGCTCTGCCGGCGTAAGGACGCGGCTTGCGCACTCCAGTACCCTCTCCTGGCCCTCTAACTCTTGGAGGAGCACGGCTCCTAGGCCCACATCACTCGCATCCGTCTGCACGATGTATGATCCCTCGGGGTGGGGTCTGTGCAGAACCGGAGCGGTCATCACCATCGCTTTCAGCAGCTCGAACGCGTGTTGCTGCTCTTCGAGCCATTCCTATTTCTGGTTCTTCTTTGTCAAGTTGGTGAGCGGCTCAGCGATGGTGGCGTAGTTCGGTATGAACTTACGATACCATGAGGTGGTGCCCAGGAACCTTCGCAGTGCCCTCAGGTTCTGGGACACAGGGTAGTCCCTTATTGCTTCGATCTTGGCCGGCTTAGGCCTCGTGCCCTTCCCGGTTCACCAAGAATCCCAGGTACGCTACCTCTGGCTTGCAGAAAACACACTTTTCTGCGTTCAGTGTCAATCCAGCGGCCACTAGTCGTTCTAATACCATTCGAAGGCACTCCTTATGCTCCTCGAACGTCTCGGCGACGATTATGATGTCGTCGAGGTAGGCATAGACGTTCGGCTCTAATTCGGGGCCGAGCACTTGGTCTATTAGCCGCTGGAAGGTGGCGGGCGCGTTCGTAAGCCCATACGGCATCCTCCGGAATTGGTATAGCCCCATTCCGGGGATGGTGAAGGCCGTTATGGGGCACGCATCCGCCGCCAGAGGTATCTGGTGGTAAGCACTCTTGAGGTCGACCGTGGAGATGAATTTTGCTTTCCTCAACCTACGCAAAATATCCTGCATGTTCGGCAGGGGGTAGGCATCCGGTTCTGTGACTGCGTTGACTTTAAGCAAGTCTTCACAGAACCGCCGCGTCCCATCACTCTTGGGCGTCATCACCACGGGGCTCGACCAACCACTGCGAGAGGGTTCTATCACTCCCTTCTCGAGCATCTCCCTCACTTCTCGGTGCATCTCTTCTTGCACTTTATCCGACACGGGGTAGTGGCGCTGTTTGATTGGCCGAGGGTCTCGCAGAGTGATTTCATTCTCCACGCCCTTTACACATCCCAGGCCTGGCGGAAGCTTGCCTAGGATATTTTCCACCATCTCCTTCAGCTCCGCCCGCTGAAGGTCCGTAGCGTCCGCGAGCCCGATAGCCGACACTGCCGTTGGATCGGTGGTCAAGCTAGCTACTTCCAGCTCGACCTGCGCTTCTGAGTCCTTACAGAAGAGCGTGTCCGTATCTGGGTCAAGTATGGCTCTGAACGCGCGTATGAAATTGACCCCTAGATAGCAGTCGGCATCGAGGTTTGGCATAATCGCGACTCGAATCTCGCGAGTAAGGCCCCCTACCGTAATCGGAAGGAAGACGTGGCCTAGCAAGGGGCTGCGGCTACCATCCGCTAGCCTAACGCCTTGTCTCTCGGACGCTACGAGCGTCTTTCCGAACTCCGTGGCCAATTGGAGGCCAACTGGACCCATCACGGTCGTGGACGCTCCTGGGTCCAATAGAGCTCGGAAAGTCGATTCTCCCACCTCAATCCGCAGGCACCAACGCGTCTCTGCGTTGGTTGGCCGGCCAACGGAAGCTCTTCCTCCGTCGGGCGGTAGAGGGGGGTTGGACTCCTCGGGGGCCGGGCGAAGGTCGCACGCGGCCGCAGTGTCCTCGCACACTGGAGTCGCGTTCGGGCTCGGCGCCGGGGGCGCCGCCGGGGATGGCTCGAGTGGGTCTACTACCCCTGCTCGAGCTCCCCGGAGATCAGGGTTGGGGGCGATTTCATCTAATCGCCCCCTTTCCCGTTTCCCGAACAATTGGGGCAATATTTTGCCATGTAACCGATTTTTCCGCATGAGTAACAACTCAGCGGCGGTCTCGGCTCTCCCGGGGTAGTTCCTCCGGCGCCGGCCGGCTGCGCGGAGTCCCCTCTCGAACTCACGCCCTTGCCGTCCGGCTTTGGCGCTGGGACCCTCGGTGGCCCTGACCGCCCCGGTGGCTTATAATTCCGCCCTCTCCGCGGACCAGCCGGAGCCTGCCTGGCGGCCTGGTCCTCCTTAGAGCTCGCCATCTCTGCGAAGCTCTGTTTCAGGACCCGGCGCAGCATGGCCTCCAAGTCTTCCTGCTTGGGTTCCGGCACGCCGGCTGCCGCCACGACCTTGCCCTCTTTGAAGTCCGTTCTGGGCTTCTTCGGCGGTTCGGCTCTTGCGGGTGGCTTATACGCCATCTCCGGGAGCAGCGTCGCTGATGGTTGTGGAGGGGGCCTGTAGGTTCTGGAGTTCTCCAGTGTCTGCTCCGCATCCACAGCCAACTCTAGGAGCCCCTCGACCGTGTTAAAATCTGCCCTCCGCACCATAGCCTGCAGCTGTGGTCGGAGGTTACGGTGGAGCTGGTCAAGCTGCTGCTCCATCTTGGGCGGTGGCGATATTTTTCTGTTAATTGCGATGAGGCACGTGATGTAATCTCTCACGGCCTCTTCTTCGCCTTGTGTACGGCTATTCGCCTCCGCAATCAGCCGCTGCTGGAACCCTTTCGTCGTTCCGTACCAACGCCTCGCCGCTGATACGAAGTCCTGCCACGTGGTCCATTTTTCCTTCTCGTTGCGATACCACGTGGCCGCTGTGTCCGTGAACAGTTCCGACAGCGACGACAGCACCTCTTCTTCGGAGAGGTTTGCTAGGAAACAGCAATCTTCTAACCTGGCGAGAAATACTTCGATACTCTGGCTTTTTGCACCAGAGAATCGTATTTGCCATTTCCGCACTATCTGGCCTATGTCTCTCGAGTGAAAGACTCCTGACCTCGAGGAGTTGGCCGATGTGCCTGGCGCGTACTGGTTCTGCCAGCTCGAACCTCTCGTCGGATTTCGACGATTCTCCCCCTTCCAGGCTGGATTTACGTCCCGTAAATCAGTCTGGTCCCTAGGGAGAGCTGGCGGAGGTGAGCCTTGCCTTTGGCCCCAGCTCTCTCGTGCCCTCGACCCATAAAACGTGTCGTCGAAGTGCACTTGTTGCCTGCCGTCGCCGATTTTGGTGCTCGACGAGACCGTCGGCTGTCGCTGGTACTCTGTCAGTCTACTTTCCAGCGACCGGACTTTTGTTATTAATTATAGTAATAACCGTCCGAGGTCTCGTGGCATGTGGAACTCTGTTCCGTCCGTTGATTGCAGATTCAATGTCTCATTACCTTGTGCCTCTTCTGCGTTTGTGTGTCGTGGTGTTTCCGTGTTGGGCTGCTCTTGGCGTCTATTCTTCTCGGCATCTTCGTTCTGTTGCGCGTTTTCGCTGTTTTGGTTAGACGCGGTAGCCGTGCTTTGTTGGTTGTTTGGGTGCTGGGCTTTTTCCCTCGCCTTCCCCGTCGTTCTCTGCAATATCGCCAGTATCTCTTCACTTTTCGATATCACCTCTATGGGGTGTATATTCCAACCGGTGGTTTCGACGAACGATCCGTCATCGTCCGTGATGACCTCCCGCATCATTGCTTCGCGAAGTTGCGTTCGCCTGGCGATCGCCTCGACGGGGTTGGCCGACTCTTCAAAGTCGTGAGGCTCATATATACCCAACACCCATTTGCTCAGCCTGTCTAGCTGTGCGAATAGGTTGCCCCGTCGCCTCAACTCTAACTGCGACAGGTACCCATCAATCTCGCTCTGGGAGATTGATAACAACCACTCTTGCACGGCTCCCTCGACGTCGTAACCCATGACAGTCTCGCTCGTGTGTGTGTGCAAGGGTATTTATAGTGCGAAAGTCCGCAAATCTACTGTGCTTGTGCCCCGTCAGTGGTATCCTTCACACGGTACCTACCGGATTACCGCTGACTGAGAAGAAAGACCGATTTTCTCCAACTGGTGGTTTGGTCTCTAGTCGCTGGACCAATCTGTTCGCTTTTTAACCCGCTTGCTTGGAGGTTATGTTGCTTTTTGGTTATTGCGCAAACGTAATTCGCTTGTTTGCGCAATGCGCAAAACGTTTTTTTTATGCGCATACGATAGAAACGGTGCGCACGTGATTTCGCGGATGCGTGAGCGCTCTTACAGGGGTTATGCCGTTTATTGCCGATTGCAAATAAACTAGTTGGTATTTCCGACTTCTACTACCCGCGCAAATCGATTCGGCACCCGAGCAAACGAATCCGCGAAAAAAGAAATCGAAATTTGCGTTTGACCCGTTCTGCGCATGCGCGGCACCAAAATTACTATATATAAAGTCTTCTCCAGCGCATGCGCAAACGATTACGCGTCTTAAAACAACAATTCAATTTTTGTCCCTTTGCGCATGCGCAAACTCGACATTAGTGGATGCGCGCACCTCCTGGTGAGATGCGCTACCGAATCCTCTATAGTGATTTTCCACTTTTTAATTTCGGTTTCTGCGCATGCGCGGCCTCGAAATGACTGCGCGCGCCCTCTAGGCTATCCCCTGTATCCGCGCTCACGCGTTTTTCCCCAAAAATGCGGAAATTCCGCTGATCACCCTGAAAATGCGGAATGGGTGCGTAATCTACTACTTTACGCCCCGGCGTGCACGTGAGTTGTGCAACAAAGAGGTCAAACGCTAAAAACCTATTGTTGATGAAAAAATGTTTATAAATAATGTGATAAATAATAGATAACTAATTGTTAATTAAACTCTTTGTCGCCCTCACTAGGTACTTCAACAATTGCTCGGCCTTCACAAGCAAAGTCCTCACTAAGTACGTGCAGGCCGGTGTATCTCCTCCAAGCAAGGTTATGAACCACCGGTTGGTTACTCACTTGCACACACTGTATAATTTAATTAATAATTAATTCACCACTCGAGAATTAATTATTCGCAACCCGCGTCTCGGCCTGTTAAATAAATAAAAGAACGCGTTTTAATTCCCTAACCTGTGCTTCCAACACGTTAAGGGCGCCAGTTGTAACGGGGTACAGTTACGGAGAGGATATTAATCCCTCTCAGGGGTTCGCGGGGTAATATACGGGTGTATTCTACGCCCGGGCAACTCACCGTTGTAGAATCACCTGTAGTCCGGCAGAAGCGCCTCGGCACAGGTTCCGAACATGCGAGCCCGGCTTCGATTGTAGAAAGCCTAGGCCGCTTTCCCCTGGAACCGGCGCTGCGCTCTGCCGCCGCTGCCAACTGCTGCCCGCGAACTACCGGCTGCTCGCTATGACCTAGCGTTACCAGCGCAGCTGGTCTTTCCGCGTACAACGCCGCTCGGTCGAACCTCTCGAGCGGCTTTTAACTTACTCCCGCTACCGATGATCCTCTAGGAGGCTACGCCTCGACTAGCTGCAGCCACTGAAAAGGGTAGAGGGCGGTATTCGGGAAATCATGCACAGGCTAAGGTCTCCAAATAAGAACGCGTGACTCGACAGCTAAGATAAAAACAATGGCTCTAAATTTATTAAAGAATAAGTTCGCTCGCGAAAGGGCGCGAGGTCCCGAACAAACTGATATAAAATTAAGACGCGACAGGCCGAGACTATTCTCGCTCGCTCGCTAATGTTGGTGACGGGAGGGAATATCCTCGCGCCCCCGTCACTACGCTGCGCCAGTACAAACACGCGAAAAGCAATCAAACGCTACTTACGCGGGGCTGGCCAGCCATCGCACGCAACAGCAACTCTCTCTCTCTCGCTCTCCCTGTCTGGTCGCGCTGCCTCTCTCTCTTTCTCTCTCACTCCTCGCAGTGGTGGCGGCGCGTCGCTGCCGTCTGCCGCAGTGGTGGAGGCGCACACACACCGACACACAACACTCACTGTATCGCGCGACTTCTCTCTCTCGCGGTCACACCTGTTGCCGCTCACACGGCGTACGACAAGATGGCTCTCATGCTCCCCTCTCGCCCGCGGCACGGCGTCGTCGTCTTCTCCGACTCCTTTTTGCTCTCCCCGCGTGGCGCGCTCCGAACCATGATACGTGCGGGCGCGCGAGATTCGATTCTCGCAGCGCTGTATCGGTGGTTCACTTACCTTACGTCGGCGCCCGTCACAATATATATATAATTTATATTTATCTGGAACGCTGGTATCGGGGGCGATTTCATACGCGTAACGCAAGATTCTGGGCTATGTACGTGTTTCTGAGACGTCCCGGAAAACTTCTATCCGTAACGCAAGCTTCTAGGCTCCATTAGGCTCGGTTTTGCTATACGGAGATTATTTCTTTAGTCAATTTTTCCGCAATTCACTAAAGGTGGGCGCCGCAGGTGTCGCTGCCAAAGTCAATAACCCGAGGGTCATTATTTCTTTAGTCAGGCTCATTCTACAGTGTTTATAATGCCTTATCAATATACGGCACAGCTTCCATTGTAGTTACACCCTACGAAAATCACTGAAAATCCCAGAAGATTGCGTTATGGATGTTTATATATATATAAATGTGTGTAAGTGTAATTTCTGGGACTCCATAAGAAAAAGTAAAGTGGGTTTCACAATAGCGTCTATACATACCTTGTAACAAAAGCCTAAAAGTGGAGATTTTGATGCTTGACTAATGAAATAATGACCCTAAGGGTGTTGTGATTCGCAGGGGGCCTGCGGCGCCCGCTTCTAGTACCGGAAATATGAGAAAATAACTAAAAAAAAGTAATGTTTTCATGATGTGACAGTTAGCATAAGGCATCCTGGAACCTTCCGTTACATATAGAAGTCTTCTGGGAGTCCTGGAACTCAGTTCAAAATCCGGGAAGCTTGCGTTACGCACACGAAAAGTACCAGGAACTAGCGGTTTATATATTTATAATCATATATGGTGTGTGTGTTTATATATATATATATATATAATTACATACATCGGTACTATTGGGGTCCTAGAGTTTCTTACTCTGAGAGTTTACATTGGAATACCGGAACAAATACACTTGACTAAAGAAATAATGACCCTGAGGGTACCGTGATTCGCAGGGGGCCTGCGGCGCCCTCTTTTAGTACCGAAATTCCGGAACAAAAGCCCGGAAAAGAATCTAAGATGTATTGTAGACGAAGCCTTATGGACCTCAAAAGTAGCGATAGATGCATCGTATTTTTGAAGCCGATCCCCAAAAAGGACAAAAGTCCCCAAAAGTAGCAATCTATGGTGTATATATACCCCAAAAGTACCATCACATATACCTATATATATATATATATATATATTGTGTGTATATATATATATATATATATATATACACACACACACACACACACACACATATATATATATATATATAACGAACGTCAAGGTCCTTCTTGAACTATGTTCTCAGTACATGTTTGGACGTAAAGTTTCACACTCATTCCGATTCCGCTAAAAAAATAGGGGTTACCATTTAAAAAAATGAGGTTGACCTCGAAATAACCTCAAAAATGAGGCTCAAAATGAGGTTCAAGGTCGAATCAGAGGTCACCTTCAAGTCTTCGTTCGAACTTACCAAACCTTACCTTTGTTTGTTATGTTTTACCACTGAACTCGCGAAATTTTTAAGAAATCATACTTTGATCTCAATTTGACCTCTGGGGGCAACCTCAACCTCATACCTTAATACATATCCGGACGTAAAATTTTCCGCTCTTTCAGATTCCGCTATAAAAAATAGGGGTTACCATTTAAAAAAATGAGGTTGACCTTGAAATAACCTCAAAAATGAGGTTCAAGGTCGAATCCAAGGTCACCATTGGATTCCTCGTAAAAAATTACTACAAAGGCGACCTTAACATTTTCCAATAGTAATTCAGCTGAGAAATTATTTGGGTGTTTCCAGACTTTTTGGACACGCTGTATATATATGTGTGTGTGTGTATAAATATCTCTAAGCGTTATTTCTGGGACGTTTACACTGTAATAATAATAATAATAATAATAATAATAATAATAATAATAATAATAATAATAATAATAAAGTGCTTTATTTAACCTTTCGGTTACAATTAAAAACTTCTACATATCTTATATCTATATACATTTCTCTTTGCTTGACCGACAGTGTCTGACGCAAGTTTAATGTATTATTCGTTTTATCTTGTTTCCTTTTCCCCTATCTCTCTTCAGTGTCTCCAGTGTTTTGTTCTTCTTCAGACCTTCGCCTTCCCTCTTTTCCTCTCCATTGCATGTTGTCTTTCTGTTCCTTCCCATTCACTTTCATCTTTACCTCTCCGCTGTTCTTTAATCCATCTTCTCCTTTGACCATTGTTCTCTATCCTCCGCCCGCTCTACCTGCTCCCTTTCTTTCCATCCATTTTCCTCGATCACAATTCTCGCGTCTCTGAATCCCGCCTTCCTTGCAATCTCCTTCATACTTTCATACGCTTTCGCCCTCTCTCGCCTCTCTGCCATGGATCTCCATTCTTCTATGGACGCCACTCCCTCCTCTTCCCATTTCCTCTTGCCTTCCCATATCCTCTTCCTTGTGTCCTTCCCCTCACACCATACTTTGTATACTTGTGTGTCCTTCGTCTTCTCCACCTGTACCTCCAATTCGAACCCTAATTCTTCTTGCAGCCACTCCTCCACTCCACAATCCTCCTCCCATTTCCTTCCTTTCCTCACCATCAGCACCTTTCTGCGGTGTCTCTCCACCACGTCTCCTCCCCTCTTAACCAGACTCTCTCTGCTCCCTTCTCCGTCTTCCTTTCGTCTCTTTTGCTTCTTCCGCTCGGACCCGCGCATCTTATTACCTCGCTTCTCATTCTTTTAACTCCTCTGTTTCTTCTCCTTTCCTCCCCACTTGAACCTCTGCTCCGCCAATCTTTCTGTTCGCTCCAAACTCCGCTCTCTGAGTCTTCTACCTTTTTCTTCTCTCCTCCCACTTTCTTGTCTCGTTTCGCATCCTGAATCTTCCCAACGTCTCCAGTCCGTTCCTCGCGTTCCTCACTTCTTCCTTAGCATAAATCCTATTTTCTTTGCCTAGAATCTCTCCTATCTCTCTAGCATACGTCGACTTCTCCACTCCCTTGTCCGTTTCCTCCTTGAATTTATCCTCTCTTTTTTCTCTTACCTCCGCTCTCTTGTCCCATCCAATCCTTACGCAGTTGTTCCATTCCATGACAGATATTCCTGCGCTTTCCAGATATTCTCTCTTTCCGTTCCTCGAGGGCTTCCTGTCTTTCCTGTTCCACTTATCCTCCTCACCCTGGCATGCCTGCTCCCATGCCGCCCTTTCCAGCGAGTCTTGCTTCGCCCTACTCAACTTTTCCTAAAACTTCATCGCTCTGCCTGCCGCCTCCATTTCTATTTTCCTTATCCCCGTGTCCTTCCTGATTGTATGCCATGGCGTTGTTCGGTTTAGCTTCATCGTCCACCTTACGTACTTCATTTTTATTCCTTCTATTTCCTTCCACTCTCTCCAGCCCCAGTTTTCCGCTCCATACATGACTACTCCCTTTACCATTATCTCAAATAACTTCATCCTCAGATCCCAGGAATTTTTAAATTTCCTCTCTGCTATACTCCATATTCTTCCCATTGTTCCGTTTGCTTTCCCTTTTATCTTTCTTACATGTTCCTGGTCTGAGTTGTTGCCCTTTAGAGTATATCCGAGGTAATCAAACTTCCTCACCATTTCTAGGGCTTCGCCCTTCCATTTATATGTCACTTCTTTTCTCCTTCCTCCCTTTTTCCTGGATAACATCATCTTCGTTTTCTTTGCATTTATCTCCAGGCCTTTCCTCTCGCTCCATTTCTTCAATCTTTTTAGCATATCTTTCATCACCTCTTCATCTTCCGCTACGAGTGCTATATCGTCAGCCTATGATATAGTCTTCACTCTTCTTTTTCCCTTTCCTAACCATACTCCTCCTCCCTGCACCTTTTCCATCTCTTCCTCCAGGTCGGCCACCGCTACATTGAATAGTGTGGGGCTCAGCGGGCAGCCCTGTCTCACTCCTTCCTTAATTCCGAATTCATCTATTATTTCTCCTCCGATTTCCACCCTTGCCCTCGTTCCTTCAAACATGCTGCGAACCCTTTTAATGAGGGTTCCATTTACCCCTTTTTTCCCTAATCTGTCCCAGATCCTCTCTTTTCAGTCTATCAAACGCGGCCTTCATGTCTGCGAAGCAGATAATGATTTTTCCTCTGTCTTTTTCTATCCCTTTCCTTATCATCTCTTTAAGTACGTAAATGGCCTCTGCTGTGCCCTTCCCTTCTCTGAATCCCATTTGTATCTCGTCCAGTACCTTTTTTCCTTCCAACTCCACCTCCAGTCTTCTCCTTACAATTTCCGCGTAAATCTTGTATCCTGTATCCATTAGTGTGATTCCTCTACAGTTTAAGTTTTCTTATTACCTCTCTTACCTCTTCCTCCGATGTCCTCCAGCCTTTCTCCTTCCTCTTCTTCCTTCACACTAAAGTTCCTTATCTCGTTTGTCGTCTCTTCTATTATATACTGTCTTTGGAAGTGGGCCCTCCACTGCTCCTTTTCGATTGTTGCGTCCACCTGTGAGCCGTGCTTCTTGCGCGTGCTCACTTCTATCCAAAATAGTTTCATCCCCTTATCCATTTCCACCTTCATCAGCCACTCTTTACCTTTATTCCGCTCCTTATTCTCTATGAAATTTCTGTACTCTCTTCTCTGCTTTCTCCATTCTCCTTCGCTTATCTCTCTTTTCCTCAAGTCTTTCAGTGCCTCTTTTAGGTCCGCTTTCCTCTTGTGACATTCTTCGTCCCACCACTTCTCCTCGAAGAATTCCTCCCTTCGCCCCCGTACTTCCACTTTCGGTAATGCATATGTCACTTTTTCTTTTAACTCCTTCCAATTCTTCGCCTCTCCGTACATACCCAGCTTCCTGTGGTAGTCTTCTATTCCTCTCGCGTCCCATTTTATCACACTTCTCTTGCCCTCCTTTCCTTCTTTCCCCAGCTTTTTCTTAACTCCTCCTCTCCATTGACGCGTGATCTGATTTTATCCTATTCCCCATCACCATCTCCTTTATTCTTTCTCTTCCTTCCTCGTTCCTTATGATGTAGTCTATCGTGGAGCAACGTCTTTGTCCTATCTGTGTCCATTCCCCTCCTTCGTCTCCTTTTGTGGCTCCGTTTCCTATTTCCATACCTTGTTCCTCCATCCAACTTGCCAATTCCTTCCCTTCTTCGTTTATTATCATGTCCCTGCTCTTCCTCTCTTCTCTCTCTCCCTCACTGTCCCAAAGTCCACCTTTTTCGGTCGTTCTTGCATTGAAATCTCCATTTATTATTGTCACACCCTCCTTATTATCGTCCATCCATTCTTCCATTGTTCTATAGTTCTCACTCCTGCAATGTCTCATGTACGTGATTCCCCACAACCACTTCTGGTTATCCTTTTCCCATTTCGCTGCAATGGCTTCATCCGTCTCTCTCTCCTCCCATTCTGCTCCCATTCCTTTCCTTATCGCCAACACCATTCCCCCCTTTGCTCTTCCTTTCTTCTTCTCTCTTACCGCGAACTTCTGTCTTACCTCGTAGTCCTTTAAGTATGACTCTGTCTTCCTGCCTTTGTCCTTTTCCTCCCACGTTTCCACCAAGCCTATAATATCGAATTTCCTAACGTATTCCCATTCCTCCGCCTTCATCTTCGCTGAACCTGCAACATTCCAAAATATAGCTTTAATTTCGTTACCTTTATCTTCCCTCTCCCTCCTTCTCTCCTCCCTCTGTCAGTCTTCCCTATTCGCCTACTGTCTCCCTCCTCCTTCCGGAGTCCCCCGTGGGGTCCTTCTGCAACTTGGTTTCTCTATCAAGAAACCACTTCTCTTTGCGCTCGCTCCACGTCCACGTTCCCTCTACCGTTCTGACCTTTCTCAGCCCCACTACCTTTGCCGCCAGTCCTTCCATATTTCTGCCGCTTTGTCCCATGTTCTTTCCTTTATCTTTCTTTCCGTCCATGATAAGTCGTTCTCGATATTAATATCCTGCTCACCCAAATTCTTCTTGTTCCTCATGATCTCTTTTTTATCTTTATCACCTCCACATTGAACTCCCAACATGAATTTTTCCGTCTTTGTCCTTACCCTCCATACTTGTTCTATTTTTACCTCTACCTCCAGTTCCATTTTCAGCCAGTCCTCAATATCTTCGTTGCTATATCTTTTCTTATTACTCAGTCCTACTATGATTAGGTTGTTCCTCCTTTTTCCCCTTTCCTTCTCCTCTGTTATCCATTCCAGCTCCTTCCAGTTCCTCTCCTCCTGCCTCCTGACCTGAGCTGACCCTGCCACTCCCGAAACCTTCTTCTCCTGTTTGGCTTTTTCCTCCTCTCTGCTCTTCCACTCCTCCCTCCATTTTTTCAAATCCTCCAATTCTTTCCTCATTTCCTCATTACCTGTTTCCTGGAGTCCTCCCCGCTCTTCATTGTCTCCAACTCACTCTTCAACACTTGAATCTCTGTTCTCATCTTTCCTAGTTCTTCATCCACTCCCTTCCTCCATTTCTCATTGCTCTCGTCCACGTGCCTCTTCATATCTTCGAACCCCTTTTTTAATTCCAGCTTGTCCTGCTTTCCAATTCTCTCCTTTTCCCTTTCCAAGCCCCTCGTTCTAATCCTGTAATCTGTTATCACCTGCTGTAGCAGCGACTTAATCTCTGTTAAGTTGCCCTTGTCTACGCTGTTTTCCATGTTACTCTTCCATTTTTCCTCCTCTTCCTCCTTTCCATCCAATTCCACCACGGTCTCGTCCATGCTCTCCTGGCCACCTTCTTTTTCCTCTTCCTCTTCTTCCTCCGTTTCGTCCCCTCCTTTACTCATCACCCTCTTCATCCTCTCCCCCTCTCCATCTACCGGGGAATCTTTCTTCCGCTTCTCCTTCTTGCCTAGCTCCAATGGTCTGCCGCCTGTATCCGTCTGCGTCGCATCCCTTAACCTGTACGCCCCCAGACTAAATGCTCTCGCCCGTGCCACCCGTGGTATACCCTTTCCTTTTCTTGGTGTATGCTCCACTACCGGCTTTCCTTCCCCCTCCATTTCCTTCACCCTATTCTATTCTTTAACCGTATCTCTTAATCTTCTCTTTGGCAGCTCCTCTGGTTGCTTTCCGTTCCGATGTTCCGATGTAGAATCGGCCTGTCGTCCTCAATCCTTCTATCCAGTTATTCCGCTTTCTATCCCCGCCACTTCTCCCCACCTTTGTGGCGCCGGCTTTAAATCCGTCTGACCCTCCTTCGTATCTCTATGCCTGAATCGCACCGGTGTGTCTATACCTTTACCTCACCTAACCTCCTGTTTTCCGAAATTCTTTCTCCTTTCTACAGGCACCCACGCCAAACGCTGTTGCTTATGTTCCCTGCTCCCTTCCACTCTCCACTTCACAATTCTCCGTTTTGCGCTTTTTTTACTCCCCGATAACCTACTTTATAACTTTTCCGGCAAACGATAAAACTCACATCTACTCACTGTCGGCCATTTTCTACTCCCTCCTTTACACTGTATATATCCGTTATTTCTGGGACTCCACGTTACTTCTGGGACGTCCCAGATTTACCGACCGAGTTTTCGCGTTATTTCTGGGACCCCGCTAGAGTTTCGGTACCCAGAGAGGGATTATTTCTTCCCTTTCTGGGTACCGAAACTCTAGCGGGGTCCCAGAAATAACGCGAAAACTCGGTCGGTAAATCTGGGACGTCCCAGAAGTAACGTGGAGTCCCAGAAATAACGGATATATACAGTGTAAAGGAGGGAGTAGAAAATTTTTCCGAAATCAACGTAAAATACTGCGGAACTGAAAGGGGGCGCCGCAGGCGTCGTGGTGTTAGTCAACACCCTGAGGGATATTATTTCTTTAGTCACCTATATACTGTTTAACGATTTATACCTACTTCTATTGCAGAAAACCTGTAGGTGTCCTGGAAGGTAGCGGTGTACTAAGTTATATATATATATATATATATATATATATATATATATATATATATATATATATATATATATATATATATATATATATAAAAGAGATGGTAATATTGAAATTGCAGCAGGACTACTATTAGCATTGCTTTCATTAAGTGAATCACTCCTCTGTCTGGTTGTATTTGCTGCAGTGATACAACTTCGACAGCAGTTGATGAGTTTGTTGCTCTTATTACGGACTTGTTTAAGCAAAGTACAGGATGGATGATAATTATTTTTACAATGATCACATGTGACATATTTAGTTTTAATTGATTTACTGCAATTATAACATGGTATATATATATATAAGGGTGTCCTTTATTTCCAGAATTGGAAAATTCTAAAAGTGCCCATTGAATTTCAAAAATATATGCCAAAAAAATAGGAAAAACGTTCAGTCGCAGACCTAAAAATGTCGTGCCACCGAGCACATGAATTTTTGAAATTTTGACAATTTTCCAAAATCGGTTTATTTGTAGAGGTGGCTATTTTATCGTGTGCTAAGGCGTCTAAATGGTGGATAAAACTTGGAAATATGATCCACTGTCAGTCTTACTTACTTTTATCATGTAGAAATAATTTTGTGTCACTTAGTATAGGTCTCAATATGCAATACATAAAAAAAAATAGCGTTTTTCGCAATTTATCATATCTGAATTCCGGAAAAGCCTCTTTTGCACCACAGCAATCATAAGTTCGTGAAATTACCTTTAATTTGACCTATTTAGGAACCCTTTTAGGATGCCTGGGAGCCGAAAAATCGTCGTTTGAAAATTACATGAAATCTTGTTGAAGAGGAAAACTTTTCATTGCAGGAGCTCTTGTCGATTCCCAACGATTCATAAGACCTATACAACCTAAAGGTCTTTTAGTACTATCAAAAACCTTCAATTTATGCTCCGGATGAGGTATGTAGGTGCTTCTGGAGCCGATTAATGATTTTTTTTTCATGTTAAAAATTTCAAGTATGCAAATGGTGAATCGTGATTTTGTCAAATTTTGAATTCCAACGTAAAATCGCTGTAAAATCGTTCGGGCAGCATCTACAGACCTCCACAAAAAGCTAAAACGAACCTCTTGAACTCTACTTTGTTCAATGATCAAGTATTTTGCTCGCTTGTTGCATTTGTTTATAGCGTATAACACTGAAGGCAATTGAAATACAAACATATATTTTCCACATTCAGGACTTTATCAACATTTCTTCATTATTATTGCTATTATTATTATTATTATTATTATTATTATTATTATTATTATTATTTGTTATTGTTATTATTATTGTTATATCATTATAAAATAATTGGGATGATGAATCCAATGAATGAATGAGATTTTTATATTTTTACTATTTAGTGCACTTTTTTAAGAGGTACAACGTAATTTAAAGTTTTATTCATTAGTTTATTGCAATACTTAATCTTTTTTCAACTTTTTGAGAATAGTAGATTTCTTACAATCTTTGTTATCTTTCCTATATTCAGATGTAACTTGAAATAAATATTGCCTTTGATCCTCTTTTTTTGAGAGATTAATGTACTCTTTTGTGTTAATTGTATTGCTCCTTCTGCTGAGTCGTTTACGAATTTGAGGCTTTTGACTATATTTCTAGAGGCAATATACGATTTATCATTCATCCAAGATTCGCAATCTTTTTGCAAAAATTCTTTATCAAGTCCAAATCTGTCAAAAAATAAAAGGGATTGATTGGTGATAAAATTATCCATCGATGCCTTTCTTAAACTTTCTATCATCACCAATGAATTGTAATTAAGTTTTTTTGGAGGTGGATCTTCAAAATCCTCATCAAAATTAGTTGGAGCTGTTAATGCTATGACCATTTTTCGTTTAATATCCACTGGGATGTCTTTATCAAAAATAGCCATGGCAGTTGTTCTGGAGCTAGATGATTTTAAAATTTTGCCAGAGCAGCTTTTGAAATCTTCTTATCGATAATTTCAAAATCAACAATTCTTTTTATAAATTTTAAATCATTATTTGGGGCCTTTATTGCAACTGGAGCAGTATACCAAGATTTAAGGTAAACGAATATGATAAATTTACAAATTTAGTGAAAATGTAATTTTTTTGATGCAGTCACTTGAAAAATATCTCTTAGTAAATATATCTTGAGGGAATAAATAGCTTCAGACATCATCTTGCGTGGTGCATAGCACCAGGTTTGCGGAGATTTATTTCCCTTTTCTCGCCTAAAAACAGCAGACTTAAACGCAAAAGTTCCTTAAAGTCGTCTCTTGGTAACTGGTTTGTCAAATTATAATCCATAAAATCTACAATTTCTGATTTTTTATGAAATAAAAATGGTTCCAAGTTTTCAAGCCCATCATTAATTTCTGCTGTCTTAATAGCATTCCAGTCATTCTTGAATCTTTTGAAAATTGGTACCTCTGTTCCATTCATAGCTGGAAAAGACACCATAAAAACTCTTTTTAAAATAAGCTCAAACATATGGTGTCGACAAGCTAAGTATAATAAATCTTTTTCCAGCAAGTTTTCTAATAAAACAGCTGCACCACCATTGTGACCGAAATTTGAATTTGTAGTGTCACAACATATAGCTTGAACAATTTCAGTACATTCCCATTCTAATAGTGCATTATGAGTTGAATAAGCTATTGATTCACCTTTTAAATTTTCTAAAGCTGGCACATTAATTAATTTTATAATTGAACCACTACTCAACAGAATAGGCAAGCGATCAAGTTGTTTACAAACTACAGAGTCATGAATTAGTTTCCCATCCCAATGTACTACAGCATGAGTGGGAATTGACTTTGTAAATAATGTTTTAATTTTGTCAGCTGATTTTTTTCGCATGATATTTCGCATGTCGTTGAACGATGATTTATTGAGAATAAAATTAGCTGGATTTTGTCCCAATGAGTAAGCAGTGGCAGCTATTATACGTACTGAGTTTCTATGTGAAATTTTACAGACATCTAGAGCAGTTACTAATTCTTCTGACATAACGTTAATTGTACCTCTTTTTTGTTGATTTATATAATTGCGATCAGGTATGTTGTAATTTGAACCTTCAGTTTAAGTAGTTTATTCTCATTGGAACTTATGATATCAGTAAGATTATAATTTACTGGGCTACACTACATATTATTGGACTCTGAAAATTACATTTGAATGTGACAAATGCTCGATATATACATGGCCGACTCTCTGTCAAATCGAGAGGTCAAAAACTGAATCTTCTTAAAACTCTGAGAAAATGTTCTACTACTTATTCTAGATACCCCTGAATTTTTTCAGATTTTTAAGAACAATAGTTTTGGGCAAATCAGAGGTAAAAAATTGAATTTTCATGAATTTTTGCTTTTTTATTGCAATTTCAATTACTGTAACCAAAAATATCCAGTTTATATGACATTATATTATATAATATTACATTATGAATTAGCACACGTCTTCATTTAACCATGCTTTACGTATCAATTAGATACCAATGTACGAATGACCTGCAGCTGTAGCGTAATAGAACTACATATATTTTTTAACTTTAAAAAATGCTTCTGGTGGGTTCAGTTTTGTTAGAATATGAGTACATTTATATCAGTGAAATAGAAGATGTATGCGCAGCGCCATCATGCGAGTAAAGCGGTGAGAGTGTAACAGAGCGAGCGGCCGAGCGGGAGAACACACGTTCGTCATCCACCGCAGAGAGTGGTTGTAACAGAGAGAAAGAGAGATACAAGTCAGGAGTAAGTCTAATAAAGTTACTGTTCACGTTAGCCGGCGTCAATCATTTGAGACCCTGTGTCCCATACCTTCCTTACCACATCCACCATAATTAACATAACATGGTAGCAGAGTGCCTGGTTGGTAAGTGAAGTAAAAAGACTCTGACCCAATACAAGGCTCGGCGAGTATTGGGGCAACTTACCGCAAAGAAAAAAAAAAGTTCGAGAACAAAGGAAAACGCATGGGCGAAAACGAAGAAAAGTTGGCCGAAATAAAAAGTGAAAGTGACGAAGAGTTTTTTGATACAGAAACTAAAGAAGAGAAAAAGGAAGTTCCTGTTGAAAGCGAGATGGCATCGGAAAACAAAGGATTTACGTTACAAGTATTTGATGAGACACATTACGCCAAATAACAGAAATCTAGTGGAAGAAGAAAGAGATAAAAGCCAAAAATTATATAGTGAACAGTATGACGAATACACAACTAGAATTAATTATTTCAGAAGAAACTGCAAAGAAAATGGTTGCTAAGATGGATGAAAATTAGTTAGTTAAAAGTAGTGCTGTGAAATTATTGTGCAAAAGAAGACTGCTCGATTTGAAAATGGAAGAAAGTGAGAACCCGACAGATTTGTATAATGACTTTGAAAGATTAGTGAACGAATTAAAAAATGCTGGAGAAAATGTGACGAAAGAAGATAAATTGAACTAGTTTTTATTACCGCTACCAGAAAGTATGTCAGACATGGTTGATATTGTGGACGCATTAGCTGAAAAGGACAAAACAGTGGAATTTGTAAAATCAAAATTGGAATTTGATTTAAAAAGAGACATGGTGAAAGTGAAAATTCGAGATCAAACGCGTTTACGTTTGAGAAAAAAAGAGAGGATAAAAGGACATGTTATGTATGTGGCAGTGTAGAATAGAATAGAATAGAATAGAATAGTGTATTTATGACCGATTAATGTAAAAGTAGGTGACGGTAAAATTTTGAAAGCGACAAAAGTAGGTCATGTAAAAAGCAAATTCAGAACGTTTGATAGAGATAGATATTAAATTACAAAATGTATTTTACGTGAAAGATATGGACAGAAATTTAATAAGTTTTGCTAAAGTGACTGATAATCATAAAGCAATATCTATCCGAAATAGCTGAAAGATTTATGATAAAAATAATAGATTGATTGCAATAGCTTGGAAAAGTAATCGAATTTATAAAATGACGAGTTTTATTGAAAGAAGTAAAGAATCTAATTTGACAGTTAAAAATGATAGAATGACTCTAAAAGAAAAGTGGCATAGAACATTTGGACATGTTAACTTTAATTATTTGAATACGATGTGTAAAAATCATGTTTTACAGGGTTTGCCTAGTGAAATAGAATCAGAATATTATAAATGTACTACGTGTATTAAAAACAAAATGCACAACATACCTTTTGAAAATAAAAGAAAAGTAGCAAAAGACATCTTAGAGATAGTACATACAGATCTAAATGGGCCACACTCTGAAGGTTATAAAGGGAAAAAATATTTCTTAACTTTTATTGATGAATTTAGTAAAGTAGCTAAAGTTTATACGATTAAAACAAAAAGTGAAGTATATGACAAATTTAATGAGTATATACATTTAGTTGAGAATAAGACTGGAAAGAAAATTAAGAAACTAAGATATGATAATGGAACTGAATATTTAAATAAAGATATGTATAAATTGTGTAGACAAAAGGGAATTGAATTAGAAACATGTCCACCTTATGTGCATGAGCTTAACGGTACAGCTGAAAAATATAATAGGACAATTATGGATAGTGCTAGATGTTTATTAGCTGAGTCTAAGTTAGAGAAAAGGTACTGGCCAGAAGTAGTCTGCGCCGCAGCATATTTAAAAAATAGGACTATTGCAAACACGTTAGTAAGAAATAAATCTCCTTATGAGATATTTTTTAATGAAAAGCCAGACACAAAGTATTTAAAATTATATGGAAGTAAAGTATATGTGAGAGTACCGGAAAGCAAAAGAAATTCGAAATGGGGTAGAAAAGCGGATTTAGGAACTTTGATAGGTTATGATGTAACAGGGTACAGAGTGTTGATAGGAAATAGAGTTATTGTAGCTAGACACGTTGATGTTATAGAAGAAGATATAAAATGCATTGGGTTTAATGATATTGATGAATGAAAAGAAAGCAATAATGTCTTAATCTCTTCATCTACTTCGACCCTCGGGGAGAGTAGGGGAAGTAAAACTGATTTAGAAAATTTAAATGAAAATATAAATAATAATGAAAATGTTGAAAATAAAGTAGGAGAAGTACCTGAAATAAGAAGGTCACAAAGAACGATTACAAGACCTAGTACATTTGATGATAATTTTGTATATAGTGGATGTATTTATGTAAATTATTGTAGTGCAGATAGTCCTGTAAGCTTTAAAGAGGCTATTGAAAGTGATGAGTTTAATTTTTGGATAGATGCTATGAATAAAGAGATGAATAGTTTAGAGAAAAACAAAACTTGGGAATTAGTCAAAAAACCAAAGAATGAAAAAGTGATAGATTTAAAATGGATTTATACTAAGAAAGGTGAAAATATATATAAAGCTAGAATTGTAGTGAGAGGTTATCAACAAAAAGATGTATTGGATGATATTTATTCACCTGTTGCGAAAACACAAACTCTAAAAGTATTGTTATCTTATTGTTGTCAGAATAGTTTATTAATAGAACAGATAGATGTTGAGACAGCGTTTTTAAATGGGAAGGTAAAATCGAAAGTATTTGTTAAACAGCCTGAAAGTTATGAGGATGGAACTGAGAGAGTATGTATGTTGAATAAAGCATTGTATGGTTTGCGAGAGAGTTCAAGAGCATGGTACGAGTGTCTGGATGATTATTTAAAATCATTAGGATTCGTGAGAAGCAAAAATGATTATTGTTTGTATACTTTGAAAGAAAGAGATGAGATTATATATTTAATTATATTTGTAGATGATTTGTTAATTTGCTGTAAAAATAGAGACAATTTAGATTTGATAAAAGGTTTACTAAAAGAAAGATTTCAAATGAAAGATTTAGGGGAAATAAGTACATACTTAGGAATTAATATTGAATATGATGAAAAGAAAAATGAGATGTTTTTAGATCAAGAAAAGTATATTGAATCACTAGCTAGAAAATATCAGATTGAAGAAGCTAAATTAAATGAGACTCCTATGGAACAGAATTTGAAATTAGAACCTACTCAAGAAATAAATGAAAATTTAAAGTATAGAAATTTGATAGGAGCACTTTTGTATATTAGTTCAGGAACTAGATTAGATGTGAGTTACAGTGTTAATTATTTAAGTAGATTCCAAAACTGTTACGATGAGACTCACTATAAATATGCATTAAGAATTTTAAAATATTTGTATTTGAATAAAAATTTAAAATTAAGTTATAAGAAAAATGATAAAGTAAATATTCTTGAATGCTATGTAGATGCAGACTGGGCAGGAGATAGCATATATAGGAAATCAACGACTGGTTATATTGTAAGATATATGGAAATGTGATTTATTGGAAATAAATTAAATAAATAAAAGAAATAATAAATACGCAAGGAAGCGTAACAAAATCTTCAACAGCTGCAGAATATGTTGCACTGTCTGAAGCAGTGAGTGAAATTTTATTAATAAAAGATTTGTTAAGTAGCTTTAAAATAGAGATTAAGGAACCCATTAATATGTATGAAGACAACTCTGGCGCTGTAAATATTGCGAAATACGGAAATTTTACTAAGAAATCAAAGTACATTGAAGTACATTATCATTTTGTGAATGAGAATTATGAAAAGAGTTTGATTGTTGTAGTAAAAGTAAGTTCGGAAAAAAATGTAGTAAATATATTAACGAAATCTCTTGGAAAATTAAGATTTAAGAAATTGAATTGATTCAAGAACTATTGAATTTAATCTAAAGATTATTGTATTCTGAGAGATATAAATGTAAGGAGGCGTATTAGAATATGAGTACATTTATATTAGTGAGATGGAAGATGTATGCGCAGCGCCATCATGTGAGTAAAGCAGTGAGAGTGTAACAGAGCGAGCGGCCGAGCGGGAAAACACACGTTCGTCATCCTCCGCAGAGAGCGGTTGTAACAGAGAGAGAGAGAGAGAGAGAGAGAGTTAAATTATTTATATATGAATTTAATAAAATAAAATACATTTACTACATTATTTAATATTAATATTATTTTTTATTATTTATAAAAGTTAAAATTAATATTTTTTACCATTTATATATAAATTTAATAAAATACGTAAATAGTATAGTTTCTTATAGTATATACAGTTTACATAAATTATTCACGTAAAAAATTTATATAAAAACTTTACCTAGATAAAAATCCAAATTTAGCACGTCAATATCTAAATAAACTATTTATATAAATTATGGTTCTTAAAAATCTGAAAAAACTCAGGGGTATCCAAAATAAGTAGTAGAACATTTTCTGAGAGTTTCAAGAAGATTCATTTTTTGACCTCTCGATTTGACAGAGAGTCGGCCATATATATAATAATAAAGTTCTTATAATAAATTTAGCTCACCATCGATAGTAGCACAATTTGGTAAATCAGAAAAGTAAGTATTAGACCTCAGCGCATAGGGAATTTGAGGCTGTACTGCAATTTAGCTGTTTGTCTCATCTTTATTCTCAGATGAATTTGTCTCATCTTTATTCTCAGAAGCTAAATTATTGTCAAACCGTAAATAAAAATATTTTTATTTCTGCCTTAATGTAATAAAATATTAATTTTAATATTAATTTTCAATGTTTACCTTATACGAAAATAAAATCGTGTTCTGTGCTAAAATCAGCTATATAACTGATAGATTTGTGGAGTCAATCAATATTTTCTAATTTTCTAATTTTATTCTTGATTCGAAAATGAGAAATATCAAATACATTTTTTAAAAGGATTTCAAAATTTTGTTCTTTTTTCTTGTTGCTAATTTTTCCTAGTGATTTTTGAACATTTATAAATTGTGAGTGCAAGTTTATAACCTTATTTTTACATTTAGAAAAGTTTTGAGTTTGAAGCCTAGCTTTTTTCCAAAGAATCAATATTTCTCTTGTTATCATAATTAAACTACCTTCCGATCCAAACTTCAATATTCTAGTTTTATAGAATAAATACTGTAGAACTTGTAAATTACTTGGCAATGTACAACCATCAAATTCAGGTATAACAAAACCAATTAGAGAAATTTGTTTATTTGCCATTTCGCAATTCTGTAACAAACGCTTTAAAGTATGCCATATTATTCACTAATGTTCTTAAAAGTTTATACTAAACTATCTAAAATCAAAAACTGATAGAGTAAATCGAGATTTGTGAAGAGCACTATTAAGAGCATAGAGGTATTAGAAACTCAGGCCTCCGACCGTCGCAGAGTTAGAAAGAGAGAGAAGATCGCGGGACGTAGCTGTCTCTCTCTATACTCACCCACTAGCTGTTCCCTTCTGCGCTTACTGCGCATGCACGTGAAGAGAGAGCTAGCTACGTCCCGCGATCTTCTCTCTCTTTCTAACGTTCGGACATTCTCACTTACGGGTAGCCCTATGTCTCCCCTGCTCTATCTATAATAACTCTATAATTAAGAGCAATTAAGAAAATAGCTTCTGCAACAGCTGTGCTATTATGAACCGCCATGCGCATTCACCGCCCGCTGCGTCACTAGCATAAAAAGAGATGTGCCTAACTTACAGCGGTGGCTCAGCAAATTGCTTGTTATACCCGCGAATATAAAAAAATTTTGAGTGAAATATCAATGTAAATAATGATAATATTTATTATGAGGCAATTAATGCGTAATACTTTTTTCGCGATAGGATTAATTTTAATTGTTAGTGTATACGAATGAACGTATACGCGAATTTATATTATCAGGGTTTGTCAGCAAGAAGAAATAGATGGAAATTAAGAGTTTTTTGTACTGACCCACTCGCAAGCAAAGTTGGTAGCAAGATATGTGGTGAACGTAAAGTGCGTTCGAGCAAATAAATAAAGCAATAGACAAGGTGTAGGCAATAAATAAACTAATAATGCGAGAGCTTCTCGTATTATCAGCTAAGGCAAACGCAAAGCAATAGAATAGCAGTAATATAAGTAAAAGCAATGCAATGTATAAGTGTAAGCAAAGCCCAATAATGATTGCGAGTAGTGGTAAGCAGTAGTGAGTAGACAAATAATATCGTAATAATGGGAGATTACGTGCGTGTCACAACCATCTATATGTGCATTCGGACTGATGTTTTAAGTAGCGCGTTGGCGCTTGTCTGGCGCTCGCCATCTAGCGGCTGGGTCGGATAATACACTCCAGAACAGTTAGTTTCTGATAAAAAAATATTTTTAATCGAATTTACAGCATATTTTATTAGCATATAATACAAAATTAATTCTTATTATAAACTAATCAAGAGCAAATATAAAGCACGTTTAATAACACCAATAACACCACACATTATACTTTTACATTTTAACTAGGGTTAAACTTTGTGTTAAGCTATGCTCCTGCTTTTCTGATGATTTTTATTAATGTGCTGCCATAACTCAAAAAGATATCTATAAAACGAATATTTTTACACATGTAAAATTTCGGAAATTTTCCGAAATTTTGCTATCAAAATAAAATTAATTGAAAACATTATACAAAGTACTAAAAAAGCTTTAGGTTATATAGGTCTTATGAATCGTTGGAAATCGACCAAATCTCCTGCAATGAAAAGTTTTCCTCTTCAACAAGATTTCATGTAATTTTCAACCGACGATTTTTCGGCTACCAGGCATCCTAAAAGGGTTCTTAAATAGGTCAAATTAAAGGTAATTTCACGAACTTATGACTACTGTGGTGCAAAAGAGGCTTTTCCAGGATTTAGATATGATAAATTGCGAAAAACGCTATTTTTCTTTATTCGCATTAAATAGTAAAAATATAAAAATCTCATTCATTCATTGGATTCATCTAGCAAATTATTTTATAATGATATAACAATAATAATAACAATAATAATAACAATAATAATAATAATAATAATAATAATAATAATAATAATCCCGGGATCTATCTAGTCATAGATGAGCATTTTTCCATGCTACCGGGCGCGTCCCCAGGTTGCGGATCGGGGAAGGGCCAGCTGGGACTGTATTGAATAAGCAGTCGCGACAGAGGAACGTGAGAATGGACGAATGAATGGGCAGAGTATGAGTGGGCTGCGGCCGACCGGCCTGTGGATATTCCGTTCAGACAAGCCAAGAGGAGAGTAGTAAACTCCTCGACCGGGGTGATGCGTGAAGTTAGTACCTAACCTCTGCATGGAGTAATATTAGGGTGCGTAAGTCCCTAAAATACGGGCGAAAACCGAGTGAAAGTGCATGTTCAATGTGGGAAGAGCAACACGTATCCACCGACTGGAGCCAATGGAAGGTTTGAACCAGGTCAGGCGGGCGCAGGTGTGAAGGATTACATGGTCAATATTTCCTTGTACCCGAAGCTGCGTAGGGCAAATCGCACACCGTCTAGCCTGAGGTTTGGATCAGGTGTTGGGACGGACCCAACATCGCCCACTCGGTAGGGGTGACGTTAAACCTTTTGCTTCATTATGGCGCGGGCCTATCCCGTAACCTTTTTCTGTAGAGTCACTAGGTGCCGATAGGAGTGACCGTCCGACAAACCGCCTCTCGGCTTCGGCACCCATAAATAGGGTTTCTTACAGGTGGGGATAGTAGCCACACCGAGGTGTGGCTCCCATAATGGGCGAACCGTCTTAAAACACAGATTGAATGCATGATGACTCACCTCAAAATCAAAGATATAGATGTAGAAATCCAAGGAAGGGAAGGCGGAGCCAACACGCCGACTGGCCGCACAGCCCGAACGATCCTGGATGTGGCGAGTGATAGCAGATCCGATGGAACTAGCACATTCGCCCAGGAGATGACGCGGCTGGTAAGTGAGAGTAGAGATCAGCGGGACCAATCGGAGAGAATGAGAGAAATCCTGGACGTCATGAAGTGCCTACTGAGATGCATGCGGGACATGACTTCCAAGCAGAAGAACATCGCAATGCCGGTAAAAGATGGGATAATAGTTCTGACCGCGGCGGCCGAGGCTCTAGAGGAAGTCCGCTCAGCCGGGGTACATCCAGCACGTGAAACGGCAGCAGATGAGAGAAATGGGGAAGCACCGGTAATTAGAGAGCGAGCAGCGGGAAAGGCGACTCCGAGCAAAAAGCGTCGATTAAGGGAGAGCCCGGTGCAGGATTCCCCATCCAAAAGAGGGAGGACGGAGCAGAACGGATTCACCACAGTCACCAGGAAAAAGAAGCCGACGCGGCCAGATAGTGGGAAGATCATGGGTCCTCAACAGCAGCAGTAGGACAGGAAGGAGAAGAAGGTAAATTCTCGGCCTCAACGATGCGCAATACACATAACGTCAACCGGGAAGAAGAGCTATGCAGAGATACTTAAGGACCTCACTTCTAAGGTTAAATCTGAGGAAGCGAAGGCGGTCGTGAGAAACACTCGACTGACTAAAAATGGTGGGGTTCTCTTAGAACTGGAGAAGCGATCGGAAGACAAGGAGGCCTTCCAGAGAGTTATCCAGGAAAATCTGGGAAATGAATACCAGGTTAAAGGCCTCACTCCAAGGCTTACACTGGAAATAGGCGGAATGACGTGCGTGACCACCGAAGAACAGGTAAACGCCGCGATTAAGGAGGAGGTAAGCGACATGTGTAACCTTAGCACCCACGTATTTGACGTAGGGGGAGGAGAGCGGAGGATGGCCATAGTCGAAATGGACGAGACTGCGGCCATGACTCTCCTAAGGATAGGGAGGATTAAAATAGGGTATTTCAGCTACCGAGTTAGAAAGCGAATAGTGGTTTCGCGATGTTTCAGATGCCAAGGCTTTGGGCATCTGAAAAAGGACTGTAAGGACGAGGATCATAGTGCATTATGCAGGAAATGTGGAAAACCAGATCACGTGGCCAGGGACTGTCGCGCGAGACCGAATGGTCAGGCCTGCTTCTTGTGTAAAAAACGCGGGGTTGCGGTCACTGAGCTAGCGCATTTCCCAGGCACGGGGACATGCGTCGCTTTCAGGGACGAGCTAGAAAAGTTAAAGCGGCCTAAAAAATGACGACGGTTCTACAAATAAACGCGAACGGCGCCGTACTCGCTGACGACCTGCTCACTAATCGAGTGAGCCAGGGGCTCGCGGATGTGTCATTGGTTAGCGAACAGTATAGGCATCGGGACCGCAATACGACCACGTGGTTCGCGGACGAGACCGACACAGTGGCGGTCTGGATAGCAGGTAGACATAGGTCAAAGATTACCGGACGAGGCAAGGGGGAGGGTATAGTATGGGCGCGCGTGGGGGATGTTACCTACGTGAGCGTGTATATATCCCCGAACTTACGAAGAAACGAATTTCTTAGGCAGGTTGAACGCATGGAAGACGTATTGCGGAATATCTCTGGCCTCCTACTGGTTGCAGGAGATTTTAACGCAAGGGCGATAGAATGGGGTATGCCAGAGACGAACAGTAGGGGCAGGCATTTACTCGAGATGGCCGCTAGATTAGGATTGGAGGTTGCGAACGAGGGCACGGTTACTACTTATCGACGCCCCGGGGTCGGCGAATCCATACCAGACGTCACTTTTGCATCTGAGCAACCAGTACCGAGGATTAGTAACTGGCAGGTCTTAGAGGAAGAGTCAGGCAGTGATCACCAGTACATCACGTTTACGGTTTTAGATTGGGTAGGTGTACCCCAAGCGAGCAGACCATTACCGCGGTGGAATGCCCATCGATTAAACGTGGATCGGCTAGTAGAAGGGCTAAGTGTACCACAAAGGTCCGACGAAAATGATTTATCAGGCCGGGAGCGTGCGGAAGCCCAGGTGACCAGGGCAACGTCAGCTATAGTAAGAGCATGCGATGTCTCTATGCCGCGAAGCAGAAATGGAAACCGCCGCCAACCAGCGTACTGGTGGACAGAGGAGATCGCGGAGTTACGTAGGGTATGCTTGAGGCTTCGTAGACGGGCACAGCGCGCACGGGAACGACGCGAGGCCACTGTTTTTAACGCTGAATTTAAACAGACACAGAAAAGGCTAAGGCTTGCGATTAAATGCAGTAAGCGACGATGCTGGAAAGAGGTGTGCGACGAAGTTAACTCTGACCCGTGGGGACTAGGCTATAAAATCGTAACTCGTAGAATAGGGGCAATGACGCCACCGGAGATAAAGGAAGCGCGGTTGATAAGTGAGATAGTTGACGGGCTTTTCCCTGAGCATCCGCCGAGGGAAGAGACTCTGTATGAGGACGTGCGATAGGAGGATATACCCTCGTTTACCAAGCCTGAGCTACGGGTAGCGATTAGATCTCTTAAGAGCGGCAAGGCGCCAGGCCCCGATGGGATTCCAGTGGAGGTTTTAAAAGCCATCGCCTCGTGATGCCCGGAAACCTTACTGGATACCTACAACTTATGTCTCAGGGAAGGTGTTTTCAGCAGTCGTTGGAAAAGGGCGAAGCTTGTCCTTATCAGCAAAGGGAAGGGAGACATGACATCCCCGTCCGCGTATCGGCCGCTTAGCCTATTAGACACGATCGGCAAGGGTATGGAGGCGCTATTAAGTAGCAGAATCCAGATCGCGATACAACAGTCAAGGGGTTTATCGGAAAACCAGCATGGATTTAGAATGGTTTTTTTGACGATAGGCGCGATACGATCGGTTACCGCGGCGGTGGGGCGATCAAGGGAACGATGTCACGGAGCGCAACCACTGGTGTTGGTAGCAACGCTGGACGTTAAAAACGCTTTCAATTCGGCACGCTGGGCAGACCTACTCGCAGCGCTGAGGGGCTTCGGGGTCCCACCCTACATACTACGCGTAGCAGAAGACTACTTCCGGGATCGCGAACTCATTATCGAGACGAGCGAAGGGACGGTGGTTAGGGAAATTACGGCAGGCGTTGCACAGGGATCACTGTTGGGCCCCGATTTTTGGATCGCATCGTACGACGGATTGCTGCGCCTGGACATGCCCAACGGGGCATTTCTCGTAGGATATACGGACGACGCACAGTGTTCTATTTTGAAAAAAAAATGGACAAAATGAAATATCTCGCGAACGGATATCGATAGCCGGATGAATCCAACTGCATTTTAAAGTTGAAGTAATGTACAATAAAGGAAAAATAGTCCAGTACTGATCATTTGACCCTGTGACCTTAGAAATGAAAAATGAAAGTCGAATAAATAACGAATTTTCGGCTTTTTCATTGTAGACTTTGTGGCTATCAATTTTTTCGATCAAAAAAATATGTACTCCTGTAGTGTTTGATGCAAGGAACCCGAATTTGATGTCATAATTGTCCTATCGCACACCAATTTGTTTTTAAGGCAAATTTGTGTACTTGTATTTATGTACCCATGTATTTTGATTCGCTGAATCCGAATTTGAAATCGAAATTACTCAATAATGCTCCATTTTTTCAGGGTGAATTTTTCGTATTTTTTATGGAGTTTTCAGATTTAAAAACAAATTGGTGTGCGATAGGACAATTCTGACATCAAATTCGGATTCCTTGCATCAAACACTACAGGAGTACATATTTTTTTCATCGAAAAAATTGATAGCCAGGAAGTCTACAATGAAAAAGCCGAAAATACGTTATTTATTCGACTTTCATTTTTCATTTCCAAGGTCACAAGGTCAAATGATCAGTACTGGACTATTTTTCCTTTATTGTACATTACTTCAACTTTGAAATGCAGTTGGATTCATCCGGCTATCGATATCCGTTCGCGAGATATTTCATTTTGTCCATTTTTATTCAAAATAGAACACTGTGCGACGTCGCGGTGGTGGTAGAAACACGGAACGCGGACTTGGCACAACTTATCTTGTGCCAGGTAATGATACGAGTAACTAGGTGGATGACAGAGCACGGGCTCAGTCTCGCGCTGGCGAAAACCGAGGTAGTACTATTGACACGTAAAGATATCCCAACGATACTACCGGTGTACGTAGGATCCTAGTGTTATCTTGGACTCTAATCTTTGCTTTTGGCCCCACATCAGGGAAGTAACGGCAAAGGCAGAAGCACGTATAGCGGCGCTAAGTAGGTTAATGCGCAACGTTGGAGGCCCGCGGACATCCAAGAGAAGACTTCTCATGGCGACGACCAACTCTATACTCCTCTATGGAGCGGAGATTTGGGCTGATGCCATGGAAGTTATCAAGTACAGGAAGAGAATGGTGGCGGTGCAGTGGCGAGGTGCGCTGAGAGTTGCATGGGCGTATCGGACGATGTCGGTAGAGGCTGTGGCGGTGATAGCTGGTAT
The DNA here is from genome assembly GCA_036365515.1 of Torymus aiolomorphi. Lineage (NCBI taxonomy): Eukaryota > Metazoa > Arthropoda > Insecta > Hymenoptera > Torymidae > Torymus > Torymus aiolomorphi. Next base: position 175,200,541 of record CM070874.1, on the reverse strand, counting down.
GATTCCGATCGACCTGCTTGCACGGGAACGGAAGCAGATCTACGATAGGAGCGCAGAAGTAGGACGGGCAGACGCGGATGGCGGAGCCCGCCAGACGCTACAAACTTGGCATGAGAGGTGGAGGGCGGGGACGAAGAGTAGATGGACCTACCTATTGATTCAAGACATAACGAGGTGGCTGGGACGGAAGTACGGAGAGGTTAACTTTTACCTTACGCAGTTCCTGACAGGACATGGATACTTTCGATATTACTTATTTAAATTAGGTAAAATAAATACGCCGAAATGTAAATACTGCGGGCACGAGAGGGATGACGCGGAACGCACCTTTTTCGCATGTAATAGGTGGGCCGCGGAAAGACAACGATTGGAGGTGATGGTAGGGCGACTCTCGCCCGACGTGGTGATCGAATGCATGCTTTCAGGGAAAGACCGATGGGACGCGATAAATACCTTCATCGAAGGGGTACTGCGCGCGAAAAAACGAGACGGATGCTTAATAGATTAGATAGGGCATCGTAGAAAGAAAGAATGTAGGAAGGACAGATGACGCCCTCGAGGGCGGTAGGGCTGCGGCCCGACCTGAAGTAATGCGAAAGCGGTTCCGGGTCGAGGCTGCCGTAGGGACAGGTTTTGGGTGTTTAGGGGGTAGAAATCCCTTACACCACGGAGTCCGCTGCTCCGTGATGGTCTTAGTGGGCCTCCGTTCTTGCTCCACCTCCAAAGCAAGGACGGGCGCCCCGGAAGATTCACCTAGTACCTCGAAAAAAAAAAAAAAAAAAAAAAAATAAATAATAATAATAATAGTAATAATAATAATAGTACTAATAATAACAATAGCAATAATAATGAAGAAATTGTAACAGGATGGCTGCTGGGGAAAAATCCCGAAAAGCCACAGGCCAGCGATGCCCTAGAACACGGTGCCGCGGGTGTCAAACTAAAATGACTTGCCCGGGGATCTGCTTCTGTAATCCTGAAAACAACGCGAAGATCGCACACGAACTTCGCTTTCCAACTAAATGGATCGCTGAGTAAAATACGCGCGCTCAAAGAGTAAAGCGCGCGGCCGCTAAGTTCAGCTATGAAAACGACCGGCGGAGTCGTTTTCCCGCGGAGGCGGCGGTATCCGGGAGAAGGTTAGGTTAAGGTCGATAAATGAAGAATAGCCTCAATTACTTCACAGAACAATAACAAGGTCTATTCTTAAATTATTACAACATAAACGCGTCGCGTTGCGCGCCGACAAGAAGACGTGATCCGCTGACGGCGCGGGCGGATCAATGTATTTATTCTCGCTGGGCCGGTGAACGCAACACCGGCCGCTCGTCGCAGCGAGCCAAAAATACAAATAAAACGCTGCGCGGAAAATAGGCGAAGAGTCTTACCGGGAGGGGAGTGCACTCCCCTCGTCGCTCGCTCACGAATCCGCTCCTGCGTCAGGCCTTATCCTCCGGTCGACTTCGGAGTGTTCAGGCCGAGTCCTCACGTCCAGCGTTCACCTACAGACGCTTCGGACCCCAGGAGTGGCTCGGATTGCTCACGTGCGCTGCTCTTCGTGGTCGGTACGTGGACTGGCGCTGCGCTGCACCGGTGAGGACGCACGATACCGTTTTCTTCACGGACGATCAAAATTACTCGCGTACGCGCGGTTTGGCAGCTCGAGAGAATCTGATTCAAAAAGAATCGGGCGCGACTTAGCAACGGTCAAAGTCGCGCCTGCCCCGCGCGTAGCTAACGCGAATACATCGTCCGAGAGATGTCAATACTCGCTCGAGATATACGAATTCGCGGGAACGAGAGCCTAACGGGTTCGATAGAATACGGAGGACCGAGATGCTTATCTTCTCCGTATTTTATCTTGGAACCTCGTTATACCCCTCTCCCAGACGTTGCATAGCGGGAGAGAAGCAACTCGATACTGTGGCTCTCGTTCGATTCGACTTTACGTCGTCGTCGGCGGCAGAGACGACAGTTCCGGATACGCGCGGATCATCTCGTGTACTAAACGGCTGATCAGACGATCCACGTCGAGGGATCGTCCGCACGCACACGGTGGGTCGCTCATCACCGTAATTCCGCTGAATTCCAACGGCGGTCGAGACCAATCCCAAGACGATTGATGGACCGGAGACTGTTGGCACTTCTGGCGCTGGGGCTCCGGTCGACAACTGCCGTCATTCCTCCAAGGTTGACTTGGCAGATCATCTCGTCTTCTTCTTGTCTTCGTCTTCGGGCCCTCTTTCCGCTCCGGGCAGGCCCAGTGAAGGTGCGTTGGTGACCTACACGTCCAACACAATTTTCTGGTTGGACTCGGTGGTGGGGAGTTATATGCTCCGAGCGCGTTCCTCGATCTTGACGAGCGGTATACTCGACTATCCAATCCCTGCTGGATATACCGCTGTTTGGGACGTCGAGAGGCTACCGTCGTCCAAGGATTCGAACCTGTTCCTTGATTCGAACCCAGTCCACTTGAGGGTTTTCTGCCTTTATCTCTTTTGGATAACTTTGGAGGTCGTTGCATGGCCGCTGCATACGCCTCTTTTTTCCCTGTCGAGCTGGACTTTTGAAGACTTCGGGACGACTTCTTGTTGTCTTTAGTCCCTAGGTCCGATCGAGGTTGCTTTGCAGAGTGTTTGGCTGCACCTGCGGCTCGTTTCTTATTAGGCGCAGCGGAATTATGAAGTGACGACATTTGCGCGCGTAGCTGGCGCAGCTCGTCGTGCAGTCGCCTCACTTCTTCGCTTAGGCGCCTAACTTTCTCCTCCTCCAATTTACGCGTCTGATTACATTCGCATTTGCAATGACGCTCGCCTTCTGCTTGCGTCGATACGTCGCGAAATTGCGAAGTAATCAGCGTTCGGTCCACCGGTTGTGCCGTCCCCAGACTATCGATCTCTTCCTCGTTGCTCCTTGGAAGGCTTGTCTGCTCTTCGTCTTCAGGAGTCTTTGAATGAGTAATACAGCCGTCCGATGCCGATATATTCCATAAACGGGCCATATCAGACGCTTCGGACAGGGGGAAGCTTGGAAAATCTCCCTTCCCCCAGGCTGCATTTACTCCGTCGTCTTGGGCTTGGGAGTATTCAGCACAGCCGTTCGGTGCCCTCAGGCAATCTGTATACGCCAAGCGACGTGAAGTATCAGACTTCTCGAACAGGGGGAAGCTTGGAGAATCTCCCCTCCCCCAGGCTGTGCTTACTCCGACGTCGATTTCGTGGATGGAAGCTGAAGATGATGGCGATGGTGCGGTTGCTGCACAGCTGTCCGAAATCCATGTGCGGTCTGCATTCCCCGAGTGACTCGCGTTCTCGGATTCTTCGGGCTGGAAGGAGATCGGGGAATCTCCCCTCCCCCAAGCTGTGCTGCACCTTAGGTGTACCTGGACTTCACCCGGTCCTCCCTCTGGAGATAGAGTGCTCCGTAGTGACTTAAGAGCCTTGTGTCTTACGTCGGGAGGACTACCTGCTCTCTGCTCCATATTCTGGTAGACGTATCTCCGTATGGAACTCAGCAAGTTGTTGTCTACTGCTTTATTCGACATCAGTTGCTGAAACAGGCTGTGGGTCAAGGGGTCGGCGATTCGGTTCACTTCTGGAGCGCCGCTTGCATTGAGGGTCGTCGTGTTGACGAACTTATTCCTCCAATCGAGCCTCCTTGTGAACTGCTCGTAAGCACTTCCACTTATTTCTTGTGTGAAGTGGGCTGGGTTGTAACTTCCCATTAGGCACTGAGCGATTCGCTTAGAATCCCCGTCGAGATGTCCGGTGCTTCTTAAATCTAGAGCTATATTTGCTTCTATTACAGCTTCAAAGCTCAGCTCTAGATTTTTGCGCCAATGCTCCATCCTTTCGGCTAGTTCTTCTGGGGTCGATGATTCCATCTTGCGAAGCTAGACCGACTGTATAAAATTGTGTGACGAATTGTGTGTGTATGCGCAACTAACTGCTGAGATTCTCTCTCAAATTGGCCGTCTGTTACGCAAATTACAATGTTAGAATTCTAACTACCACACACAATTGTCCCAAGCTGCTCGAGAACGACGTATCTCGATGCAGCTAGCTAGGGAGAGAGCGTGGCTATTCCAAAAAAAAAATTCGCGTCGATAACGATTTAAATAATTCCCGCAACCAAAAAAAAAGGATGAAAGTATTCTCACTTTCGACCAGCTGCACGCACAGGCACGGTCAAACCAAAAAAATCGCGTGAAAATCGCTTTAAATCTCGCGTCAAAAAAGGAATTTAATTCTCGCCACATATGACGACGAAAACAACGATAATCGTCGTTTAAATGCTCTCGCCCTGGCTTTACAGCAGTTTAAAAGACTCGGGACAAGTATACACAATACTGCCCGAGCATAAACATAAACACCTACAAAAGCAAGCAATCTGCTGTTTTGTGTTTATGTTTCTATGCGCGCCGCGAGTCTTCTTGTCTGTTTGTTTACGCCCGGCACCTCGACTTGGCGAGTTTAAATCACTGCGCCTATCAGCTGTAACGGCTTATGGCCACTGGCCGTCTGCTGATTAGTCCGGTGCAGTGATTTGCGCGCGGGCGAATTTAAACGAAACGCGATTTGAATAGGCCGGTTTCGAATGTACCGGCCTCTAACCTTCTCCTTAAACCCAACACGTTAGGGCGCCATTTGTAACGCGCGGACTAAAAAAAGACTTTACAGAAAAATAACTCGACGCGTTGCGCGTTGACAAGAAGGCGGGGGATCCGCCGCTCGGCGCGGGCGGATCGATGTGATTGTTTTTTCGCTGGGCCGGCGATCAAGACACCGGCCGCTCGCCGTTGCGAGCCGAAAATACAAATCAATCGCTGCGCGGAAAATAGGCGAAGAGTCTTACCGGGAGGAGAGTGCACTCCCCTCGTCGCTCGCTCACGAATCCGCTCCTGCGTCAGACCTTATCCTCCGGTCGACTTCGGAGTGTTCAGGCGGAGTCTTAACGTCCAGCGTTCACCTACAGACGCTTCGGACCCCAGGAGTGGCTCGGATTGCTCACGTGCGCTGCTCTTCGTGGTCGGTACGTGGACTGGCGCTGCGCTGCACCGGTGAGGACGCACGATACCGTTTTCTTCACGGACGATCAAAATTACTCGCGTACGCGCGGTTTGACAGCTCGAGAGAATCTGATTCAAAAAGAATCGGGCGCGACTTAGCAACGGTCAAAGTCGCGCCTGCCCCGCGCGTAGCTAACGCGAATACATCGTCCGAGAGATGTCAATACTCGCTCGAGATATACGAATTCGCGGGAACGAGAGCCTAACGGGTTCGATAGAATACGGAGGACCGAGATGCTTATCTTCTCCGTATTTTATCTTGGAACCTCGTTATAAAATGTTGATAAAGTCCTGAATGTGGAAAATATCTGTTTGTATTTCAATAGCTTTCAGTGTTATAAGCGATAAACAAATGCAGCAAGCGAGCAAAATACTTGCTCATTGAACAAAGTAGAGTTCAAGAGCTTCATTTTGGCTTTTTGTGGAGGTCTGTAGATGCTGCGGGAACGATTTTACATCGATTTTACGTAGGAATTCAAAATCACAATTCACCATTTGCATACTTGAAATTTTTAACATTAAAAAAAAAATCATTACTCGGCTCCAGAAGCACCTACAGACCTCATCCGGAGCTTAAATTGAAGGTCTTTGATAGTACTAAAAGACCTTTAGGTTGTATAGGTCTTACGAATCGTTGGGAATCGACCGGATCTCCTGCAATGAAAAGTTTTTCTCTTCAACAAGATTTCATGTAATTTTCAAACGACAATTTTTCGGCTCCCAGACATCTTAAAAGGGTTCTTAAATAGGTCAAATTAAAGGTAATTTCACGAACTTATGATTGCTGTGGTGCAAAAGAGGCTTCTCCGGGATTTAGATATGATGAATTGCGAAAAACGCTAATTTCTTTTATTTTTTGCTTATTGTGACCTATACCAACTGGAAAAAAAATTATTTCTACATAATAAAAGTAAGTAAAGTTGACAGTGGATGATATTTCCAAGTTTTATCCACCATTTAGATGCCTTAGCGCACGATAAAATAGCCACCTCTACAAATAACCCAATTTTGGAAAATTGTCAATATTTCAAAAATTCATGTGCTCGGCGGCACGACATTTTTAGGTCTATAGTGTGCAGCTGAACGTTTTTCCCATATTATTGGCATATATTTTTAAAATTCAATGGGCACTTTTAGAATTTTCCAATTCAAATAGGTTAAGACCTCGATGATTGTAGCAGATATATATTGAATTTATATAATTTAAAAAATTCAAATCATAGTAAAACTATAAACATCAAACAGGTCAGCATATTGAATTTACATAAATGGCAAAATTCGAAGCATAGTAAAACTATGAACATCAAACAGGTTAGCACCTGAATGATTGTTACAAATATATATTGAACTTACATAAGTGGCAAAACTCAAATCATAGTAAAACTATGAATATCAAACAGGTTAGCACTTGAATGATTGTTGTGGGTATATATTGAATTTACATAAGTAACAAAACTCAAATCATGGTAAAACTATGAATATGAAACAGGTTAGCACCTGAGTGATGGATGCAGCTAGCGATAATCCGCTGGAGTTTCAGTCCTCCTTCCGTGACGTGTACCACAGCGAGCCACCCGTATGTGTACATCTGGAGCGCCGCGCGAAGCAGCACGGGCCTTATATTTATAGTATGTAACGTTTTATCTCGACCATCCCTGATACATCGCTACAACTTATTTATTTTAGCAGGAACCGGAGACCAAAGTTCCGTCTGCCGCGGGGACGGTGGGACAGCCGTTCCCTGTGCTCATAGGATGTGTGTGAGGAGAAGGTTCTCTCGTAAATAACACTCAGTTCTCCTCAAACATTATCAACACTTTATTACTCTCACTACGCCATTTTCGCTCCTCGCATGAGCACACTCTATGCGCGCCAAAATGGCGCGCTTCGCAATCCAGAGAGATTTCTCTCCTCGTAATTATGTGAGGAAGCTGCGCTCACCGTTGCCAGGGAGGCAGCTTCAACTCACGCGGGCTGCGTGGATTCCAACGAACCCAGGCGCGCCCGCCTCGCAACTCGCGATCGACCTCGACGGGTCTGAACAATCGAATATTCACCTATCGATGCTCGCCTCGCCGCAGCCCTGGGCTGCTGACTGCTGCTGCTGATGCCGTCGCGCACTGCGCGCTAACGGCGGGATACCCACGGCTCTCGACTGCAGCCCTGCTGCTGCTGCCGCGGCAAGACCGCCGTCGCGCCCCGTGCGCTGACAGCGGCACACCCGCAGCTGCCCTGGAGCTGATGGCCAACGTCCGCTCAGTGGTGGCCCTATATCTCTCCCTGTAGGCGGAAAGGCGACATGGCAATGGCGGTGGCGGGTTGGCTGCGTGGCGCGTCCCTCAATGTTCTCTCTCCTTCTATCTTCCTCTCGGCTCTCGTGTGCGGTGGCAAACGTGCATTGCGCTGGAGCTGTGAGCTCGTACTGCCTGTTCTCGCCGGCGTGCTCTCCTGCGCTGGCTCCCCGCTTCTCTCTCGCTCTCCCTAGGTTGCTACCTCATAGCTGCTCGCGGCTCGCGTCTCGCCGTGTTGCCGTCACCGCATCTTAGAACAAGCACAAGCACATGTAGACTTGGCTACATTGTGTGTGTGCGAGAGCGATGACCTGGGCAGAGAGAGAGTCAACTATGCCCTACGAGGAATTCGCCCATGCCGGCGCTTTCCTCGTCACAAGTAAAACTATAGTTTTGCGTCGCAGTGTGCGCCGAATCCGGCGAACCCGCCGAGCCCGCCGCGGAACCGCCGAGATGCGAGCGCGCGCACAACAATGGCCACTCGCCGCCTGGAAGCAAAGAAAAACATTGCCGCTTGCTCGCTGTATGTAGGACTCCGCTGCGCGCTCTCCGATGCTCGAAGTTGATGAGTCGTGGCAGAGATCTGTCATGGTATCTGCCGTATGCCTCAGCAGGAAAAGGTTGACTAGTGGGCCTCGTGGCTTAGGCAACATAACCTAGTTATGTATCTTGAACGGGAAAGAGCCCGAACAAGAATGATCTTAGCAGATCAGCCACTACGGTAGTTACATAGTAAAACTATTTGCCTTGATCAGATAAAACCTGAACAAGGCCAATATCCTCAGCTGCGGGTTTCCATTACACAGTAATACGCTGATATCTTAAATACCATGTGGCAGTCTTATTACGGTCATAAGAGTTTATTAATGTTATTTTCTAGTATTTGTCTATTTTTAGTATTTTTAAACTCTCTAAATTTGAATCAGTGAAATACACTGAAAATGAGTTATAAGTATACAAAATCAACTAAAATTTCAGTTAATTTTTAGTTGTCACTGAATATTTCAGTTATTTGGTATAAACTGATTTTCAGTGAATTTCACTCATTCAAATTTAGAAAGCATATAATTTTTTGTATAATCTGTAAAAATTACTTGATAAATCTTTTTCTTGGATTTACATGGTCTCTGCACTTTTTAAAAACAGTGAAAATAGTTCTTTTTCACTGTTTTGACAGCATTAATTGCACATAACTTTTTTCAATGATCCTTTTCCAACTTCAGCAAGGTGTCATTATCAAGGTAACATTTTTCACAAATCTTTTAGCCTTTGGTGAGGGATATTAATACAGTCGCATTTATCTTAAGCCTATTTTGAATGGTGTTCTGTCAAGTATAAATTAGCAAAATAATTGGCATCGATCTGCAAAAATTCTGAGACATTCTACTTATAATTTGCAAACTTTTTCCCATTTAATATGCTATACAAAAAGTTTCAAGTTTTTGAGTTAAAAAATCATAACAATTGAAGATTTATGAAAAAATTCAAAATTTTCAAATTTTCAATTAATTGTAACTTTAGAACTATTGCATATTTTGCTCTAAAACTTTATATTTGTGTTTTAGGGCTAATTTGGAATGAGTAAAAAAATTTTGAGCAATTATAAAATTTTGGCCTGAACAGTTGACGGGAAGTTACCAATATTATATATATATATATATATATATATATATATATCCCCCCATCCGTTTATGGAGCCCATCCCTGTATATTAGTACCTACAGCCCAGAGATCCCTACGGCAAGTGACTAAAGAAATAATGGACCCTGGGGTTATAGACTCTAGATCGGGCTCCATAAACGCCCGAGAAAAATATTTTATGGGACCCGGGCTCCATAAAAGGAAAAGGGCTCCATAAATATGCTCATGTGTATAAAAGGGCTCCATAAATCTGTTATAACAAATGTGTGTGTGTGTGTGTGTGTGTGTGTGTGTGTGTGTGTGTGTGTGTGTGTGTGTGTGTGTGTGTGTGTGTGTGTGTGTGTGTGTGTGTGTGTGTGTGTGTGTGTGTGTGTGTGTGTGTGTGTGTGTGTGTGTGTGTGTGTGTGTGTGTGTGTGTATATATATATATATTCACATCTGGGACGCATTTTGAGGATTATATAAGTCATATATACCGAATTTTGAGGATTTTGTAGGCATTTTGAGGAGTCTCCTCAAAAGTCCAAAGCACTCGAGAGGCATTTTGAGGATTTTTCAGCGGTTTCCACAATAGTGTGTTAATACATCGATTTCGGAAATTCCGTGATATTTTTCCGTAAAAGCGGGCGCCGCAGGCGTCGTGGTGTTAGTCAATAACCTTAGGGTCATTATTTCTTTAGTCACGCGCTTGTTTATTGGTTGTTTATAACAATGTTTATATTTGTGTCACCACTATTGTACAAATTCTTTATGAAATCCTCAAAATATCGTATAATGATTGATATATATATATATATATATATATATATATATATATATATATATATATATATATATATATATATATATATATATATATATATATATATATATATATATATATATATATATATATATATATATATACACATACATCGGTACTATTGGGGTCCTAGAGTTTCTTACTCTGAGAGTTTACATTGGATTACCGGAACAAATACACTTGACTAAAGAAATAATGACCCTAAGGGTACCGTGATTCGCAGGGGGCCTGCGGCGCCCGCTTTTAGTACCGAAATTCCGGAACAAAAGCCGGGAAAAGTACCTAAGATGTATTGTAGACGAAGCCTTATGGACCTCAAATGTAGCGATAGATGCATCGTATTTTTGAAGCCGGTCCCCAAAAAGGACAAAAGTCCCCAAAAGTAGCAATCTATGGTGTATATATACCCCAAAAGTACCAACACATATACCTATAAATGTATGTATGTATAATTTCTGGAACCCCATAAGAAAAAGTAAAGTGGGTTTCACAATAGCATCTATACATACGTTGTGAAAAAAGCCTAAAAGAGGGGAATTTGATGCTTGACTAAAGAAATAATGACCCTAAGTGTGTTGTGATTCGCAGGGGGCCTGCGGCGCCCGCTTCTAGTACCGGAAATATGAGAAAATAACTAAAAAAGTAATATTTTCATGATGTGACAGTTAGCTTAAGACGTCCTGGAAGCTTGCGTTATATATAGTAGTCTTCCAGGAGTCCTGGAATTCAATTGAAAATCCCAGAAACTTGCGTTACGTACATGAAAAGTCCCAGATACTAGCGTTTCATATATTTATAACCCATATAATGTTATATATTATATAATATTAGGAATTGAATATACTTTATTAAATAGCTATAAAAAGTGATTGAATTTTGGAAACAAAAAAAATTGTATTTTGGGAGTTTTTAAGATAATAATTTTCAATTTTATGTATTTAGATACCGCTGTAGTTATTTCACAAATGAATTCTTTGAATCTTGAACTTTTATTTTATGTTCGATTTATTTAATATCCGTGCTGTAGAAACGTTTAAATTTGCAGTTAACAATATATCTGCATTGGGGCGGTACGGGTACTGTGAGGTGAAACGAAATGGGCACTCCCAATAATGATTACAATTTTTGTAATCATTAATAGTAAGTCTAAAATGATTAAAAAAACATAAAAAGGACTGATAAACAATTCGTGTCATTAGAAAACGAATTTTATTTTTAAAGATCTTATCTCACGTTCACATTCAATAAAACATGTATGAAAGGAAAAACGTTTAATTCCTTTTACTGAAATATCCTTAAACTTTATAAAAGTAAAAGTCAAGTCAATAACACTGCATATTTCTTTAGAAATAAACAAAATATGAGAGTTCCCATGCCGCCTCACTGTTGAACCGCTACCGTCCCACAGTGTATTATTGTCATGAAATTCGGTTCAGGTCGCATTTGGAAGCTAAATAGATGTACAATACAGGAAAATTATCATTAAGACTTTATCTTGATTTTATGACCTTGAAAAAATGACCTTAAGTTGGAAATTTTGAAAAAAACGCCTTTTCGAGGCTTCAATCCCAAGATTTTACTGTTACACTTGTTTTTGGGCATCCATTTCCGAGTAAAACAAAGTTATATATAATTATATATGATTTCAGTATGAATTATATAGAATTATATATAATTTATCATATATGGTTATATATTAATTTTGACCTTATGTAAGTATACAAAATCATATATAGTTATATATTAATTTTGATCTTATATAAGCATATATGATCATAAATATATGAAACGCTAGTTTCTGGGACTTTTCGTGTGCGTAAAGCAAGTTTCTGGGATTTTGAACTAAGTTCCAGGACTCCTGAAGACTTCTCCATATAACGCAAGTTTTCAGGACGTCTTAAGCTAACTGTCACATCATGAAAACATTACTTTTGTAGTTATTTTCTCATATTTCCGGTACTAGAAGCGGGCGCCGCAGGCCCCCTGCCAATCACAACACACTTAGGGTCAGTATTTCTTTAGTCAAGTATCAAATTCCTCTCTTTTAGGCTTTTGTTACAAGGTATATATAGAAGTTATTGTGAAACCTACTTTACCCAAAAATTATATATATATATATATATATATATATATATATAATAATTGTTATGACGCTAATGTGCATAAAGGCAAAAAACAATCTCATGTCCTTTTTATTAAAGGCCCAAATCGAAAAAAGTTGTCAAAAATAAGAGATTATAACAATAAGTCAAACACTTATTGCAGTCTAAAAAATTCACGGGTGTTTCGTCCAGGCTACTAGATTGGACTCATCAGTGATGATCTAGTAGCCGTCATCAGACACCTGGCGCTCCATCGTAGCGGCCAAAGGTTTATAGACTGAGCCACTCTTTTCACTAGTGGAAAAGAGAGGCTCCATCTGTCGGTGCGTTACACAAGCACCGCGTTAAATATAAATTTAAGTGAAGCTAATTGCCTAGTGTAATATTTAATTGTGTCTGATGACGGCTACTAGATCATCACTGATGAGTCCAATCTAGTAGCCTGGACGAAACACCCGTGAATTTTTTAGACTGCAATAAGTGTTTGACTTATTGTTATAATCTCTTATTTTTGACAACTTTTTTCGATTTGGGCCTTTAATAAAAAGGACATGAGATTGTTTTTTGCCTTTATGCACATTAGCGTCATAACAATTATTAAATATTACACTAGGCAATTAGCTTCACTTAAATTTATATTTAACGCGGTGCTTGTGTAACGCACCGACAGATGGAGCCTCTCTTTTCCACTAGTGAAAAGAGTGGCTCAGTCTATAAACCTTTGGCCGCTACGATGGAGCGCCAGGTGTCTGATGACGGCTACTAGATCATCACTGATGAGTCCAATCTAGTAGCCTGGACGAAACACCCGTGAATTTTTTAGACTGCAATAAGTGTTTGACTTATTGTTATAATCTCTTATTTTTGACAACTTTTTTCGATTTGGGCCTTTAATAAAAAGGACATGAGATTGTTTTTTGCCTTTATGCACATTAGCGTCATAACAATTATTAAATATTACACTAGGCAATTAGCTTCACTTAAATTTATATATATATATATATATATATATATATATATATATATATATATATATATATATATATATATAAACTTGTATAACGTTAGTTCCCAGGACCCCATGTTACTGTACACCTATACGTGACTAAAGAAATAATGTCTCTTATGGGGGCCGATGTCCTCAAAACTGACATTAAACATATGTAGATTCAGGGACTGTCCCCAAAACTAACAAATGTCCCCGAAACCAACGTTAAACATCTGGAATGTCCTGGAAACTAACATAAAACATAAATATATATATATACATATATATATATATATATATATATATATATATATATATATATATATATATATATATATATATATATATATATATATTTATCTGCAACGGTTCGTTCCGGGACGTTTACACTGTACATCGCTGTTATTTCCGGGACGCGCTGTTTTTTCCGGGACGTCCCGGAAATTTTTCTGTACGTAAGCGTTATTTCTGGGACGCGTCTAGAGTCAATAACCCCAGGGATATTATTTCTTTAGTCACGCGCTTATATAGGGAACTCTGAAGAGATAAACTATAGGACCCTGTAGATTACCAGAAATAACGTGTATAGGTCTTTATATATATATATATATATATATATATATATATATATATATATATATATATATATATATATATATATATATATATATATATATATATATATATATATATATATATATATATACACGATGACCCATTTTAATCGCTACACTCGGATTTTTCGGATCCTAAGACAGATAGGAAAAAATGATTCAGACAAAAGTTGTAGGGGACGAAGGGGGCCAAACGATGGTCCTAACAGCTTTGACCTTGAACTTGACCTTCAAGGTTATTTCAAGGTCAAGTGGTTTTTTTTAATAGGAACACCTATTTTTGACCCCGGATTCGGAAAGAGCGGGAAATTTTACGTTCAAAATCATATTGAGACATTTTTTTTCAAGGTCATTTCAAGGTCATTTGAAGGCCAAATGAAGGTCGAACTCCGAAAAATCCATTTTAAGTCGTTTTTTCCATGAGTCACAGGCTTAAGTGGTTCAAACTGATCGTAGGTTTAATGGGGAAGCCCACACACCCAAAACTTTCACATCCTAGTAAACAAATATCAAACTTGCACATCCGAACCCCATGCTCTTCATAGCCTCACATGCTAAACTGTTACACCAGACATCCCCCAGTCCCACACATCTCTACCCCATGTCTGATGTTTGTTTAACGGAAACTTCAAGATCATTAAAGCTTCTGTTGTAAATGTGTCAACCTTACGTTTAGCGCTACCCAGAAACAACGACGTGGACGTAGTAAGGATTGTTTCCTTTGGGGTGCTTGATTAAAGTGAGTCCCCTTGCCTCTCACTGTTCAGGTGCTTGATTTAAGTGAGTCCCTTCGCCTCTCACTGATCGGGGTGCTTGATTAAAGTGAGTCCCCTTGCCTCTCACTGTTCAGGGTGCTTGATTTAAGTGAGTCCCTTCGCCTCTCACTTATGTGTTTATCTAACCTCGAAGAAAATGTTCGAAATTACGACCATTTGCTTCCAGGCACATAGTCAAACGCCTTTGGAAGTGGCGAACGGTGTTTAGCAAAGTTTGCCTTGAATGGCAGCGCATGCTCGACGAATTCTGTCCATCATGTCTACTCTTGTGGTGGGCCTTTCCTCAAAAACGGCATTTTTTAAATACCCCCATAAGTAAAAATCTGGTGATGTAAGATCTGGTGAGCAAGCAGGCCATTCAACCGGACCACCTCGACCAATCCATCTGGTAGCATACTGCTCATTCAAAATAATCCTGACAAGACGAGCGAAATGTGGTCTTGCGACGTCCTGCTGGAGCCACATTCTTCGTCGCGTTTCTAAGTCAACATCTTCCATCAATACAGGTAGTTCATCTCTTATTAGCGTTAAGTACGTGTGTTGGTTAACATTTTCTTCGAAAAAATAAGGGCCAATCACACATCCATTAATAATCCCACACCATACCATAATACTCCATCGTCTTTGATGGTTTACAGTTCTGACCCAATGAGGATTAACATCAGACCAGTAATGACAATTATGTCTATTCAATTCCTCATCACTTTGAAATTTTGCCTCATCAGAAAAAAGAACAAAATTAAAAAGTCTGGATCATTTTCTATCATTTGTAAAGCCCATTGGCAAAACACAATACGCTGTTGAAAATGAGCAAACTGTAGCTCTTGGACCAGAGTAATATGATACGCATGATATCTAAGCACCTTCATAATTCTTAAAAATGTACTTTTTGGAAGACCGATTTCCCTTTCGATTCGACGAGCCCTTATCTGTGGGTCAAGATGAATTATTGCCAGAATAGTCACAACCCGATTATCATTTTCATCATATTGATGGCGCCTACGTTGACGAACCATGTGTCCACCACGAGCTCTTTGAGTTAAACGTCTGATAGCCATAGCGTCAGGGTGTCGTCTGTCTGGATAGCGTTCAGCATAAATTCTTGCCGCAGCACGATAATTACTTCGGCTTTCTCCTAAAGCCAACATCATGTCAACGATCTCGTTGGGCGGATAGTCAGCCATTTCAAAGCCAGCTATTAATTACTATTAAATTTGAATAGTGAAATGGTATAAAAAATATTAATAATTATAATATTTGCCCGTATACGGTTGCAACCAAAAAAGAAAAGTGTTCCTAAATTATGGTAACTTTATCTGACTAAGTGTATTTGCCAAAAGTACTCCGATTGTCACACTTTTGTAATTGTAAGTTTTATAATAAAGTAATAATCATTAAATTATTTCTAATTTGAACTGCACATAATACTAAAACTTGCTTTTATTTTAAATATTGTGAATTATTGCCGTTCAAACTTGAGAAATACTAATATTGATAATGTAATCATTAAAGGCACATTTACAAATAATTTCTGTTCCGTCAAGATTTTTGTACAAAAAAGAAATATTGTATCTTTCTTCTTTTGCAAGTTATGACTTTTCTTTTTAAACAATGAAATTTTTTTACAGCTCATATCTTTAATTTACTCATAATGGATGTGTGATTGGCCCTTATTTTTTCGAAGAAAATGTTAATCAACACACGTACTTAACGCTAATAAGAGATGAACTACCTGTATTGATGGAAGATGTTGACTTAGAAACGCGACGAAGAATGTGGCTCCAGCAGGACGGCGCAACACCACATTTCGCTCGAATTGTCAGGACTTTTTTGAATGAGCAGTATGGTAACAGATGAATTGGTCGAGGTGGTCCGGTTGAATGACCTGCTTGCTCACCAGATCTTACATCACCAGGTTTTTACTTATGGGGGTATTTAAAAAATGCCGTTTTTGAGGAAAGGCCCACCACAAGAGTAGACATGATGGACAGAATTCGTCGAGCATGCGCTGCCATTCCAAGGCAAACTTTGCTAAACACCGTTCGCCACTTCCAAAGGCGTTTGACTATGTGCCTGGAAGCAAATGGTCGTAATTTCGAACATTTTCTTCGAGGTTAGATAAACACATAAGTGAGAGGCGAAGGGACTCACTTAAATCAAGCACCCTGAACAGTGAGAAGCAAGGGGACTCACTTTAATCAAGCACCCCGATCAGTGAGCGGCGAAGGGACTCACTTAAATCAAGCACCCTGAACAGTGAGAGGCAAGGGGACTCACTTTAATCAAGCACCCCGATCAGTGAGAGGCGAAGGGACTCACTTAAATCAAGCACCCTGAACAGTGAGAGGCAAGGGGACTCACTTTAATCAAGCACCCCGATCAGTGAGAGGCGAAGGGACTCACTTAAATCAAGCACCCTGAACAGTGAGAGGCAAGGGGACTCACTTTAATCAAGCACCCCAAAGGAAACAATCCTTACTACGTCCACGTCGTTGTTTCTGGGTAGCGCTAAACGTAAGGTTGACACATTTACAACAGAAGCTTTAATGATCTTGAAGTTTCCGTTAAACAAACATCAGACATGGGGTAGAGATGTGTGGGACTGGGGGATGTCTGGTGTAACAGTTTAGCATGTGAGGCTATGAAGAGCATGGGGTTCGGATGTGCAAGTTTGATATTTGTTTACTAGGATGTGAAAGTTTTGGGTGTGTGGGCTTCCCCATTAAACCTACGATCAGTTTGAACCACTTAAGCCTGTGACTCATGGAAAAAACGACTTAAAATGGATTTTTCGGAGTTCGACCTTCATTTGGCCTTCAAATGACCTTGAAATGACCTTGAAAAAAAATGTCTCAATATGATTTTGAACGTAAAATTTCCCGCTCTTTCCGAATCCGGGGTCAAAAATAGGTGTTCCTATTAAAAAAAACCACTTGACCTTGAAATAACCTTGAAGGTCAAGTTCAAGGTCAAAGCTGTTAGGACCATCGTTTGGCCCCCTTCGTCCCCTACAACTTTTGTCTGAATCATTTTTTCCTATCTGTCTTAGGATCCGAAAAATCCGGGTGTAGCGATTAAAATGGGTCACCGTGTATATATATTGTAACGGGAGGCCTGGGGAAATCTTTTGTAATTCCGCGAACCGAACCCTAGAACACGGTGCCGTCGAGTGCTACTTCTACGCCGAGCACTCGGGGTTGATGTTCTCTGGATCCCTGTTTACAAATGTCGAGTTCACGATTGAACTCGATTTTTCCGTGTGGCGGAAAGGGTTAATACTCGCGCTAGCTAGACGCGAGGCGCGGCCACTCAGAATGATCGTCGTCTTGGTTCGACGATCCCGCGGAGGCGGCGGTATCCGGGAGAAGGTTAGGTGAAGGTTAATAAATAACGAGTGGTCTTGGTTACATTCAAAACTATAACAAGATCTATTCTAAATTATCCTATACAAAATACGCGTCGCGTTGCGCGTTGACAAGAAGGCGGGGGATCCGCCGCTCGGCGCGGGCGGATCGATGTGATTGTTTTTCGCTGGGCCGGCGATCAAGACACCGGCCGCTCGCCGCTGCGCGCCGAAAATACAAATCAATCGCTGCGCGGAAAATAGGCGAAGAGTCTTACCGGGAGAGGAGTGCACTCCCCTCGTCGCTCGCTCACGAATCCGCTCCTGCGTCAGGCCTTATCCTCCGGTCGACTTCGGAGTTTTCAGGCCAAGTTCTAACGTGCAGCGTTCACCTACAGACGCTTCGGACCCCAGGAGTGGCTCGGATTGCTCACGTGCGCTGCTCTTCGTGGTCGGTACGTGTACGGGCGCTGCTCTGCACCGGTGAGGACGCACGATACCGTTTTCTTCGCGGACGATCAAATTAACTCGCGTACGCGCGGTTTGACAGCCCGAGAGAATCTGATTCAAAAAGAATCGGGCGCGACTTAGCAACGGTCAAAGTCGCGCCTGCCCCGCGCGTAGCTAACGCGAATACATCGTCCGAGCGATGTCAATACTCGCTCGAGATATACGAATTCGCGGGTGCGAGAGCCTAACGGGTTCGATAGAATACGGAGGACCGAGATGCTTATCTTCTCCGTATTTTATCTTGGAACCTCGTTATAATATATATATATATATATATAAATACCGGGTCTCCCATTTTAAAACCACCAGGCAAATATCTCGATAACTAAGGGAGATGGAAAAAAACTTTTAATACAAAAGTTGTAGGGTTCAGAGGGGCCCAACTGATCGTGACCTTGGCTATGACCTTGAGGTCAATGATCAAGGTCATTTGAAGGTCAAATCGATTTTTTCAAATGGGAACCCCCACTTTTGACCTCGTAAATAGAAAGAGCGGACAATTTTACGTTCCGATATGTCCTTGTGTCAAGGCCATGGTCATGGTCATGTTTAAAATCAAAATCAATCAACGCATCAAAACATTCCCATAATTAGGCATACGAGACAAATTGTTAAATACAAAAGTTGTAGGGTTCAGAGGGGCCCAACTGATCGTAATCTTGGTTATGACCTTGTGGTCAATGATCAAGGTCATTTGAAGGTCAAATCGATTTTTTCAAATGGGAACCCCCATTTTTGACCTCGTAAATGGAAAGAGCGGAAAATTTTACGTTCAGATATGTCCTTGAGTCAAGGCCATGGTCATGGTCATGGTCATGTTTAAAATTAAACTCAATCAACGCATCCAAACATTCCCATAATTACGCATACGATTGTTAAATACAGAAGTTGTAGGGTTTGGAGCGGCCCAACTGATCGTGACCTTGGTTATGACCTTGAGGTCAATGATCAAGGTCATTTGAAGGTCAAATCGATTTTTTCAAATGGGAACCACTATTTTTGACCTCGTAAATGGAAACAGCAGAAAATTTTACTATTTTAACTATTATCAATATTTACCAGGGTTAACCACTTATATCAAATAATAACAAAAGTTAATAAGTGTTGACCACCTGTATCCAATAGTGACCGGTAGTATTCAGCATTGATCGGTAATAGTCAATAATTATTACTGTTTACATCAAATTGTTTTCAAATTGAGCACACTTATATTGGCACAGAAAATTAAACTTTTTCGTTTTAAAATATTGTATAGTATAATAACATATTACTTCTTTTGTGGTGTGTTTTGATAAATAATTGCATTTACAACTAAAAAAGAATGCCTGACTATTCTGCTAATGAAATAGTTGACATTCTTCTTATTTTAGGAGAATGTCGACGAAACTATCGAGAGGCAAGCAGATTGTATCGTGCTCGGTTCCCTCAACGACAACATCCTGATCATACGGTAATACGTGACATTGAACTGCGCGGTCGACAAGGAAACTTCGTTCGAAGACACAGAAGGAGGACACAGAATGAACACGATTATGAGAATAATCCTCGCTTTCTTGCTGTTCTAGCCATGGTACATTTAAATGTTCATGTCAGTTTACGCGAAATCGAGTTAACAATGGGTATTCCAAGATCTACGGCCAGTAGATATTTACGATATGCGTGTTACCATCCTTACCACATTACTCTAAATCAAGCTTTAACTGTGGAAGATTATCGACGGAGAATAACATTTTGCCAATGGGCAACACAACAAATTACTGATGATGAAAATTTCTTTAGCAATGTTCTTTTTAGCGACGAGGCTACATTTCAGAGTACTGGTATGTTGAATCGCCATAATTGCCACTACTGGTCTCCTGTTAATCCTCATTGGATGCGAGAAGTTGATCATCAGCATCGCTGGAATGTAACGGTATGGTTGTGGTATTATTAACGGATGTCTGATTGGACCTTATTTTTTTGAAGGTCACGTAACTCAACATACTTATTTACAGTTGCTGAGAGACGAGCTGCCACTCTTTCTAGAAAACGTTGATCTCCATACGAGGGCCAGAATGTGGCTACAACAAGATGGTGCTCCTCCACATTATGCCAGAATTGTCAGAGATTTTCTTAATGAAAGGTTTAACGGTCGATGGATTGGTAGAGGAGGTCCCGTAGCATGGCCACCAAGATCTCCAGATCTGACATCTCCAGATTTTTATTTATGGGGCTTCCTAAAAAATACAGTCTACCGCAACAGGCCAACTACAAGAGATGACATGATTCAAAGGATTACCCAAATCTACTTAAGTATTCCACGTCAAGTATTATTAAATACTGTTAGAAACTTTAAAAGGAGAATAGAATGTTGTCAACAAGTAAATGGTGCAACTTTTGAGCATCTTCTTCAGTAAATGGTGACCGAAACACTTGGATCCTATGACTAAATACACATGAAAGTGGAATTTTCCAATGAATTTTTAGCTGGCCTGATCATCCCCGACCTTGCCTTAACTGGCCGGGTCATCTCCGACCTTGCCTTAACTGGCTGGGTAATCTCCGACCTTGCCTTAGGTGACCGGGTCATCTCCGACGTTGCTCTTAACTGCACGGAAACTGACCATAACTTTGACCATGACCTTGACCCAAGGTCATATCAGAATTTTTCGGTTTTTCTATTTACGAGGTCAAAATTGAGGGTTGCCGGTAAACAAAATTGATTTAACCTTCAACGACATCATCCTTGACCTCAAGTTCATGGTCAAGGTCACAATCAGTTGGGCCCCTCCAAACACTACAACTTCTGTATTTAACACTCGTATGCGTAATTATGGGAATGTTTGGATGCGTTGATTGATTTTGATTTTAAACATGACCAGGACCATGACCATGGCCTTGACTCAAGGATATATTTAAACGTAAAATTTTCCGCTCTTTCCATTTACGAGGTCAAAAGTGGGGTTCCCATTTGAAAAAATCGATTTGACCTTCAAATGACCTTGATCATTGACCGCAAGGTCATAACCAACAATTGAACCCTACAACTTTTGTATTTAAGAATTTGTCTCGTATACCTAATTATGGGAATGTTTTGATGCGTTTATTGATTTTGATTTTAAACATGACCATGACCATGACCATGACCTTGACTCAGGGACATATCTGAACGTAAAATTTTCCGCTCTTTCCATTTACAAGGTCAAAGTGGGGGTTCCCATTTGAAAAAATCGATTTGACCTTCAAATGAACTTGATCATTGACCTCAAGGTCATAACCAAGGTCACGATCAGTTGGGCCCCTCTGAACCCTACAACTTTTGTATTAAAAGTTTTTTTCCATCTCCCTTAGTTTTCGAGATATTTGCCTGATGGTTTTAAAATGGGACACCCGGTGTATATATATTTATATATATATATATATATATATAAATATGAAATTCTGGAAGTTTGAGGATTATATTCAGCACCCGCTTGGAAGTTTGAGGGGTTATGGGAAGTTTGAGGAGCCTCCTCAAACTTCCAATCTATATATTCAGCATCCGAGCGGAAGTTTGAGGGGTTTTCTAGAGTCTATTTGTCTAGAGTCGGTAACCTGAGGGTTATTATTTCTTTAGCCACTCTGACCGACCGGGGTTGAGCTCCTCAAACTTACTAGCCTATATATATATATATATATATATATATAAATATATGAAACGCTAGTTATGCAGACACTTTCCGAAATTTAAATAGACTTATGCAGACAGAGACCGACTTATGCAGACGTCAGCATAAGTAGAGAGATTATTTCTTTAGTCACGCTAGACTTGTGCAGACACTTGTATAAACGGTACTACACTTATGCAGACAGGTCACGTGGTCTTATACATTGGTGTCAGCATAAGTCCATGTTTATATGATTGTATATATATATATATATATAGACGTCAGCATAAGTAGAGAGATTATTTCTTTAGTCACGCTAGACTTGTGCAGACACTTGTATAAACGGTACTACACTTATGCAGACAGGTCACGTGGTCTTATACATTGGTGTCAGCATAAGTCCATGTTTATATGATTGTATATATATATATATATATATATACAGGCTAGTAAGTTTGAGGAGCTCAACCCCGGTCGGTCAGAGTGGCTAAAGAAATAATAACCCTCAGGTTACCGACTCTAGACAAATAGACTCTAGAAAACCCCTCAAACTTCCGCTCGGATGCTGAATATATAGATTGGAAGTTTGAGGAGGCTCCTCAAACTTCCCATAACCCCTCAAACTTCCAAGCGGGTGCTGAATATAATCCTCAAACTTCCAGAATTTCATATTTATATATATATATATATATATATATATATATATATATATATATATATATATAATCATATAAACATGGACTTATACTGACAGCAATGTATAAGACCACGTGACCCGTCTGCATAAGTGTAATACCGTTTATACAAGTGTCTGCACAAGTCTTGCGTGACTAAAGAAATAATCTCTCTATTTATGCTGACGTCTGCATAAGTCGGTCTCTGTCTGCATAAGTCTATTTCAATTCCGGAAAGTGTCTGCATTACTAGCGTTTCATATATTTATATTTATATATATGAATATATAAAAACATTATATTTGATCATGTATGACCATATCTACTTATATATGAGTATATATTATCATATATTGTCAGATAAAACGATATATAAATCCGTGATGTAGCATCAAAAATTTTTCATATATATGATGATATACAGTTTTTATTGTTTTTATACATGACAATATATGACTATATAATAACACACACACACACACACCCACACACCCATACCCACACACACCCACACACACACATACACACCTACACACCCACACACACACACAAACACACACACACACACACACACACACACACACACACATATACATACATCAAATGCAGCTTTTGAGGATCTATGTCAGCACGGATTCGATACTTTGAGGATTTTTCGGACTTTTGAGGACATCCTCAACATTCCTTCGGTATGAAACGGTACTTTTGAGGATTTATATTAATACCTTCAACGCAGAGAGGGAGTTATTTCTTTAGTCAAGCATATACGAACTCTGGAGAAAAAAACTATAGATCCTCAAAAGTACCGGTTTCCGCAATATATGTGTGTGTGTGTGTGTGTGTCTGTGTGGGTTTGTGTGTGTGTGTGTGTGTGTGTGTGTGTGTGTGCGTGTGTGTGTGTGTGTATGTGTAAATTGGTACTTTTGAGGAGATGTGAACATTTCGCTCAGAGTTCCGACAATGTGACTAAAGAAATAATGACCCTCAGGTTACCGACTCTGGGAAAAGGGGGTATAGATTTCTCCTCAAAAGTCGCGATTCTTGCGTTGAGAAGTTTGAGGAGTCTCTTCAAAATGCCGACATCTCTTCAAAAGTACGGATCTATACGTTGATATCTCTTCAAATATACCAAGTACCATAGTTATGATATATATATATATATATACATATAAATTTCTGCAACGGTTATTTCTGGTAACAAATTGGGTATATAAGCGTTATTTCCGGAACCCGCTCGTTATTTCCGGGACTTACCGATTTGACCTTCAAATGAACTTGATCATTGACCTCAAGGTCATAACCAAGGTCACGATCAGTTGGGCCCCTCTGAACCCTACAACTTTTGTATTAAAAGTTTTTTTCCATCTCCCTTAGTTTTCGAGATATTTGCCTGATGGTTTTAAAATGGGACACCCGGTGTATATATATTTATATATATATATATATATATATATATAAATATATGAAACGCTAGTTATGCAGACACTTTCCGAAATTTAAATAGACTTATGCAGACAGAGACCGACTTATGCAGACGTCAGCATAAGTAGAGAGATTATTTCTTTAGTCACGCTAGACTTGTGCAGACACTTGTATAAACGGTACTACACTTATGCAGACAGGTCACGTGGTCTTATACATTGGTGTCAGCATAAGTCCATGTTTATATGATTGTATATATATATATATATAGACGTCAGCATAAGTAGAGAGATTATTTCTTTAGTCACGCTAGACTTGTGCAGACACTTGTATAAACGGTACTACACTTATGCAGACAGGTCACGTGGTCTTATACATTGGTGTCAGCATAAGTCCATGTTTATATGATTGTATATATATATATATATATATATATATATATATATATATATATATATATATATATGTATATATATATATATATATATAATCTTATGAACATGGACTTATACTGACAGCAATGTATAAGACCACGTGACCCGTCTGCATAAGTGTAATACCGTTTATACAAGTGTCTGCACAAGTCTTGCGTGACTAAAGAAATAATCTCTCTATTTATGCTGACGTCTGCATAAGTCGGTCTCTGTCTGCATAAGTCTATTTCAATTCCGGAAAGTGTCTGCATTACTAGCGTTTCATATATTTATATTTATATATATGAATATATAAAAACATTATATTTGATCATGTATGACCATATCTACTTATATATGAGTATATATTATCATATATTGTCAGATAAAACGATATATAAATCCGTGATGTAGCATCAAAAATTTTTCATATATATGATGATATACAGTTTTTATTGTTTTTATACATGACAATATATGACTATATAATAACACACACACACACACACCCACACACCCATACCCACACACACCCACACACCCACACACACACACACACACACACACACACACACACACACACACACACACACACACACACACACATATACATACATCAAATGCAGCTTTTGAGGATCTATGTCAGCACGGATTCGATACTTTGAGGATTTTTCGGACTTTTGAGGACATCCTCAACATTCCTTCGGTATGAAACGGTACTTTTGAGGATTTATATTAATACCTTCAACGCAGAGAGGGAGTTATTTCTTTAGTCAAGCATATACGAACTCTGGAGAAAAAAACTATAGATCCTCAAAAGTACCGGTTTCCGCAATATATGTGTGTGTGTGTGTGTGTGTGTCTGTGTGGGTTTGTGTGTGTGTGTGTGTGTGTGTGTGTGTGTGTGTGTGTGCGTGTGTGTGTGTGTGTATGTGTAAATTGGTACTTTTGAGGAGATGTGAACATTTCGCTCAGAGTTCCGACAATGTGACTAAAGAAATAATGACCCTCAGGTTACCGACTCTGGGAAAAGGGGGTATAGATTTCTCCTCAAAAGTCGCGATTCTTGCGTTGAGAAGTTTGAGGAGTCTCTTCAAAATGCCGACATCTCTTCAAAAGTACGGATCTATACGTTGATATCTCTTCAAATATACCAAGTACCATAGTTATGATATATATATATATATATACATATAAATTTCTGCAACGGTTATTTCTGGTAACAAATTGGGTATATAAGCGTTATTTCCGGAACCCGCTCGTTATTTCCGGGACTTACCGGAATTTCCTATGGTATATAAGCGTTATTACTCGTAACCGTCTAGAGTCAATAACCCCAGGGTCCATTATTTCTTTAGTCACTTGTATAGAGTAACTCTGAAGAAATAAACTATAGGACCCTGTATAATCCCGGAAATAACGGTTAAAGCTTTATATATATATATATATATATATATATATATATATATATATATATATATATATATATATATATATATATATATATATATATATATATATATATATATATATATATATATATATATATATATATATATATATATTTATATATATATATCATAACTATAGGAATTGGTATATTTGAAGAGATATCAACGTATAGATCGGTACTTTTGAAGAGATGTCGGCATTTTGAAGAGACTCGTCAAATTTCTCAAAACAAGAATCGCGACTTTTGAGGAGAAATCTATACCCCCTTTTCCCAGAATCGGCAACCTGAGGGTCATTATTTCTTTAGTCACATTGTCCGAACTTTGAACGAAAGGTTCACATCTCCTCAAAAGTACCAATTTACAAACATATATATATATATATTTCTTTTACCAGATTTATGGAGCCCTTTTATACACATGAGCATATTTATGGAGCCCGTTTTCTTTTATGGAGCCCGAGTCCCATAAAATATTCTTATACGGCGTTTATGGAGCCCGATCTAGAGTTTCTATACCCAGAGATGGATTATTTCTTTAGTCACTTGTATACGGGAACTCTGGGCGTAGGTACTAATATACAGGGATGGGCTCCATAAAGGAGTTAAGTGATAATTATATATATATATATATATATATATATATATATATATATATATATATATATATATATATATATATATATATATCCTCCCCTAGGGACTGCAGGACCTTGACGAGTGTCGCGTAGCTGGATTTAGGTGGGCGATCTGGTGGGGAGGCTTAGACTATTTAGGGCTCGGGTCCTGCAAGGTCTTGTCCTGTATGAATGAGGCGACCCCGATAGGGGTTAATCCAGGCGAATGTGAGGCGGTATCGGGGAATACCAGTCCAAGCGGACGTAGGGGGTAGCCCCCCGGGACAAGACCGCGTCGGGTAAATCCGAGGGAGGACTACAGCCCTCTCAGTCAACCAAGAAGCAGCCCTCCAGTCGTGGCTGTGGTGGTTCAGTCTGGCTGGGTACATCAAATTACCAACAGGCATCGGGGCGGCTGTTCCGTTTCACACGAATACACACTCTTCATACACACCTCAGCCGCGCGCGCGCGCGCGCACACACACACACACATACACACACACACACACACTCACACACACACACACACACACACACACACACACACACACACACACACACATACACACACACACACACACAGCGCGGATTACCTACCTCTGCGTCCGAGCGGATGGCGAGGGCACTGAAGGGCGCTATTTTCGAGGCGAGGGCGAGGGTACAGCCTAAAACTGGGGATGACACTCCCAGGCCGCTGGACAGTACAGGGGCCCGGAGCGATCTAGCCAATCTGCTCTGGCTGCCCTATCAGCCGGTGTACAATACCTCCTTATGTAGCAGTGCTGGATGACATCCAGATAGGGCCATTCTGCATAAGGGGGGGGGGGGTCTGTCCGAGGCCACGCTCTCGGCCTGGACGGCGTCCGTAGGGCACTTTCTCGCTCCCCTCATACTCGGTCGTGGATGGGGGGGCTAAGCCGACAACCTACACATACAGACCCAATTCCGCTTAGCCACATACCCAAATGAATGAAAAAAAAGAAAGAAAAAAAAATGTAAATGTGTCAACTCGTGAGGTTGGGCTCCCTAGCCTTCAACAAGAGTACGAGGCATCGGAAAATGCATCCGCCACTCGGGCGTCTGACCAATCGGCTAGCAATATCGAGGGGGCAACAGGTGGTGGAGACGTCAGGGCGTCTCGGCTCCTGATGTTTAAGAAGGGTAAGAGGGGCGCGCGGGATGGGGGAGACTTGGGGGCAGCAAATGTGGCTAACTCCACTATCCCCTTCACCCAGATTAACTTGCAACACTGCAGGAGCGCTACAGCGGTATTGGCCAAGCGTTTGGCGGAAGTGCACACAGGCATAGCACTGATTCAGGAACCCTGGGTCAGTAAGGGGAAGGTAACGGGTCTTGGAACTTGTGGTAAACTTGTTCTTGGAGCCGGGAATCCACCCAGGGCCTGTGTGGTTCTCAAAGGCGTGACGGATGAAGCCTGGCCCAGGTACTGCGATAAAGACCTTGCAACGGCAGTAGTCTGGGTTAGGAGCAGTACCGGGGAAACGGTGGAGCTGGTCGTAGGCTGGCGTATTTTCCCTACGATATTAGGGAGGAGCCACCTCCAGCACTGGTGAGGGAGTTATACATAACTGCAAACGGCAAGGTAGACATCTCATTTTGGGATGCGATGCTAAATCGCACCATACGGTGTGGGGCAGCTCGGACTGCAATGGTAGACGAGAAGCTCTTCTAGAATTCATCTCAGGAACGAATCTGAACATACTGAATAGGGGGCGGGAACCCACATTCAGGAATAGGTTCCGGGAGGAAGTGATTGACATTACAATCGCCTCCAGAGGCGTGTGGGCGTGATCAACGACTGGAGAGTCTCGGGTGAGGTATCCATGTCGGACCACAGCCTCATTTGCTTCGAAGTTGGTGGAATAGTACGGCAGGTGGCACAATGGAGAAATCCGAGGAGCACTCGCTGGGCGGAATACAAAGCGAAATTAGCGGTCGGGCTAGAGAACTTTCCGAAGGAGCTCGATTCGATTGAGGATGTCGACAGGGCGACGCACAGTAGGGCCGCGAGCAAAAAAAAAGCGCCGAAATTCGCGCTTGCCTCGAAAAATGCATAAAAAAAAAGTTTGAGGCACGAAAGTATTCGTTGTAACCTATATTTTAATAAACCGTTTCCCCAGGTATGATCGTAATCGATATATATATAAGTAAAATAAAACCGGCGTTTTGAATGCGCGACGCCATTTTAACAGGAAACTATAGCAAAATCCCATGTATAAGACGAAGACAGACAATCACGTGACTAAAGAAATAATATCCCTATATATATTGACTTTTTGAATGCCGCATTCAAAACGTCAGTTGATTGCAATTTTAACATGGGAACATATAGAATCTATAGGAAGTTGCGCATTCAAACACCAAATTTTCATACTTATATATATATATGTACGCGACAATCCGCGTCAACCGGATCAGAGCTACTACCAAAATTAGGAGCAACCAAAAAAATCGACCAAGGACTCATTTTCAAGCTTAGTGCATCTATTTTTAAATGCCGAGTGCACCTATGAACAATCCAATATGGCGGCTCCAATATGGCGATCGGAAGCCGGAGAAAAATCGAGCGTCCAACAGAAAAAGCTTGCAAAAATAAAAATTCGGAACCTATCGGGTTGTTTTCTGGTTCAAATTGTAGCTGATGGATGCCTCTAAAAAGTTGATGTAGTATGCTGACAAAATCCATCGTGTCGGATCCAATATGGCGGTCAAAGGTTCAACATGGTGGTGAAATTTTTGAAAATCAACCGATTTACACAAAATTTTGTATACGGCGGTTTTCGGGGTCGCTGATCACGAATTTAAAGTCGTATTTGCCGAATTCAAGATGGTACATCCAATATGGCGGACGAAATTTTCGAAAATTTACCGATTTGTACCAAATTTGTTATACGTAGATTTTTGGGGTCGTTAATTACGAATCCGAGATCGAATTTTCCTTCAAGAAGGCTGATCCAACTTGGCCGACAAAATTCTCGAATATAAAACGATTTGTACCAAGATTGTTACACAGGGGTTTTTGAGGTCGCCAATTACGAATCTCAGGTCAAACTTCGTAAATTCTCAAATGATATTTAGCACCACCTGGAAGAAAATTCAAAAACTCTCCTAAAAAGGACTGTTATTGAGTATTCGCCAATGTAATAAGAGCACCCAATATCCCAGACAAACGACTATCCTAAAAAGGACTATCGTCACTGACAATAAAGGGCCCAGATGCAGAGGATGACAAATTCCCCAGCTATCTTGATAAAGACTGCTGCAAATTTACGAATAATGCAATATTTAGCACCCACCTGGAAGAAAATTCAAAAACTATCCTAAAAAAGGACTGTTATTGAGTATTCGCCAATGTAATAAGAGCACTCAATATCGCAGACAAACGACTATCCTGAAAAGGGCTATCGTCACTGACAATAAAGGGCCCAGATGCAGAGGATGACAAATTCCCCAGCTGTCCTGATAAGGACTGCTGCAAATTTACGAATAATGCAATATTTAGCACCCACCTGGAAGAAAATTCAAAAACTATCCTAAAAAGGACTGTTATTGAGTATTCGCCAATGTAATAAGAGCACCCAATATCCCAGACAAACGACTATCCTGAAAAGGACTATCATCACTGAAAATAAAGGACCGTTATTGAGTATTCGCCAATAAAAAGAGAACCCAATATCTCAGACAAATGACTATTCTGAAAAGGACTATCATCACTGAAAATAAAGGACCGTTATTGAGTATTCGCCAATGTAATAAGAGCACCCAATATCCCAGACAAACGACTATCTTAAAAAGGACTATCGTCACTACAAATAAATGGCCTAGATGCAGAAAATAATACCTCAGAAAAACAAAGAGAATATCCAAAATCAGAGAGAAAATCCAATGATGAAATTTGGCATATATTAAAAAAAATCTATGACAGCGATATTAAAACATTAATGTTTCTAACTATATACTTATTACCTTCTATACCTACACTTATTCGGGATTGGCGACGCACCACCTGTTCAATAAAAAATGAAGCATGGATGTACCAGAGTTACGGAAAAGCTGTTATCGGGAATTTCTGGGATTGCTTATTACGAATGTGAGGTCAGATTTTTAAAATTCCAGATAGTGGGCCCAATATAGTATAAACTCAGTACCCTTATTAATAATTCACTTATTCGGTCCGTCTGGCACTGCACGTCAATTAACACGTAATCTTATGGGAACGTCCACTTTTAATGCTGACGGTAGCTGCTTCAACTGATTTTACTCCATAAGATTTATCATGGGAAGTCCACCCATATGGGGGCAGCATCGTATTTGCACGGAGCGAATATTGGGTCCACTATCTTGAATTTTGAAAATCGAATTTCGGATTCGTAATCGGCGAGCCCAGAGACTCTCGTATAACAAATTTGGTACAAATCGGTTGACTTTCGAATTTTTATCGAAAATTTCGTCCGCCATGTTGGATGTACCATCATGAATTCGGCAAATACGACGACGGATTCGTGATCAGCGACCGGAAAAACCCCCTGTATACCAAAGTTGATAAATCGGCTGATTTTCGAAAATTTCGTCCGCCATATTGGATACTCCATCTTGAATTTTGTCAATTCGACTTCAAATTCATGATCAGCGACGCCAAAAGTCCCCATATCCAAAATTTGTGCAAATCGGTTGATTTTCAAAAATTTCACCACCATGTTGAAACTTTGACCGCCATATTGGATCCGACATGTTGGATTTTGTCAACATACTACATCAACTTTTTAGAGGCATCCATCAGCTACAAATTGAACCAAAAAACAACCCGATCAGTTGCGAATTTTTATTTTTACAAGCTTTTTCTGTTGGACGGTCGATTTTTCTCCGGCTTCCGATTGCCATATTGGAGCCGCCATATTGGATTGTTCAAAGGTGCACTCGGCATTTAAAATTAGATGAACTAAGCTTGAAAATGAGTCCTTGGTCGATTTTTTTGGTTGCTCCTAATTTTGGTCGTAGCTCTGATCCGGTTGACGCGGATGATCCCATATATATATATACGACAATCCGAGGGAAAATCCTTAAGGACGTTCTCCGAGAAAACGATTTTCTTGTCATTTTCCTGAAACTTACAGAGAACGTTTGATTTTGTGTGCTTAGTACATGCTTGAAAGCCCCACGTCCATAGCGGTATTCAAAATAGAAATATTTAACTTCGAAGTTTTTGTGTTAACACGGGATCACTATCTAAGCTAGTTTTAAAATTACATTTTAATTTACTATAAAAAAAGTTTTGTTTGTGTTTCTTTTTCAACCGTAAGCCATAAAACTAGAAATCGAGAGGAAAAATATGGTATAATTTTCAATATAGGAAGCGATATTAATTTCAGAGATATAGCAAAGTAAACAATAACTCCCATGTTATTTGTATGTCTATATATAGTCACCCTATGTAAGTGCTATTTATTTAAATATCATATTGACACCTTTTATCTTACACTGACATTTTTTTTTATTTTTGGAGTAATGTATAGAGACTCATGAAGGGTTATCATTGTAAATAATATTTTTAAATCACAATTTTCGCGATATTAATGAATTTGAGTCGGAGAACGTCCTTAAAGTATCGAAACAGTGCTGACATAGATCCTCAAAAGCTGCATTTGATATATATATATATATATATATATATATATATATATATAATGTAACATTTTACATCTGACGATATCAAAGTAATCTTGTCGGTGGAGCCATGTCTTGAAAACGGCGGAAACTTATTTGTATACCCAATATATATATATATTTATGTTTTATGTTAGTTTCCAGGACATTCCAGATGTTTAACGTTGGTTTCGGGGACATTTGTTAGTTTTGGGGACAGTCCCTGAATCTACATATGTTTAACGTCAGTTTTGAGGACATCGGCCCCCATAAGAGACATTATTTCTTTAGTCAAGTATAGGTATATAGTAACATGGGGTCCTGGGAACTAACGTTATAAAAGTTTATATATATATATATATATATATATATATAAATACATAAAATGCAGCCTTTGAGGATCTATGTCAGCACGGATTCGATTCTTTAAGAATTTTGGTACTTTTGAGGATTTATATTAATACCTTCAACGCAGAGAAGGAGTTATTTTTAGTCAAGCATATGCGAACTCTGGAGAAAAAACTGTAGATCCTCAAAAGTACCGGTTCCCGCAATGTGTATATATATATATATATATATATATATATATATATATATATATATATATATATATATATATATATATATATATATATATATATATATATATATATATATATATATATATATATGTATATATATATATATATATATATATAAAGACCTATACACGTTATTTCTGGGACCTAGAGTTTCTTCTTCCAGAGTTGAGACAATACACTTGACTAAAGAAATAATGGACCCTGGGGTGTGGGCTAATACCACGTCCCGGAAATAACAGTTGCAGACACAGGTATTCCGGGACGTCCCAGAAATAACGAGCGCGTCCCGGAAATAACAGTTGTATATAAAAAAAGTCCCGGAAAGAACAGTTGCAGATAAATATGTGTGTGTATATATATATATATATATACACATTTGTTTTAACAGATTTATGGAGCCCTTTTATACACATGAGCATATTTCTGGAGCCCGTTTTCTTTTATGGAGCCCGGGTCCCATAAAATATTTTTCTCGGGCGTTTATGGAGCCCGATCTAGAGTCTATAACCTCAGGGTCCATTATTTCTTTAGTCACTTGCCATAGGGATCTCTGGGCTGTAGGTACTAATATACAGGGATGAGCTCCATAAACGGATGGGGGGATAATTATATATATATATATATATATATATTCCTATAGCATATACTTGTAAGAGGCTTGTAGGGTACCCAGCCCCTCCACCACCTCCTCCCACCTCCTCACCACTTCTTACAGCCCCTCCTCAACCCCTCCTCAAAATAACGGAAAAATGAGATTAGAAATAGGAGTTTTTAGATACATTTGCTCCTCAAAACCCGTCCCCCCTCCACCCCCTTCTCAAAATACCTCATCCCCCCTCCTCCTGCCCCTCCTCTTAATATTGTATTGTTTTTCTCATTTTGTTATACATTCCATATATATTACGAATGATTTGATATTGTTAATATTATTGATGTTGTTTCTATATTATTAAATAATTACAATATCAAATGTTATCAATTATAAGGTCCAGTTTAAAAAATTTGTATAAGTTCCCCGTTCCTTTTTGCATGTAGCAAGCCTTAATCACATCACGGTATGGCTTTAATAACGTTACTAATGATTATAGTTTAATCTAATAATAATACATTAATACTATAAATGTAGTGTATTTAACATGACTAAAATAATTTTTTTTTAACAAAATGTCGATATTTTAGAAATAGCACAAACAATTATTGATAATAAATCCCTATCTTTTTGGTTTCCTAACAAATTTTAATTATCAAGATCTCATTTTATTCTTTCACGGGGACTTGCCCAAGGAAAAATTCAAAATTATTCAAGACCTAGAAAGTTATAGCCAATTGAAGATAATTATTTTTATAACCTCATTCGTGATTTTATAAACAATTATAGCTACCTTAAATGTTATCAAATGTATTGGAGGTGTACGTAAGCGCTGTGCAGTACTGTGCTGTGCGATGCTGCGTGATGCCCGTGTTATTGGTGCGTTGGCTACTTACGGAACTACTTTTCTGATTGGTCCGTATTTAAACATCAACCAATCAGCGGTGTAGTTCTACAAGTAGCCAATGCACCAACAGCACCGGCATCGGAAACGCACCGCACAGCATAGCACAGCGCTAATGTACACTCTTCCTAAGGTCACGTTTAAAAATTTGTATAAGTTCGCCTTTCCTTTTTACGTGTAGTCTTAATGTAAGCCTTAGTCATATTAGGGTATGCCTTTAATAACGTGACACATAATGTAGGACACAAAATAGAACACACCCTCATATGATTGTGATATTATGGATTTACCAAATCTAAAGTATGGAAACGTAGAGAACGCAATAAACAATTTGGTGCGATTGGGCGGTTAAATATTGCGTCAACCGCATAAAAGGTGCTACTTCTTTTAAAGATTTACGAACATTTAATAACGTCTCATATGAAACATATAAAGAAACAGCACTTGCTATGAGTTTAATAGAAGATGATTCCCAAATTTATATTATTTTTGATGAAGCAAGTAATATCATGCTTCCTTTTCAATTACGTAAATTCTTTGCATGGTTTATCTTAGCTGAAAATATTCAAGGTAATTTAATTTGGAATAATTTCAAAAAAATTTTTACTGAAGATTTTAAAGAAAATAAAGAAAATAATGCTTTGACACACATTCAAAATATATTACAAACTGAACATATAAGTTGTAAAGATTATAGTTTACCTGAACCAATAATAAATAATATCGAAGAAAGTCCTGAAAATTTAGCAAACAGTAAAAATCTTTTTGAAATTTTGTTTAATCAATTAACTACTAATCAAAGATTAATTTTTAATGAAATTGTAACTCACAAAAATAAAATTTATTTTATTGATGGACCTAAGAGGTTCAGAAAAAACTTTCATATACAAGACTTTAATATATCACCTTTTATCTTTGAATAAAAAAATTTTATCTATGGCTTGGCCAGGAATCGTATCTATCTTATTACCTAGAGGAATGACAAGTCATCGTACTTTTAGACTTCCTTTAGATTTAAACAGTATTGAAAGTGCTTTTCTAAAATTAGAATCAGATAAAAAAAAATTACGGGAAGTAGATATTATAGTTTGGGATGAAGCATCAATGATCCCAAAAAAAGCTTTGTAAATTGTTGATCAAACGCTCAAAGATATATGTTACAGTGATGTTCCATTTGGTGGTAAATTGATAGTTTTAGGAGGCGATTTTAGACAAATTCTGCCAGTCCTAAAACATGGTTACCGAGACAGTATAGTACAGGACACAATCAAATTTTCTCATTTATGGCCTCTCTTTAAAGTTTTAAAATTAACTGAAAATATTCGCTTACTTAATAATATTAGAGAAGGTCTACCATCACATGAATTAAAATTAACAATAAACGAAATTGTAATGTTAATTAGAAATATAAGTATATCAGAAGGAATGTGTAATGGTGCACGCTTGAAAATTACAGGTTTATTTAATCACAATATTAAAGCTGAAATAATTACGGGGGAAAGAATTGGTGAAGAAGTTTTTATACCACGAATAACATTAAATACTGGAGATTCTTCTTCATTTCCGTTTACACTTTTTAGAAAACAATTTTCAGTTGCATTAGCTTTTGCTATAACAATAAATAAATCTCAAGGTTAAAGTTTTAATTCTCTAGGTATTTACATTAGACGACCTTTATTTTCACATGGCCAATTATATGTTGCTTTATCCCGATGTAAAAATCCTAACAATATATTTATTGAAAATCTTTTAGAAAATTCATCAATAATTGATAACATTGATTGGAAAGAAATTTTTGACATTTAATCTACACTTCTTAATAAACTTTTTCAAAAATTACTATTTTTTTTTTATATATATTTTTATATAAATTTATATAGATCAAAATAAACCCAACTAAATTTAGATCAATAATCATTTTATTTATAATATTATTCTTTTACGAAAGTATAAGACATGTTGTAATTTCTTATAAGCATAATATCATATAAATAATCTGATTATTTTATTACATATAATAAAAAAAATTTCAATATAAATATATTTATATGAAATATTTTTTTATTAAATGTAATAAAGATGGGAATCAATTTTCATTACATTAATTAAAATTATTAATACAAATTATTTAAAATTAATTAAAATTGATAAAATTTATTAATGAAAATTGATTCACATCTTCCATGGTGGAGGAAGAATGGGATAGGTTGGAGTCAAGGAGGGCGGAGGGACGA
Organism: Torymus aiolomorphi; assembly: GCA_036365515.1. Classification (NCBI taxonomy): domain Eukaryota; kingdom Metazoa; phylum Arthropoda; class Insecta; order Hymenoptera; family Torymidae; genus Torymus; species Torymus aiolomorphi. The sequence goes on along the minus strand of CM070874.1, from coordinate 175,164,232 downwards.
CTCCTATGGTTTTTAGGGTTATTGACGATGAATTCCATGGTTGTGTTTAGGCTTATTATATAAAAAATGATTAACAATAATCTTATATTATTTTGGCATGTCCCATTATCCTATCTAATTATTAATATTTGTTATATAAAATACCTAAGCACAATAAAATCAAAAATTCAACGCCTATAACAGTACCTCAGTGGTGGTGTGAAAAACTGTTAACTTTAGTAAATAACACGCTCAAAAACTGACTACACATTAAAACACATATAATAATATGAGCATAACCTTACACTATTAGGCGTAATAAACAGCGCCACCGTTTTTATAAATTTTTTGCACACATAAGTAAAACAGTAAATATATATGTACTGTACACATATGTATACGAGGTCATGGTGAAAAACCGGCACTTAAAATGCTCAGAGAATCGATCTACAATATAGGCACGCATATTTAGAAAAGAATTTCTTCTAAATAGAAAACAACATTGTAGTATTTCTAGATTTAAACAACAAAATTGAGTTTCCAGTTGTATTAAATTTTACTATATTTTTCTATATAACTTTAGTAAATAACACGCTCAAAAACTGACTACACATTAAAACACATATAATAATATGAGCATAACCTTACACTATTAGGCGTAATAAACAGCGCCACCGTTTTTATAAATTTTTTGCACACATAAGTAAAACAGTAAATATATATGTACTGTACACATATGTATACGAGGTCATGGTGAAAAACCGGCACTTAAAATGCTCAGAGAATCGATCTACAATATAGGCACGCATATTTAGAAAAGAATTTCTTCTAAATAGAAAACAACATTGTAGTATTTCTAGATTTAAACAACAAAATTGAGTTTCCAGTTGTATTAAATTTTACTATATTTTTCTTAACAATTCACGCTAAAAATGGGGGTTGGCGAGCGGAGCGAGCAGGGGGCGGAGCCCCCTAGTAAAAGAAAATATATATATATACATATATAGAATTATTTCTAAATAGAAAAAAACATCGTAGTATTTCAAGATTTAAACAACAAAATTGAGTTTCCAGTTGTATTAAATTTTACTATATCTTTTTTAACAATTCACGCTAAAAATGGAGGTTGGCGAGCGGAGTGAGCAGGGGGCGGAGTCCCCCTAGTATAAATATCTCTCTATATTATATAGTCGTAAGCATTATTTGTGTCACGCAGACCCCCCTCGCCCCCCCTCGCCCCCCCTCAGCACCGCCCCAAAATAACGTAAAATTGTGATTTTTTCTACGTTATTTTGAGTATGGTAGAGCCCCCTCGCCCCCTCGCCGCCCCCTCCCCTCAGACCCCCTCAGACCCCCTCATTTAAATGTTCACTTAAAAGTTTATTTTTTTCATGTATTTTTCGTATGTTTTATTAATAAGGTAGTATATGAGGCGTTTCACGTCAACTGTCCCAGCGCGGCGCGCGATGCGCCAAATCGTACTATATCTAGCTCATGTTTACGATACTAAAACGTACTTAAAAAAATTTTATGATAAGCATTTCCGACGTATTTTTTCCTCAGCTTTCCAATGGTGTAGGCAGTTTTCCCGAAAATTTTCATTTTCGCCTTCAAAAAGTACAAAACGTGTTATATCTTAAAAAGTGTATTTTTAATATTTCTTTTACCCTCTAGATCGAAAGTTGAGCATTTTTTACGTAGGAAAGAATAGTTTCCAAAGAGTGCCCGAAAGGTTTTCTGCGAGAAATAGAATGCGAAAGAGTAGAGGCGTCGCCTTTCCGGCACGCGGGACTACGCGGTACAGCGCGCGGGCTGCGCTTGCCTCGTTGCCTAATAATAATCTTTTATAATCTTTAATTCTTTACCTGTTTTTTTTTTTATTCTTGAATAACGCATGGAATAATATTTTATTAATTATTTCATAAAAAATAAAATTTTTAAATTAGCGTTTGTTGTTCAGTGTAGATAATTTTTTTGTTTTTGGTTTCACAGCTTTCTTAGGGAAGATTTTATATTCAGAACTAAGAGAGGTTTTTTTGAGCTTCTATGTACTTTCATCTATTGGAATAATAGCATGATACAGTAACGTGCCTGGTATAGATTTAGCCTTGTTCAGTCTTGGTTTTATTTTCAAAACCGTTTCTTCATACGATTCTTTACTGCTATAAAAAACTTTCGTTTCTTTGCAGTAATCTTTAGCCCAGTTATACAGCTCTTCTGGCGTTAAAATATGATTACTAGAAGAAACTTGTAAACTCGCTCGTTTTGCACCTCTTTTTAGGTTCGCGCCTATACCATCGCACGCACCTTTGCCATGTGCTGTGGCATTAAAATGCCACTCAGCTGTAACTCTAAAATCTTTCTCGTGAAAAAGCAGATTTTGAAAATTGAATTTATTTTTAAAATGCTGACTTGGTCCATCAGTCAAATAATAAACTTTCTTGACTGCAAAATTAGTTTTAAGATAAGTTATTACTATTTTTTGATATTCATAAACGGCTATGGTATCATGATTTAAGTTGTCGGAAATCACAGCAATGCTTACATGTTTGAGTTCATCGTTTTGTTTATAGTACACTACAACTGTAAAAACTGTTGCTTGGTTGTTATTCCAGTGGAAGAATTGTGTAGAATTGTGTATAACGAAAGCATAATTTTCTGCAAAATCGCAACACACGAGAAATTCTCCTTCTTGAAGATTGCTTTTTACGTTATTTACAAAAAGTGATTGTTTCTTAGCAAAAAAATCGTGAATTTTTAATTTCATTAATTTCTCCCCCAGTATGTCCATAAATTCGTGCACATTTACAGTTTTGGAAGCTATTGTACACCTATCTGTTTGAAACCACAATTGATACTCGATTTGAAAAATATCATTTTCATCAAAACATTTAGGTAAATGTTTTCGTAATATAGACGTATTGGGGCAATTCAAATAGTCACCCAAATAACATCTATCGTGTGAATCATTACACACAATTGCTTGGATGCAATCGTGATAGTTTTTCAGGGGTAATTGGGTGTCTTTAGTTAAATTTTCTATGTCCATAGCACTTAGCATGAGCTTCACATTTTCGTGATGCCCACACACGTATACATTATGTGTACCGCTACTCCCAGCTAAAACACAATATGGTGGCCTCAATTCTGTAAATTTTGTAAAACCAATGTTAACGTACTCATTTTCTTTTGATATAAATTATACAATTCATTTAAATTACCACGCAGTAATCTTTTTTGAATATGTTCTCTTTTGCCATTACTCTGTTTAATATCTATCTTCTGAACCTGGCATGATTCGACTTACATCATCTCTCTCATAAAAAGATTTGACAGAATTTACAGTATCAGCTGGAAGTAGTTTGCCACGTTTCTTAGCAGGTATTGAAAATATTCCGCTATTTGCTACCAAATCTTTCGCTTCACGAGCCTCCCGTTCACTGCAATTGAATTCTCGCATCAAGTTCTTACGAGACCAAAACTCCGCTGCAAGAGTTAATAGCTGAATTCTTTCTTGCTTATTTGTTAACTCTGAAAATTTTTTCTTAATTTGTTGGTGAACTGCAACACCAGCTTTATGATATTCATCATCGCACACTATTTTAGCTTTTTTAGCATCAGTTTGAGGTAAATTTGATTTCTGATTATAAATTTGGCGTCGACAGGTTAAACATATTTTAGCATTTTCAGGTACTAAAGGAAATGCACTTCTTAAAAGTGTTGGAAAATCAGTCAAATTCTTAGATGCAGAGTAATCATTTTTATTTAAAAGATTTATACATTTCAATTTCCAATGTAAATCCATTTTAATCGTTTATAACAGAAATGGCAAGCTTTTTCTTTGCTATCAACGACAAATTCGAAAAAATTCGAGGAGGAAAAAGATAAAAAGTTATGGTAATTATATACTTTTGACGTGACAATTTGCATACAGAGTAAAAAGTGTGGACGCCACCTACCGAATGAAAAATAAATGATTCCGTGTCACACGGCAAACCGCGCTGTACCGCGCGTAGCGTAGAATATGCTTTCGCCCTGCCATGCATATAATCTTTCGTGTTTTATTTGCATAGCATAAAACATCTTGGACACTTTTTGGGAAATATCCTTTCCTACCTAAAAAAAGGATAGCTTTCAATATTATGGGTAAAACAAAATACTAAAAATATACTTTTCAAGATATAGCACGTAAAAAAAACAAAAAAATTATCTACACTGAAAAACAAACGTTAGTACAAGAGTTTGCACATATTGCTGTTAATTTTGAAATTTTATTTTTTCATGAAACAATTAATAAAATATTAATCCATGCGTTATTCAAGAATAAAAAAAACGGGTAAAGAATTAATGATTATAAAAGATTATTATTAGGCAACGAGGCTAGCGCAGCCCGCGCGCTGTACCGCGTAGTCCCGCGCGCCGGAAAGGCGATGCGTCTACTCTTTCGCATTCTATTTCTCGCAGAAAACCTTTCGGACACTCTTTGGAAACTATCCTTTCCTACGTAAAAAATGCTCAGCTTTCGATCTAGAGGGTAAAAAAAAATATTAAAAATACACTTTTTAAGATATAACACGTTTTGTACTTTTTGAAGGCGAAAATGGAAAATTTCGGGAAAACTGCCTACACCATTGGAAAGCTGAGGAAAAAATGCGTCGAAAATGCTTATCATAACATTTTTTTAAGTACGTGTTAGTATCGTAAACATGAGCTAGATATAGCACGATTTGGCGCTCGCGCGCCGCGCTTGGACATTTGACGTGAAAAGCCTCATATACAGAAGTAACGTTTAAGAGTAATTTTGAATTCTTAATTTCTGAAATAAAAGAGTAAATTATTGAGAAAATTACATTAATTATATATAAAAATATATTTTATGTATATTTCATATGTTATATAAAATTAATAATTTATATTTTTCATATGTTTTATTAATAGGGTAATATTTATAAATGTAAAGCTTAAGAGTAGTTTTGAATTCTTAATTTCTGAAACAAAAGAGTAAATTATTAAGAAAATTACATTAATTATATATTAAGATATATTCTATTCTATTTTTTCCACATCATCTTGGCGGTAAATAGAAAGATGCGTTTTATTTTTAAGTGGTATCCCCAGTAAGCCTAATCCATAATGAATTGTATCCAAGATTTAAATCTTTAAGAATGTCGATGAAAATTGTTACTCAGAGGTTTTCGGGGTCATAACAAGGATGCAACCACAGATATGTGAAGCTTACGAAGAAGTTGACGATCTCAAACATAATAAGATGGTAGATATTTGAGTCCCATGGAAGCAGCATGGAGATTACAAGAATTTCCTTTATGTGGTAGAAGTCACATCGTAATGCGTTTAGCAATTCACACCGAAAATAAACAAAATATAATTTTCGAAGAAAATAAAGAGGAAAAAACTTTAGATAACTGGAAAACTACATTAACTTTATAGTTTGAATTAAATAAAAAAGATAAAAATGCAAAAAATATTAAATATGTTAATATACCAAAATATTATATTTTTAAGAATAAAACTTGGATAAAACGTCAACGAGAACTAAAACATGTTGCTATAGAACGTTTAAATGTAGTATCTCCAAGAGATATTGAAAGATTTCATTTAAAATTAATTTTAAATCGTGTTAAAGGCGCAACATCTTTTGAAGAATTACGTACATTTGAAAATAAAACATAATACTTACAAAGAAACAGCAATACAAATGGGTCTAATCGAAGATGATTTACAGATTGACAAAATTTTTGAAGCTTGTAATATAATGTTACCTGTTCAATTGCGTAAATTTTTTACTTGGTTTTTAATAACAGATAACATTAATGGTAATACTATTTGGACAAAATTTAATAAATATTTTACAGAAGATTTTGACAATAATAAAAATAACCGAGCTCTTCATCATATAAACGAAATTTTAAAAGTTGAAGAAATGTCTTGTAAAGATTTTGGATTACCTGAACCTGATGAAATTTTCGATACAAATAATGAAAATAATAAAGAAAATATTTTATTCTGTAAACAAATGTTTAATAATTACTATAGTCAATTAAACACAGATCAAAAAATAATTTTGACACAAATATTAAATAATGAACATAAAATTAACTTTGTTGATGGTCCTGGAGGTTCAGGTAAAACGTTTTTATATAAAACTTTAATTTATTATTTTTTGTCAATAGAACAAAAAATTATATCAATGGCTTGGACTGGTATAGCATCTATACTATTACCAAAAGGTATGACCAGTCATAAAACTTTTAGATTACCTTTAGATTTAAACAATATTTATATATATACATATTCTAGCATGATTCAGAACGTTCACCCGGTGTTCGCAGAGTCGAGGCTAATTTATAGGGTCATAGAGTTGAAAAATAGTTTGACGAACAGATAGCCTTAAATAAGAAATTTTTAGGCTTTAATAACTATATTATGAATAAAGTTTTGAGGATAGCCCGTAAACAACGAAAATTTGGAAAGCACGTAGCGGGCCTAACTGCGTTCACCATTGAGAAGTATAAAAATTTAGAAAAACGATTAGGCGAGCATGAAAACGAAATTCAGGCCCTTACATTTAAATTAGAAAATCTGAAATTGGAGTAATCGTGAAATGTAATAATAATTAAAACTCGAATGTAGATGAGTAGCCTACGTGATTTCATTTAATTTTCTCTTGTAAAGTTTAAATAAAATTGATACGTAAATTTAGCATAGCTCAAGACGATGAATAAGTAAACAACAAGATTAGTGACTCAACTTAGTATCATTAAGCTAATTATCTTAATTGACAACAATATTTATATTGACAATGAGATACATGAGTTCACAGATATAATTAAAACTCAATATTAAAATTTAAGCTGTTTAATACCAGGAATTGAATTTCTTTGTGAATGAAATACATTTATAGCTTTTTATTTTTAGATTTTAAAATAAGAAGGTTTTCATTCATTTATTCATATGTTTCAATCTAACATTATTCCTTTTTTGTATTATTTTGTTTGTTATCCATGAATTTAACATAAAGAATTCCTTTAAATATTTTTTATCATTGTCTTATATAAATTTAAGTTTACATAAATGAGATATAGCTGCACATACAGTCTTTTTTTATGGATTTGTATATTCAGTCGAAATTCGTATGGTTTCAAAACGAGTGTTTAGTTATTATCGGTCTATCAGGGAGTAAAAAATAACAGAAAAATGCCATCAGATAACGAAGAGTTAGCTAGTGATGGGATCGCAGGGCCTAATAAAAAGAAAAAGAAGGTTGGACCCAAGGTGGCAGACCGGGTAACAAGGAGCCGGGCTGTAGTCAGGGATGCGGCGCATGAACGCACCGAGTTTTTAAGAGACGTGCGTCGCTCACTTGATATGGGAGCATTAGAACCAGGGATAGGAGTTAGTCTCGCTGATCCGACGTTAGATGAAACGCTAAGTGAAGCAGGCATCAACCTTTTAGAGGACTTAGACCCCGATCCGCAGGTGCGTTTCCGGAATACGCTAAATGAGTTACGGAAGCGGGTTCACGGGAATGAATGTAGGGGTGATGAGCACGAAACGCGACTGGGGGCGATGGAAGATCTATGCAAACGTTTTAAGGCACTAGAACCGACAGTACAGAGTCACGGGGAATTGATTAAAAAAAATGAGACAGATTTATTAACGGTTGCATCCACGGTCGCGGAAATGGAAGTAAGGGCGAGTATAATGAAAGAGTCACTTGTTGATGTACAAGGGCCCGTCGAACTCCATAGAGGGCACTTAGCAGGGTTAGAAACGGAAGTGCAAGGTTTAAAAGAGCAAGTGAATGAGGCTCAAACGAACATTATTAAATTGGCGCGTCGTGGTGTCGGACCGGTAAGCACGGGAATAAATATGGTTTCGCCGATGAAACTCACACTACCAGTTTTTGGGGCATCGCCTAGCGATCGACCAGAACGGTTCATAAAAGCTTTCATGAAGTATTTACAAGCAATAGACGTAGATGCAGATAATTTTAAATTTATTATTAACCAAGCATTGAGGGGGCCCGCATGGGATTGGTGGAAGCATGCTGAATCAGTAGTAGGGACCCCGGAACAATTTCAGGAGCGTTTTTTATCGCGGTATTGGAGTAATGTACTGCAAACTAAAGTGCGTAGGGAACTTGAGTTCGGTTATTACAGGGCAGACGGAAATTTGAGCCGAAGTGAATACGTTCTAAACTTATATAATGACGTTAAGATGTTGACGAATGCACCAAATATGAGGTCCATCGTGGACAGTTTTTCGCGTCACTTCGACGAACACATCCAGTCCGCGGTAGTAATGAGGGGAATCAGTACAATACACGACCTTATCGATTTATTGGATATGACGGATCAGGTAGGGGAGTTAAGTTCGTATAGAGCGGTGCAGTTCGATAAATCGATACTGAGTACACCAGGGGGACCAAGGTTCGTGATAAATAGAAATCAAACATTGGACGGGCCGATCCGCTCACAGGACGTTCGTACGTCGACCCTGCGTAACGTAACAGCACAGGGAAGGAATCTTAACACGAATTGGAGGGAGGAACGTCCGTATAGACAAAACGATTCGCGTTCAACAAATCAAGAAAATAGGGGGCGGGGGGGGGGGGGTAGTCAGATTCGCGACCCAACCCCAGTGTCAATCAGATTGATTTCGAAAATAATGAGTCGGAAAATGGGAAGTAGTTACGACAGGAGCCTCGGAAATAGAATTCGAAGCGTTGGACGTTCTTGAACTATTTCCTGACGTAACTTTAAATAATTCAACGTTAGAGATTAACGCGATTTTTGGTGATACTCATGTTTTTCTATTAAAGGAGGAAGAAGAGACGCGGAAACCAGAGCAGGAAATTTTTGAATGTTTGGAAATTGATATAATCGAAGAAGATATTCGAGATGAAATAAAACTTCGTAATGAGATAAATTTAATTAAATTACGTCAGAACGAACCGGACGACACATATGACGTAATGAACATAAATGGCGTGACAGAACCATCGATTGATGATAAAGTTCCAGAGGCAGATATAGATGCCAAGTTGTCTAAAATCGAGGGGATTATCTTTAAACAACGGAATCTGTTGAGGGAATTAATCTTTGCAAAGGAAAAAACGGGACATTTTGAGCCGTACGAGTATACATTACGATTTGACGATGAAACCCCATACTGTCATAAATCATACACCATCCTTTTCAAATACATAGAAATAGGACGTATATTAAAATGCGAAATGGGTGAAGGATCGTGTAACCAGTTTATCAATCAGTTAGTACCCGTGATAAAGAATGATAAGAAGAGGAAGAAAAACGAGCAAGTAAAGAACATAATCGTGCATAGAATAAATGATTTGCTAATTATAAAAGCATGTAATGTTTCAAGTGCAGCTGATAACTTAATGTCTAAGTTCCTCGCCTTGTATGAAGAGCCGTATAAGATAACCAGGGCCAGTGACTTTTGAAGTATCAACCATGGATTCAACAAGAGTACGAGGGGTGTTTCATGCTTCTAATTTAAAGCCTTTTTATAGAGATAACACCAAAACACCAGAGGAGACGAATTAGACGACGACTCCAAAGGAGGATCGATGAGATAAAACACCTCATTAAGGACCTGGAGGACGAGAGAGAGCATAGTAAGAAGAAGAAGAAGGAGCAAAAGTTACGGTCGCTCTACAAAGGCCGTATCTCCAACCATGGGGTGATCGTCCAGCTAAGAGACGTCACCCGACGGTTTGAAAGCAACGCCAAGGTGGAAGAGTGGAGGGGGAGGGGCCAGCCCCTGCGCAAGAAAAACCACCGACCCCTACGACACTTAGCGACCTGGAGGCTGCACGTCGATTATTCCTCGAAAGGAACCCAAGGACGTGTCGAAAACAGAGGGTACCCGCCAGCCCAACCACATCCGAAGAGGATATGCTCCTCCTGACCAAGGAAGTGTCATTTTGACACCTGATAAAATTCATTGTATATTAAACAAAAAAAAAGGATATATATATATATATATATATATATATATATATATATATATCAAAAAAACAATAAATAAATATACGCACATATATGTATAAGACATAGTTTCATAACCCACCCACATCCCATCGTCACGTTTCCTTTCCATTTCATTATTTCCGATATTTCCTTTTTTTTTATTCTGTTACAGCAGAGATATATAAGTGCAGTGGTCAGTGGCAAAAACTTCTTTATGGGGGGGGGGGTGCAACGGGCCACTGTTGCAAAGAATGGAAATAGAGACACGTATGCCATCCCATTTCCATTTAGGGTTACGAGATAAAGAATTTTTTTCATCTACTAGTTCATAAGTCCCGTGGCAAGGTAAGACTATGTTCAAGAAGAACACACCGCTACCGACGGAGTCATCATAGCACCGCCCCCGAAGATCAGCACAGCAGTATGATGGGCGGTGCCCTAGGTCCTGACGTCATCAACGGCGCGAGATTCAAAATTCAAGAACCGCAGTTAGAAAAATATTTATTTGTTTCGCGTAGTATTATAAAAAAAACATCAAATTATTAATAGATTAAGATATTTTTTTATGCATCATCCTATGAATAATTATGCCTCGCGTGGTGTTACCTGATCAACTCAATTTAAAATTGGCGCGCTCCTGCGCGCGGATAGGAGCGTGACCAACTACCAGATAGCTATCTGTGCGCGCATATGAAAAGGGCTAGGTAATTGCACGAGAAAGAGAGAGAGGGGAAATGATGACTGGCGAAATTGAAAATAATTAAAGATAAAAAAGTCTCGTATTATGGGGGAACCATATAAATCTAAAAGCACGCGATAATTATGGTTGAGATAACTTAAGGTAACGAGCGAATCAAAGCTCGACACCTTATTATATGTGTGCAAACTCACCATATAAAGTATCACAAAAGGGCTTGTGCGCAATATAGATACCTCAATAGATGAACTATTAAATTATCTATCGAAGGAAATATAAAACCAGCGAACGCGGGACGCTCGTCCGCAGTTCTTCAGCAGTCTCTACTCAATCTCTTCTTTTTTTTTTTTAACTATCGGGAGCTCTCTTACTCGCGTAGTGCACAGTTTTTTGAAGTACCGCGTAGTCGTGTGTTCGCCTCGCAGTCCAAGATTTAGCAGTGATACGAGTCGACCTCCGAAAATAAGGTAGAGTAAGAGGGAGGTCTGGGATTACTCCGCAAGGATAAACCAGGCCGAGTCACTTAGAACTAATCTAGGTTGGCGATCTATTTTCTTTATACTAGTAGAAACAAAAGATATCTTAGTGAGGGGCTGAAAAAGGCTTGCCTAACCACGAAACCTAAGTGGAAATTTTAGTGTCACTCATCAAAGGGATAGGGAATGCCCCTGCACTAGGATTTATCCCCCGCACAGAATCTTAATAGGATCGAATTTTCTGACGCATTTAATTACTTGCTCGTTTTTCTATCCGGGTATTTAGCACAGCTATCGCGGAGTAACATTTGCCTTCACGTAGTTCTCGATATATGAGTGAGAAAGCATATTTTTTGTGGATACATATATATATACACACACACACACACACACACACACTTATCGGGGTTTATGTAGCCCAAGACTGTATATTAGTACCTACAGCCCAGAGTTCCCTATGGTAAGTGACTAAAGAAATAATGGACCCTGGGGTTATAGACTCTAGGTCTATAACCCCTATATTTAGAAATATTATGAAGCCCGGGCTGCATAATCAAAATCGGGCTCGATAAACCCCTATATATAAAAAACGGGCTTTATAAACCCCTTTCGAGAAATGTGTATATATATATATATATATATATATATATATATATATATATATATATATAAATCTCCCTATATTATATAGGCGTTACTGCTATATAATATACCGCCCTCCGCCGTCCCCTCTACCGCCCTCCAACGTCCCCTCTATCGCCCTCCACCGTCTCCACCACCGTCCCCTCCACTTACCTATTTGCTGCCCCTCCACTGTCCCCTCTACTTTTTAACGTTAAATTCGTTCAAAAATCACCTTATTTTTTAATCTCAGTCAGACCACCATCTCCTCTACCCCCCTCCACCATCCCCTCCACCGCCCTCCATCCACCCCTCCACCGCCCTCCACCGTCCCCTCCACCTACCGTCCCCTCCACCTCTGGACTACTACCGGACTATTGTTTTTGATGATAGTCGAAAAACCATCAAAGAGAAAACTGTCACTAAATCTTCGAATTCGAACATTTAAAAAAAATCAAAAATATACTAATTATTATTAGAACCAATATAGACAATTATGTTTTCAACTATTGCCACATTTCGCACATTTGGAATATCTTTCCACACCACCACTGAGGTACTGTTATAGGCGCGTTGAATTTTTGTTTATATATAAGAAATAATAATAATTATATACATGATTTTGCGACATGCCGAAATCATATAGAATTACACAATAATTTTTTATATAATGAGCCTAAACACAACCATGGAATTCATCGCCAGTAACTTTAAAAACCATGGGAGTCATCCCTCCGTAATCCTCCTTAACGTGAATTAATTTTCATTACTTATTATTGTAATTTTTTTAAAATAAAAATTGTGCAAAGTTTAAAATATAATGAAAATTAATTCACATCTTTATTACATTTAATAAACAAATATTTCACATTAATATATTAAATAATTATGAAATATTTATTTATTAAATGTACAACAATATTCAGATTATTTATGATATTAAACTTATGAGAAGATACAACATGTCTTATATTTTCACAAAGGATAATATTTTAATTAAAATGATTATTGTTATAAATTCCTTGAAGTTGATAACGTTCGTAGTATATGATTTAATGAAATTTACGGACACCAGACGAACTTTTGTAACAGCAGTTATTTAACAATTGCCAAATATTTGGCAATTTTCATTAAATAAATTCCTTGAGCTTAGGAGAAATTGAGATCATATACAAATACTACATAAATTTTCACTCATCAAATCTTATAGTGTAAATTATAGATTAAATTTCAAAAATTTCTTTCCATACAATGTTATCTATTATTAAAGAATTTTCTGAACAATTTTCAGTAAATATATTGTTAGGATTTTTACATCGGGATAAAGCAACATATAACTGACCATGTGAAAATAGTGGTCGTCTAATAAAAATTCCAATAGAATCAAAACTCTGTCCTTGAGATTTATTTATTGTCATGGCAAAAGCTAATACAATTGGAAATTGTTTACGGTAAAGAATAAAAGGAAATGAAGATGAATCTGCAGTATTTAATGTTATTCGTGGAATAAAAACCTCTTCACCAATTCTTTCGCCTGTAATTATTCGCCTTAACATTATGAGCATATAATCCAGTTATTCTTTGACGTGTACCATTACACATTCCTTGTACAATACTTATATTTCTAATTAACATAACAAGAGCATTTACTTTCAATTTTAATTCATGAGGTGGTAGACCTTCTTTAATATTGTTAAGCATTTCAATTGGATAATTTAAATGAATATTTTCGTCTGTTTGATCAACTCCTTTATGAGTTGCGTAATCTAAACTATAATACGTGAGTACTTTTTTATTCAACAATTCTAAAACTTTATTCTTAATAATTTTAGTATCTTTATTATGAGCGGTTAAGATTACACGATCTATTGAAGTTTTAATATTAATGTTACTATAAATTTCTTTACAAATATTATTCTTTTTCCATTTATTTGGAATAATAAATGGATTAATTTTTCCTTCACCCAATTCTAACAATAGTGAAGCAAATTCTTTATTTTCCGAACGAATATTTTGATTTAATTTTAAAACTTTAAAAAGAGACCATAACGCAAAAAATTTAACTATTTCTTCAATTATACTATTTTTGTGACCACATTTCATAACTGGAAGAATTTGCCGAAAATCACCTCCTAATATGATCAATTTTACACCAAATGGAATATCATTAAAATATACATCTCTTAGTTTGATCTATTATTTCTAAAGCCTTTTTTGGAATCATTGATGCTTCGTCCAAAATAATAATATCAACTTCTCTCAATTTTTTTTTATCCGATTCAAATTTTAAAAAAGCAGTTTCAATACTGTTTAAATCTAAAGGAAGTCTAAAAGTCTAAAAGTCGAAAAGACTTGTATTCCTTTCGGTAATAATATAAAAGCAATTCCAGTCCAAGCCATAGATAGTTTTTTTGTTCAAAGATATATAATAATGTATTAATGTTTTGTATAAGAAAGTTTTACCTGAACCTCCAGGGCCGTCAATATAATAAATTTTATATTCACTGTTTACTATTTCATTAAAAATTGATTTTTGATCATTAGTTAACTGATTAAACAAAATATCAAAAATATTCTTACTGTGTGTTATATTTTCAGAATTTTCTTCAATACTATTAATTACTGTTGGTTCAGGTAGACTGAAATCTTTACAATTTTTATCTTCAGTTTCCAATATACTTTGAATATGCGATAGAGCATTATTTTCTGCATTTTCTTTAAAATCCTCAGAAAAAAAAATGTTTAAATATTTCCCAAATCAAATTACCTTGAATGTTTTCTGCTAAAATGAACCATGCAAAAAAATTTACGTAATTGAAATGGAAGCATTACTTTAGTAGCTTCTTCAAAAATAACGTAAATTTGTGAATCATCTTCTATAAGACCCATAGCAAGTGCTGCCGCTTTGTAAGTTTCATATGTAATATTATTAAAAGTTCGTATATCTTTAAAAGAAGTAGCACCTTTTACATGATTTAGTAATAATTTGAGAAAAAATCTTTCATTATCTTTTGGTGATACAATATTTAATCGACCAGTGGCTTCACATGTTTGTGACCGTTCTCTTTTTTTCCATGATTTGAATTTAAAAACATAATATCGAGTATTTCAACATATTTAATATTTCTAGTCATTTTATCTGTTTTATTTAATGTAAACCACGCCGTTAAAGTAGTTTCTGTATTACACAAAGCTTGAGATTCTTTATTCTCTTCAAAAATAAATTTTTGTTGATGTTCTGTGTGTACAGCTAACCGCATAACGGTATGGCTTCTGCCGCATAAGAAATTCTTGTAAACGCCATGCGGCCTCCATCGGACTTAGATATCTACCATCTATAAATTGTGAAATTTCATCATATATTATCGGATTTTGTTCATCATTTTCTTTATTTACTTTTTGTATTTTACATAATGGTCTATTCGCCACCATTATGAATATAGTCAAACATATATTTAATACTATGAATTGATGCACAATATTCCAAATTAATATGACATTTATATTTTTTTAGTAGAAAACTGTTATATGGAACTACCATTCTATTATCAACGGAAATAATATGGCTACTTTTGGTTCTATATGAATGATTATCACAAGAATTAACTTTTCTTTGATATTCTGGATAACCATTTTCTTTCAAAATTGTTGTATCGCGAAACTGTTCAAGAAATTGTTTTTGCAAATAGATTGATCGTTAATAAGACAAGATCATTGACTTGTATTAGGTCCACGCAAAATATGTTTGATTACTAATTTCATTGCTCTGAAGCAATTATAAAGAACATAAATAGTATATCCTTTACCTTTGATTCGTCTTAAGTCCGATATTTTACACATCAAAATTTCATATTGTCAAAATTTGATAGTTTCATACTTCATTATTATAAAATTTCTCTCTGAAAATGGGGGTTGGCGAGCGGAGCGAACAGGGGGCGAAGCCCCCTAGTATATATATGTGTGTGTGTGTGTGTGTGTGTGTGTGTGTGTGTGTGTGTGTATTCATAAGCTTAATTTCATCGCGCGACAATAATTCTCAGAAGCATAATAGTTCATGGGATGGTAGCGTTATTTTGTTTTTTGATCAGCTCGTGTGCCATCATGACTGATAGTCGAGTCGTACCTTTATTTTAAGTTACATAAGTATATT